>CM049407.1:5590000-6240000 GCA_026929865.2 Hyperoplus lanceolatus
TGATTTGACGATTACTAGAATATAGGCAAGATTAAATTATGTACATGTTTTAGTCGAGAACACCCCTAATGTTTGGTACATCCTTATGTATTAAGTGTGTATCTGTGTCTTGGCTGTGCAGGTGTTGTGCCTTCACTGACCTACCAGGTGTTTTTCATGAAGAAGCTTTGGACCAACACCGTGCCGGGGAAAGACTCCATGGCCGACTCCATCTTCCACTACTACCAGGTGAGTAGGAAGAAGTATTTTATTTGTATTTATTTTTTCAGAAATTTTAAAATATTGTGCTAATTAGGTGTAAATTAGGCGCACCTCTTTTAAAACCAAAAATCTATTTGTTAAAATCTTTGTTTCATTTTTTAAACATATAATTTCCAATGTTTTTACCAGAACATCTTTATTTTGTGGAAAAAATTAATAAATATATATTTTTTTAATGTAAGTAATCAACTGGCAAATTTCATTATGATATCTAGTAGAAGTAAAATGTACCCTATTCATCTGCAGTGTTTTGCTTTAAATTCGACACACACACACACACACACACACACACACACACACACACATAAACACACAGGCACACACACACACACACACACACACATAAACACACACACACACACACACACACACACACACACACACACACACACACACACACACACATAAACACACAGGCACACACACACACACACATAAACACACAGGCACACACACACACACTGACCATCTCCGCTTCTCTCTCTATGTAGGAGCTGCCTAAGTATTTGCGCGGTTACCACAAGTGTTCCCGTGAGGAGGTGTACCAGTTGGCAGCTCTGATCTACAGGGTGAAGTTTGAAGAAGACAAATCAAACTTCCAAAACATCTCCAAGATCCTGAAGGAGCTCGTTCCTCAAGATCCAGATCAGACACCTGTCCCCCGATGACTGGAAGAGGGTGAGCGATGAACGATTTAAACAGACGCAATGATAACTGAATGAGTAGATTCAACAGAGATAGCACACACACACACACACACACACACACACACACACACACACACACACACACACACACACACACACACACACACACACACACACACACACACACACACACACACACACACACACATACACACACACACACACACACACAGAGGAATTGAAAATCTTCTGTTAAAATACTTCCATTAGCCTATTCCATGTCAGATTCTTATCTTGGAATATAATAATAGTTTTTAAGTTTAGATATAAATATATACAAAAGGGACTATTTAAAATAAAGGTGCAGTGTGTAAAGACAATTGGTATTTTAAAGAACTGACTGGGCAGATATTTAATATAATATTCATACGTTTTTATTAGTGTATAACCGCTTGGAAAACTAAAAATGTATTACCTTAAAATGAGAACTTTTGTCATAGTTTGTTTTGTGTTTGTATGAAACCTAGTAGTGAATAATTTGCTTATTAGAATAAACAAATGCCTTATTGTTATTTATTCATTATGTGCATCCATCTTTGGAAATAAAAAAATATTGAGAAATATGACACTGACCATACATCAGTGTGTAAATGTTCAGTAAATAATAAAAGCTTTATTAATGGATTGGATTTATGTAGCGCTTTTTTTCCTAGGAACTCAAAGCTTTATTGCAGACACAGGTCCATATAACACATCATACAGTATAAAATAAAGTATAAAAGTATAAATGTTTATGTCTACATGTGTCTCTGTCTCCAGGCGATCATGCCGCTGTTTAACAAACACTCAGGGAAAACCAGAGAAGAAGACAAACTCGCCTTCCTCCGAATCATCTACAAATGGCCGACATTCGGTTCGGCATTTTTCGAAATCAAGGTAAACACGTTTCCATGGCATTAACATTGACGCTTTAATTTTTTTTTCAGCGGAAGAACTTGGTGTATAATTACTTTATTATAAGTACATTACAATATGTTAGTCTCATGCTGAATGGCCTCTTTCAGAGTATTATATATTTCATTTCTGGTAAATATTGATGCATTAATGTGTAAGCATCTGGCAAAGGTGGAACCAATAGTAATGACTTTATATATAGAGCTGGGTTTTTTAATCTTGAATAATACAATAATACATTTTTTTTTCTGCAGCAAACAACTGATCCAAATTACCCAGAAACCGTCCTGATAGCGATCAACAAACATGGAGTCAGTCTCATTGATCCCAAGACTAAGGTGGGTTCGCTTGTCCCAAGATTTATCTTTCTGGGAACAAAGTTGTTTCACGAAATCTTAATTATCGTTTTTGCTGTGTTTTTTTTTTGTCTTAAACATATTATACCTGTGTTATGCTTATCTAACATGTCAATATTCTCTGCAGGACATCCTCACCACTCACCCTTTCACTAAGATCTCCAACTGGAGCAGCGGCAACACGTACTTCCACATCACCATCGGAAACCTGGTCAGAGGAAGCAAGCTGCTGTGTGAAACCGCATTGGTGAGACAATCTCTGGTTTAACTATCGATAGGTTTCTGTTTCAGTGGAATGTACATAGACTACTGACAACGTTTCTCCCTAATTCCAAATAAAAACGCCATTATTCAGAGCATTTCCATTAATTAATGTAGATGTAAAAAAATATATATATTTTTCAAATTAATGTTGTGTGTTTTGTGAAAAGAAGGAAAAGAAAAGAGAAAAAACTGCATTAAATTCTTGTGAAATTTTTTTTATCTTGATTTGCCAATTTTAGAAAACATTTGGAGTGGTCTTGAACTTTGTGTGTATAAAATATATGAATAAATAAAATCAAAAAATAATAAGGCATTCCATCTCGTAACCCAGGGCTACAAAATGGACGACCTCCTGACGTCGTACATCAGCCAGATGCTGACGACCATGACCAAACAGAGGACGTCCCGGGGCAACAGCAAGTGAGCAGACGGCTGCAAAACTCATCGATTCTTTATTACATCACAAAAAAATCAATCAGATCCTGCATTCACTCACTCACACAGTGTGGAAACATGTGAACAGACTTACTGTGTGTGTGTGCCACTGTAATGCCAACATGTTGTTATGTGTCAGCCCTGTCTTAAAACTCACCTATTGCCTTTTTTTAAATGACCTTTTTTTTTTTCCCCCGTTCAAGACTTTTTTGGGCTCTGCGAATGTGCAGAATGTCAGAATGTAATGTTTCCATAGGAAGCATGACTCGACTGAACACCAGCATTGGTTTTATAGTATATTTAGTTTCTTGCTTGATTTCCAAATAGAACTGATCTTGCGCAATCTAATATTTTAACGGCCATGAAAAAAAAAGATGGAGTTGATAAATGAAGAGGAAAATCCTGTGATAACCACGACCGAAATCCTTCCCCAAAATGTAACGTCTACATGTAAATTTTAGTTTTCTTTCTTGAAAATAGCTTCATTTTTCTTATTTGTTCTTTTGTTATTTATACTCAAAGTTGATATAAGTTTACCTAAACCAGCATTAAATATAGAGTCAGTTCATAATGTGTTTTAGATCATAGCTCCTAAAAATATAGATGGCACCAAAGGAAACTTACCGTTCAACGAGCTGTTGCTAGGCAATCTGAATTTAAACGTTATTCAAATAAAAGCTTTATTGCTATCGTTAGTCATGCATGTGCAAACAGCTCATATGTGTGCCACAAAGTCCAAGCACTACGTCTTTGTATATGTCCATCCATCGTATTCAGACCTATTAATATTATTATTTAGAATATTTAATATGTACTGTATGTATATGAGTTCTGTAGGTCAAGACTGATTTTATTTTCATTTGTCTATTTTTTTTTTCTAAATATATGAACCATTAGCGGTCATTTTCAAGCATCATAATCAAAATGTTATTGTTTTTATGAAGTGAAGTAGAAATGGTTTTGTCTATGATGTGACCAAATATCCTTCTGTAGACATGAATAAATGACATTTTACAAAGAGAACAAAAATATTTCTTTAAGTGGTAAAAATCACTTTTTTCTAATTTTATTTGTGTGTGTGTGATTTAAAAACAGCAACTTACAAAGTAGAGAAACAGTCTTTACTGTCACTTTTATTGCATGGTTGACAATGGATTTATTATTTAGTATCGTGCTGAGATCGTCCAGGTTTTGGCAGTGCTGTATATGTGGCTCAGGGTTGCCAGGTCTGTCCCCTCTCAGAGGCATTCGCAGTGTGCCGTTACGGTTGCCAGGTTGGGCGTCTTCTTTTCAGCCTGGGAAGTGGTGCTGGAGACGGACCAGATATCACCCATCTCTGCAATGAGACACACACACACACACACACACGCACACAGACAGACACACACAGACAGACACACGCACACACGCACACACACACACACACACACACACACACACACACACACACACACACACACACACACACACACACACACACACACACACACACACACACACACACACACACACACACACACACACACACACACACACACACAGAAACAAAATATAGTTTGATTTCAGTCGGGATTTCACTGACCAAATTTAGTTAACCCTCCAGATTTTCACTACTGTCTTCCATGTTTCTTACAGTGTATTATTTACAGCCAGACAACAAAACATTTATTGGCATCTACAGTATCTCAAAGTAGTACACCCCTCACATTTCTTCAATTTTTCTTTATATCTTTCCATGGACAAGACTGAATAAATGACACTTTATACAATGTAAAGTAGTCAGTGTAAGCTTGTATAACAGTGTAAATTTACGCCCCTCAAAATAACTACACACAGCCATTAATTCTAAACTCTCAACAAAAGTGAGTACACCCCTTAGAAAAAATTTACAAATCCCAAATGTAAATATTTTTCACCATTATTTTCCACACTCTTAACCCTCTTGCATAGTTCACTAGAGCTTCACAGTTCAATGAACCCTCTTCCACCCATTTATGACAGCATCACAGAGCTGGTGGATATTAAAGACCTTGCGCTCCTCCACCTTCCGTTTGAGGATGCCCCAAAGATGCTCAATAGGGTTTAGGTCTGGAGACATGCTTGGCCAGGCCATAACCTTTACCCTCAGCTTTTTAGCAGCCACTGGTCATCTTGGAGGTGTGTTTGGGGTCGTTATCTGTTGCAATCCACCCTGCGGCCCGTTTACGGGTTGAGTGCACGTGGTCGCGTCGTCACGAGGTTGGCTTTGGAAAATAGACGTATGAGTGCTGCCAGCATTGCTGAAGGGCTTGAAGGGGTGGGGGGTCAACCTGTCAGTGCTCAGACCATCGCCGCACTCTGCATCATACTGGTCTGCTGGCTGTCGTCCCAGAAGGAAGCTATTCTAAAGATGATGCACAAGAAACCCCACAAAAGTTTGCTGAAGACAAACAGACTACGGACATGGATTACTGCAAATGTCCTGTGGTCTGATGAGACCAAAATACTTTATTTGGTTCAGATGGTGTTAAGAGTGTGGAGAGGCAACCAGGTGAGGAGTACAAAGACAAGTGTGTCTTGCCTAGGTCGCATGGTGGTTGGGTGTCATGGTCTGGGGCTGCTGAGTGCTGCCAGCACTGGGGACTACAGTTCATTGAATTCTAACATGTACTGTGACATACTGAAGCGAGCGATCCCCTCCCTCTAAACTGGTCCCAGGGCAGTACTGCAACAGATAACGACCCCAAACACCCCTCCGAAAGACCACTGGCTTGCTAAAGAAGCTGAGGGTAAAGGTTAGGATGCGCGCTTAAACCCTATTGAGCACTTTGGGGCCTAAAACGGAGAGGAGGAGAAGGACTAATATCCACCCCCTTGAGCAGATGGGAGAAGAGGGAGTTGCAACGAACCTAGGAACTGGCCAAGAGGGTTAAGGAGGTAGAAAAAAGAGAAAACAAAAATTGAACTTTGGGTATTGGAAATTTTTTTGGGGGTACTCACTTTTGTTGGCAGTTTGAATCAGGCTGTGTGTGTTATTTTGGGGGAAGTAAATTTACACTGTTATACAGCGACCGACACTGACATTGTATCAAGGCATTTATTCAGTGTTGTCGGAAGAAAAAAAATTTGAAGAAGTTGGGGGACTTTGGGGGATGTACCTGAACACTCACCTGTCTTGAATTTGCTGTAAGTTCCATTTTCCTGTGTGATCCTGTTCCCCGTGCAGAAAGCCAATCCACGCTCTCGCCACCTGCAAAACACGGTTGACATGTGACGCCTGCTTTAATCTAATTTTATAGCCTTATAGAATCTAGACCAGATTAATATGCTTTGGTGTGTGTGTGTGTGTGTGTGTGTGTGTGTGTGTGTGTGCGTGCGTGCGTGCGTGCGTGCGTGCGTGCGTGCGTGCGTATTACCAGTGAAAGGTGAAGATGACGACAATCAGCACGACAGAAAGCAGATCGGTGAGAATCCACATGAGGTTGTACTCATCTGGACTCTGAGATAAGAGAGACAATATAGTTCACATATACAGGTAAATTAAAAGTTAAATAAACCATAGCTATATTTTTGTCCTTTAAAGACCCCTTACTATCATAAAACATGATTTGATTCCCCTCGCTGTTGTAACATTTTTCAAACTGCTGCATTTAAACTAGCTGTTTGATTTGATTGAAAGACGAGCATTACACCACAAATCACCTTGGAAAAAATTTAATTAATTAATTAATTAAATAGATAAAAAATAAATCTCTCATATAAAATCCTAATTGTTACCATGAGGAAGAGAGGTGTTGTCATGGCGCTGAGCAGCTGTGGAGCGTTGGTGGTGACAGAGTGGACTCCAGCGCACCAGGCCAGAGAGTAGAGCCAGGGCTGACTGATCACATACAGGTTGGTGGAGATGTTCACTGCAGAGTACGCACTGGGGGGGGGCAGGATGGGTTATAGAAGGCATGTATGTGTTACAACAACACCACCATCTTTAGGCAACGCACCAGTGTTCATTTATAACAAAACATATCACGAGAAATGGTCTTTAACAACCTTTTTACATGACTAGAATAAAAAACTATTTTTTTTGTGTGTTTTCGCAGAGGCTAAACAACTTTTTCTTGGACTTTTATCTGACTTTGATGCCGAAAAAGTTTTTTCTAGAAACAATACCCCCGTTTCCTGGCTCCTTTTTTGTTGCTGTTTAGTTGTTCCCGTGTCCCTTATACACCTTTGTAGATATGAGTTGAATAATCTTTTGTAAAAGATAGAATGTAACATTGCTGATGAAGTGGCTGCAAAGAAAGTCCCTAATTCAATAGGTTTTGACAAAAAATTTACTTAAATGTAATGATTTTTCATTGACTTAAACTATGAAGGATAAACATTACTAAAATGTGACTAAAACTAATGAGCATTTCATATAATTACTAAGACTTCATTTAAAATTGCAGCCAAATTTAAAACTGTCTCACGCACTCTCAAACACACACACACACACACACACACACACACACCTGACGAGCTGTGCAGACATGTGGCTGTAGTGCAGGTTTAGTTTGACGATGTTGTTGCTCTGAAGTTCCTCCAGAGGGAGCCGACTGCCCGACGTCTGCTGGAGCTCAGGGTCCAACTCCTGGACCAGAGAACGCAAGTCAGGGGGCAGCCACAAGACCTGGGAGGAGACACACACACACACACACACACACACACACAGACAGACAGACAGACAGACAGACAGAGAGGGAGACATAAACACAAAGACAGAGAGAGAGAGAGAGACACACACACACACACACACACACGGGCAAACAGACAGACAGAGAGAGAGAGACACACACACACACACACAAACACAGAGAGAGAGAGAGAGAGAGAGAGACACACACACACACACACACACACACACACACAGACAGAGAGACACACACACACACACAAAGACAGAGAGGGAAACACACACACACACACACACACACAATTAGTGGTAGAAGTATTCGGATCTTTGACTTATTTGGAAGCCCTGATAACACACTGTAAGTAATATTCACTCACAGGTAAATTTGTCTTTAATGTGATTTGTAAAAGTAAAATCAAGAAACTGTAGCTACTTGAGTATTAAAAGTAGTGTCTGTTATACTATTTGATATGACATTATTAGATTTTTATTTCTTAGTGCCGAGCAAACAAATTTACATTTATTTAGAATAAACACACATGAAGAATACATGTACAAAAAGCTTTTACTATGGATTTATTGGCACAGATTAATCTTCCTTATTATAACCTGCGATGATGGATTTTGGCCACTTGGGGGCAGCGTTAACAGAAAGTTAATATGGCAAATACAGTACGTATGTTATTGTTTAGTTCGCCTAAGAAAATGTGGTCCTAGAATTTCTTTATACATTTCTTAAACTTTTTAGGGAATAAAACCAATTTTTTGAAAATCCGCCTGTTCCAACTTGTTGTTAATGACTTGCATGTAAACAAAAGTGATATAAAAAACATTGTTTTAAAGTGCCTCCACGCACTCTGCCTCAGCGTTTGTACAATGTTAATTATGGAAAACATATTAGTAATTTTAGTGAATGAAAAAAAACTGTTTTGTTTCTGAAATCCAGCCATGTCTCCTCACACTCTGTGCCTCACCTGCTGTGACTGTATGTCCGACTCGTTGCGTATGACGTCCAGTGTGCGTTGTATCCATGTGTCTCTGTATGGGTGACCTGGGGGGGGATAGACCATCATTCATGTTTAACTCACACATAGACAAAAAACAACAACTCTCATTGAATTTTTTTTTTAAACTTTTTAAAAAACTTTTTTTGTGGATGTGTAAGACAAAATATTATGTAATAATAACACATTTTATTTAACCAAACAAATATACAGTACAATCAATGCAAGTACACAAGAAACAATTGAATCAAAAACAGTTAAAATAAAGTGGGCAATGGATGATGGTGTTATGGGAAGGGAAGATCAGGAGGGGTATGCACATTTTAAAAGGTGAGTTTTGAGCTATAATTTAAACTGTGATATGGAGACGGTGTTGCGGATATGTGAATGATTAAAAAAAATCAAATGTAGGTTAAAGATGAACTAGGACCTATTCAGCCTCTCATACCTCTGGGCGGACGGTAGAGGTCAAATATCACCAGCCTGTCTGTCTGTGCGGCCAGCTGTAGTAGAGTCAGTAGGCTGCACACAGACTGGTTCCCCGCTCGCTGTCTGTCGTCTGATCGCAGGGCACCGGCCGTACCAAACGGATTGTGCTAGAAAGAAAGTGACGAAAATCTATATTTAATTAATGCTGTGATGTAACCACAATGTCTGATATGTCTCTCTCATGGACCAGCTGAGTGTAGTAGGCTGTGGGGTGTTGTGAGGACGAGTTTGCTTGATTCCAGGCCAGGGATTGATCCACTTATAATGTCAAATACACTGTTTGCAATGTTTGTCTATTTATTTTGTGTATTTAAAGGCCTACTTCACCGGTTTGAATATGAAGGTGTATTGAATTCTGAGATCCTATGTAGTATAAATGTGCGAAAAAATTTAAATCGGTTCATCCTAGCCTGAGAAAAGGCAGAAAGAGTGTTTTTTTAACCCTATATTTCTCTTTCTCGTGACATCACAGAAAGAGAAATATAGGGTTAAAAAAAACTTACTTTGTAAATATTACTCTGATGTCTTTTACTGTGACATCACAGTAATATTTACAAAGTAAGTTTTTTTTAACCCTATATTTCTCTTTCTGTGATGTCACGAGAAAGAGAAATATAGGGTTAAAAAAACACTCTTTCTGCCTTTTCTCAGGCTAGGATGAACCGATTTTAATTTTTTTCGCACATTTATACTACATAGGATCTCAGAGTTCAATACACCTTCATATTCAAACCGGTGAAGTAGGCCTTTAATCATTTTGTAGTATAACCTACTTGGCAATACACCTGATTCTGATTCGCTCTAAGTCAATTGTAACTCTTTTGGCAGATGCTATGCGAAGTAATATACTAACATGCAAATACTGGAAACTGGTAAATTCACAATTAGATTTTTTCCAGTTTTATTTACAAAGGGAAACCTATTCTCTAAGGTCAGATAAGTTCATCTCACATTGAGCCATTATTCATGTTGCTGATGTATCAACCTTTCAACCTTAAATCCACCACAGCAGTGTTGACTACACAAACTGAACACGATAATCAATAACAACAATGTGTGACTCGCAGAGAAGAACAGTGTCACACCTATTTGTCAATCAGATTTATTTTGTTATTTTTAATATCAGTGTTATGTTATTCCAAGGAGGATTCTGAAGTAGACAGACAGACAGACAGACAGACAGACAGACAGACAGACAGACAGACAGACAGACAGATAGACAGATAGATAGATAGATAGATAGATAGATAGATAGATAGATAGATAGATAGATAGATAGATAGATAGATAGATAGAAGGACACAGTATATGTTTCTACAGTGTGTGACTCACAGAGAAGAACCATGCCCCTGCATTTAGCCCGTCCAGCTCGTCCCAGGTGAACATGGCTGCCGGGCTGCTGGTCAGGTTAGGAAACACCTCCTGGACGTTGGTGGTCCGGTGAAGCGTGCGGTCGTGCATCAGGAAGGGAACGCCATCGTAACTATGGGAACAAGACAAGTTAGAAAACAGCAGGGAGGGAGGGAGGGAGGGAGAGAGGGAGGGATTCTAAGCTGATGCTGTTATCCAAACGATTTCCAACTTGAGGCAAGGCAGGTTTGTTTCTATAGCACAATCCAGACACAAGGCCATTCAAAGTGCTTTACAGGGCAATGAAATACATCAAGCTAAGACATTAGAAATTGCATTTTAAGAGATCGCAAAAACATTGAACAAAGACCAGCAGACAAGTTGCCAAAGCGAATCATTAATTCTTATTTTATTAAAAATAATAATAAACCTGAGGAAGGAAATCAAACCCCCGTATTAAAGTCAGTGATGTTACACACTTTCTAATCCGTGTGACAATGTTATTATGTCACATCGACATAATAAGATTGGAAAGTATTTGCACCAAGTGTGAAGCTGTACTTTTTCAGTCTTTAAAGAGCAACGTGCAGGTTAGAGACCCCAGTTAAACAGCATATAGGACAAACATTCAACTTCTCGATTTAAAAAAAAATATTTAAAAATATACATCACAGTGGCTTCTGGAGCTATTTTTGTGCGAGAATTCTTCTTCTGCTTCTAAAAAAATGTAGAAGGCCGTGACGTCACGTGAGGGACAGCGGTCCATTCGAACAATAGAAATTAATGCGTTTTAGTGCTATTTTGGACACTTGTAAAACATAGGCTATATTCATGTGAATATAACGGGACACACACTTAGAATTGTGATCCCGTAGATGTCTAAGAGACCAGGACACGTCAAGGATCAGAAAATAAAACGAAATAATAACAGAAATATGGACGGGAGTGATGGCATGTTTACAGGCTGACTATGACTTACTGAGCGTTAGCTAAGGATATGCTGTGTCAGACTACCACACGCCTACACTGCGATCACGTTGTAAATGGTTGCTATTGTTTCAGCAGTAAGTGAACTAGTGTTGTGTTGGTTATCTAGCACTGACAGGAGTAGCCTATTGATACATGTTATGAAACTAACCAGTCTCTGACTAATTGTAACTCCGCATGCTGCTGCTCTAACGTTACCGCACGGGAGAGAGAGCGGGTGGGCGAGCGAGAGAAAGAGAGTGAGTGATTTATCCGACTTTTTCTACAATGGGAATAAAAAGCATTGAGGATCAAATTAAAGTATTGGTGCCGAGTATTCAGCATGTAGCCTAGGCTATCTAAATCCATAGCCTAAATATGCTTAGAAATCATACACTTGGTCTTTTTTTTTTGTTTACCTTTATTTCTACAGGTAAATCCCATTGAGACCGAAGACTCTTTTACAAGGGAGACCTGTTTTCCTTTCCTATGTCTTCTAAATGTAAAGTTAGCTTAATCAATAAACTTGTGAACAATAAAGTGAATAAGTACCCTACTCTACTATAGGCAATAGAAAAGTAAAAAGGACGCATTAAAACTGAATTGGAATAATTGTTTCTCCATTTCACATTTTCCATGTGATATTATCACTAGGCCCTACTTGTATCAGAAAATGATAATTAGATTATCAGGTTTAACTAGTGTGCCTATCCCCAGGCAGTTCTGCTATAGCCTACATCTTACCTCATGTGTTGTGTCCAGAAGAACAGGGTATATACAAAGCTCATATAACCTCATTTCAGTGATGACTTTAATTAATCACAATCACAAAGTGTCACACCATAACATTTTATGCGGTTAAGAACATGTTAATTCAGATCACGTGCTGCATCAATAAGTAGGTCTGCATGCTGCTAAAGCAAGACTAATAATAAATGTCCTATATCAATTATATTTACGATTTGCAGTTATCACATCAAAGCACAATCAGTATAAATGTTTAGTAAGAGCTTACACCACCAACAAATCACAAGATTGGGACTTTTTAAAATATTTGTGGATTTACTTAACATATACGTATGGTCACAATGAAAAATATAAATCAACCAGTTTAAAACTAGAATGCACTCACAATTGCATACCTCCAACTAAAGTTGTGTATTGTGTTATTGTATTAAGAGAAAATGATCAAAATATCCCCAACGCTCTGGCATGTGCCGGAACAAGACTTTATAAAACAAAACATAAAACTAGTAACTTAATCCTTGGTCTGTAGCCCAATTGTTTACCATATTTAATCAAAATCTCCCCTACCTTTTTAATATGTCAAACAAATAAACATGACTGAGTAGTATGTCACCTCATTTACTGCAAACAATATGATTATGAATTGAGTATGATCTGACTTTGTCTAGATTTATAATAATCACAATCTAAATACTGAAAGCAAATTGTGTGTTTGAGTGAAGCTGTGACTGCCAGGTGAGTTCCACGCTGCTCCATCTTCAGAGATCTTCTACCATGATGAAGAAAGGCAGCAGGAGCAGTGAAGTCTTCAGTTATCTGGAGTGTCCTTCCCTCAGCAATGCATACACTGGGGACGGAAACAATTGTTAGATCCCATTAGTGATGTTATAGTAAACACATGACAGATAATAGTTAGGACTGACTTTAGCTGCTCACTGTACAATGGCTTCTCCCTGACAGGGTGGAAATCCCAGACACTTGTGCAGGCCTTGTGCAGGACAGCCTAGATGAGTCTTTGGAAAAGCAGATTGTGCCGTTCAGATGTTGAAATCCCAAAAGACCAGACAACATATTAACATTTGTAAACCATATTGTCTGTGTGCCACAGCCATTAAAATTAAGGATTATAAAATTACAATATACATGTAGGTTCGAGTTGATTAAGAACACAAAGCTAAAAACTAATTATGACAACCCTGCAATTCATTCTCTTCATGGGGGTTATCATGTCATTAGTGTCTTTTAAAATTAGTTTTTTTCGGGCTGGAAAAACAGATATAAAATATGATTAATACACGATGGAGCAGCACAATTTAACAATTGTTTTCCTTTGCATAATGGGACGCTTGTCTACTTGTTTTTATTCAGAAACAATAACATGTCTGTTGACGTTGAGACGTGCTGAGCAGAATACGTGCCGCTACTTGGGCAGACAATGCTCTTTCTGGGCTCGACACATGCTAACATTACATCCTGATGTAAAACTAGTTTGTATGAAGGTGCCGATGTGCCAGAAAAGCAGACATACAGACACGGAGTAGCGTGTCTTGATTTTTAGCCTATTTTTGCATCAAGACACCAGTAGTCTGACTCATATTTCCCCGGCTAGCGCCAGTATTATTTTAACTGATTAACGGAAGGATTATTTGGTCAGCCTTCTTATTTGAGGTTAACAGTTCATTATTAACATCCTCAAAAGTGACCAAATGCCTTATGAAACGGCACATCCTTTAAAAGAAGACGCTAACGAACATTAGCTGTTATGACCATGGGTTATGACCTTATGACTTGTTAGCTAGTGGTTATACTGCCAGCAATACATTTTAACCACACGTTGCTTCTCATCATTGAAATTATTATGCCGACTAACTTTGGAAGTTTAAAAATATTAGCAAACAAGACTTACAGTTCATAGTTTCCGTGGTATGAATCTCTGATGGCTCCGTGTCCTGTAGGCCCTAGCTAGACCCTAGGTCTGTGTCCGACCGTGTGTCCGTGACCGTCAGTCCAGACACTGCTGTGGCTCCGGAGAACATTGTGAAGCAGCTCAGCTGTTTATTAAACCACCGCAGGTCCTGGTGTTGTATGGGTATCCCCTCCTCAACTTCACCGTGTCGCACAATAAGCCTCCTGTCCTGTCTAAAATGATCGGCAAACCACCGTGTGTTTCGTGAGGGAGGGAGGGGGCTGCGGCAGTGATGTAGTTCCGTCTCTTCACGTCTAAACACACCCGGTGGCTCAAAGCTAGCTAGCGCGGCTTATTTACTGTTTTACAGACACCGTGGACTACTTTTCCTCAAAGGCTGGAGTACACAATACTTCTCAATTACTTTAAAATATACTATGTAAAACTACAGAACAAAAAGGAACACACTAAATGACAACAGTTCAATTCACTACGACCTACTACTGTGCATTGGTTGAGGCTGTTAGGTTCGGTCAGGTTCTCACGACTCCCTCCCGTGACGTATTCGAATGTTGTGAACTTTTTAGCAGCGTTGCTCAAAAACGCCACTTTTCTCTCAGAATTTACATATTTGTGTTTTGAAAAACATATAAAATCCTTCATAGTCTTTTTGAATGGGCATGTCCAGAGTAGGTTATGAATCAATCTCGTTTTTTTTTTAACCTGCAAGTTGCTCTTTAAAGCAATAGTGCGTATCTTTTTCATATAAACGAATGTCGGTTACATAGAAGTGTACACTGACTGACCTGATAGTGACGTCCGTCTCCAGACCATCACTTCCTGCTTCCACGGCCTTTTCAAACGACATCAGAGTGTTTTCTGGAGCAAGCTGCAGACACAGTTATACACAATATACTATAAAGCTCTGGAAAAAAATAAAGAACAAATGTTTAAAAAAAATAAATAATTTAGTAACAATTATTTTATTTGTTTTAGTTACTACTACATAATTAGGCATTTCCTACTAAATGGCTTAAAAAATATATATATATTTAGTAACACATTTCTTGTTGATCATCAGACCATGTGTCATATGCCCCCTCACCATAGGAGCCCCTCTGTGTGCGATCAGGGCCGGTTTGGGGCCGAGGGTTCCGTCCTCTTTGATGCAAGGAGAATACAAACCCAGAGGAACCAAGTAGAGAGCAGACAGCACAGCCAGGTACACACCCACTATCAGGCCCCGCCTTACTGAAACACACACACACACACACATATATATACACACACACACAAACACACACACATATATATACACACACACACAAACACACAGACACAGGTTTACTTAGGGTAATTTCAGGGACTTAACATCGACGTTAGGCTATGTCCAACAATATTACTATAGCTTCATGAAACCACAATAACATAATATCCCATAAATCATGTTGCAAGACAAAATCTCCACGCATACCGTGATGTCACACACCAGAACCTATGGTTTCCCCAAGAATACAGAAATACAGAGTTTTACAAAAAATCTACTTTGGGTGGAGGTTTCAAAACTCTCTAGTTTTAGTGTCCTGTTGTGATGTTTGCATGTGGACAAAAGGCCGAATCAATCGCACAGAAAAAGCTGCTGTTATAAAAATACCTTTATGTTTGTGTGGACATACAAACGTTTATTTCCTGGAGACTTACCCAAACCATGTCCAGTGCTAACTTGAACCTTGACTCTTGAATCTTAACAACTGACGCAGAAATCTGTGTTTTATCAATTGTAACACAACATTTGACCTCAGTTGCACAAGTCGTTTCAAATCAGCTGGACTTATCTCTGACTGAACTCTTGTGTTTGTGTGTGTGTGTGTGTGTGTGTGTGTGTGTGTGTGTGTGTGTGTGTGTGTGTGTGTGTGTGTGTGTGTGTGTGTGTGTGTGTGTGTCAACATGAGTGTGTGTCAACATGAGTGTGTGAGATAACAGAAAATACCATTATGAGGTACTTAAGTGTTTTCATTTTATGTTATCGTTAGTATTGTATTTGTTTATGGATTAGAATAAGGTCAATTGAGTGCCTGTGTCTGTGAAGCCTCTATGATTTGAATTTGGACATGATAGGTCAATGAGGAGCAAACATATGCTATATACGATATGTTATTGTTGTAAATGTGTTTTTATTTGTATGATTGTACATGAAAACAAATGTGAAGTAGCAACAGAAAAAAAAAATACATCACCACAACTTTTTTTGCAAATCAAACACGTGCTGACACAAACCTCTGCTGTTCATACGAAAGAAATGCAAAGCCACGGGCCAGGCCAGCGCTGTCATTAGCAGGACTCCACCCAGGTGTAGATAAGGGGCAGTAACCTGAGGCAGGAGGAGAAGAATGAACAAGGTCTGATATCAGTAGAGGAAACTACACGCAGAACAAACAAACAAAAGAATATTGATGGTGAGAGAAAGGAGTGGAAGCCCCATTGCTTTAATCTCAATTTTAGATTATTAAATCCATCTATAACATTAATTACTACCGTTACCAGAATTTTTCTAAACTACTCATCTTTTCTTATTATTATTATTAAAAATTATGTTAACAATAATTTTTGCACTAATGAAGTCATTATTATTGATTAAAAAAAAATTGGTAAAAAAAAATTCTGTTCTCTATTTAACTAATTGAACTTTATTGTTGTAAAGATATATTTTATCTTCTTCCTTTTCCCTCTCTTCTTTCAATCTCTTCTCTACCCAATTCCTATCATTCTTGTGCGTTTTAAACCTTGTCTAATATTTTAGTGTTATCGTCTGTATTTTGTACCACCACTTCCCCCTATTTTTGATTTCTCTATTCGTATTTTAATGTTGTTCCTATTTATGTGTATTTGTTTTTTTCTTGTACATCATCACCAATAAAGAGATTCACCTGGAATGACAGTAACAACGTTGTCCATTCTTGACTCCACATGTCGGTCAGGACGGCCGTGGCTCCGATTGCAAAAGCCAAACTCACTACGATCCCAACCTGAAAACCAGACAAAAACATTATTTTTGGGCAATTTGGGCAAGTTTTTTTTTCTTAGACAGTACAGAGTTGAAATGGGGAGAAAAAGAGAGAGGGGGGATGACCTGCAGTAAAGGTCCACGGGTCAGATTTGAACCCGTGACCACAGCAACGAAGTCTGGAGCCAATATGGAACGCGCTCTATCCACTACGCCACCGGAGCGGCAAGACAAAAACATTTTAAAAAGACGTCAAAATTGCAGCCATCTGGATTTATTTATCTTCCCAACAGAGTCCACCGACTTTTTTGGAGGTGTTTGAATAAAACGGTTATACCTGCTTATAAAATGAGCTCCTGTATTTTGATTGGACATTGTCATGTGTATGGAATTCACAGTGTCTAGACAAAATAGTCCAAACTAAGCTTGTAAAACCATTTTATTCAAAGATGCCAGAAATGGAGTCACAGGGTCGAGGCATAATTAGGCAGAGGGAGTATAATACATCCACCGGTTTGCCAGCGGAAAAAAATCAGTGATAGTTGAAGTGAGTTAGTTACTATAGTTACCTTGTGACTCCAGTGTAAATAAAGCTTCTGGCCTTCTGACAGCAAACACACAGCAAGCAGCTGTAACGAGGAATAACACACACACACACACACACACAGCACACGCACACGCACACGCACACACACACACACGCACACACAGTGTACTGTCAGTCGTAGTCTAACATCAGCAGTGTACACAGCACGGAGAGACACTCACAATTACGCCTACAGTAAATGTTCCATTATGTTGTTTAGGAAAGGCAAGGCAGGTCATTAAAGTCAAGTTTCAGAACTAAATGTGAGGATTTCCTTGAAAATCCAACGTGTGTCTGTCTGTCTGTCTTGTGTCTGTCTGTCTGTCTGTCTGTCTGTCTCACCATGAGAACAGTGACGTAGGTGAAGAAAGCTGCAGCGATGACCAGCAGCACCACAGACCAGGGAAACCAGAAGCCCAAGTTCCCAAAGTTAAACCTTCAAAAACACACACAGACAGTCAGGGATTTAAACAAGGTCATGATATGGCAATGAACTAAGTACTGAAACAGAGAGACAGAAACAACAAGTCAAAGCCAAAGTCTTTTATTGTCAGTTCTGATATATGCAAGACATACATCAGAATCAAAATGGCGTTTATCTCTGACCCACGGTGCAATAGGAACTTTAAATAAAATATAGAGTGTGATTAAGTTAAACATAAACAATATTTACATTTGATCAATTCTAAATATTAAGTAGTGCTAAGGATTTTCTTTTGTACTGAAAGTTTCAAATAAAAAATACAGAATTCCAAAGAGAGATCTTGACCCTTTTTCTTCAGAAATACACCATGTTTTTGTTTTGTTTTTTTGGAGACTGTCTCTTTGTTTAACTGACCTGTTTGTCTATCTATTAACATACAGGGGGGGGGGAGGGGGGGGGGGGGGTGTGTCTGGGGGGGGGGGGGGGGGGGAGGTCCCCCCCCCCCCCCCCCCCCAGTCCCTCGCCCAAAAGACAAACCCCCCCACCCTCCCCCCGGTAGGGTGGGTTGGTTCCCCCCCTGGAAGGATTTTTTTTGTGTGGGAGAGAGGGTGTGTGGGGGGGGAGGTACACAAAATAAAAGGTTTGGTTGGGAAAAGGAGATATAGCGCTATAAAGCCATTATACAGTTTCCACATGTCTAAATGTGTTACAGTCACACACATTTTTCGTAATAGACATGTCTTTATAGCCTACTACTTATTCATAGCATACTTAATTTCTCGTTTTTTTCCCCAACACAAACAACACTGTGTATTGTAACTGTATTTTTCATTCATTTATTTCATTTATGTATTAACGTCTCTCATATAGTACCTGGTATGGAGCACAACATTCAAATAATAACAAAACAGAACAATGGTGCACGGCAAGGGCGAAACCAAAACATTACTTTAACAATGGTAGGACATTTTTTTAGAAAGGCTCCTGTTTGACCAATAACTTTTGGCTTTTGTTCACACTGTAACGTATTGTATTACTGAACCCACCAGTCAAAGTCATTGTAGTCGTTCTTGGCTTGACCCCAGAAGTAGAGAAACACCAGCGTTAAGCAAAACGCCGCCACGAGCAACGCAAAGCAGCCGCCTTCCAACTGTTAAAACACATGGAACACAAGTTTGTTTTTTGTTTTATACAGCTCTGAAAAAAATGAAGAGACCACTCCAAATGATCAGTGTCTCTCGTTTTACTATGTAGAGGCATATGTTTGAGTAGAATGAACATTTTGGTTTTACAATATAAACTACTGACAACATTTCTACCAAATTCTTATACATTTTTCGTCATTAAGAGCATTTTCATTAAGTTTTGTAGAGATGAAGATTTAAGAAAAATCCAGACTGGTCTCTTAATTTTTTCCAGAGCTGTATATGATAATCCTGGGGTTATATACAGTACAGTGGCGCAAAAAGTCCGTATGCACTATACCTCAACTTTTCATGTTTAGTTATTTATACATTTTAATCAACTGAAATTGTGAGTCTGGCACATTGCCTCTGTAAGGAGATCTCTCTCTCTCTCTCTCTCTCTCTCTCTCTCTCTCTCTCTCTCCCCATTTTCATGTCTTATGAGTTTGCATGCCTGACACTAGTGAGGCCACAAAAACCTAAAATTTTTTCTGATGACCAACCTGTTATTCCCTGTGTCCTTTACTTTTGGGAGAATCAGTGCAGGCAGACATGTCATGGTTGAGCCGATCGCCTGCTCTAATATGCAACTTAAAATGAAAGTCTGTAATTGGGGCGGGGGGGGGGGCCCGCTAAGTGCCTGCATACCCCCCAGAAAGTGGGTAGTTGCGCCCCTGATACAGTATATGATCAAATATAACAACAGATACATTTTCCAGGATTAACAGCCATATATGAGCGTTTCCACCCACTCCCTCTATTTACTGCCTTGTTCTCATGGAAACGGACGAGTGGTCTTTGACCGCAATGCAGAGAAAGGAATTCAAACAGGAAATCTAGCATTATAAACTGTGAGTCAATGAGGTGTGTGTAGCAGCCAATTATGTCTTTACTTTCCCATTTTGAATGTAATAAAAGCCATAAAAGCTACAAAGTGGAACAAGCTTTTTATTTTTTTTTATTTTAGTTGTGTATGTGTGTTTTTTTTACTATTTTTTATTATATTGTTATTTAACTCGTTTATAATCATACTTTAGCCTGACGTTTATCTTGAGTATTGAAGGCAGGATTAGTAGGCCTTCAGGTAAATTGCAGTATTGCTATTGAATATTGCCTTCAATTTTTTGGATGATTTTCAACCATTATGAAAACAAACATGTTTGGTGCTAAAGTTGCACAAAGATTTAGACAAAATAAAATATTATATTATTGAATCTTTACAAAAGTAAAGTGCATTTTCCATCAGTTTCTTCAAACTTTTATTTTGGCGAGACTGGTAAAGAAACAGCTATTTCTACAGTTCATGAACTCTGCACAGATTTGTAACAGAATTGATTGAGATAAAGATAAGGGAAGCACTCCAAGTTCACTAGTTTATAAAGTTTGCCAACGCACGCTGAGGAAATGCGTCTGGCTGAAACGTCTGTGTGGCAACGTAAAATCAATAAATCAACTTGGAGTGCTGTCCTCCTTATCTTTATTTCAATATTTGGGCTTGTGAGGGTTTCGGCTTCCCGTTTTTTCATAGTGAGTTGAACGTGTTTTATCTATCTATCTATCTATCTATCTATCTATCTGTATCCATCCATCCATCCATCCTTACCCCCCTCTCTCTCTGTATTCTATCCATCTATTCTATCTATCTTTCCATCCATTTATCCATCCATCCATCTATCTATCCAACCATCCATCCATCCATCCATCCATCCCTCCCTCCCTCCATCCACCCATCCATCTATCCATCCAACCATCCATCCATCCATCCATCCCTCCATCCACCCATCCATCTATCCATCCATCCCTCCATCCATCCCTCCCTCCCTCCATCCACCCATCCATCCCTCCCTCCCTCCCACCATCACCCCATGCGTCCCTGCCCCCTGACCTTGTTGCAGCAGCAGTCTCCTGGCTGAGTGCTGTTCCTCTCTTGGTGTCTCCACCGGCAACCGTACAGTCCAGACAGACAGGTCACTAGGGAACGGTGGTCATGACGACGCAGAAGTTTGGCACGAACGCCAGGCAGCCGGCCAAACTGCAACTGGGACAACGTGGACGCCATGTTGGCTCAAAGCACACACTCTGACACACACTCCATTCTGTTTATACACACACAAAAACACAGAGACACACACACAGAGCCGCAGACGCACACTCGCACATGCACACAGACAGACAGACTCTCACACACACACACACACACACACACACACACACACACACACACACACACACACACACACACACACACAGCAGTTGGAAAGTTGTCACATGTTATGAAACACCACCACTTTACTCCACAATACACAGACAGCATATGATACTTTGATACAGGAAAAGAAAAAAAATTATAAATAAGTGAATTTAGTATAATTTTTAGGTAGTTATACGTACATTCACTTACACATGCATGTAATCACATGGTACTAGTTATGTCACATTTCTTGCTACTGCTTTAATTTTGTTTTTATATCTGTTTCTTGTACAGCCCTTTCATGCATAAACATAAACATATAGACACACACAAAAAAATTACTTAAGCCTCTTTAAAAACATGGAATTCTTTACAATAACAGTCTCATTTTCAGACCCTCAGCAGGAATTCTGATGAATCTTGGCTTCACGCAGCTAAAACTATCGCTATTATTTATGTTGTATTACGCACTGCACCCCTTGCTGTTTTGTTCCCAGATACATTTGAGATGTTGCCCTGACCATATCGGTTTATTGTTATTTTTTTTGTCCTTGGGTGGCCGGTTCTCTTGTGTAACTGCGGGTGTGTTTCAGGTCAGTTATATGTCCAGCAGAACAAAAGGTCATCTAGCCTCAGACAAACAGTAGTTTCCTCATTCTGTGGTGGATTACAATGACACCATGATAAAGTCAAAGTCAAAGTCAGATTTATTTATAAAGCACATTTAAAAAACAACATTGGTTTACCAAAGTGCTGTACAAAAATACAAGTATAAACTAATAGGCCAATGATGATGATTAAATGGAATTAGCACATACACTGAGTAAACTACTGGAAAAAAAATCACTATTCAGACGGATTGTTTAGTTTAAAGCCATGACTCAGAATGGGAAACAATCTGCTTCATTGTTTATATAATACAGTATGTCCAGTTTCCACCATGTGAAATTTGACTTTTAAACTTCAAGTGCAAAGTCACTATTCAATGTTCACCTAGGCTAGTGCAACTCCAGTGTGATATTTTTATACTTGTTAATTATGTCGTGATGTCCTTGGGCTCAATTACTTTTGTAGGCCTACACAAGTTTACTTACTTACAGTTACTGGCTGATACTTTATATCCATTTTACTTAAACCTGCAGTGTGTAGAATTTTGGGTTTTATTTCCTAGCAGATTTTGTAGAAAGTAATTATAATATCCATAAGTACATTTAATTTAGTGCATAATAGCTGAAAAAAAATGTTTTGAATTATTATTTTTTCCCTTAGAAAGAGTCTCATATATGTCCATATTTCTGCATTTTTTGGACCAAGGCCTAGTGCCGCCATCTTGAAAGTGTCATAGTTGGAATGTCATCAGGTGCATTGTTTAAAATTTAGAATTGTTCTTGTCCTTGAAGGCCACTGTAGCTTCTGTTATTATTCTAAAGGGTTGGGGTTACCCAGGGAGCGTTGCATTCTAGAACTTTGTAGAACTTTCTTGCACACTGAACCTTTAACATGTATTACTTATTTTCCTATGTTTTTTACTCTGCTGCACTTTCTCTTCTGTTGCTGTAACAAATGCAACTCCCCTCTGAGGGACAAATCAAGGAATATCTTATCTTTATAGTTTTGGACTGTAGTTTGTGGCTACTACTTTCATACCATATTAATAGTTGTAGAGTATTTTTGCTCTGCCTGCCATATTGGCACCTGTTTTCAAACAATATAATCTCCCGATTTAAGCTACATGAACCACCACAAAAAATCACACTCACATTGATTATTTATAACAGGATTGTTTGCATCCTGCGCAAAAACAAGGCTGTGAGTTGTGTTAGGTCTATCTGTACGTTTCAATGAAAGTGCCCTTGGATAAAAAAAAAAACTCTAAATTCAACACTTTATTATTGCTTTATTTATCGGCATTAACACAACAGGATTTAAGATCAACACCTTGCTGTTATATACTGCAGAATCCCGCACACATGAGATCATTAAATGCTTCAACTAACTTCATGCAATAAACTATTAATACAGATGCTGTTTACACATTTGTTCCTTTTGAAAGTGAGCCGAATTAAAGACTGTACTTCACTTATTCGTAAAAATCTAAAATTGGGGTAAAATCAGGTCATATTCGGACAGAGAGCCTAATAATGTCAAATTGACCAGGTTTTCTAATACAGCATGGGGACACCTATACAGCATATTGGTGACAGGCAACACATACAGAAGAACGGGACCTACCGATAGAGCTGATCATCACACAATACACATCGAAGCCAAAAAAGCACTTTGAACATCTTTAATTTGACTGTTATAATGATCATTCTTATATAAACTAATATCGTGACTTGTCCTACCTCCAGATGATCCACAGCTGGTTCTGCCTAGCGGTGATCGGCGGAGAAGTAGCCGCAGTGCGCTGTACTTTCCACGGCTACCCGATGTGGAGCAGGTGGCCTCTCGCTCCGAGGATGAAGAGTTTGTATGTCAAGTTAGACGTAGTTACTCACTCAAAAAGCGGAAATAGAATAGTTTTCATTCACAAAAATATAAATACAGCACTAGAATTATTTTAATGTGAAGATTTGGCACTTTATGGAAAATTATAATGGGGTTTGCTGCACGTAAAGCCTTCAAGAAAAACATAAAAAACATTGTTGCTAATATTATTAATGTTAACTGTAAAGTGTTGCTCACTACGCCTTGCAAATAGGCCTACATTTCACTGGTAAAGGAAGCCTACTATTAAAAATGTTTACTTGTTATGTGCACAACAATGTGGAATTTATAGAGGAACACACAAAAGTAAATAGAGAAATCCAAGCCCTAAATAAACACAAACATTGTGCAGAGACATAGTAATAAGAGACAAATATAATTGAAAGTGTAGAGATAATGTAGGCTATCATATATAAACGTTGGAAATTGAATCCAAAATAAAACATGAAAATCACAAATGAATGTAGGCTACAGTACATGGAAGAGGTAGCTAACATAGCCTAATATAGGCCTACATATGAACATTTTAAGTGAATACGTGAATGAACAGAAGTAAACAAACATGTAAGAGTATAACTAAATGCAACAATAAAAGTCGTTTTATTTTGAAAATGATTGCGGAAGTGAATATAGCCTGATCTAAATTCAGCTTTCTAACAAAAGATCCTGTTGATGCTCCGGTTGGTTCACCTCTTTATCACCACCTGTTGCCACAGCGACGCAAACGCACCGTTACATAAGGCGAGGCCAGGTAAAGGTGTTTTTTTTTTTTTTTTAATTATAATCCAGGAGGACATTTTTAGTTGAAACACAGAGGTCAAAAACACACACTGATGACAATAGGCAGCAGCAATTCATACTCAACGATATAAAGGCATCATAAAACACATTATAATACACATTTACATACAATACACATTAATAAAACTATAAAAAGAAAGGGAAAACATTTTCAATATAGGCCTATTTACTTAAAATAAGTCAAAAATCCCTGTTTGGTGTTTGATGAGATTGAGAACAAGAAAGAGTTTAAAAAAGTAAAAAAAACTGTGGACAATTTTGTAATGATAACACTTTTAAAACATGGGCCTACAGAAGCCAAAGTTTGGTAGATAAATAGACATTTTTTATTTGGAGACATAATATCAGCACTTTGACATGAAAGATCCCGACTGTTTGAATAGTCGATGTATACTTCCAAGAACTACACAATCCCAGCCAAGACACAGAAACAAGAGTGGCCACGAAAACACAGAGCAGCTTCTTAGGAATAAAAGAAAAAATTGACAAGAAAAAACAAAAAGAATTACCTAGAAAAAAATAATAATTCCTTTTAAAACACACAAAGAAGATCTCTCTTTCCAATTTAAGGTCAATTGGTGTGATTTAATGGGGACTTGCATCTTTTTTCCATAGTCACATAAAGGTATTCAGGCTGTATAAGGAAGAGGGTGGGATGTTGTGTTTAATTAAAAGTTTATTTAGATAGTCAACAACAAAGCAAAGTACCTTACCCATACCATTTTTTGGATTAAAAACATTTGGCAGAGGTTTAAATTGCTGGGTGAAATTGTCCCCATGAAAAAAAATGTTAGTACATTTTAGGATAACAAGAGGGTAATGATGTCATTATCCCACAAAGAGACTTATTTTACTTTGAAAATATCGGACAGTTTTTAAGAGAATGCCAATTGGATGCCAATATATTTTAAACCTTCCAGCTTGAAAGAATCTGGTTGGACAGATTTGTGAACTGCAATTTGATCCAATTCATGTCCCTCTTATGACACTGGTTTCGGTCCACAAACTCCAAATATCCTGCGTCTCCTACTTTTCCAAATATTTGTCTTCTTATTTACATTTCTGTCCTTTCCTTCTTTGATGCAAGCTGCCAAGTAGAGCTTTGCTGCAGGAGGGGCTCTCCAAAATATTTGACAATCCTAGTATATGCTTCACTAACATGGCATGGAAATCCAGACCTGCCGCTGGCCAGTTTACATTTGCTCAGGCTGTTGTGGGTTCTGGATTTCCAGGCTTACAGTAACAGGAAATGACAATTGTGGCCGGTTCACGGTTTGAAAAAAAAAGAGATTTTGATGTGCAAGGAGAAGTAAAGCTAAAGCAAAGATGAAGGCTACGTATTTCTGTCTGTTGTCTGTGAGCAAATACATTTCATTACAAACTTTCAGAAATAGGAGTACAGTGGTCCATACCTGTCCCCAAAGGTAGGCCTAGTATCCACCTATCATATGTAGGAGTAGACTGCACTGCACTGTATCAGAGTGAAGGTTTTAAAAAAAAATTCTCTTCAGTGTTGCTCTGTGTAGACGGTCCCTGTGCTCTCGTCTCACAGCCCGCTGCACATAGAGAGCAATGTTATTAGTGGAGTTTAGATGACGTCTTGTTTCAATCAAAATGAGGTTGTATCCCATTGTCTGCCTTATGACGATAAAAGATGCATCATTTGTGTTTTAATAATGTTAACAAAGTAGTTTGAACTACTTTTTCGAAGTAGCTTTAGATAACAAAACTAGATTTCTTTGCTGTAGGCTGGTTCAACTTCTTGCAGTGTGAAGTCATTGGTAGTTTGCAAAGCTCTGATGAAAAAGTAGATTCACCAACACTACTAAAACGTTTGGAACAACACATACAGTTTGAGCAGAAAAAAAATTAGATTAGGCCATTATACACTAAATAAATTAAACGTACTTATGGATATTATAATAATTTTCTACCAAGTCTGTTATGAAAAGTTCCCCCAAATTCTACACACTGCAGGTTTAAGTTATTCAATATTTGATCCAATCAGATTAAATTGAACTTGGCCCAGGCTGTTACAAGATTCTCCTTGCGTGGCTGCAGGAGTTTTGTTGTGCTACTGAACTCCGCTGCGGTCCCTCCCATGATCTGTGTACCGCCCCAAACACAAACCCCAGCATCAAGTTCTCCACGATACATATCAGCATTTTCTGCTATAGTCTTCAAAATAAAACCTGGTTACAAATAAATCTTAAGCATTATTGTCTGAATGTGAAGAGAAAAAGATTTTTTTTTAAAAATTGTTCTTCTGACCACTAGACTATAGACTAGGAGCTGCAGCAAGTAAATGGTTCGATTAGGTTAGGTTAGCATAACGACTGGAAACGCAAGGAAACAGCTAGCCTGGCTCTGTCTATTATAGGCCAATAGTCTATGATCCATATGGAAAATAAATCTGCCCACTGACAAAACTGTCCAATAAAAACTCCTAAGTGATATAAAAACTCCTAAGTGATATAAAGGACACAGCTAAAGTGGGTTTCCTTTAACAAAAGTGTCTGAGGATTACTAATAGGATACTGGATTAAATTAGGTTAGGACCTAAATAAACAACATGTTGCGCTTTTATTTTGAAGGCCTCGCTGCCGTGTTCCCCTGTCATAGAGATAGCGCGCTGCTTGACGCTGCTGCGTGCTGGATTAACTGGTATTTGACGTCGGTAAAGCAGGGAAGTAAAGTAGACAGCGGTACTTTAAAGTCGCCCCCGTCCCATCCACAGAACGAGGAACAGGCTGTGCCTCTTGCTAAACCGGGGGAAATGACCGACTTGTACGTGTCTTTGGCGGTGTGTGGCGCCATAGTGCTCCTGAGCGAAGCGACGCGGCAAGCGGCAGCGCGTCTCTCCCACGCGGCATACTGGATTTACCTTTTGGAAGCGGCGTCCACCTTCCAGCTTTGCTCCTGCTGTCATGAACTCAAACTGCTGGGCGAAACGACCCCCATGGAGCTGTCTATGGGCCTGGCTCTCACCTACACAGTCACCCTAATCCACCTGATGACTTTCCGCGAGGCGACTTGTAACCCTGGCAGCGCGTTGGAGAGCGTTTGCCGCGGGAGCAATAACGTTCGCACAGCCGTTGGAATAATCTTGTGCCAGTTCGCAGCTGGGTTCGCCGCGCAGTTGTTCGCGGTATCAGTGTGGTCGCTTGGTCTTTCGGAGAGCCACATTAAGCACCAGAGATTCGGGTACCGGTGCTTCGACCCCCTCGGTGGGACGCTACTGGAGGCAGCGGCGGTGGAGCTACTCTGCGCCTTCACCATCCAAGCCGCCGCCATGCACGTGCATAAACTGGACGAAAAACTTCGCGCGCACTTCATCGCCGCGGTCATCACTGCTCTGATTTACGCAGGTGAGCTATTTAAATGAGTCATGTTTGTTTAATGGTGCACTGTGATACTTTGGGTGTGTCAGAGAAGAAGTGATTCTCAAAAGTGATTAAAAAAAGTTTCCTCACAGGAAAATTGTGTGTAGGCCTATCCCTAAAACACTGTTTGAAGTGAGTTTCCTGAAACGTTATTGTGCCACTGTTATGTTCCAGCCACAGCCAGGTCCAGGTGCCTCAAAATACTTTACTGTGGACTCTGCAAGACAGTGTAAACAAATGATTACATTTTAATTAGGCCTATTGTAAATCATTGTTTTGAGTCACTTTTAAAGCCCAAATGTCTAACGGTAGCCTACGTACACACTCAACCGCATTGTGAACTGAATGCATTTTGTGCTAGGACAGAATGTGAAGTATTTACGTGAAGTTGTTTTCCCTCCTGTCAAGGTGGCAGTACCTCTGGCGCAGTGTTTAACCCGGTGCTGGCCTTCTCCGTCATGTTCTCCTGCAGCGGACACACTTACCTGGAGTACTGCTTCGTCTACTGGCTGGGACCGCTGCTAGGTAACGCTTTATTCTACACACGCAGAAGTGGATACATGTCTAGTCTGATTTCCAAGTCTTTTATTTTGTAGGAAAAGTTAAAACACCAAGTAGGCTCCATCTCCATCACTATGCCTTTCTGTCTTGTTCTCACTGCTTTAAAGAGATATATATATATATATATATATATATATATATATATATATATATATATATATATATATATATATATATATATATATAGGGTTAAAAAACTAACACAGGAAGTTTTTTTTTTTCAATTTAAATAAGACTCAAGAAAGAATGAAATATTGAGCTCATGGACTCAAAATGAATGTTTTGGACTGAATTGGGAAGAAGTGCTAGTTGGAGCCTAGAGGAAGCTTGAGTTGTGACCATATAAGGACTGGAATGGGCGGAGTTACGGCAGACTTTTTTTTTTTTTGGACAAATGAAGTGTTAAAATGCAAAATTAGGCGGTGGATTCTGAAGCGCTCATATCTACAGTACTACTTTTTATATATAGAATGGACTAAAATAATTAGTCCATTCTAATGCTGTATGTATCCGTCGATGTAACGCCACTTCACGTGCGCACTGGATTGTGGGTCAGAATCGCCCAAATAGGATGCTGTTCTCAACACTAAAAAATACTTGTACGTGTCTTTGGCGGTGTGTGGCGCCATAGTGCTCCTGAGCAAAGCGACGCGGCAAGCGGCAGCGCGTCTCTCCCACGCAGCATACTGGATTTACCTTTTGGAAGCGGCGTCCACCTTCCAGCTCTGCTCCTGCTGTCATGAACTCAAACTGCTGGGCGAAACGACCCCCATGGAGCTGTCTATGGGCCTGGCTCTCACCTACACAGTCCCTAATCCACCTGATGACTTTCCGCGAGGCCACTTGTAACCCTGGCAGCGCGTTGGAGAGCGTTTGCCGCGGGAGCAAAAGCCTTCGCTCAGCCGTTGGAATCATCTTGTGTATATACATATATATGCAATTCGCACAAATAGAAGTATAAAGAGACTACGATGACTGATGATTATAAATGACCTGTAACAGCAATCGGTGAATGGTAAATGGACTTGTATAGCGCTATATCTCCGTTTATCACAGACCCAAAGCGCTTTACATTGTTTTTTGTACACATTCACACACCGATAGCAGCAGCTACCAGGCAGGGTAGGCTAAGCACTAGGGTGCTAAGCTAACTATCGGGAGCAATTCGGGGTTCAGTGTCTTGCCCAGGGACACTTCGACATGTGGCGGGGAGACGGGGGATCGAACCTCCGACCCTGCACACCAGAGGCGAACTGCCTACCCACTTCACCACTGCCGCCCCAGTGAAAAGAATTGTAACCCTAGGGTACACAATTTAACTTTAACTGAGATATGTTTGTAAATAATATGTTATCGAAAACTCAAACTGTAACAGAGTACTGGGCTAATAGGTAGGTTTGTCTCGTGGAGCTGGTGGAGGATTAAAGACACAACACAGATATTTGGTAACCGGTTTTGTATTTCAAATAAACGAAGAATAATCACTTGACTCAATCAAGGAAATATAAACAAGCATATTCAATTCAATTATCTTAGATGTTCACACTTGGTATGGGCACACTTTACTCCATACATTTAGATCCACAGTTCCCAGTTCTACTCAAACATTAATTAGACTAAACATAAAACAATGCTTCCCACACACTTCATTCACTGCAGGTTAGATGTGTTTGTGGGTGCAGAATGTTCAAGGAAGTCAGTGTTTGTTTGGGCAGGGGAAATCCTACCACACTCCTGGCAGCCAGGCTTGAAGCCTGCCTTTTTAGGGAATTGGACTTGAGTTTGTTCTTCTCCTTTAGCTCGCCATCATCTCGCTCCGGCAATAGGGCCTGACCTGTTTAGGTAAACAGGTAAGATTACAAGTCTGCTCAATTTGGGAGCAGCATTTTAATTAAGTGTTCCATTTTGGAGCTCTCACCAGTGTTCAGTGTTGGAAGCGTCCTCCTCAGCAGCAGATCAGCTCCCCCATGTTTTCAGTCACAGTCCAGGTAAGTATGGTTTGTTTCCAGGGTTGGTAAGTTTGGTTGTGTCTCTCCTGTGTTGTGCTTCTCTTACAAAGGTTCTGATTGACTGGGGGGTTTTAACTGTGTCCTGCTGCCTGAATGCTTAATTAGCTGATTTGGTTCACCTGGGGAATGGGGGTTGGCTCAGGGGATTTGATTGGCTCAGGGGATGTGATTGACAGTTTGCCAATTTCAACAGTGTTACAGAATACTTTTAAAAAAATGGTTGTTATTATGCCTTCGCACAGGTCAGAATCTCCGCCAACAAAGATGAAACGATGTGTCATTCTGTTTCGTATTTAATATGTCAATCTGTATAATCTTCTTGTCTTACTACTGGTAAGAAAGCAAATAAGCGTATTTGCCAAAACATTGTTAAGTATACATAAGATAATAAATAAAACTGTAATCGCCAAATATTTCAATTTGTTTTTCAACTATAACGCCCTGCTTCTATCACTTACAAGAATGACTGTGAATGATTTATACATTTATAGCTCCCAACCTGTATACATCCACCAAACTAACTATCTCTGTGTCTCTCCAGGCATGGCGAGCTGCATCCTGCTGTTTGAGAAGATTCTCCCGTTCCTCTCTGGAAAGACTTACACTGGACTGGAGGCTCCGGTCACCCAGAAACAGAAGACGCAGTAACACACACACACACACACGTTAAGAACTCTTTTATATATACAGTATATGGTTAAGTAGGTAATTTCAAGTATTTTTTTAAAGCTTATGATAATGTGCCATAATATCCTCTATGGTGAATCTTAACTGACTATGAATGAGCCTGCGTTGTACTTGTATGACAGGTTTAAAAACACAGCAGACATATACAGCTCCGGGAAAAAAATTAAGAGACCAGTCTGGATTTTTCTTAAATCTTCATCTCTACATTACTTAAAGCTGGGGTTGAGAGTTTGCGAGACAGTAGCTGTAACAGCCAGGCAAGATAGCAAACTAATTGTAACTGTAACAGAGCGGAGAGGTGTATCTCCTGCTCTGACCGCAGCTGGGAGGGGCTGCTGCGCGAGGACCGGGCCGCCTGTCAGTGCTCTGTGACGGGGGAGGGGCTGTGGAGGCTCCCGCTGCTCGTTGAGAAGAGGTGATACTTACTTTGGCGAAAAAAAGTCACCAATAACACCAGAAAAAAAGCTAGATTTGTCGCTTGTCGCTGTTTTGAAAAAAGAGTCGCCAGGGGGGCTGAAAAGTCGCTAAATATAGCGACAAAATCGCTTTGAGTTGGCAACACTGAGCACAGGACGAGGGATATATAGGGCCAGCGGACGTCCTGCTGCAGGCAGCCTAGGGGCAGAGGAAGGGGACGAGGTCGCGGTCGGAGAGGTCTTGATGTGATAGGGCAAGAAGACATGGCCGGTGTGGAAACACTCCGACTTTACTCTGGTTTTATTTCGAGCTCTCTCCGTCTCCCTTTTAGCAGTTAACTTTTCAACATTCGTCTTTCCTCGTTTTTTTGCTGTCTTAGCTGTGTTAGTTGTTGGTATCCTGGGAATGGTAAATCGAGGGTTCGTTTGTGAAGACATTGCTACTCGCTGTCCGCCGTAGTAGTGCCAAACAGTCGTGTCAGACTGCTAGGGTCGTGAACGCTCACGCAACTGACGCATCAACGTCGTTGCCAAGGTCCCACAGCCAATAAGAACGGAGAATCTGACCTCGCTGTGATTGGTCAAAATCAACATGAGCGGTGTCGATTTTTGGGGGGCAGCACACAGAGGCAGGGGGGAGCAAAGTGATGAAAAAATATTTTCAGACCACTTTACCTACATATAGCTGAATGGCTATTATGACAGTTTTGCCAAATATTACAGTGAAAAAATTATCAACCCTAGCTTTAATGGAAATGCTCTTGATGACAATATTCTTATTGTGAATATGGCAGAAATGTTGTCAGTAGTATATAGAATAAAACCAAAATGTTCATTTTACTCAAACATATGCCTAGAAATAGTAAAACTAGAGACACTGAACATTTGGAATGGTCTCTTAATTCTTTCCAGAGCTGTACTTAACACACATGGATGCATCAGGGTGAACAGTGCTTTTAGTGTAGATCTTCAAATGTGAGTTAATAGCGCTGCCAAATATACATTTGCTTGGTCAGTAATACTGGAACACACACACACACACACACACACACACATACTGGACCTTTTGAAGCTGGTGTTTGTCACTATAGCACAATGAGGGTTATATGTCTTCTGGTAATAGGCAAAAATAAATCCTAACAATGAAATGAAAAGCCTTACATAGAGGCTGCTAGCACACGAAATATCTTACGTTTGTGATTTAAGAGTTTTTAATACAATAGGCCTACTCATTAATTCATACTTATCATGTTAACGCTGGATTCATATTTTTAATGATCTTGTTTTGTGTAAGGAAATAAAACTATAATCAACCAGTAGCTATTTTTCTAAAGAGTTTAAAACTGTATCCAAAATATCACTGTTTTTCAGTGGACCAGAAAACAAGAAACAGAAGTTACTTAGTTACAGTATCTCACAAAAGTGAGTACACCCCTCACATTTCTTCAAATATTTCATTATATCTTTTCATGGGACAACACTGAAGAAATGACACTTTGACACAATGTAAAGTAGTAAATGTACAGCTTGTATAACAGTGTAAATTTACTGTCCACTCAAAATAACTCGACACACTAAACTGCTGGCAACAAAAGTGAGTACACCCCTAAATGAAAATGTCCAAAGCCTGTCACGGCACTGCATTATACTGGTCTGCATGGCTGTTGTCCCAGAAGAAAGCCTCTTCTAAAGATGATGCACAAGAAACCCCCCAAAAAGTTTGCTGAAGACAAGCAGACTACGGACATGGATTACTGCAACCATGTCCTGTGGTCTGATGAGACCAAGATAAACTTATTTGGTTCAGATGGTGTTAAGAGTGTGGGGCGGCAACCAGGTGAGGAGTACAAAGACAAGTGTGTCTTGCCTACTGTATAGTCAAGCATGGTGGTGGGAGTGTCATGGTCTGGGGCTGCATGAGTGCTGCCAGCCCTGGGGATCTACAGTTAATTGAATGCCAACATGTACTGTGCCATACTGAAGCGGAGCATGATCCCCTCCCTCTGGAAACTGGGCCGCAGGGCAGTACTGCAACATGATAATGACCCCAAACACACCTCCGAACGACCACTGCCTTGCTACAGAAGCTGAGGGTAAAGGTGATGGACTGGCCAAGCATGTCTCCAGACCTAAACCCTATTGAGCATCTTTGGGGCATCCTCAAACGGGAGATGGATGTCGTCATGAATGAGTGGAAGAGGATTCCAGTGGCAACCTGTGAAGCTCTGGTGAACTCCATGCCCAAGAGGGTTAAGGCAGTGCTGGAAAATAATGGTGGCAACACAAAATATTTACACTTTTGGCCCAATTTGGACATTTTCGCTTAGGGGTGTACTCACTTTTGTTGCCAGCACTTTAGACATTAATGGCTGTGTGTTGAGTTATTTTGAGGGAACAGTACATTTACACTGTTATACAAGCTGTACACTGACTATTTTACATTGTATCAAAGTGTCATTTCTTCAGTGTTGTCCCATGAAAAGATATAATGAAATATTTGAAGAAATGTGAGGGGTGTACTCACTTTTGTGAGATACTGTATTTCTGTTGGTTGGAGGCATTAAAGCTACGTAAACTGACACTACCAGATTTCTGCAATTTGAGTCAATATTCATCCTACTATTGTATTTTAAACAAAACGCATTATGTGATGAAAAAAAGCACCAAAGTTTAACTACAAACTATTGAAATGAATGTTTCTCGTTCTGAGCCGGTGACTCTCTGCCTCCATCTCTGCTTTACATGAGCCAATCGCATGAAAACAGTTGGAAAGACTTTGGGTTGCAAAAGCACTCAAACTCTGAATGTACACAAATGAACTGTAGTGCACACAGAGGAAAAATAATCTAAGTTATTAATATGCAATAAAGTGTGACATTACAGACAGCACAGCCTTTAAATATCTACAGTTTTGCACAAGAAAGAAAATGCTTCTAACTGTTTGGGTGTTTTTATTCTCACTTAATTGAACACTACTTTCTTGTATTCTTAAATCTTAAACAAAAGGTGCTTTAAGCTGCTCCAAAGTGGGACAAAGGTGAAGGGAAACGGTGATGTTCGGTGGTTTTTGTTAATTCTATACACTTGATGTGATCACTGTTAGAAGAGAATTGGATTCCACTTGCAACACACTTGCTGATTTAAGTTTTACATTTTTATTTTTCTATTTTTGACCAAAACATTTACAGTGATTGAATCATGTCTGACTTGTATCTGTCAAGCTGGTAATGTACGGCTTACCTTCAATATGGACAAATAGTTGAATGTGTGCTCGCAGTGTATTTGCATTGGATAACAAAGGCATTTTGTTTAAAGTTTGAGTACTTTTATCAGTTTTATTTTAGTTTTTATTTAGTTTTTGTCAAAACTGCAATAACTTCCATTTCTCTGTGAACTAAAGACATTCATTTACAACTTGAATACCTCTGGAATCTGGACGATGATAATAGCTTTATGTTTTTAAAATGAGAGGTTTTGTTAAGAGTTGGAATTAAAATGCATTTGTAATCTATTCTGTGAAATATTGATTAAAAATGTCTATTTAAAACCTAAATCTTTATAGTTGTCATTTCTTGTGTTTTAAAAGTTGTTTTTAAAGGTGCTGTAAGCGGAATGGTTCTTTTAGCTAACTTCCTGTCAGTTACTGTAGTTAGCGGTCCCCTCGCTCGTCACCACATTAATGCACTTGCGGTCTTCAAGCAGCGAGTTATCTAGCATCATCTCAGATCCATGTGTGATAAAACATGATAAAAAACATCAAACCAGACATTGGGAAGGATTTTTCCCTGCTCCGCCATTGTAGGCGAATAAAACTTCACCCAGGTGCACCGGCAGTGAGACGGGTGCTGGTTTGTAGCGTTCTTTCTTCTGATTGGATACCACTTTCGGAATCCCAGAACAATTTAATTTGCCATGCAGAGCGGGTGACTGAGAGGTTGGAGGTATGAAACGCACACACTATATAAGTGATCATTGTATGAATATAGAGCGATTTAATACTTATATTAACCTAAATATATCGCTAACTTCACCTTTTAATTTAAAAGCCTCAACAACTATTGGCTGGATGTGAAAGTGAGAAGACATCCCATGGTCCCAAATGGATCATTGGATTAACACTAGATAATGTGAAGTTACAATTAGCATATTATGTTTTACAGTTTTTACCAATATTTTCTTTGAAGCAGTTTTACCTCTACTCACATTTGTCATTGGTTTAAAAACCTCCATGGGTATATTGTTGCAAAGGGAACTGCCAATCACGTAATCGGCTTATTTTTAGCGCTGCCAATTTGCAAAAATTTGAACAAATACATAGGGATAGGGATTTTAAAAAATCTATTCTATTACCATTACCTTTCTTCATGATGCAGTCCACTACACAGTATCAAAGAGTTAATATCAAAGACTGGATGGCTGATAACTGATAGTGGATATGAACTTTAATGATGGTCTATGGCACAGAGGTTATATCAGTATCAGACTTTGGCTCCCGTGGCAACACTTGATATTAAGATGAGTTTGGTCTAGTCATGGGATTTGTCAACAAGTAAAACGTCACCTCTTATCATTCTAATTCAGCTTACTCATAGTATTTTTTTGCTCTGTATTGAATATCATACTATCAACTAAATCCCAGTTGTTTGTTTAGGGAGGTTTTGGATCATCCCTAAAAAGCAAAACACACATAAAATCCAGTCATCCAGCTCCAAAGCGCTCCGTACTTTGGCCTTCATGGTTGGTGTTACACAACTTAACCTTCGTGCCCTTCTCGTGCTCGCTGACGGAACAAAACGCAAAATAATAGCAGCTGTGTGCGCGTGGTAACTCATAGATCACATTCAACACATAAACAACATGGGGCTGACCACATTGGCTCACAGGGAGCTGTAACATGCCGCATTTACACTCCACATGATGAATTGACAAACTCAATAATAGTAAAATACCTCTTACACACATCTAGGCTACACACACACACACACACACACACACACTCTCAATGAGAATCTTCTCTAGAAATAGCACTTTACTTAGAATGCTACTTTAGCTGTTGTGTTTATAAATGTGGTTGCATTACTGTTTTCTGATTTGTCTGTTTTTATTTTATTTCAAGGCCCTAACCATGGAGTCAACATTGGTGGTGACCAAATCTGCCCAAGGGTTCCACTTTGGAGGAACATAACATTTACATTTGCTAATTTCCTGTCCATCTTAATTGTTTAAAAGAAATACAATAGCAGATGAAAACTTATTATTTTTTACGTCTATTTGTGCAGTTTGAGTATATTTGAATATTGTCCCCCTCAATTTATATTATAAATAGGGCTTTGTTTTATTTTAATTCTTTCTAACTGCCTTTTAACACTGCATAGGAGCTGGTGAGAAACAGCATTATGTTTTCACTCTGTATGGAATTACTCAGCGAGAAGACAATATAGAAATCTTGAATGGTGCACAGCAGCGACCTCTAGTGGCAGCCACATGTAAGTGTTTGCCCAAAATCTAATTCATTACAAACCTATAAATTTTTTTTTTTTAGGCTCAGTAATAATTTCCACATGAAAACACTGACACAGAACAGGAGGAACTGAGGCCTAAAAACCCATTTTATTATGACAAATGTACAAGATCCGATCCATAAGAAATAACAGTTAAAGTTAACAAAAAATAACAAAAGAAAATAAAAAAGTAAGCAGACAAAACAGCAACGACCAGTCTCTACTATCGATCTATACACAGTGGACAGGGCCTTTCCCTCCCGCATCGTCATGAGGTAAAAATGGGAAAATCTCGGTTAACACTTCAGTCATTGGCACCGACTTCCTCCCTTAAATCCCATCACAGCCTTTAAAGATATAGTGTGTAACTTCTGTCGCCCCCCACGAGGAATTCTGAGTAATTACAATAACAATGTCGGTGCATCTACATGATATAAGCCTTCGATCATAGCTGTACGTCCAGGTCTTTTCTTGGGCGCTTCTTGATTTTTTTTTTTTGTCCTGCGCTAGTGTTGGGGGGCGATACCACTTTGTAAACGCTGCCATACTGAAAAATACAGAGACATTTGTGTGGAGCTGATCAACTTTGTGTCAACTAATTTGGCAATGGCTTGAATTTAACCAACATTCATTTATATGAAGAAGTTACGCACTGTAGCTTTAAAGTCTCTCCGTTCCCTATTCAGGTCTTGCTACAGGTTATTACATAACCATGAGATACATATTATTAGAATAATAAAAAAAAAGGTTAAATACAGCATATACTCTAACTCCACCCCACCAGAACACACACCAGTAGAGTGCTATCATTTTGTCTAGACTAAAAATCTAAAAGCTAAACGTTGTGTGTATCGAAGCCTAAATGGTGTGCACTGCAAGCACAGCTGTCTAGGGGGTATTTTGAGCTGTGTTGGTTGGAAGTCATTTTTTGGGCCACAGCCAGTATCAAAAAACAGTATGTATGATAAATAGAGTGGTTATTCCTCTGTGATGAAAGACCATGCTCAAGACTAATTTACAAAATATTTTACAAAATCAGGCCTTGGTTTTTTCTGTCTGACTGATTTAGCTGTTCTGTCCTGGATTATTTTCAATGATAATCCACCCCTCATCCTCATATCTTTTGTAACCTGTTTTAAATAGGTCAGCCAGCGCATGCTTACCTATGTCGTCATATCCTGCTTAACAAGTCTCTAAAACATGCCAAAGTTGACTGGTTTTGTTACAAAAAAAAAAGCTGTTGTACCAATATTACTTCCCATATTACTTCCCTACAAAAAAAATAAAAGAACATTAAAAAAACTCATGCAATCCCAAAGAATTGCCCCAATATATATTTTTTTCCCCATGATTAAAAAAATGCCTCTAAATATATTACAGCGAGGAAACTACAGATATACACACAGACTGGTTCCAGAAGAGGTCAGAGAAGAATTCATTGGTTTTTCTTTGTCCATTTCCCATTTCAAAAAATTGCATCCTGACGTATCACTTCAAATACAAATTATTCTACTAAATTTGTTATTTTTCTACCATTTTCTGGTCTTTTTTGAGGTCTTCAAAGTTGGCAGTTTGACGCAATCTGACCCGATATCAACTCAAAAGGTTATGAATGTGAATATAAACATGGAGTTTTTTTTAATAGTAGAAATTAAAAATGGAAAAAGAAGAAGGGTTGTCTTGGAGCTTAGTGTTACTTTAGTTTATAAAAAGCAACAATTTTGCAGGTTTTCAAACCTTACGAAAGACAACATACAAAGAAAAAAATAAGACACTTTACATATCGCTCAAATAGACAACGACAAATTAAAAGATGATATACAAAAAGAAAAAATAATAAAAAAAAATACATTATTACAAAAAAACAGTCACAGAAAAAGGTAATGTAATTGTAATAGGAGTAAAACTAGACTAGCTCAAGGTTAGGAGGGACAGAGTTTTGAACTTTTGATTTAGTTTTTTCCGAATATGAACAAAGAAAAATGGGAGTTCACCACTGATACATAGTCATAATAATGATTTACAATATACAAAAGCTACCATTAACAAATTAAAATGTTGAAGGGAAGGTCTAGTGATTTAGTCTAGAAGGTTATTTGAAGATTTAAAAAAATGTTCAGGAGGGATGGGTATCGAGAACAGATAGTAAATTTGGTTCCGGTTTCTGACAGGTCACTACGGAATATCCAAAAACTCCTTGAAAAATGATACTGCTATTGGTATTTAATCAATGTTAATTCATTATAATGTAGCAGCATTTTTCTAAATTCTTAACCATCCCGATTAGGTTTGAAATTACATTTAGTTAAAATAAAACTGTAAAAATTACAGCAGATCTTTTTAAAACTGCATCCGGAACTTTACTTTCGGAACTTTCACTGTGGAACTTTGCTTTGGAACGCTGAGGGCTGCTGAGTAAATGTTAAATCTTTTCATGTCATATCCACATTATCGGTGTCAGTTTTGATGTAGGCAATGATGAAATCCTAACGACACCCATCCCTAGTGTTTATATTGATATGTAAATGAGAAGATTGATGTTAGCTCTAGTTAGCTTAGCACAAAGAATGGAAACGGGGGAAACAGCTAGCCTAGAAGTTGCTCCCTAGCTTATCTAACGGAAAATATGAAGTTGTGCTAAGCTAACTAGCAGTTATACAAAGCAGTGGTCTCAAGCTTGTCTTCAAACTCGGCCTAAAGGCTTGTAAAAAAAAGCACTAGAAATGTCAAAATAGTCTTTCAACGGATAAAATGTAAAACCAAAAATAATGTTTTTAACAGATGCTGAGAACTTCAAATCAAATATGGAATGACTTACCGAAACAAAAAAGTTTAAAAAAAAGTCCCAATGTTTTATAATTCATACATACAGGAGGCAAATCTTTAAAAATAATTGGTTGAAAGTCTTGGATTTGTACAAAAAAAAAAAAAACGTGGTAAAGACAGAGAGAAATGCGTGACACGTTTTTAAAGGAGACATTTTGGCAGTGGCGCTGGATGATGACGTAATGGTTTAGCAGGTAAACGGAACAGAACAGATTTTTTCGTCGGTATTTTCGGTGCCTTTCACTCGTTATACAATCCCACAGGGACAGCAGAGGGATCCAGTTCTTCGCTCCAGTTTCGACACAAGTTTTAAAAAGATACGACTTGGAAGTGTTGGTGTTGGCGGGTAGTAGTAGGCAGGAGGAGGGGATAATAAAGTTAAGCAATATAAAAATACAATACCACAAAAAAAATTAAACATTACAGCGTTTTTTGTGTGTTTTTTTTCTTTCTAGTTTTTCTTTACAAATTGCAGACGTAGTCCACGAGGTCTGTGACTCCCAACAGATCGTCTTCCTCATCTTCTTGCGCCGCCGGAATCTCCAATCCGTTGGGTGCCACGGCAACAGAAGCACTGATGTTTTTGGGTGTATCCGCTTGTGAAGTGGTAGTAGCATTAGTAGCGCCCGTAGCTTTTATCGCGCTCTGTCCGTTTGTAGGTTTCAGCTCCGTCGACTTGCCGCCTTCTGAATTTGTTCCCTTTGAATCCTCGTCGGCCATTTTCTTCTCCTCCTTTTCATCCCCCTCTCCCTCCTCCTCCTCACTGTCATCAGAGTCTATGCGGTTGACACGTTTGCGTACGGGCCGGTCCTCCTCTGACGATTGGTCTGATGAGTCGTCAGAGTCGCTGTGTTCCGAGGCGTTGCGTCTGCGTTTCAGCGCCGGGCGTCTGTGTCTCTGACGGGAGTCTTCGTCAGAGGAATCCACCCTCCTCTTCTTCACCCGACGCTCCTTAGAGTCGGAGTCTGAGTCTTTGGAAGCACTCGCTGAAGGAAAAAGAGATAAAATACGTTAGATGCCTTTAGAAGAAAGAGAGAGACACACACACACACACACACACACACTGAGACACACACATTGAGTCACACACAGACAGACAGGGTTATTCAGGTGGTATCCCTTCTCAAGTTTGCTTTCATTAACAATATAATGTAAAAGTATCTTGATGTCACTGTCCATGGTGCTGAAGAGGTTCATGATTTTTTTTTTCACTTTTCTAAGCAAGAAGCTTTAATAGTTCAACTGGAGGGATTTTAGGATACATTTCTATGAGTGAAAATATTAATAAAAGTATCATCAGGAAACTATCCCACAGAAGTAAAGGGAGACGAGACGGGACATCATACAAAACAAAGCAAAAAGACTTGAATACTTGCATGAATGAATGTGTTTGTCATGTGCTGTGTGTGTGTGTGTGTGTGTGTGTGTGTGTGTGTGTGTGTGTGTGTGTGTGTGTGTGTGTGTGAGCGTTTGTCATGTGTGTGTGTTAGTGCCGTACCCTCGCTGTCGGAGCTGTCCATGCGTCGCCGTGGTTTCATCTTGGCTCTGTTGGTGTCGGCCTGAGATCCTTCAGAGTCTCCAGACGTCTCTCTGTAGTTCACCGCCTTCTTCAGGCTGCGCCGAGACCGCCTCCGACTCATGTCCAGATCACTGTCACTGTACTCACTGGAGCCCTCGGTTACTGTATTTACATGAATAATGATAATATTAATAATAGTAAAAAAAAAAAAAATCAAGATTTAAGGATGACTTAAAAAGAGTTGACATCTCATCACAATGTGGCAAGTAAATGCAAAATTTCTCAAGTTTCACCTTAAAATTTAAATAACTTAATTCTGTAAGTTCAAATATGCAAAAAAAAAAATATATAAATATATGAAGGAATACGAAGTGAAATCAAGAAAAGTGCATAAATAGGTCAATTTGATGCATTAGAGCTTATACGAAAAAAGTCTTATTAGCCTTTTTTTTTTTTACATTTTACCTCAAATGTAGTTGACAGCTGGTTGTAGAAGAAATAAAGGCACGTTTGATAGACACATTTTTTTTTCTTATTGACTATTTTACTCTATTTACCCATTTCGTCTTCATCACTGTCCTCCCCTGTCTCCTCCTCCTCCTCATCAGAGTAACCCTTCGGTCTGCGTCTCTTCCTGGCGCTGCGTCGGCGTGACGATGGAGCCTTCTTGTGTCGTGAGGTCTTACGGCGCTTTGCTCCTCCGCTGTTGTCGCTGTTTGAATCTCCCTCCGATTCTGCCTCAGAGTCGTTCTCTGTCGCCACAAACTCTTCCTCCGAGCTGTCAACAGATACAAGTAGAGAAACAAAAAATCAACAAATGTATTTTTAATTATTATTAGCTATTTTTTTTGGGTTAAAGTAGGTACAGGGAACTTTGAGTTTTTGTTGATTCTATGGCAAATTTGGATAAAAGTGTTAGGTTTTTTTTTGGGACACCAGCACTCAAGCGTGTGTCAGCAGGATGTACATTTGTATAGGAATCGAGTGAATACGTCCATGGAGGGAGACTGTAGATGCCTAGCGATGAAGTAATGTATTTATGTGTGACTTTCTAAGATTAATAATGGTGGGGTGGGCGCTCATGGTGTAGTGGTTAGAGCGTCCCCCCATAGAGGCTCAGTCGTCTTCACAGCAGACCCGGGTTCTACTGGTCGTTCTCTGCATGTCATTCCCCTCTTTGTGCCACATTTCACCTCTATCTTTCTGACTGTCAATAAAAGATGAATAATGCCCCTAAAAAAAAAAAAATACTGTAAGGTGTTATGGTGATATTTGCGTCCCTACCTCTCGGTGAGCCTGAACTCGTCCTCGCTCTCCTCCTCCTCGGCGGTGCTGTCACTGTCCAGGTCGTTGAGTCTCCGGCGTTTCTTCTTCCTGGTCCTGCCGGCGGCGGGCGGTCGGACGGGCGCCGCTCCGTTCTCCTGCCCCTCGTCTGACGCCAGGATGGTGGAGATGTCTTTACCTCTGCTGTGGCCCGTGATGTTCGCCATGTCTTTACCACGACCCGCTCCTGTGACAGAAAATAATACACGTAAATTTATCTCAGACATTAAAAGGTAAAGTGTGTAATATCGAAGTATTTTGTTATCGCCAAATCGATTTGGTACTGAGTGCATGTTGATGAAGTCCACTCCTGTTTGTTTGTTTGTTTGGTCACATTAGTAATATAATATTAATTCATTGTACTAAAAGCTAAAAAAGGATGTTCATTTTTTTTCTTGTTTTTACACTTAGGATTTGTTTTTTTTTTAACATCAATCTTTCCAACTTCATGTCCACAATAAATAACATTTCCAAAACCTCGTACTGTTACTTTAATTATTTTAAGACTCATATCCTCTCACCTCCGCCCTCTGCTTCTTTGAGGTCTTCCTCAATCGCCTCTTCGATCGCCTCGTCGAATTCATCAAATCTGTAAAATTAAACATCAACATTCAGAACAATTGTTACTATAGGTCATTAAAAAAAAATCCTCAGATTAGATTTTTTTTTGCAAACTAAGTTCAAAGTGTATTTCAGACCTGTAGCTGATGGATTTCTTGTTCCTAGTCGACCGTCGTCCCCAGCTCTTCCGTTTTGATTCTTTCTTTTCTTTGATTATGATCTCCGGCTTTTCCTCCTCCACCTCAGTCTGAGAAGAGATGTGACAAAATCATGTTACCAACGTCAACAGGGTTAAATTGTTGCAGTGGTTGAGGGTTCAAATCCGACCCGTGGACCTTTACTGCAGGTTATCCCCCCATTTCAACTCTGTACTATCTAATACAGCTTGAAAATGCCAAAAAAATAATAAAAAAATTAAAAAGTACAAATCTCACTAGATACTTACTGAGGGCGTGATGATGTTTTCAAGACTGATTCCGACGTAAATGAGACGCTCTTTCCTGTTGGAGATAATTCACATTAAATGATTAGTGAAGCAGTTTACAGGATGCATATAGGATGCATTGACGTGTAGCCCACTCTCTGTACAGCTGACACCCTTAAAAAGGTGCAGTGTGTAGTTCGCAAGGTGTATTTTAGAGTAATCTAGTGGTGAGAATCTAGATTGCACATCTCCCTTTTTGGGAATTTACAGTGGCCTTCAAGTACAAGAAACTAGTTAATAAAGATTGCATCATCCACCACTGCCTCAAGTCTCTAAATAAATCAATTAATTGAAGGAAACATTTAATTTTAAGTTCAGTTTGATTGATTTTAGAAACGCTTTTATTTCTTTCGATACAAAAATGGTCAGAACTGACTCAATAGCAAAACAAAGCAAATATGTGGCCAGACTTCTAATGTCAAACCTCAAATGTTGGCCTCACAAACAGCCCAACAGTGATTCAGTGACATTAAAAATGAGCGCGTGCTGTAAGGGGGGATTCTTATTTTAGGAACCAAATGTCTTACCTTCTCTCGGCCCGTTCCTTCTTCTTCAAAGCAGCGTCGAGATTCGTGAGCTGCTCCTCCAGTTTGTCACAGAGCCGTTTCTACAGAAGGGAATTGAAAAAAAAAAATATATATATATAAATATTTTATGAGTAGGGGAGAGTGGCCTAAGTTGTGCAACTTTTCACTCAAAGTGACTTTAAAGTAAGGCCTTGACAGTAAAGTCTCCAACTCAAATATGTACATATATTTCAGGGTGTTGTGCATCCTTGGCAATAAAAACTTTGGATCTGGAATAAACTGTTGAAGAAATATAGCTTTCGGAAAAAAAGTTTTCTTGATGCACAACTTGCCCCCGGTGTGGTGTAAGTTGTGCGGTTAGAGAGAATACCACGGGGTGAATTTTACCATTGATATGTATCTCATAAACTGTAATGCAAGACAAATCCATTAGACAATCACTTATTTAAGGTTTATTTAAAGTAAATAGTTGACAAAGATTGAAGGACAATTTTCTTAAACAAGGCCTAGCAGATCTAATGGTTTTACCTGCAAAGTCACAATGACAAAGTCACCATCATCATCTTTCTGGCCATCTGAACTCTCATCAGTGGTGTCGTTAAGTGGAATGGAGATGTCACTCTCTTCTGAGCTACTGTAGACAATCACTTTATTTTGGTGACCAGCGTATACAGCCATGCCACTGGCACAACTCTCAGAAATGTACTTTGCACTAGTTGCTCCGTGCTTGTGGAACTACCTGCCACCTGACAAATGTGATTCCCCCTCCATTTCTGCCTTTAAATCAAGGCTCAAAACCCATATGTACACCCTGGTGTTTCCTCCCAATTAACTATCTTACCTCTGCACTACTATCTGTGTTTATGTGGATGTATGGGCTTTACGTCTTTTATTTTGGTTATTGTTATTTTACCTTCATGCTTTACCTACTGAATGCACTATGGACAGTGCAAACTGTCATGAATGTGCTTTTATAAATACATTTTACTTACTTACTTACTTACCTATAACTCACCTAGGCCCTTTGGCACAAATCACCCCAATCCCAGAAATTTGGATAATAAGCATGATGCAGCAATTTAGGGCTGACATCGTGCTAACTGTATAGACTCAAAATGTAGCATACCAAAGCACTAAAACATGTGTCAAATGTTTTCAAACTTGTCTATAATTGTTCAGACACAATAATCAAAAAACCTTGATCATGAAAATTTTACTTTGAAAGGCAAAACACAGTTTTTTGAGCTTAAATGTGCTTATATCTTATTCCATGTTTCTCCATTCTTTACAGGATGAGTCAAATGGATGGCTCTTCTTAAATATGTGGTCACATTTCCAATTTCTTCCACGGTTTTCTAGAAACAAGGGTTGGCACAACTTCCAAAATGCACAACTTAGGCCACTCTCCCCTATATTTAATCAATATTTTTCTATATATATATATATATATATAAAAATACGTTATTACAGTGTATTACATTTATATTTTTCCTCTTTAATACTCGGTGCTGTGTTCGGTACGTACATGTTGACAGGGCGGACAGAACCATTCTCCATCGGGGATGATCATGAGCGGAGGCCTCAGGCAGGCCGTGTGGTAGCCGTTGTCACACGAATCACACAGTAAAATCTGTAAACGAGATTTTGGCAAACGTTTAAACTCCCATTTATCAAGCTATGAACATAGTTTTTTATACCCTGAACAGCCTGGGTTATAAAAATATTTTAGTTTCAACAAACATTCCTTGATTTTGCTGATACGGTATCCTAGTTAGTAACCCACCTTTGTAATTGTTTAATAACCCCTGGCGTTCTCTGTTTCTTGAACTTATATTTGATATTTTAGTTTTTTTTGTACAAGATATTTGAATACATTTATTTTTTAAAAGATCACCAAAATAAAAAGGTAATAAAAAAATTTAAGTGATTAACCCACCAGTTCAGGGTGGTTTGGAAGCCCACATTGTTTACAGGGGTCGTCGTTGGGAGGTAGGTCATCATCGGTGGACGTGGAGTCAGACTCGCGTCTCTCACGGTTACGGTTCCGTCTCTTCCTGTTGCGTTCCACCTTGTAATCTTCATCACTGGTGTCTTCCTCTTCCTCCGTCTCGTACTGACTGGAATCCTCTTCGCTCTGCTCCTCGTCGCCTGAAGAACCTTTCTTTTTACGACGCGTTCGAGTGTTGGACCAACGCACCTTCCGCCTCTTTCTCCCCTGAGAAACAATGAGAGAAAAAATTAAGTACGTTCATTAAGTCTAACTTGATAATTTAAATATAAATGTTCAAATGAAAACTAGTCTATTTACATGGACATTTATAATCATGTCCAACTGAATGTCCATTTGTCATGTCAGTGGATGTGATGTAATGTGAATTTCCTAATAATAAGATAATCAAAACAAAGAGACTGTTTGATTAAGTTGTAAATGGTGCCATCTAGTGAGCGATCCTACCTTAGCTTTGGCCTGACCCTCCGGATCGACCTTTTTCTCTCTGGGTTTCTTCTGAACAGATTTCTCTTCTTCTTCCTCCTCTTCCTCCTCCTCTCCCTCCTTTTCCTTCTCTCCCTTTTCTTCCTCGCTCTTCTCGGACAGCTGTGTTTTCTCCTGCTTCCTGTCACTGATGTCCACGGCTTTGGGCGTCGGCCTGGAGATCCTTGCCGATCGTCGTAGCGACATCCCCGTGTTGGAATCCGATTCAGAATCTTGCTTGTCCTCACGCTGGAGCTCGGCTTTCCTACGGTGGGCCGGGAGCCGTCTTCTCTTTCGACTTTTCAGACGGGAAATTTCCTCTTGGTTGTCCAACGCAACCGCAGCACCGCCATTTGCTACGTCTTGTTTTTTAGTAGCATTCTCCTCATCTTCACTTATGCTCTTTCGTTCCTCGTCGACGGGCTTTTCGGTATCCGCTTTTTCTTTGCTTGAATGCTCCGCCTTTTCTGTTGGAATTGAGGATTTGACTTTAGGTTCTTTGTCATCTTTCTTTGAAGCAGTTTCGGCCATTTTGGTTGAGGTGTCACTGTCTTTACCAGCATCTTTTTGCTCCTTTGTTGGGACTTTTTTAGTAGCAGACTCCTCACTAACACTGATGCTTTTAGGTTCTTCGTCGGTTGGCTTTTCAGTGTCCCGTTCTTTGCTTGTTTTGTCCGATTTCCCCGTTTCAACTAAAGATTTGCTGTCAGGTTCTTTGTCACCTTTTGTTGGACCAGATTCCGCCGTTTTTGTTGAGGTTTCACTGGCTTTAAGAGCATCTTTCTCCTCCTTAGTTTGATCCCATTTTGAGCGTTTTTTAGGCGTGAGAATTTTTTCCCTGTCTTTGGACTTTTCATTGTCCTTGTTGGAATCCTTACTGTCTGATGAATCAAATTTTTTAGATATACCTTTAGTTGGTTCTTCGGGTTTTGTGTCCATTTTTTCCAGACCAGATTCGGCCATTTTGGTTGAGGTTTCACCATCTTTACGAGCATCTTTATCCTCTTTTGGCTGATCAGTTTTTGATCGTTTATCCGTCGTGGAATCATCTTTACTGGCTCCTTTGTCTAGACGTGGAGGTTTCTCACTTTCATTTTTATCTTTTTCCTTGTCCTTGTTGCTGGCCGTCTTACTTTCCGACGATGGATCGATCTTTTTAGTTGGTTCTTCGTACACATTTTCCCGTTCCTTGTCGAGCTTGTTAGATTTTTTCTCCTCATCTTTCGAGACCTTTGTCTTCTCCGCTGCACTGGAGGGTTTGTCTTTCCCTTCTTTACCGTCTTTGTCCATACGGGGAATTTTCTCACTTTCTTTTAGAATTTTTTCGTTGTCTTTATCCTTGTTGGCATCCTTACTTTCTGATGGATCAACTTTTTTAGTTGTCGTTTTAGTTTGTTCTTCTGACACATTTTTCTTATCGGTATCCTTCTTACTATCTGATGATGATGACGTTTTTTGGGACACATTTTCCTGTTCCTTGTCAAGCTTGTCCGATTTCTTCTCAGCATCTTTCGAGACGTTTGCCTTTTCCGCAGGACTTAAGGGTTTATCTTTCCCTTTAGAACCGTCTCCGGTTGACTTACATGCGACCGAGTTGATCTCAGTTTTGTCCTTCTCTTGTGTCTTTCTCATATCTGGTATAAGGGCCACTGCCTCCTTCTCAGCGGTCTTAGTAGAGCCAACTATCTTTACATCGTCACGCATCATTTTGTCCTCAAAGATGACAGATTTCTTTGAATCTTGGGGCTTTTCTGTCTTGTCCAGTTTTTCAGCGCTAGTTTCTGAGGAAGCCTTGTCTTTCTGTGTGTCTTTGATGTTATCAGGTTTACATGATTCCGATGTGCCTTGTTTTTTGGCAACAGAAGACTCAGAACTCTCTTCTTTGTTGGATTTTTCTTTAGATGTTTCACTGATTATTGGTTTATCAGCCTTTTTAGTGACTGCAGGAGTTTGTGGATCTTCACGGCTCTCTTTCTTATCACTGTCTTTTGCTAGTTCTGTCATTTTAATGACAGATTTTTCAGAGTCGACAGGTGTCTTTGCAGGATCTTTGTTTACACACTGTTTATCTGTTGTTTTAATGACTCCAGACTTCTCTTTCGGCGTCAATTTATCGGATTTCTCTACATTCTTCTCAGATGTAGTTTTCTCCTTAGAATCGCTCAGTTCCGTTCCCTTCGTCTCTGTTGTCTTGGTTACCGATGTGTCCATGGCGACAGAGGTCGGTTTTTCCTTTGAATCTTTTGATTCAACTTCTTTGGATTTGTCTGCTTTACAAGACTCTTTTGCAATGGCTGATGTGGACTCTTGTATTTTTTCATGATTAGACGACTTCTCAAGTGCATTATTTACGTCTTTAGTTAAAGGTGGCGGTGCCGTTGGTGTCGGAGGAGACTCGTGAGCTTTTTTCTTGACTTTAGATGCATCACTTTCGACCTCCATATTGGCATTCTTCTTGTCCAAATCTTCTTGGAGCGACTTTACTCTCTGTGTGCTCTTCTCTCCAAGGCAAGATTCATCATTTTTACCTTTTAAATTGTCCTTGTCTGTGGATGGCGAGAGTTTTTCTGTGGCGTCTTTAGATTTACCAGCATCTACTTTAGTCTGCTCTTGTGTAACGTCTTTTCGCGACAAATCTTTCGATAGATTTGTGTCTACCGTGGGCTGTACTTCACCGTTTACAAGATCATTTACACTCAAAACTTTCTTGGTCTGCTCGGGAGTCGAGTCAACTTTAGGAGTGTCTTTTGCCTGAGAAACCGACGGGTTTTGAACAATAATACCGCTATTCTTTTCAAAGTCTTCACTGAACTTCATCCCTCGTTTCTTCAAAGGGATTTTGGCCTGTTGGACGTTCTTCAGAGCCTGAATCTCCTCTGCACTGCTCTTCTTAGCCTCTTGTTCCTTTTCCACCTTAACTGAGATACAAGGCGTTTCAGAGGCGGATTCACTGCTCGTTTTAGTGTCCGACACAACTTCCATCGGCTCTTCTTTGATGGTCTGGGCTTTTGTGATGTCACTAGGGTCCACAGCGGGTTTTTCTGAACATAGTTCTTTTTCGGCTTTGCCCTCGACGACGCCATTAAGTGATGAATTTGATTTAACATCAGACGGTTCTGTTATTAACTCATCTTTCTGTGAAACTTTCTCATTATTTTCAATATTCTCTGTTTTTGGCGAGACCGGACAGACAGGCTTGTTGGGGTCTTTGATGTCTTCGTCTGATGTGTCTGTCTCAGCCTTTTTAACTCCACCTGTGAATTAAATATGAAAAAAAAAACGTTAAAAATGGCCTTCTCAATAATACATAGACAAAGGAAAATGAGTCAGTTAAATTCCTGGAGTGAAGTAGAGTAAAGAAACACAAAAAGCCATTCGTATAAGAATGGCACTTATGATCTCGATTCACAAATGACATAAATCTTTGTTAGCAATAAAGTTAAGTTCACATGCAAGACTTATCTTGTATGTCATCTTCAAAACCGGTTTCAACACGTTATAAAGACCAAGGTATGAATACTTTGTAACTGATCACCCACAGACTTATTAAGTAGAGCATTGAATGTGTGTGTGTGTATTACCTTCTCCCGCTGCTGCTGCTAATTTCTCTTTTTCCTCAAGGTCTTTCTTCAGCAGCTCAGGGTCGATTTGCGTTTTCAGCAAAGCCAAGACTTCAGCCAGGTCGTTTCGATCTCTACAAGAGGAAAAAGATTGGATGGATACAACAGCATTAGCATATGCATTTTCATATCATAACCTGCTTAATATTTGGGTACATAGAACAATAAAATAAAATAAATTAATTTCTCTGCCTACCTGACGATGCATTTCCATGAGGACCCATCAGAATCATCCTGTTCCTCCAGATAAACGCGGACGTTGTTTTCTTGGTCCAGGTGATACCAGTACATCTGTCCGTCTTTGTCGCGCCCGATCGGCTGCAGACGCATCTTATCCGGGTCTTCCTCATTGATGGCGGTTTTGAACTTAACATTGTCGTCAAACTGACACTCGCACAAATACTGGACAGAGAATGAAAGGTGCAGAATGTGTCAAAAATCCAAGATGCACAACTTCTTATTAGGTTCATTAGTAGTAAAGGTACAACTTAAAAACCTTGAGATATGTGATTGAAGAAGTACATTTCATTACTGTTGTCAAAAATTAAAGGATTCATAGTTAATTGGTAAAGGTATGTCCAAAATCACCCGTTCATATGACATATTGTGGGATTGTTTACAGAAATAAGTGTACGGACTATGGACAATACTTTTAAATGGCATTTGATAGAGAGTAAATTAGACAGTAAAACCAAATGTTGAACAGTAAATATAGTGCATAATATAGTAAGCAGTAAAATAATACTAGGAGGAAACCAGAGCAGACAAAATAACGCTGTGCAGGGCTCAAGACTAACTTTTTTTACTAGGAGCACTGTCGCCCCTAACTCAGAATTTTTAGGGGCGCAAGCAGAACATTTAGGGGCAAACATTAAATAGACCTGCAACGCATCTATTAAAATATTTCCCAATTTGAACTATATTAGGCCTATTGATATTGTATTGCCAGCATGTTTTGGAGCACACTGACAACAGATGATACATTTCATTGTTTTTTTGATTTTGCATCACCATGTGAAATTCTTCAGACATTCCTTTAGGAAAAGGATTTTTTTTCCCCATTTTCACCACAACCACTTCTACATCCAAGCCCTCTGATTTTTCCTACTCTATCTCTGATGACTCCTGTAAGGAAAATAGCCTAGTTATTGGCCCAAAGGAAACTAGTAGGAGCTAGATTACATTATCAACTAATTTGCATTATCGCCTATGCTTTTCTGAAAGAGGCAAAATTAATAGAAAATGCTGACACGGTAGTTTACAAATTAACTAGGCCTATTTACATATTTACAGACTCACTTTACACACTTTTTTTGTTGCCATATAACTACAAGTTAGCTACTTCATAGATATGCACTGGCCTATTGAATGTGGACATATAAAACAATTGTCGTGTTCACAAACATCACCTGGCACACGGTGCTGTCTGCTGGCTGCTGCAGGTGGCCGGGGGCTTCTATCAGTGTAAGTAGCCTCGTTTGGGATGTCGCCGTCTTGCTAAGACCTGCGCAATTATGACACTCGTCTTGCTGAGCGCACAGCATTTTTGTTGTGTGCTCAGCAAGACGCGCGTCATAGTTGCGCAGGTCTGAGCAAGACGGCTCTAAGTCGAACGAGGCTAGTAAGTGCAGTCAGCGGTGAGGAGTAGACAGCTCCGTTGCTACTCTGCTCTCGTGTGCACGGTTAAAAAAATCGCAAGATGTGTCTCTGGACTCCAACAGCCTTATCGCTATGGCGGAAAGTGAGATGAGAATAGGTCACGTGATCGCTGTTGATCGTTCCACTGATCACTCGCGGACTCTCTCTGTCTCTCTCTCAACGCACTAATAATAATAATAATGATACAAATGTCGGAATTTTCCGGTCGCGCGCGTGCCCCTAGTTTTAAAAACTACTCGCACTGTCTCCGAAAATGGTCGCAAAATGCGAGCATTTGGTCGCAGTCTAGAGCCCTGCTGTGCTTACTTTAAGTATCCCCGTCTTGCTCTCCACTGTCATCTCCTTGTACCCATTCTGTTCCAGTTCCCACGCCCATGTTGAGTTGAGATCTTGGCAGACCTGAAAGGAAAATACAATATCTAATCAGCAAATTAATGCAGGGTTTTGCATTGCTTGTGCATCAAAGGGTTAATTAAACTTATGAAAAAACTTCTGCCTCAGCAATAATCAAAGTTAAAGATGGAGACAGCAATTCTGGAGAACTCCTGTTGTCAAAATCAGTGAATATCTCCCAGGATACTCCAGCTGTCCGAACTGTGTGTGCGCACTGAAAAAAATCTAGTGTTAATACACAGTTTAGGCTCTGTAAACGGGTATGTTGCTCCCCCTTTAAAGCCTCACTTCTCCACTTGCCACAATTAACACATGACACATTTGAATCTTTTATTATACTGTCCCAATGTAGTGACGGAAAAATCATGACCACTTTCATAAATGCTTCTTTGATTGTTACAATAATCATATAATTTTTAATGGACAGCGTGAATGCCCCATGATGGTCTCCATGTGATATGAGATATCTATTCCACTGGTTTTAAAGCAGCACAAATCAATATTTTACAGATGAACTATGGATCAGATGACTGATGTGAAATATGTTGCTGGTAGAGAGAATCAGAGCGTTCTTTATAGCCGCCAGTGTTTTGATTTTTACAGCCAACAACTCGACCTTTCCAGAAGCAACAGGCAGCAACAGTTTTTAGTTAAAACAAAAAACTTGTTGTACAGAGTATCTGCCTGTGACTAGCTAGTTAATATAGGGAAGCTTTCAGTAGCAAATAATAATAATTACTGGATATAAATGCATCAAGTGGGAAAAACACAACTTTAAATGTTGAAATTATTATCATTATGTTGTTCTGTGTCTGTTGGATGTATTGAAAGACAACTGTTTGCGCTAAAAACAACATTTTGGTTATAATAGGTTGCATAATTATAATTAAATAATTAAAAAAATAGCAATACAAGCAGCTTTAAACATATTAACATGTCTGTACCAAATGCTTCCAAACAAATATTTAGTTTTATTAGTTTTTTTTATAACAATTAGTTTTTATTACACTTTCTTCCAAAGGCATTATGAGTGTTATATACAAAGTTATTTTCTTACCTTGACTAGATATTTCTCCCATCTGTCTGCTGACACTGATTTGCCGATTTTCCTCAGCAACTTGATGTGAAGATCAACCAGCAACTTTGGGACTGAGGAGAGATCAGCAGAATACAGTTTTAGTTTCTCCATAACTTATATAACGTAGCATAACTTAACGTTAAGTTTGTTATAGGCAAGATTTAAAAACAGGGACAGATATGAGATATCACAATCAGTAGCTGTGATTCCTATGAATGATAAGGTATAGGTTAAAAGAAAAACAGAAAAGGTCTTCAGCTTTGATTTCAAAGACCTGAGAGTTGCAGCAGTCTACAGAGTTACAAATGTGATAACTTACATTATGGGCAAAAAGTTATTACGTTGTTGGTTCAGACATATTTTTAAATTATATAAAGCTTTATTGCAGACACAGGTCCATATAACACATCATACAGTATAAAAAATACATAGAAATTAATACATCACATATTGGCCTACAGGATATATAGGCTATTGCACCAATGCCTTCTTAACCTAGACGTGTATCTATAGCAGCTTTTCAGAGGGCTGACTGGCGAACTATTGGCAAGTTACTAAATTATTGCTTTTATTAAATAAAACGTTTGAACATGATTACGTTACAGGTTGTTATTACAATATTGGCTGCTACAGACATGAAGAGCTTTTATCCAACAATGAAAGACAACAGAAGGCTTTTAATTTGAAACTTTAGTAGGACATTCTAATAAAGGAGAAAAATGCAGGAACAAAATTGTTATTGGGTAAAAATAGGAGATTTTTTTTTTAAATATCAAAATAATAACAGATGCTGCAAAATGGAGGGAAAATAATAAATAAACGCCTCTTTCACTATTTGAGAATATACAATATGCAAGGTGGAGTCAGCGGTTCTGGAGAACACTTGCTTTGTGCACGCTGACAAAAAAATCTGTTAATACACAGCCTAGGCTCTGTAAACTGGTATGTAAACAAAGGGATGGTAAACAAAGGGGGCACCGTAGTTAGCAACATGGCATTTACAGAGCATGGGCTGTGTATTAACACTGGATTCCAGCACACACACATACAGTACAGAGAGGTAGTGGATTGTGAGGAGATATTCACTGATTTTGACAAAAAGTGATTTTGACAAGCGTTCTCCAGAATCACTGACTCCACCTTTAATCAAATCAAATACTATACTAAGAATTATAATAATAAAGACGGTAAAAGTCATGTGAGGTGAAACATATTTACACTCAGATGGTCTGCATGAGATAAGAAACCAACTCAATTAATTAGTCAAGTTAACTATAAATAATCAGCAAACAGGAAGTACAATTACTGTGCCTAATAATTTCAAAAATCAAAAGCAGAAAAAATGTATTGATCCACTGAGATGATCCCATTTTATATAAATGAAATATATCTTGTCCCAGAGGAATTGTGAGAAAATAAATATTAAATTAGAATTAATGACGTAATAAGGTGTTGCTTTCACTAAAATACCATATTTGATCTGACATATATTTTTGATTTGAAAGAGATACAAATTCGCATATTAAAACATTACTATACAAAAAATAATCGTTTTAATGTTATTAATCAATTGGCAAAGTTGCATGATATCAATAAGTTAAAATATTTACACTATTCACCTGCAGTGTCTCGTCTTCAGCGCCAAAAATCGCTTTTATTTTGGAAGTTTGCATCGGATGTTGTCGCTATGGTTGCTGACGCTTTGACAGAATCTCTGCGAAACCCTCTACAAAATATCCAAAAGCTTCAAAAAAGACGTGAAAGCTCGACTAGATCCGCTGGTTAACACCTCCATAATGAGTAAATTGCGAATACACACATTTTCCACTTCGAACAGCAGCTCTCAGACGCCTTAAACTTACATTTAAGTGGACAAAAAGGTTAAGAAACCAACACAATAACACACGACAGGCTAACGCAGCAGCTAGCCCCCTGTTAGCATCGGTCCCATTATCACTGAAGGTGCGTTTGTTTCTCCTTACCTGAGGATGTGTCCCGAAGATATCGCTCCAACTGCGGGTAGGTGAGCTCCGGTAAGTCCAGTAACGCTCCGTACCGCTCCAAAAACGAGCAAATCACGGCGTAATTTGGACACAAACCGGGGGAAGAACTCGCCGTTGCCGCCGAGGCAGCCATCTTTTTTCCACACCAGAGTGAAGCCGGCCGGAATCAAACACAGCACTTCCGCTGTTAACACAATAAAGCTTTGGTATCATCGACAAGACCTTTATTTTTTAAATGTTATTGTTTTTTTGGGCTTTTAATCGACTTTTACACATTTTATTAAGTTTACTGATTTAGTTTAAGTATCTTACTGTATGGCACACACAGTTAACCTCCTCTGATAAGTTGTTTATTATTATTTGTATTATTATTATTTTTAGGAGTTTCTTCTCCTGCCAGCAGAGTTCAGTGTTGAGTAGATTATGTAAATTAAATTGTAATCTATTTTTTTTTCCAGACAGATTTTTTTTTTTTTACCCATGTTGTGTCCATAGCATTTCTTTATAGGTCCATAGACTGTATTTAAAAGGAAAAAGGCAAGATGAAAGTAAAAGGTTATGTCATCCAGATGTATTCCTAACCACTCTATCAGTATACATTTTTTGGACATCATGCAAGCTTCAATGTATCATTCAGAGCCACGTGAAGAGGCAGCACATAACAATAAGGGGGAATACAAAAGTGCAGGGGGCGGGTCAATGACACAGTACACACAAATTAAACCTGCAGTGTGTAGCATTTTGGGTTTTATTTCCTAGCAGATTTTGTAGAAAGTAATTATAATATCCATAAGTACATTTTATTTAGTGCATAATAGCTGAAAAAAAATTAATTTAATTATTATTTTTTCCCTTAGAAAGGGTCTCATATATGTCCATATTTCTGCATATTTTGGACCAAGGCCTAGTGCCGCCATCTTGAAAGTGTCATAGTTGGAATGTCATCAGGTGCATTGTTTAAAATTTAGAATTGTTCTTGTCCTTGAAGTAGATTATGTTATTATTCGAAAGGGGTGGGGTTACCCAGGGAGCGTTGCACTAACTTTCAAGAATTTTCTTGATGATGTCATATTACACACTGCACCTTTAAAACAACTTCCACTGTCAAAATCGAATAGCTGGAAAGGACAGTTCAAACAGAAACATGATAAAAACAGAGTCTTGTTTTGTTATTCTTTTAAGCTATCTTTATTTCACATTTATTTGTACACAATAAATACAGATAAACATCCACTGGTGTGTAAATGTGACGACGCTTTACGTGGCGTAAAAACGACGTGGGCAAGTTTGTCGCTGAATTTTTTTTCAGATTCAGACTTATTAACATTGAATCAGAAAGGACAGTAGCAAGTTTAAACAACAACGAAAAATTCTGTCGGGAAAAAGAGACTGCAGTTCAGTCTATTTCTTTCAATATTTTTTTTTCCCTATTTTAATACAACAGGGTAAATGCAAACTTCAAAAATAAGTTTGATGTCAATTAAATCTCAAGGAGATCAACAAGTACAGCGACTTGGCCGACGGATATCCCTTTTCCTCTGATCAAATTCAACTAAAGGCTTTCAATACGTTTTTTTTCCCCATTAAAGTCTAATAAAAACAAATAAAAAAATAAAATAAACAAATAAAAGTGTGCTATTATTTGTACAGATATCCATCTCCAAGCTCTCTGTAAACTATCGGTATTTTTTTATATATATAAACAATACGATCAAAATATCACATCTCAATCAAAAAGACACTACAAATGGCTATTTAAGGCTAAATAACAATAACGCAAGAGCCAATAAAAGGAAATAATTCTTACCAATATAGCTGGTAAACAAAACAAAACAAAACAAACGTCAAACAACGTATAGCATCCACAATACTGAGAAGGAATAAGAAGACATCAAAAAGTGCTTCACTATGACAGTATACTTTTTTTTTCTTATTTTTTTTTAATTGGACAGCTAGCAGCTCAGGATGGTTTCCTTTTCCTCCCCTACAAAATAAAAGGCATGTTTTTAAACTGCAACATGACCTCAGTGTAAACTGTCACCAACTGCAGCAAACAAAACCCACCAGCTTAAAACTGGCAGCATTAGTGTCAAAATAACAATTATCTATCTGTATTTTACAACACAAGAAAAACAAAAAAATTAACTATGTATGTTCGCGCTACATTTTTCCCTTATTTCTGAGCATTTTGTGCAAAGAAAAACTAAAATATAACAAGCAGGGATTTAAACAGTTATCCATCATAATAACAAAACAAAAAAAAAAGTAAAAAGATCCATTATTTATTTATTTATGTTTTTAAATCAGACAACTTTTCTAGGAGATTCTCCCTAACTCACATAACAATCACTCAACTATAAAATTGCCACTTTTCCCTTTTTGTGTTAGCGCAGCTCGGAGGACCAGCCTCGTCGCTGCTGCTGGAGTTATCGATCGAACGTGGAGACAACCAGACATTTGGTTTGTGTAGAAGAAGAAGACAGCGCCGGGAAGGATTCATGTTTGCATAGACGAGCATCCAATTATGAAAAAAATTAAAAATTAAAAATATCTCGACAGCTCAACAACATATTGTGACGGAAACGAAGGTGATAAAAAGATCATTAATAATATATTAATAACGGGATTTTTCTGAGAATGTTTTAAGGAACGCTGCATTGAAGAAAATATGTTTTCTCATTATTATGACCAGGTTTTGAATTTTCTTCGCTATCAAAGCCACCTGGGCTTCCATAACACCTCCGCTGTGCCATAGCCTGATCGTTCATGATATTCAAATTTTTCTTAAATGCACTTGTATATAGTTGGATAAGGTTTTTACTGAAAAAAACTAAACGCTTTTTTTTTTTTTAGAATTAGAATTAGATGAGATGATTGATAACCAATCTCTTGCCTGTAATACTAAGACACATCCGGTTAGCTTAGCTAAGCAGAAAGACTGGAAACGAATAGAAACAGCTAGTCTGGCTCTTTTTATATATTGTGTTTGTATTTAAGGCCTGGTCACATAATAAAGTTATTTTTTAAGGCCTGCACAGAAACATCTTTTTAAACTTGATCTACCATTTATCACTATATCACTTACTATGAGAAATAGCAAGGAACATAGATTGAATAACAACAGTGTGTGTGTTCGAAAATGGAAGATATTGACAGTCGATAATCTGCCAGTTATCCATACATTTAGTCAGGACTGAAAAAGATTAATTTCCAAGTAGAAAACATGAACTATACAGACCAGAAGGGGTATAAAAATGACATAATTTGTCCATCAGGGTTAGTGAGTGTGAGAACATGAGAGTAACGTTAAAGGTGGAATCAGTGATTCTGGAGAACGCTCGTTGTCAAAATCACTTTGTCATAATCAGTGAATATCTCCTCACGATCCACTACCTGTCTGTACTGTGTTTGCACTGAAAAAAAATCCAGTGTTAATACACACCCTAGGCTTTTTAAACTCACACAGTACAGACAGGTAGCAGATCATAAGGAGATTTTCACTAATTTTGATAACAAGCATTCCCCAGAATCACTGACTCCATCTTTAAGAGAAAGGCACGGTATTCCTCCACACACACACACACACACACACACACACACACACACACCCGCTGAGGTGTTGTGTGAAATGACAAAGAGTGTTGAAGAAGTGTCGAGTGACACCGGGGCCTCCAGGCGTCTTCATGGGCGTTTAAGGTTCCATGGTTTAGTTGTTATTTCTTCCTTTGGGATTTGCATTCAGAGGCATTTAGAGCCTCTAGAATCCCAGCTGCTTTTAAACAGAGTCGTTGTTACTTTATTCTGCGTCACCTCCAGGGCGTCGGCTTCACACCAGCGTGATCTCCACCTCGTCACGACGCTTCACCTGCCCGCGAGGATGCTGCTTCGGGGGCGGAGGGGCCGCGCGCACCTGGGAACATACAGCAAGGGTTCAATCAAAATACAGCTAAAGCACCAGCACAACCGATTAATATGACTAAAATGTGTAATATAAAAAAGGACAACTCTTTTTAAATCTCAGTTAAAAAATGTTTTTTTTTTTTGCCGCACGCACCTGGGAACACACAGGCAGACATAAATGGTTCAATCAATGTTTGTGCGTTTAAAATGTCTTGTTCAATGCTAGCTGTTCGCACGACTTTAAAATGTCAATGCATCTCAATTGGTGGTGTGAAACTGTGGAATGGTATGAGCACGGAGCTAAAGCAATGTCCAAACATGATTCAGTTAAAAAGAAAAATTCAAAGCAATGATTTTTACAAGGTACAGGGATGAGGGAGAGATTTAATGAGGAAAGTATGCTAAAAAAATATATATAGTAACAATAAAATACATGTAAAAAATGGTATATATTGTATATATATATTTAAAAGGTAAATATGGTGCATCATATTGTATGAATATTTGTATTTATATTTATATATATATAGATATGTTGATTGTATAGATATGAGGATTGTACAAATATATAAATATATGGATTGTATATAATGGACATAGATATATGTTTGTATAGATGTATGTATAAAATGGATATAGATATATGGAGTTGTATATTTGTATGGATTGTAAATATCTAAAATATCAAATATAGTATAACAAATTGTATAGATTTGTAAAAATGATTATAAGGAACACAGGAAGCTAATATAAATATGAGTTATTGAGCTGTGGAAAAGGGGTAGGATTAAATAAGTTATACTTCTTCCTACTCCTTTTCAGGCATATCAATTCAATATGTTATTTGTTTATTTTTGTTTATTTTTTTATTTATTTTTTGTGAAATCATTTGAACAAAATGTTTTGTATTTTCATGCTTTTCATTTTGTTTTGTAATTTTGATACGTCTGAAATAAATTGAATCAATCAATGTTATTGGGCCCCCTCTGAAAAGCTTTTAGTAGCTTACTTGGGGTTCCCCATTTCACGCGTCCTGCATTGCTATAAAGTGTATCAGGAAATTTCTTCAATGATATGATAATGACGAGTTTTAAGTCTAGTGCGTCCCTGGCAATTACACACAAACACACACACACACACAGAGATAAAACTGTGTTCACTCACCGGTCGAATGGAGCCAGAGCTGCTGTCTGGGTATTTGGGAGGTTGAGGTGAACCTTGGGTCGGACCTGAAGAGAGACCAGGACACAGAATACCATCACTGACTGATTCATTAGTCACTTTAGAGAACAGCTGAGGTCACACTTGAAGCTATATTGCGTAACTTTTTCATATAAATGAATGTCAGTTAGATTCAAGTCGTCTTAAAATGAGTTTACACAGAATTGATTAAGCTCCACAAAACTCTCTCTGTACTTCTCAGTATGGAAGTGTTCACAAACTGGTGTCACGCCCTGACACTGGTGCAGGAGCTCAAGAAGAGCCCAAGATATGTTTCAGTTGTTGATTCAACTGCTATGAAAAAACATGGACGTACAGCAGAAGGTATAACATCTATGGGCAATCACCAAAGGCTTTATATCATGTAGATGCACCCAGAGTGTTGTTGTAATAATTCAGAATTCCTCATGGGTGCGACAGAAGTTACGCACTATAGCTTTAATACAAAGGAAACAGGAGGTCTTACTCTGAAAGGGGCTTTTGTGCGGGGCTGGCGGCGGCCTGTGATGCCCGTTGTGATAGGAGGGCGGTCGGCCAATGGGAGAGGCCGAGGCGGAACAGGGGCTGGACTGAGGGCTGGAGGTGGTGGGCGTCTGCAGGGGGCTGCTGTGGAGCGGCCCGGGCTGGAAGGGGCTACGAGGGGAACCACCACTCTGCGCCAAGGGGGACGGGGACGCCTGGAAGAGACAAGATGAGAACATAGAATACAGTGTTTCCCCCAGCGCTTTATAGTTAAGGCGGCCGCCTTAGCAAAACCAGCCCCCCGCCTTGACTACTGACCGACCAAAAAAAAAAAAAAAAAATTAAATCTTTAATTTTTTTATTTTTAGTGCTGCACAATTAATGTACTAGCAAGCGCGATGTGTGATTTTTCATGGTCAGAAATGCGCGAAAGGCCGTGATTTGGGGTAAATAAATGTGCACATATGTGTCCAAGCGTTTCTCTCTGCTCAGACTATCAGCTGCTCTGTGTCGGGGGCTCTGCGCGCGCGACCGTGCCGTGCTGCGCGTGACTACGGCATGTACGCGGGAGAGTAAACGAGCAGCAGCAAACCGACATTTAACCGGTGGCGATAATAAACGCAGTGCGGTTCTATGGGGATATTTAGCTGAACAGAAAGAAGTGCTCTGCAAAGTTTAAGACTCCACATCACCGTGGCAACACAACTTATCGGCTCATACAGCGCAGAGAAAAGTCTGATACATGCATGAGAGTGATGGCCCAGGCACCTTTCAGTAAGTTTACAGAAGAGCACAATGTAACTGTCTTTGAAATGCATTAGTCATTTTAAGGGGAAAACACATTGTATTATTATAATAATTGAATTATTTTTCAAACAGCATGCTTGTGTAGGCCGACCGACAAGATTATTTTTTCTGAATTTTAAATGCTGCTTTATTTCTATGTTTTAAATTTGGAAATACATGTTCCAAAACAACCAATAACCTCTGTATTTAAAAAGAAATCAAGCAAGTAGGCTAATAATAAACATATATGAATTAATCGCATCACAGTTGTCCACAATAATCTCACAACAGCCCCCCATCCAAAAAGGAACTTTAAAAAGCACTTTGATGTGCATACACATGTTAAGTGTATGGTCCATTATTTTTATTTAGTGTGTCTGCATGGTATTGCACCAAAACAGTAGAATTTCTTTAATTGTATTTTTTTTGTCTGCATGTTTGCACAAAATGTGCACATAGCAAACAAAATTGCACAACTGTAAGGTCAGTGTCATTCAAATAAACAGAACTATTTCTTTAGTGCGCATTGGCATCTTTGAGCAAAATACCCCCAAAATCTTCGCCGAGGCGCGTTGCGCCACGCCTCCTGTACGGCTAGACAGTGACCACCTTGACTAAGACATTTCCTGGGGGAAACACTGGAATATGATAAACTTTATTGTCCAGAAAGAAAACTATTTCTTGGGCAAAAAGTAGTGACAACCGCTGCCAAAAAAAAAAACATACATTAAAAAGGTAGAGTCAGCAATACTAAGCTGAGTATTGAGCACTTGCCCTTATACTGTATATACATTAAAAAAACTTTACATGATAAAAGGAATTGCATTATATAAAGGAATGCAAATGGTGGAAATTAACTTAAAACATTACAGTGACTAACTCTATGTGCATGACAGCTGTAATTGTTGGCGTGCACTGGCCTCGTTTGGCGAATCGGGGAATGAATTGATCGAGACTCCCAGAGCAGAAATTCTGTCTTGGCCAGCCCAAATATTCTCAGAGCAAGGCCAATTTAGGCTGTACAGTATTGTACATGTACATCGTTTCAAACGTTGAACATTAAACTATCAGAAAAAGATTTTAAATCCAACTCTACAAGTACCGTAGTCAAAGTCAAGTTTATTTCTATAGCACATTTAAAAACAACATCAGTTGACCAAGGTGTCAAAGTCTCAACTTTTGTTAAAAGCCAATGCAAAAAAAGTTAGTCTTCAGCAACTGTTCAACTTTACAGGGATCCAGGTCCATTTAAGCACATGAGCTTTAACCAACCTGTGCGCTGCCGTCTCTGTGTGTGTCCCCGTTCTCCCCGGCCCCCGTCAGGTCTTCCACCAACACAGCAGGAAAGACTCCGACCGTCCCGTTGAACTCTCCCTCCCAGAAGCCGTCGTCCTCGTGCGTCTCTCGGCTCAGGATGCGGATGATGGCGCCTTCAGGGAACGACAGCTCGTCTGACGTCTGGCCCGCGTAGTCGTACAGCGCCTTCGCAAACGACACTGAAAATAATATATATATTTTTTTTTATATTTCTCAAATCGCAAATGACACTAATAATAACAATAAAAAACTTTATTCATTTAGCATTTTTCTTAACAATGTTAAAAAAATGCTTTATAAAATTAAAACAGGACCAGGCAGATAAAATGAAGTGCCAGAGTAAAATGCGCTACAGTGGGCAAGTTGAAAATATATAAAAAGCATGTTTAACTTTTTGTAGCTCTGCAAATTAATATCTTTTCTTCTAATTTTTACAAAATAAGATAAAAAAAGACAGGTGGACAGGGGTGAAAATGTGACTTAGCTTATGACATACTGTGTTATAAGCATTATTTTAGTGTAGATGACCCTGTCCCTCACCACTTGCGTCCCCGTTGACAGAGCCTAGTGTTGGGAGTTCCATCTCTGGTTCAGTGGAGTTACTGGAGGAGTGGGATCGAGCGTCCAGAGCAGCGAGCGCCTGTAGCATACTCAGCAGGCTGTTAGAGGACGGCAGCTGAAGGTACTTCTCTGGGACGTAGCCCACCGCACCACTACGGTTTCTGGCCTGGAAGAAGAAGAAGAAAAAATATATATGTAAACTTAAGATGTCAACTGGACGGAAATACACAAGACATATTATTACAACAAAAACACAGAAAAGTCAAATGGTAGTTTAGTTTGTCTTTGGTGTGAAAACAATGTACACAAAGAGCAGAATTAGATCATGGTTCATTTTAGCATTGATTCAAAATCTAAAATACGATTTAATACAAGGAAACAATCTACAAATAAATGCATTAAAATAATTTTGGCAAAAACTCGGAAATCTATTCATTTAAAAACGCAGCTCTACTGTACCTTGACCCAATCCTCCATGTCTCCGTCATCAATGACCTCCAGGATTTCCTGTTCCTCGATGGTCAGTTCATCAGGCTGACACGACTGGAAACAAGGAAACAGTTTAAAGATTAAAATAAGATCAAACAACGACTGAGAAAGGTTAAAAAAAAAACATAACAGACACAAACACTCATCTCATCCAATGTCAACAGTTGTGGAATGTAACTACAAGGGATGTCAGGTTCGTAAAAAAAAATTCTGACAGAGAACTAACGCTCATTAACCATGTCGTTAAACGACAAGATTACAGATAGGGGTGTGAGTGAGAGACTGACTGACTGTCTCTCTGTCAGTCAGTCAGTCAGTCAGTCAGTCAGTCTGTCTGTCTGTCTGTCTGTCTGTCTGTCTGTCTGTCTGTCTGTCTGTCTGTCTGTCTGACTGTCTGACTGTGTGTGTGTGTGTGTGTGTGTGGTGCTGGTACCTTGTATGAGTAGAGGACTTTGCATGTGAGCGGGTAGTTCTTCAGAGTGCTGGAGGGACTGGAGCTGCTGTCGTCCAACACTTCACCGCTGTCCTCCATCTCCTCCTCGTCCTCCCGGTCCAGATCAGCTGTCCCCTACACAAACATGGCCGAACATCACTTTACAATGAGTGACATGGTTGGATAATATGTGCTCTTAGAATCAGGGTTCATACTTCTTCTAAGAGTAACATTCAATAACTTTTCCAGCACTACACATAAAGTGGAAGCCATTGAAGAAAATATAATTTTTTTTTTATCAACTTAATTGTTTAAAACAAATTAATAACACAAAAACTAAACAGACAGTTATTATTGACGATCCCTATGTCAGTCTGGTCAATATGGATTTCAAGCACATTTCAAAACCTTGAAAAAACACCAGATTTAAAACAAGCATTTTCCAAACCTTCCAGACTCAAACCCTCTAACCCAGTTTATCTTTAATTTATATGAATATTTTATTTCATGGTAAATGTGGCCTTGCTGTTTTATTTGTCTTGAAGAATGCAAAATGTTATACCTGTTGAGAAAATGTATATAAAAAAAAAAAAAAAATGTAAATGTAAATAAAGTTTTTTTTAAAAGAAAAAAAAGTTAAACATAATGTTTATAATGCGTATGTGTCCGTACAGAGAGTGAAGGATCATGGGTATTGAGGTTGTTCCAGCGTTCGTTCTCCAGTTCCTCCATCACATGGTTCATGGCGCTCTTCAGCCACGTCTCCACGGCAACACCGGCCTGACGCAGAAGGTCCAGACGGGCTTCAGCTTTCACCTTCACCGTCTGACAGGAAATAGAATATAGTAATTAAACCGTCACACCGTCAAATACAAAGGCATATAACTCAACATGAGCGTAGTCAAAGTTAGAACTGGGTTAGAAATCAAGTAATTTTTTTACTTTAACTGCACCTCATCTCAGAAGGCATTTTTTTTTTTTTTTTTTTTTTTAAACTACATTTTAGCTTCAGTAACATTTTTCAAATTAACATTTTTCATGCAACTCTAAATGTGCTGATTTTGAATTAGATTTATAGCTTATAATACTTTGTATACTTTTACATGAGCAAGGTTTTGAAATGCAGGACTTTTAATGCAGCAGTGTGGTTAGAAGAACTCTTTCTCAATTATTAGGATCTGAATAGTTCTTCCACTCCTGGCCAGTAGGGGGAGTACTGGAGCCACTTTCAGTAATTGGACACAGATAAGAGGAAAACAGAGAAATACACTTTAAACTCAAAAACCAAACTGTGTCGGCCACTCTAGTGGCGTAGTGGATAGAGCGCGTACCATATCGGCTCTGGTCTTCGTTGCAGTGGTCACGGGTTCAAATCCGACCCGTGGACCTTTACTGCATGTCATCCCCTCTCTCTCTCTGTCTCCCCATTTGTCTCACTCTGTACTATCCACTAACAGCTTGAAAAATGCCAAAAAAATAATCTTTTTTTTTTTTTTTTTTTTTTTAAACCAAACTGTGTTTACCTCTGCCCTCCGAAGACTCTGCCGGGCGACCTCCATCTTTGTCTCCAGCTCACTGTTGATTTGCTCCGATGATTCCTGAGTCCCATATTCCTCCAGGGCCTAGGAGCACATCACAAGAGGCGACATTTTAAAATCAATTGAGAAAAAATACACTTTAGAAAAATGATCCAAAATGTATAAGAAAAAGAAAACGGGAGGTTAACTGTCGAAGCAGTTAATTAAAAAAAATGTATAGAGTAATTAGAGTAATTTCCTGTTCTCCTCAGGATCCGCGACCTGTCCGTACTGTGTGCGAACTGAAAATAAGCCCAGTGTTGTTAATACACAGACTGGACTCTGTAAACTGTTTTGAAAACAAAGGGTATATAAACAAAAGTGTCTCACCGTATCTATAGCAACATACCCGTTTACAGAGCCTAGGCTGTGTATTAACACTGGATTTTTTTCAGCACACACACAGTACAGACAGGTAGCCGATCATGAGGAGATATTCACTGATTCGACAAAAAGTGATTTTGAAAACAAGCATTCTCCAGAATCGCTGACTCCACCTTTAATTGAAGATATTTGATTGAGTAATTTCCTGTATTTGGGTATTTTTTAGGATATAATCTTTGGTTGATGGGAAAACACACATCACTTATAACTTATCTATTATTTCATCACTACTTGACTTTCACAATAAAATGAGGATAAGGTTGAGTTAACGGGAGGTGATGAAATCTTATCCTGTGTTTTTATTGCTTCAACATTTTCTTTCATAGTCAATGATTTTATGATCTTAGAGTTGCTTATCAACGACCGACATCGTTGCTTCACACTAAGGGAGAAATTACAGGTTACTGGACTAAGATATGTGTTGGACATTAACAGGTTGTGTAACTCAATGACAACAGATATGATATGAAGTAGAATCAAGTCTTTTCAAGGTTAAGTTACTGTGGAAGAAAGTCAACAACAGTCAGGACTGAATCTTAAATATCTTTCTCTATTTTACATTTCATAACTTGGGATTTTTAGGGCCAGTTTCACAGACATGGATTAAGCCTAGTCCTGGACTAAATGGAATTTTGAATGGAGATTGTCCATTGAAAATACAATTTAGTCCAGAACTAGGCTTAATCCATGTCTGCGAAACCGGCCCTTAATGTTTCAGAATACCCGGAGTTCCTTATTAATTCCACTTTGTTTAAATTAAAGTACTAGAGATTTTCAATGTGGTCTCAGACTTTTAAATCCCAGTGTACATGTTAACCTTCAGCATTACCTACACTTCCTGAGGATATCAATATATCTGTTTATGTCAATCATACTTTTACATTAATAAATATGAGAAAAAAACTTTTCTATATATTACAAATAATAAAAAAACATTTCTGTTCATGAGTGTATCTGGTCCTCACCCTCTGTGTGTGGATGATGCTCTTGTATTCTCGGGCGACGCGACTCGACCATTTCCTCGCCTCTTTATCCAAACTCTGCTCCTCCGCCGTTCCATTCTCTTTCTCCAACTGTAAAACCTAAAGACACACAGAGAGAGATGAAGAGATTGAGACTATAACAGTGGATAGACCAAGGTAACAATTGGTCTGGTCCGTTTCTCCCTTGTGTTGTGTTTTAATAACAAATCCTTACAGTATATTATTTGAATTTCTAATTTTTATGTGTTTGCTGAGGCACTTTGTGTCTGTATGTTTTAAAAAAGTGCTTAAGTGAACCAAAAACGATTGAGATGACAGAAGTATGCCACAACTCTAGCAAAACTCTCATGATTTCATTTTGTCAAGATTTTGAAATGTGTCTGTGACTGTGAAATCGCTTGGAAAATCAAATCAGTTTTATTCATATATGTACACAAATCATTCATTGTAAGGCCGTCATTACTGTAAATTACCCCACGTCACATAGAAACACAAGTCATTTCTTCCAAATATAAAATCTTGCTTAATGCAATGAGCCAGCAGACGATCGGCCTAGTTTAAAAATACACATACGTAGGACTCACGCTGAAGAGCATTTGTCGGATCATCACCATAGTTAATTTAGGTAAATGCAACTGGCTACATTAAGGTAGTTAATCATCATGCAAGAAAAAAAAAATCTTTATAAAAGGGAATAATTCATATATAGGCCTAGTGTACATTTATGAACCAAATAACCCCAGAAAGCCCAAACCAAGCTGACTCTAGAGGGAGGGAGAAAAAATGTGTTCACACAGAGAAATAGTCTCTTTGCTCATGATGAAGGCATTTTGCTTGGTCACATCTAAACCTCACATCTCTTTAATTTAATTGAACTGTTTGAGATAAGACACCGCAGGCAAAAGCATTGTTTGTTTTTTTCAACCGCTGGTAAATTGAGATTTTTTTTGTCTATTTTGCTTCCATTAGTATTCATTAGCCTATTCACCTGCAGTAACTCGCTTTAAATACATTTAAGTTAAGATTTTCCCACATGACAACAGCAATATGTGTGTATGTGTGTGTGTGTGTGTGTGTGTGAGTGAGTGAGTGAGTGAGTGAGTGAGTGAGTGAGTGAGTGAGTGAGTGAGTGAGTGAGTGAGTGAGTGAGTGAGTGAGTGAGTGAGTGAGTGAGTGAGTGAGTGAGTGAGTGAGTGTGTGTTCATTCGTTCGTTGAATAAACCAGCAAGTGCGTCTATGAGTGTGTGTGGGTGTGTTTGTGTGTGCGTCTAGGGGAAAAGCTTAGGGGTTGGGTTGGGTAAAGGAGGGTCAGTGGCCTCACAATGCGTCCTTTTCACAGCTGTGCGTTCACAGAGCCCGGGCCTAGCTCCCGCCCCTTACCGGATCCCTGTGTCTGGGGCAGCCCGTGTGTGTGGTTGTGTGTGTGTGTGTGTGTGTGGGGGGGGGGGGGGGGATGGGGGGTGGAGGGGAGGGAACGCTCCACCACTAATGTTTTCTTTAGGAACAGGCTGCCGCTTGTTTGACATCCAATGAAAACAGTGTCGGCGTTTTTTGCAGTTTGAACAAATTGTCCAGTGTTGTCCAGTGCAAAGTTGGACCGGCGTAGCTAGGCCAATGACTAGCAATGTAGCTTGGAAAGGGACGGGGTGTGTGTGGCATGAGATTTTGTATCTATTTATGTTATTTTAAATGGTATTGTTCATGTCTGATGTATTTTATCTCCTAGCCCTCCTTTCCTTCACCTGAGTGGCTTTTGTCGCTTGTTAGGCCGCTATTGTAAATAAAAACTTGTTCTTAATGACTTGCTTGTATATAAATAAAAGGAGAAAAAAAAATGAATAAAAATAAATATACAGCAGCCAACTATAAAACACTGGCAGATTTGCACACCAGGGCAGAGGTTGTCTTAAAGGCTGATAATAAAAATACTTTTGGACTGAATTTGACATTTATGAAGATATTTAGGGTTGGGTTTTATTTTTCAAAAGGGCAATAATTGCTATAAATGACCAGTAACGGGTGGAAAACGGTCTGAAATAGACTCCAGTTCATGACACACGAATTGCACTTGGGTTGGTTCCAATGACTCAGATGGGATGTGCCGTTTGATGCAAAATTAGTCCAAAAATATTTTATTAACACAATAAATTGTTGTATAGGGCTGCACAATTAATCAAAATTTTATCAAAATCACAATTTTCAAATCGCAGAAACTTGTAATATTTCTTAAAAGGCTAAATTCGCAATTGCAGAATCAGTCACTATAATTGCAATTAAATATTTTTTTTCTAGATCGTGCAGCCCAATTTTTTATAGCTGAACGTGTTTTGGTGTCCCGTGTTGCATTGGGTACTGATGGGAAACAATGAAATACAAAGAAGGAAGTACATTCTGAGTTATGGATTTATGATATTAGAAAGCTTATCAGACTTACATCACTTAACAGCTCTTTACGATACAACACCATGAGGAAGGTTTTTATAACTCTGGAAAGCTATCACAGCGGCCTCATTTGAAAAACAATTGTGCTTGAGTACGGCACAGAGCATTTTTGCCTAGTGTGAGTGCGCCCTAAATGTCCCAACACATGATCATTTAATATGACCCTAATCTATCAAGTCCACCAGGTAATGATCCACACACGAGGAAATACATTATGTATGCAAATGGTCAAAGTACACTTCCTGGAGTGGATGATGAGGTCATTACTGAGGTTACTATGACGATCGGAAAACTATGCTTAGGAAAATGATCACAGTGCTAAGAGATCTGTTAAAAATACATATTTACAAACCAATGTAAGTTAACACAAGTCAGTAAAATACTCAACCACTAATTATAAATAGGGCTTGTCTGTTGGGAAGGGTTAGAATGCTAAATGCTTTTTAATACAGCTTATTGTCTGATTTTTCTCTCCACACAGGTTATTCTTTTTCTCCCCCCAACTCTGTCACTGGAGGAAATCTTAAATTATGAATGACTTCCTCAAGATATCAGTTTCTTGTGTTTGAGTTTTATGGAGCCCAAAATAGTCCAGTTGCAACGAAAACATAATAATTGTACATCTGCAAAATGTACAATAAACTATAGATAATAAACTAAGATTTAAAAATCGTTTCCTGTATGGACTGAAAATCGAAACTAAAATGTACAAAGAAGTTTTTTTTGTGCCTTTCTGCTTCCATGTTTAAATGACGTCTGGGGCCCATAGTTAAGTCATAAAAAGACAGAGAAAGAAAATAAATGAGGAAGACACACACCACCATTGTGTGCTACTGTAATAAAGTAATAAACTGTCTGTATTTACCGTATCGGTGTCGATGGGCGTGAATACAAACTCTGGCGCTTGCTGAAACATGACGTTCTTCTGTACAAACAGCTGCTGGTGGAAGTCCTCCAGTATCTATATGTATGTTAAGGAAAAAGATGAACCACATATTGGTTAGTATTAAGTGAGATCAAACAATAAACTTCGTATGCTAGTTATATATTGCTTTAACATAGCTCTGCCATAACTCTATGTGAACGCATAATAATAAAAAATAAATAAAGAAATTTGGGTTTCTACAAGTTAAATTTAAGAGTTTTTTTAATACCTTCTTGAGACATTTAAGAGCTTTAAGATATGACGCATACACTGACTGCCATATGTGAAACATACAGCTCCGGAAAAAAATAAGAGACCAGTCTGGATTTTTCTTAAATCTTCATCTCTACATAACTTATTGAAAATGTTCTTAATGACAAAAATTGCATTGGAATTTGGTAGAGATGTTGTTAGTAGTTTATATTATAAAACCAAAATGATCATTCTACTCAAAAAGATGCCTCTTTATAGTAAAACGAGAGACACTGAACATTTGGAGTGGCCTCTTAATTTTTTCCAGAGCTGTATGTTTCACATATGGCAGTCAGTGTATGCGTCATATCTTAAAGCTCTTCTGATAAAAGAGTAAGAAAATAAAGTGCCTTGTAATGCTAACCCAATCAAATGAAATCAAAACCGTAACATTATCATACAAATGCTTCTAATCATTGCTTTAAAAACATCACAGAGTTGTTATATGGCTCCCAATAGGCCAGTAGAACCATATTTGTTTATGCTACACGAGGAAATAGGTCTTTAAACTATATTTAGACCACAAAACAGAACATATAACAACATCATTTATGAATATTTATCTAGTCAAATCAAAATGTCACATTACATAAAGCTCACACACACACACACACACACACACACACACACACACACACACACACACACACACACACACACACACACACACACACACACACACACACACACACACACACACACACACACACACACACACACACACCACAGTCTGTTTGAGGGGAGTTGTGTTTACACAGGAAGCACATGGGCTGAAATGTGAGCGCTGTTGAAAACCACATCACCCACGGTTACCTCCCTGATGGTTCCTTCATATTCTGGACTGAGAAGGAACAACATACAACTGCAGTTACCACGGCAAGTTGAGCTGAAGCAATGTAACCAAGGACAACCAGGTAACTCAAACCTGCCAATCACTTAGCAGCCAATGAGGTAGTGGAATCACAAAGACACTGATGCCATGTCCACACGTATACCAACATTTAAAAAAAAAAAAAAAAAAAAAAAATGTTTTGTTCGTTTGCAGAAAAATTCCCATACACACACACAAAGGTGTTTTAGAATAGTTCTCCATACACACAACAATATAATTCTATATTTCATTATGATTTCAGACGGCCCTATACTGGACCAGGCCATCTTAAACCTTGCTAACCTCGTCTCGTCGTAGTCATATCAGATCCGACTCGGTAATGATTGACACTCAATATTGAACAACTCAGATCAGGATCAAAGCCAAATTCTTCTGTAGCCAATCATTCTTGATTAGGATGTCCCTGTGAAAGGTGCAAAGGTGTATAACTGGTTGTCCAATAGGTTTGGGAGACTATATAAACCTATGAAGTACACTGTTTGTTTGTTTTTACCTTTATTTATACAGGTAAATCCCACTGAGACCGGAGACTCTTTTGCAAGGGAGACCTGTTCCCACGTTTACACGTTACCATTCACACACACATTTATACTCCAATAGCAGGCTAACTATCGACATCCACACGGGTTTGGGAGGACTTACCCCATTTGAGCTGTTCAGGAGCTGGTTGAAGGTGTTGTGAACGGCCTGGTAGGATTCCAGCTCAGTCTGACACAGAGAGCCCAGGTAATCCTTCACCTGCTCGTAGATTTTGCCGTCTAACACCTGCAGACAGACAAAAATAGAGTTAAAGTTTTTTCTCCTTCTTTTCATTCCACTAACACAAGCAATACAGTTTAAGTATAAAGTTAAGATCTATGTCCCTTCATCGAAGATTCCACACATTAAATGTGTAGTCCGCAATTCTGGAGAGTGCTTGTTGTCAAAATCACTTTGTCAAAATCAGTGAATATTTCCTCACGATCCGCTACCTGACTGTAGTGTGCGCAAAAAAAATATGTGTTAATACACAGCCTAGGCTCTGTAAACGGGCATGTTTGGGCCCCCTTTGTTAACATACCCATTTACAGAGCATAGGCTGTCTATTAACAGACCAGATTTTTTTCAGCGCACACACAGTACTGACAGGAAGCGGATCGTGAAGAAATATTCACTGATTTGAACAACAAGCGTTCTCTTCTCCAGAATGACTGACAGCACCTTTAAGGAGAGCAGGTCCTCACCTTGATGCAGTCGGTGAGGTCCGTGTCGTAGTAGCGTAGCTGGTGAGCGTTAGCCGCTGCTAGCGACAGAAGGTAATCGTTTCTGGCGTGGGTCGATTTGGAGTTACACTCGCTCCTCTTGGCTTTAAGCTGCAAAGCCAAAGTTGAATAAAAAATATATATTTTTACATATTGATAAATTCATAGGATTGACATTTATATCTACAATATAGCTGTGTGACATGAAAAAAATTGAAAATTTGAGAAAAGACAAACTTAAACAAATGACAACATAGATAAAATGGCCATAAAGATAAAATTAGTTAATAAGTTACTAAAATAACTAAGTATCAAGAATAAAGCAAGTAAATAAATTGAAACAAGCACATTTGGAAGTGAAATAGGAAGAAATAAAAACTTTAAATTGCCCAGAGGATACAAATGAGAACACCTTAGGACAAATTATGAATCAGTTTTTATCTGGATGTAAATATGTTTTACCTTCACACTCGCTCTCTGGAGACTGGATCTGGACTGGAAGAGACTAAGCTTAGACCTGAACACAAGACAAGAGGCAAATGGTAAATGGACTTGACTTACATAGCGCTTTAAGGCCAATTTTCTCAGCCCCAAAGCGCTTTACATTTCTTACCACATTCACCCATTGACACACACACACACACACACACACACACACACACACACACACACACACACACACACACACACACACACACACACACACACACACACACACACACACACACACACACACACACACACACACACACAGCAGTACCGAGGCATTTTGTTTACCTTCAAAACTATTAGAGGGAAACGTTTCAACTGTCTTTGTTTTTACATGTTTTCATGTGTTTTATTTTGAAAAAAAAATCTGGTGTTAATACACAGTTTAGGCTCTGTAAACTTGTATGTAAACAGGGTGGACCCAATGTAGCTAGCAACATAGCTGTTTACAGATCCAAGGCTTTGTATCAACACTGGAAACTTTTTTTCCAGCACACACACAGTACGGACAGGTAGCGGATCATGAGGAGATATTCACTGATTTTGACAAAGTGATTTTGACATCAAGCGTTCTCCAGAATCACTGACTGCACCTTAAACCTATGTGTGCACAACAGGCCAGAATAAATCATGTAGTTGTTGTAGTATTAGAACTAGCTGCTAAGTCTTTCTAACATCAGAACTTCCCCTCGGATGCCTCAGCTCTATAATAAACTTTCCTGATGGGCAGAAAAATGTCTGAAATGTGGTGAGTCTGTATGCCAGCAGCAGCAGCGGTGGATATCGTGCCAGGACAAAGTGTTGAGAACGAGGGAGAGAAGAAGAGACCATTCCTAAAACCGGAATGTTAATAGTTCATTGGGCTGAAACTGAAACTCACGGATATTATTTTCATGATTGATTAGACAGCTGATTATTGTATGAAAGTTCTCCTCCCCTGAAAGAATGTGTTTTGCTTGTTGTTAATTTGACTTTGATGTTTAAGCTTGACCGTGCAGAATGGCATATGCAGACTGAAGACTGTTTTCATATGTATTGGTATTATTACATCAATAAACAGTATAATTGTATTTTTGTTCATTTTTAAATATTAAAAAAAAGGGAGAGTGTATTTATCAACATGAAATAAATGTGCCAGATTTTGCCATACAGGCTCATTTTAATCTGCAGTCCATAGCAAGTTGATGGCCTTTAACCCATTGATGACTATGGCAATCTAGGATGCATGTCCTTAATGCCTGAGGGTTTTCTGAAAAAATAGTAGGAATTGTCAAGTCTACCAAAACCTTAATATCTAAGCCTGTGTAGCACATAGAAACATGAAATAAAATACATTTAAAAGTTGAGGTTCACAGGTTTTATTTAAACATGCTCCCTTAGCGCTTACAAACCAACTAATATTTCTAAAATTCGTCAAAATTAGATGAATTAGAAAATTATTAAATATTGTTAATAAATAGATGCAATGTGTTGTGTGATTTTCGTCAGTAGTCTATAGTAGACCTTGATTCTGCGCACCAAACGCCAATAACTGTTCTGTCGCCGACATAGCCGGCGTATTTTCTTTATTATTTTGTTTTATTTTTTTATTTTTTATTTTTTTGATTGACGTGATTTTCGGCAAACCACACAACTTTTGGGTGGTCACGTGGTCTTAAAAAAATCAACAAAACCCACCTCATGTGTATTTGAACCAATGACAGTGCATTCTATGCTGGGAATGCCATGAAAATTAGATAAAGTAATAATGCGTGCAGCATCAGGCAGGAGAGCCAATGTGGCATCGCGCAGCAGCCGTCATCAATGGGTTAAGAAAAAAAACATTAAAAAGCAAAAAAAATAAAAATACAACACATGATCATACCACAAGAACAAAAAGCTTTAAAGGAAATTGGTAAACAAAATGTGGAGTTCAATTCACTTTATCCACTTGCTTATTAAACCAGTAAATATCACCAAAATAGTTCATCATAGACATTAGTAGAATTGTGTTTCATACTTTGCGTCTTGCTCGGCCTTCTCCCTGACGGCCTGGGCCATGGCTTCGGCCTCCTGGTATTTCTTTCTGCTTTTTGTCAAATCCTTCACAGAATCCTGCAGCTCGGCTTGAACCATCGTCAGCTGATCTATGCACTGTGAGGGACACACAAACACACACACACACACGACTACGTCAAACTTTGCATTTATGCCAATTATGATTCCATGCAATTGCAATGCACTACTTCAAAAAGAATATGCAAATTAAAATGTCTCTTAGCCATATCTACTGAACACGTGGCTTGAATGATGTCATAGGGGCGTGTGGGACTCAGGAGCTAAAATTAAATCCCCTATAAAAGGTGAGTGCTGCAAACAGGAGGAGCATTGTAGGCTCCAGGCACCACAGAGCTTTCAACCTGCATTCCAAATCACACACTCTTGCTTTTTACTATTCCAAATACTACAGCTGACCATAAAAAGTACAGTTTGCATGCAGTAGGCATATACATGTTATATACTTGTACTTGTTTATTTCATCATAACATCGATACTTGATGTTGCCTCCTGCTTATATATCTACTCATATTGTGACGTAGCTTTTGCTGCACAGTCGATTTCAACACTAAAAATCACAAACCAACAAAGTATGGCATCCAGGTATTTTTCAGCATGCTGCATTTGACCACATGTATTGGAACACCCTTAACCTTTTTCTACCATACTAAATAGCAGGGAAGTATGGAACTCAACCCAAAACTTCATGATGAGGGAACTGGTCAAACCTAACAGCGCGGTCACTGGGTTGATAGCAGTCATTAATGATAAAGAGGAACTGCTGTGACTTCTGTCCTCGTATAGCAGACTGTTTATTGCACATTGTTTATCAGTTTTACACACGTTGTTTAAATAAAGATCCAATGGAAATTATTTGAAGTGATCAGAGGACAAAGGACACTTGATTATCTACTAATAGGGCTCATCATTTTCTTATCATTATGACTATAAGGATCTCTGTTTCAGTTCTAATATCAGCGGTTAAAGCTGGGGTGGAGAATTTGGGGAGAAAGTAGCCGTTGGGGTAGAGATTTGAACAGTTGACAGTCCCAACAGCCAATAAGAACAGATAATCGGATTTTTTTTTTTTATTTGTTTATATTTTTAGAATCGGAGCCTCGCTCTGATTGGTCAAAGTGAACCGCTCATGTTAATTTTGACCAATCAGAAATCACATACCCCAGCTTTAAGATTCCGGAGAAAGTTGAGTCATTCAGACAGTCATTTTGCAGACATTCTGCAAGACAGTAACTCAAATGCATCATTAATTAAACATATTTAGTAGTAGTAAGCATAAAGTTCCCATTGGAAATTACTTTGAAGTTATCAGAGGACAAAGGACATGTGATTTCTATTAAATAAAGTCCAGACGTGATTCCAAACACTTTCTGTTACAGCTACAACTCCTCAAATATGTGTTTCTATTAACGTGATCACAGAGCTGACTGCATTCAGTCATGGTTCAGAATCATTAGTGTCTTATTAAACAATTTATGTTTTTTTTGTTATTTATATAGTAAAACGTATGATTCTTGACTATTCTTTTCTCTTACAATGTTTATTTTGACCATTATGCACCAAAATGGAAGAATGTATCCTTAACTACACCAGTGTCGATGGAATAAACAACACAGACAGACAGACAGACACAGACACAGACACAGACACAGACACAGACACACAGAAGTGACTGTAACTTGAGCGTAGCAGTTACATTGACCTGTATTTATTACCTTCCTCAGCTGCTGTTCCTTCTGTAGTCTGAATGTCTTGGCTGGATCTCCGACCTGGACTTTGTAGTTTTCACAGGCGCTGATTCTAGACTGAGTGACCTGGACGGTTCCCTCCAGATAGGCCTTCCATACACAATACATGTTCCTACAGCAAACATAACAGCAACAAAATTAGATACTAAAAGCCTCAGAGATGTTGCAGTCATCATAGTATAGTAAATCACAGTATAGAATCCTTCATAAATCTGTAATAGTCACAGTGTTGCTTTTCTTATAATTTTCAATATGTCTCGGTTATAAAAATAACAAAATAAGTTAAAAAAATATGAGATATATTTTTTTGATCCTATAATCATCACTTTGAAGCTAGTAGGGTTTCACGATACTGTACATTCAGGACTCAATGCTAACTTTTTTTTTTAAAGTAACGGCAATATCCTTTGGCGATCTGTGGCATGCCATGGAATGTGCCCTACTTCAGAATTTTGATAACATTTTATTCTATGTCTATAGTGTATAATTCTCCATAAATCTTGATTGCAACTAAAATATTTTAAAAAAAATCTTCATTTTCAATTATTCCCGGTTATTCGGAAAGAAGAAAATGTGCAGTGCATCCATATTTGAAGTTTATGAGAGACTTAAATCAATAAATCTTTGTGTGGGAAAATGGCTGGCGTATAAATAAGATCAAACGTTGTGAACGCAGCCTTTCTTAATAACTTGACGAGGCCTCCGTGTTCTGGAGCTTAGGCAACATCTGGCTTCAGGTTAGATGTGTGTCTTGGTTCCAATTTATTCTAGAAATGTCAAAACGCTCACATTGGAAAACAGTTATTTTCAACAGACTTGGTTGATTATGATTAGGTTTAGCATCTCACGCAGTTGCACAGGAGCAGCGTGTTTGAAAAGAACAAGTGTTTCCTGAACAAGAAGCTAAAATAGTTTAGACTGTCTGTATTAAGAGACAATCACAAACACTGGCACAATTTTAGATGATAATTTATTTGTACGAATGCTGTTTAAATGTTGTTTGTTTGTGGATGTCTGTTTTTTCATTCACCTGAAGGAGAAGCTCATCTTAATCCTGTTGTACATCGTGTAAAGGCAATAAATGTTTCTATTCTATTATATTCCATAATACGGACTGAAATATTTAATTCAAATATTGTGGTGTTGCAGAGTTGTCCTAGCCCTCACATATTCTAGAGACTAAAAAAAAAACATCTCTTACAATGTTTATTGTCACGGGCGGCAGTGGCGAAGTGGGTAGGGAGATCGCCTCTGGAGTGCAGGGTCGGAGGTTCGATCCCCCGTCTCCCCGCCACATGTCGAAGTGTCCCTGAGCAAGACACTGTACCCCAAATTGCTCCCGATGGTTCAGAGAGCGCCTTGCATGGCAGCTACTGCCATCGGTGTATGAGTGTTTGTATGAATGGGTGAATGTGGTAAGATATGTAAAGCGCTTTGGGGCTAAGAAAATCGGCTAGAAGGCGCTATATAGGTCAAGTCCATTTACCATCTTTGTTTGATACAAATCACTGGACAAATCACACCATAATAATTTTATTATGATTAAAAAGGAGAATAATTATGTTAAGATTTTCATTCCCTTTAATGTAGAGAATCCTACCGCAATTGCAATATCAGTCCAAATAATCCCAACTAGATATTTAAAAAAAAAAATCATGCAGCCCTAACCCACAGTGGTGAAAAAAGACACTTAAAAATAATCCAAACTAGTGTTACCTGTGGTCTGCCTGCTCCTCTGTCAGACTGTCGGGCCATTCCCTCTTTAGATACTGATTCGCCAACTTCTGCAGAGCCTGAAAGAGACACAAAAACATGGATGAACTTTCAACTCTTGACACCAGCTCACGTTTTCTGTCTGGTCTTGGGACATGCTCAGTAGACAGTGTGTGGAGCCCCGTGACCTTGTCCCATAAACTACAAGGCAGCCGGAGTATGTAGGACAGGTTAGTCTAGGATCATGGGGAGATATTCACTGATTTTTACAAAAAGCGATTTTGACCACAAGCGTTCTCCAGAATCACTGACTCCACCTTTAATGGGATCCACATTTGACCAAATTCAGCCTTCTTTAGCTAAAATATTTTCTAGTTGTAGATATAACATGGAATACCTTAGCAACTCTGCATGGGAGGGGGGGGGGGTTTGCAAATTTTTTCCAATTCAAGAAAGACAAATATTTTAGATAATGATTCACCTTTCACTGCACTTTCACTGATATGAGATACATACACCACACTCATTTAAAAATCCTGTTCAACTTCCTAGAACAAATTTCCGTGTGATTCATATTCAACACTACATGGACTCGTTCACCTGTTGGCCAGCATTTAGAGGTTGGCTAACTTGCTGGTTTTTATACTGACGTGGGCTCATTTTTGGAAGAAAATATGTGAATTTTATTTAGACCACATGCCCCCCTGGAGATATATTCGGTTCCTGCTCCTCGGGCCAACAGTGAGGTTAACCTTTGAAGAATCTTAATACACCTCTATGTGTTTGGTATTTCAGATAAATTTACTTTTGCTGTAACCAGAGTGAACTGATGAAAAAGAGAGAGTGAATGTTAGTAGCATTGTGGCAGACAATCACAGTGGGACTGACTTAAAAATATTTACATTTGCCAGATTCATAAAAGCTACAGCAAATTGGCTTAATTGAGCTTTTTCATTGTGTAGTCGTTATAAAATGACTTGGTTTTATGTTGAGGCCTAAAGTGTCACATTAAGAGCTGCTGGTTAAGACAAAGAAATCATCACTATAATTATTTGGTTTGTGCCACAGTAAGAAGAACGCAATAAACTTCCTAACACAACTATAAAGACAGGGAAGCCTGGGTGACAAACTGGGATTGAGTGGTTGGAAATGTGTGGAGATTTTACTGGCCAAAAAGACATTATTGTGTTCCATTGTGGGAGTAGTAGGATGTAGCAGCATTTTTTACTTGACCGATTTTGACTACCACTATTATCCACTATCCACTATTATTATTTATCAGAAATGTTTGGGACCAGTCAAGGACTTACTTATCTGACAAAAATGTAAAGGGGATATACATTAGTGAAAAAAGTTTGAGAAGCAATTGCTTTAAGGCTTAAACCTTGAAAGTGCCCATCAAGGAAACGATCGCATCTATCCTTCCTCTGTCCCCTGTTTAAGAGACTGGCCCTGTTATGTGATGCTGAGGCAGGCGGCTATAGGCCAATCGCTCTGAACTCGCTGGTCTTGGGTCGATCTCGCTGCCAAAACCTTCAAAAAGCCGCACCACAAACACCGCCATTGTGCCGATTCAGATAGAGAGAGAATCACTGAACTGAGCTAGCCTAGCATAGCGGACACAGCTGATTAGAATAGGAAGAGCCCACACAGAGGAGGACATTTTATTCCCACAACGTGTGATGTGAATAGCAATCGGCTAATGGCTAACGCAGCTTGCAGGTGTAGGAGACCCAGAAAAAGGCGCGTAAAAGAGAAGAGATTTGAAGCCAAAAAAAGGGCTGAATTGTTCCTGACAGACTCTCTCTGACCCACTTTGATTCAACCGTTGGCAGCAGCAGGCGTCTAACTGATCAAATAACTAACGAGCAGCTCGACCCCAGACACACAGAACACCTCTCAGACCAGAGCACACAATGGAGACATCTGACTCTTTTTAGACCTGCTGGAATTAACCGTTATTCTAATTATTGATTGAATGTGACACATTTTTTTTTTAAATAAAAAGATAGAAGATATTACATCTGACATCTTCAGATCGTTTGCTATTGTCCAATCGATGATAAAAATGACAGACGAATTGAAATGACACATCTTGAGTTTAGTTATTTGCGAATGTGTTGGCATTTTAGCTTGAAAACTTACTTTAACAATGAAATGGTTATTGAAATATCTGGTGCTTAATTTTCAGTGATCTAATCAACACATTTTTCATCTCCAATCAACTAATAACATGCTCCCCCCTATATATATATATATTATATATATATATATATATATATATATATATATATATATATATATATATATATATATATATATATATATATATATATAAAGGGGGAGCATGTTATTAGTCATATATATATATATAAGAAAAAAAGCCAAAATAGTTGTTGATTAATTCTCTGCGGCTCAACCATAAATTCTTATGATAAGATGACTCTGTTGCTCTAACACTCAGGCATTGGGAGGACAGAACAGTGTTGCATTGTTCACTTCTGACACAATCCAACTTTCAAAACAACGGCATAACTTGGGCATGCATATCCAATAAAACACACATGCACCGGGTTACAACATACAGCCCAAAGGTGGATCGTGACCCTCCACATGTCTTCATTTGATTATTAACTTTCCCATTCTCACTACATTAATACCAGTTAAAGACATAGTTTAATAAACTTTTTTCCTGCCCTGAAAAATGCAGCATATTTTGCATACCGTTCTTTTGTTTCCTCTCTTACTAGTCGGCTTATAAACTCGCTGATAACTGCATTGATGTCATAGATGCCAAACACATGCTCACAATTTGAAATGGATGAAGCCAATCAGAAAGTAGTCCAGGAGAGTATGTGTGTACCAAAAATTTTTTAGCCCCCCAAACAAAAAATTACGTTTTAGCTCTCAATAGCTGGATCAATGTGATAATGGCCCATACATTACTCTCTAAGGGTCTTTCTCTGTGCAAAGTTTAGTGTATTTAAAGTGATAGTTCTACTTCTCTGTCCTTGTTCAGAGACAATGTAAATCTTTAATGCAAGGTGACACGGTGACACGGACAGAGCCAAACACTATAAATAATGTACAAACCGGTCTCAGGGATATTTTAACCACAGGTGTCCAGGTTTGACCTTTAAGCTTCTCTTACAATCTACATGCACGTCGTGCAAAAGTTGAGTCGCCATAATAATTTTAAGGACCCCAAAAGTAAATTTTAGATTAATACATTGTACTTAATGTTGTGTATTTAACCTCAACCCAAAGCGCTTTACATTGTTTTGTAGACATTCACCCAATCACACACATTCATAGCTGCAGCAGCTACCACGCAGGGTGCAAGCTAACTATCGGGAGCAATTTAGGGTTCAGTGTCTTGCCCAGGGACACTTGGACATGTGGTGGGGAGACTGGGTATCGAACCACTGAAACCCTGCAACCCAGTGGACGACCGCCCTACCCACTTCTCCATAGCCGCCCGTACACAGTATGTAAAACCTACTACAGTAATATCAAACCAAGCTCACTAAAGATTGTAAGGGATCTTTGGACAGTAGTCACAATGGATACCAGACACTGTAACGGCTCTGACTGTATAAAACAGTACCCTAGAAATCTGTGCCAGAAATTCATCCAGATCATTGGTGTTTTAAGTAATAGCAAAGGGACTTTTTGAAAGTCAAATGTCAACTGTTACAGCAAAAAATTGGCCCAACTCTTTAATGAGTGAAGCATGGCCGGCATCATGTGATTTATTAAATTAAATTAAACTCCATTAAAGCTCATAAGATTATTCAGTAATTGACTGAAGCATCTGAGTAATTAACATTTTCAGCATTTTGTTCTCTCTTTCAACAAAATCAAAGATGGTTGTATAGGAGAAATATACAGACGCAAACAGACAAGGGTTAGTCAAATAAACACCTACATGTACATTTTGGACCTTATATTTATACTAGTATGAAAGAAGACATGTTATGGAAGCAAAAGGGCAAATGTCTTGCTTTAATGGTGGAGTCAGCGATTTTAGAGAATGCTTGTTGTCAAAATCAGTGAATATCTCCTCACAATCCACTGCCTGTCTGTACTGTGTGTGTTCACAGGGAAACAATCTGGTGTTAATACACAGCCTAGGCTCTGTAAATAGGCATGTTGCTAGCTACTGCGGGCCCACTTTGATTACATTCCAGTTTCCAGAGCTTAGGCTGCGAATTAGCACCCGATTTCTTTTCAGCTTACACACAGTACAGACAGGTAGCGGATCATGAGGCGATATTCACAGATTTTGTCAAAAAGTTATTTTGACGACAAGCATTCTCCAGAATCGCTGACTACACCTTTAAGGACAGACCTTACACCCCCCAACCCCCCCCCCCCCCCCCCCCACACACACTCCTTCTTCTATGCACCACCGTTATGAAACACACACACACACACACACACACACACACACACACACACACACACACACACACACACACACACACACACACACACACACACACACACACACACACACACACACACACACACACACACACACACACACACACACACACACACACACACACGTAAAGCGGCTGGATATGTACAGACGAGCCCCCTCTCTTCACAGTGATGGGGGACATTCCTCACCGAGCTGCTAAACCCAGAACACGGGCAGAGCAAAGAGGCAAAGGGGCATTTTATCAGGAGAGTCAGTTGACATCTCCAGGAAACTGTGGGCAAAAACAACACGGTGAGAAGGAAACGGGCCTGTGGAGCACTACACTGTGAACATGAGAAAGTTAGGAAAACTCACATTTTCAAGGGAACTGTTTTTGCAATAGATTTTTGAGTTTTGATGCCAAATAGAAATCTTGTTTTAAGGAAAACTGCTCAAATTTGAGCCAACTAATTATCTTTTGTTGAGATAAATTATCATTCATATGTAATGTGACTTCAAGTTTTGAGTTCTACACATTAAGGATGACTTTCAAAAAGTAGTTGAAAAGTTTTTCAGACAATTTTAACACTGTTAAATGTTTGAATCAACATTTTGACCCACTTGGTTTTGCTTGTTATCTGCATGACAGAGAATTACTTTGCACAACCATTATTATTTGAAATAATATTTGAGTATGTAGAACTAAAAAAAGAAAAAAATCCTGAATGATAAGTCATCTAAAAAAAAACATAATTAGTTGGCTCAAATGTAGGCAGTTTTCCTTAAAACTTAAAGAGTTAGTTAGTTCTAACCTCAAAGCTCAAAAATCAAGTGCAGAAAGTTGCCTTGAAAATGTTGATTTAACCTCACTTTTCTCATTTTTACAGTGTTGTGGATGTTGTGGTGTTTTTTTCTGTGGCAGCCTGTTTACCATTCATGAGTTATCTGACCACATGAGAACAAAGAGTTTTCTTAGGGGGCCACATCCTCAAAACCCCACTGTCATATAATGGCGTATAGGGAGGATAGTGTCGTAAAAAATAAATAAAAAATGCAACTGTATTTTTAGCAACGTAAATGACAAGGCAGAGTAGGGATGACTTTGAACTAGCATCAGTAGCAGCGTGAGAGAGTTGAGATTTACATACCTGGGCGTAGTCCCTCTCTACCGCCGCCCGCTTCTGGCTAAACGTCCTAAAGGGAAGAAAGAGAGTGAAAGTGAATGACAATATACATAATAGAGTAATATAATTCTAACAAAAACTATTTAAACTTTATTTGAACATCAAGATCGAGACTGTAGCTCGCACCGGGCAACTGTGTCAAATGGGCATGTTGCTAGCTCAGTTGGCCCCCTTTGATTTCTTACCCTTTGTTTACATTCCACTTTACAGAGCCTAGGCTGTGTGTTAACAAAAAAAAAATCACAGTACATACAGGTAGTGTATTGTGAGGAGATATTCACTGATTTAGAAAATAAGTGATTTTGACAACAAGTGATTTTGACAACAAGTGATTTTGACAACAAGTATTCCCCAAAATCGCTGACTCCACCTTTAATTGCACAGCCCTAGGGCTCCTTAGCTGAAGCACTTGCTTTTAATGCCTTTCCTATGATGGCTCTCCCTCGACATTCTCACAAGATCCACTATCTTACAGCCCGGCAAAAATGTTGTAAATAGCTGAAAAATGTTGGCTTGTTTCATAAATACACATACAAAATCAAGAAATGTGCTGAGAAATGCAAGATATGTCTGTAAATATTGGTTTTAAACTGACGATCGGCTGTTTTATGGGTTGATTTACAACAGCAAAGCTAACAATAACTCGAGTTAAATTTATACTGAAGTCTATGAGAAGAACGGGTCAGTGCCCTGGGAAACAAAACTTGACTGCAGCAGAATCCTCGTTAAGTCATTAAACATGTCGAGACTTGACTGTGGTATACTCCACCTAACTCTAAACAATCTAGCTTCCCCTCTCTCCCCCTGCCTTCCAAATCACATACTCTTTATTTTTAACTATCCTACATACTACAGCTGATCATAAAAAGTATGTAGTTAGCAGCATGCAGTAGGCATAGAATTGGGACATACTTTTATTTATCTCTTCATCACATTGCTCCTTGATCCTGCCTCTTGCTTACATATCCGTTGTATCGCTTGTTGTTTTCACACAGTCGATGTGACGTAAGTAAAAAGCATGCTGATTTCCAAACTAAAAAATGCCAACCAGATGTAGTAGGGCATCCGGGTATTTTTAAATATACTACATACGGCCACATGTATTGCGTCATCCTAAATATTTTTTCTACCATTCTGAATAGCAAGGAAGTAATGGGATTGGAACGCAGCCTTCCTTTCCTCTTCTAGGCAATTCTAAGGCCAATTCTCTTCCACCGACCCCCCCCCCCCCCCCCACACACACACACACACACACACACACACACACACACACACACACACACACACACACACACACACACACACACACACACACACACACACACACACACACACACACACACACACACAAACTTCCTGTGATTTTCCCCAAACAAACCTTTTGCTGACGCGCTATTTCCAGTTTGCTGAATCATTTCTCTTCCCAAAGATCAGGGAGTGACCCTTTAGGAATTTCAAATACCGGTCAAGTTTCCAGAAATTCCGGAATTATGTAACTAAGAACATTTACTCAAGTACTGTACTCAAGGACAACTTTGAGGCACTTGCACTTCGTGTTAAACTCTTACTCCACTACAATTCAGTGGGAAATATGATACTGTTTACTCCACTACATTTATCTGATCACTTAAGTTACTAGTTATTTTACGAATTAAGATTTTAGCACACAAAAAATATGAAGAGCTTATACAATACTGATCCTCACGACCCAATACCTGTCTGTACTGTGTGTGAGCTGAAATTTTAAAAAATCCAGTGTTTTAACACAGTTTAGGCTCTATAAACGGACAGTGTGCCTCCTTAGTTTACACACACCCGTTCACAAAACCTAGGCTGTGTATTAACACCGGATTTTTCTTCAGCAGAAACACAGTACGGACAGGTATTACAGAGATATTCACAGATTTCGACACAAACTTTTTTTTGTCAACAAGCGTTCTCCAGAATCGCTGACTCCACCTTTAAGTAAAAGAATGTGTATGTTATGTCCACCGCAGCGAGTTCCACATTGTTTCCGGCAGAATAATGTTACGCTGCCTCCCAGGGCGAGTGATTTAGGGCAGAGCAACATCTGGCAGCTCTCTGTGACCTGAACACACAGCTGTTTAAAGCTTCAGAGCTTTGCCACTAACCACAGACAGACAGGAAGCGGGGAGACACTCAACCCAACACCAACGCTCAACACACAACCACATAACCTTTGGCTTTCAACCTCTTTTTTTTACAAAATGCCTGTCACGCTTTTGAAGACAGGGATAAAGGAAAAAGGTGTGTGTGTGTGTGTGTGTGTGTGTGTGTGTGTGTGTGTGTGTGTGTGTGTGTGTGTGTGTGTGTGTGTGTGTTTTTCAAAATCAGTGAATATCTCCTCACGATCCCCTGTACGTACTGTGTGTGCGCTGCAAAGAAGAAGGTGTGAATACACAGCCTAGGTTATGTAAACAACGGGTATGTAAAAAAGGAGGCCCACCTTAGCTTGATTTTGACAACAAGTGTTCTTATATCATTTGCAATATCCAGCCAGGACTTCCTGTAATTGGTTTGAAAGTTTGAACCAATGCTTTCACACCGGACCATGGTTTAATGGTTTAATCCAAACTGAGACCACCTCTGTTTGTAGGACCAATAATAGAATATAAGGCCTTAACCAAGGTTTCACACCCGTAAATTTGGTCTAAACGTCAAGCAAGGTAGGAGGTGTAAAAGCGCCTTTACGTAGCTCACCTGAGGTCCTCCAGTAGGTCACATTCTGTCTGGTGTTTGATCTGTAATCTGTTCAGCTGCTCTGCGTGAGTGTGTTTCAGCTCCTGGGTCACCCGGACCTGAAGAGGGGAGAAGAAGAGACGCTTCGTTAGATAAAGAATGCTCAAATTTTGGGGTTGCTGCTCCGTGGCGTAGTGGGTAGAGCGTGCACCATATTGGCTCAGTCCTTGTCGCAGTGGTTTCAGGTTCAAATCCGACCCATGGACCTTTACTGCATCATGTCACCCCCTCCTCTCTCTCTCCCCCATTTCAACTCTGCACTCTCTTATCTTTAACTGTGTAATGTAGGTTAAAACACAGAAAAATATATATAAAAAAAAATAAAAGTAAAATATATAGCAATAAGCAATAGAGGTTGAATATGTTCAATTAGAAAAAAAAATTGGGACATGAAATACTGATTGATGTTAAGGTCCTGTGTTTCGGTATAACAAGTTAAGATGTGTTATTTATAAAAAAGTTACAGGTATCCGTGTGTAAAATATTGCATATCGCCTGTAAGAAAGCAATTGAAAATAACTGATACTATCTATAATCTGAACCTCCAAGCTAGGGCTGGCATATGCAAAATCAATATCTCGATATTTTTTACTATATCTCGATACACATATATATCTCGATATATTTCAAATCTCCTCTAGAGCACATCCTAAATGCTAAATTAAATTATTTTTTTCATAACATCACACCAGTAATATGATTTAAATAGTCCCTGCAAAATGTGTCTCACTAACAATGCATTAGGCTACATGCACCATGTTTATATTCTTTAGTGCTTTCTATTGGAACAATTTGAAACTTGCACATGGCAAAGAGTTTGCACATTGTATTGATTATTCTACATCCTTCCACTCCCATACAATGGATCCAGCATTATTTTATTTGGAAACAGTTTTTTCCATCTTCTGGTAATCTGTAAACTGAGAACACTAATTATGACTCATTACAACCACTTACTAATTGTTTATCACCACTAACCCCGTGAAGATAGCAGCCACACTTTAAATGCAGAACCTTTTATCCATAATAGTAGTCTATGTGTATAAAAGGCTCTGACATGTATAATGGTAACTGTCGCTTTAAGAGCAGTTCTCTATAGTGTAGTTAGTTTGTTTTCTGCCTGTTAGTCCGAGAGATTCATGGACGCAAACAGCAGGTTCATGTCCCTCTGTTCCTGCCTTGTTTGATTCTCCTGTATTTAGTTAATGAAAATAAAACTGGAAGACAATCAGAGGATTTAAATAAATACGCTGAGAATAATAGCCTATAGTCTAAAGAAAGCAAAGTCTCATCATCATCATTCCTTGCATTCTAACCGATGCACCATTCCTGGATGCTATTCATATCTATTGATCTAGCCCTCCTCATTATCACTAAAACACTGTTTTATTTTATAAAAAATAATCGCAAATGTAGCCTACTTTACATAGACTTTTAGTTAATAAACGGTGTGCACCTCCCTTGGTGCTGACATGGACCTATTATAAGAGGCTGCCCGTAATAAATCGGATGCCGTGGTTGTGTGACTGGACCAAAAACTCCCCGGCGCTCGTTCGCCTTCCTCTCATAAGGACCAGGCTCTGTACAGCGGCCGCTTATGCTGTCAAGCGCCCGTCTACAGAAAAGGTCCATGCTATGAACGACAGCCACCATCGCCGTCTTTCGCGCCCCCTCCACCCGCTCGTTCGGCTGTCATAAGAGCATCAGAGCCCTCGTCTTTTTTCTCCCCCTCTCGTCGTTGTTTTCACATGGCGATTAAAGTAAACACTCACAAGGCACAGACTACGTCACAGGTGCGCCCCAGGAGACTCTGGTTGGGAGGGGTGAGGAGTGAGTTGCAATGCATGTAGTCTGAGGCAGAGAGCCACAGGAAAGAGCGAGAGAGCGAACACCAGCGAGTCAGCCGGTGGGGGGCGAAAAACACATTACGTGCCAATTTGTATTCGATGGTCGCGATGGGCATTTTTCATCCCCTGGCACATCTCCGAACATCGAATATATTCGAATATCCCCACCCTCTCAAGCCTTGAGGGTGGAGAATGCTTGTTGTCAAAATCACTTCTTGTAAAAATCAGTCAACATCTCCTCACAAACTGCGACCTGTCCCTAGGTGGTGTATAAACAGTAAACACAGCGCACACACAGTACAGGTACAGGTATCAGAATGTGAGGAGATATGCACCGATTTCGACAAAGTGATTTTAACAGCAAGCATTCTCCAGAATCTCTGATGAATGCTCAACTGGTTTGCCCCACAGTGTTCCTTGGAGTTGTAAGTATTTTGTGTAAACTCGTAAAAAATTACTTTAAATAATTTTTTATTTATTTATTTTTTATCCTGCAATTTAAAGCTGGGGTGGAGGATTTGGGGAGAAAATGTTGGGATCAATCTCAGTTGGGATAGAGATTTGAATTCAAATACCTCACCCGCTCCACTTGTTCTCTTTGGTCCCTCCCTGACACGCTCTACACCAGTTATGTCGTGCCAAAGTGAATGGAGAGTCCCAACAGCCAATAAGAACAAAAAATCGGAGCCTCGCTCTGGTTGGTCAAAATGTACAGCTCATGTTAACTTTGACCAATCAGAAATCATATAGCCCAGCTTTAAATGAAACTCTCTCTTTATACAAAACATTTTCTAGACTTTGAAATCTAAGTCTTTTCACAGAATGTTTCCCATGTGTAAACCAGACACTCCAGAGACCGGTGTGTTGATTCAGCTGAGCTCACAATTACAGTCACAATCTCAATCAACGGTTCAAAGTGAAAATGAGCTTCAGTCATTATCAGCCGACAGCAGCTCTGGTCAGGTGAGAATCGGTCTCTACGGGTTTCTAATTGGCCGTTACATAAGTGATGAAGTGCATTGACAAGGTCTCATTACCGATAGCAAGCTGAGTGTTGTTTTTCCTTCCTTATTTAAAGCTATGGTGCGTAACATCTTCTATCGCTCACATGAGGAATTCTGAGTAATAACAATAACAACACTGTCAGCATATCTACAGGGGGTGATCACCCATGGATTTTATACCTTCTGCTGTACGTCCAGGTTTTTTTCTTAGCAGTAGAATCAACAACTGAAACATTTTGTGGGACATTTCTGAGCTCCTGCACCAGTGTCGGTTGGTGGCACCAGTTTGTAAACACATGCCATACTGAGAAATACAGAGAGAGTTTTGAGGAGCTGATAGGCTTGATCAACTTTGTGTCATCTCGTTTGGCTATTGCTGGACTGCAACTGACATTCATGAAAAAGTTACGCACTATAGCTTTTAATTGTGAACCAGAGTAAGGTGCAGCAATCACAACTAAAATAAAGATTTAAACATTAATCTGATAGGCCTACATTTTCTATTTGTCATTCTAAAAGCAAAAACTTTGAATATTGTCTCGTTTCAACTTCTCAAATGTAACGATTTAATGTTGTTCTTAGTTATTTATTAAAGAAAATATAAATATCTTTTGACTGTTGGTCAGATAACACAAACTACTTCCTCAATAAATCACCACGGGCAATTGGGAATGACTTATCAGAAGATTGGTTGATAATGAAAATAACCTTGTGTTGCCCCCACATTTCATACTGGTAAATATGTTCTTGTTTACAAAAAAAAAAAACGTAATCATAGCCTAAATCAAGACACCTACTGCTTAAAAAAACACTTTTCCAATAAGTCAGCCAAGACATGGGTTACATTTCTATGATTTTTAAGTATGATCAGATCACTCAAATCAAAATAAACCAAATATTGTTTCTTTGGTGCAAAATTATAATGACGAAGCAAAAAGGCTGGTAAGACCTAAATACATTTTAAAAAGTAATAAATATACGGTTGCAAAAAGGATTGGGACATCTGAAAACAGCTGAGCACAGTAGTTTATAGAAATCTTAGTCAAACATGGAGTAAATGGTGCATCTGTTGGGACTATTTGCAGCGGCGGATGAATCCACATTTTATTCTCTAGCGAGTTTGTGGGGCAGCAGCTTGATGTTTATTGAGTTAAAATAAACTACAGTGTGTGTGTGTGTGTGTGTGTGTGTGTGTGTTCATGGTGACGAAGGAATATGTCACCCGCGGCAACAGTGTGGCTGACAGATGTGTTTATTAGTTTTTGATCAACAATGCAGCTCTATGGCGCAGAGAAATGAACATGTACTGTAAAATGAATTTGACATAAAACATTGAGATAGATAGATAGATAGATAGATAGATAGATAGATAGATAGATAGATAGATAGATAGATAGATAGATAGATAGATAGATAGATAGATAGATAGATAGATAGATAGATAGATATAATAAATGTATCCTTAAACAGCAGTTGTGATACCAACAGTCACTTGAGCTGATACCTGCGTAACAAGACCTTTGACTGGTCCGCATCACCTTAACTCAGAACTAATGTGATTTAGTTTTAATCTTTATTAATCCCACCTAAACAGCTTGCTACCTACCTGGCGATAATCTCATGAGAATAAGACACAATACCAAAGTGTCTTCAGCAGCTATTGTAAACACTAGACCGGTAGAAAATATGCACCTATACTTTTTGTTTTATCATTGGGAGTCTGATGCGATATTTTGTATTTTGGAACACTACACACATCCAACACATCTAGTCACCATTTTATTATAATGAATATTTAAATTCTTAGCATCACAGTTTTGTCTCACAGCAAAATGCCACAGATGCCACAAGCATTGAGGGAGCGTGCAATTGGCATGCTGACAGCAGGAATGTCAACCAGATCTGTTGCTCGTGCATTGAATGTTCATTTCTCCACCATAAGCCGTCTCCAACAACTTCGCACAGCCATTGAAGAGGAGTGGACCAACATTCCACAGGCCACAATTGACAATCTGATAAACTCTATGCGAAGAAGATGTGTTGCACTGCATGAGGCAAATGGTGGTCACACCAGATACTGACTGGTTCTGAGTCCCCAGACCCCCAATAAAGCAAAAAAATGCACATTTCAGAGTGGCCTTTTATTGTGGACAGTCTAAGGCACACCTGTGCACTAATCATGATGTCAGATCAGCATCTTGATGTGGCACACCTGTGAGGTGGGATGGATTATCTCAGCAAAGCAGAAGTGCTCACTATCACACATTTAGACAGATTTGTGAACAATGTTTGAGAGAAATGGTACAATTGTGTATCAGGAATGAATTTTAGATCTTTAAGTCCATCTCATGAAAAATGGGAGCAAAAACAAAAGTGTTGCGTTTATATTTTTGTTGAGTGTAAAAGGATTACCACTAAGGCACCTAAATCATAAAAGTCAAATAACCTGCGTAACGAGACCTTTGACTGGTCCACCTTGCCTTAACTCAGAACTAATGTGATTTAGTTTTAATCTTTATTAATCCCACCTAAACAGCTTGCTACCTACCTGGCGATAATCTCATGAGAATAAGACACAATACCAAAGTGTCTTCAGCAGCTATTGTAAACACTACACAGGTAGAAAATATGCAGCTATTGTTTTTGTTTTATCATTGGGAGTCTGATGCGATATTTTGTATTTTGAAACACTACACACAGGTCTAGCTCTTCTATTCAACATTTTCTTTTAATGAATATTTCAATTCTTAGCATCACAGGAAATCAAGTTACTGGAGCTTGCTGAAATCTAACGTGTACTCAATTAATTGTTCTACTTAATAGTCAAATGGCAATGTGTTATATATATATATATATATATATATATATATATATATATATATATATATATATATATATATATATATAGAATTTTATGCTTTATTGACAGTGTAGAGTTGAAATGGGGCAGAGAGGGGAGTGACATGCAGAGAACGACCGCGGGCTGGAATCGAATTCGGGTCCGCTGCTGGCCGAGGCCCATGGGGGGGACGCCCTACCAACTGAACTAAGGGCACCCCTAAATGTGTTTATTAAGTTGAGAATTTAACAATTACTTGAATTGAACATTTCTTGTCTTAAAACTGAAACATATTCACTATTTGAGCTTCTTAAATGTGAAGATTTGCTGCTTTTTGTCTAATTTTGTATAGTGAATTAAATATTTGTAGGTTTTGAACGTTTGTTATATAGATAAAATCATCTTTTCTGGGCTTTATTTGACTTTTTTTTTTTCTATATTTACAATCAAATCCATAATAAAAAATAACCAAGAGTTGCTAACCCAAATAAAGTGGCTGAGTGAACTTTTTAGTGAATACTACAATCCTGATTTAAATTTGAGGGCATAGTGGCACATTTAGTGGCTGACTCAGTATAACACTTCCAAGAGACACCGAAATGTACCTATACCCAATCAGTGTAATTTAGGCTATATAAAAGGATTACCATTAAGGCACCTAAATCAAAAAGTCAAATAACTGGCAGCTAATAGACTAAGGTAACCATTAAAGTCCTAATCCTTTAATATCACAATCTAGAAAGTGAAACAAATGGTTATCCGGCAAGCAGCACCTCTGGCCAGGAGTCGACTGGCCAGTCACCAGATCACATTCCTGATAACTGGGAATGTAGTCAGCAGGAAAACAGCTTTTTCCTCTTCCTTTACTTCCCATTATGAGTCAGATAAGAGCGCAATGATCACAAGTTAAATGGAGTGGATGTTATGCTGTACTTAACTAGGCTGTTTACCGTTATACAGTGTATGGCATTTAGATCTTTTACATTTTGATGTCGCATAACAAGCACACTTTAAATAGATAGTTGTTGAGTAACCATACATAAAATCTAGTTTTGATTAGAAACATATAGTCAGAGTGGCGGCTTTAACTTCAAAATAGTCTCAAAAAGCTATGGATATAACTTTGACAAAATGTCAAAAGACAAAAGATCATGATAGTTAACAATCCCAAACAGTCCACATAGGTTTTCCATTAGACATAAAAACGCATAAGCCGGATTTAATTTGATTGCAGTTAAAACTTACTGGGGTAGAAATGGTCAACTGTGTGTGCGCTGCTGGGCCATGTTTTTGAAATATGATCCCACATGATTTTTTTTTTCTGCACAGAACCAGACTTTGCTGAGATTTCTGTTTTTATGTCTATTTCTAAAACTAAAAAAGTTTAAAACTCCAAATTTACCCCGAAACTGGGTGGAGTAATTTTAACATATGATGTAAATACACTTTGACATTAAATTCTGTTTTTCTTGTGTTATACAAGACAAAAAAATTAACCAAACTAAATAGAAAAATATGTTAATTTACAGTTTCATTGCTCAAAAACATACTTCAATGACAGAACATAACGTAAATTAGGACTTTTTGAATACATGTGCATCCACTTTCAACATCGGCATGGATACAAATGGCAAACAGCATTTAAGTTGGATACAATTTAGAGTATTTAGCCTGATCTTACTGCTCCAAACTGGCAAAGCCGCGGATGGTAGTAGGTACCAAAGTGATAGTTGCTCGCACTTCAGAGTTGTTTGGCAAATCACTTGTAGCGCCGATTTAACACAACAGATCTGAAATGTCATTCTCTAAAATATGGGAAGTTTTCGATGCGGTATGCGCTTATACGATGATAAATTATGTGTATTTTGTTATATTTTCAATGGGTTTTCGCAGTAACGTCTCTACATTCGAGAGGGAACGTTGCACGTTAACGGGCTATTCTATGCTCCCTAGAAAAAAAATTGTGGCACATGGGACTTCTTTTTTCAAGTTATCCTCCTTAAAGAAACAGCGTAAGCAAATTCAACTTGTTAGGTAACAAACTAGTAGACATTTTGAATGTAAGAAAAAAGGTTTTAAGTTTGTTGTTTAAGCCAAGCGATCAGCAACAAAGCATACATTTCAAAAACCATTAAATATGCACCAGTTCGTCGAGAAACGCTTCCACACAAGTACAAGAAAAAAGCTCACCTTTCTCGGTGGGGGTTGCACTTGCATCCTTATTTCTTGACATAAAAACGACACAAAAACAGACTCAAAAGTTTATCTGGGAACGTTTTTCGATCAAACTGGGTTATTTTAGCCCTAGCCTGGGGGTCAAGCAGCCATAGCGGGTCCTGTAAGTAGTTTGGTTGAGTCCCGTTGAAAACAGTGTGGCCAGAGGGAACAGAAAACACATAAGAGTCAAGGTAGCAGCAGTTAGAATGAGACACTTCCGGCTCACGTTTACAAAATAAAACAACAGTCTAAAAGGCCGTACACAACCTCCAAAATAAAAGAGGACCATCCACTTTCAATTACTTGCAGGTAATTGGTGGAACTATTTCAATGTATTCCTTTGATTAAATTGACTGAAATTACCAAATTAAAGAGGTTAACTAACATAGTATTATAACTGTAATCTGTGCTCATGCTAATTTTACACTTTCTTCGTATTGCGAAACAATTTGTTCACCATAAAGCATCTATGAAAGTGAGCCCTCTAGTGGCCATTGTTTAGTATAGGGCTAAAATTGAGGTGGATATGTGCTTTAACATTGACGTTATTACCACTAGACACTCAATGTAGTGTTAAAAAGGCATTCCCACACTCTATATCCCAGTCATTTCTATACTGTTAAAGAAACATGCAAGTCATTACATTGCATGTTAGTACACAGTGCACGATAAACTGATAAAGTAACAATTCATATTTATGGAATAACTATTTGTGGTTAAGAACAAATGTTTTACACTGCTTTGAACTCAAACAATTATGAAACATGGGATTGTGTTACAAGCTGCTAATCAGATTGTTGTTTGCGAATAGAGCACTACCAAAGAGGCTGGTGTGGTCATTTACAAATATTTATAGGCTATATTTTGTCTTACTAGCTGTTCAGAGTAATTTGTCTGAAATTCATAACCAAATGCGTTCAAACTAATGCCTCATTTTATTTAAACTGTTTCAAAAACAAATTCCAAAGGAGTCTAATGCCCCCCTTGTTGCCCTTTTAAAACACAATATACAAAAAGCTGTTTTCGAGCAGAAATCTACTCACATATCATTGTATGTGTTCCTCTAATTACGCCCAGCTTCCTCCCAGTCTGCCTGTTATTGTGTCTGCATCCTGGAGCTGGTTCATTCTCAAACACACAGATCATCAGAGATTACCAGGGTCCGGTATGAATGGCAGTTAAACCACTTACAGTGTTTCAGGGCTTATAAATCATCTACTGCACTAGAGCTTTACTGAGGCTATACTTTACAGACCATGCTACTTTTGGCAATTTTGTTTAAAGCTTTTTTTAATTTACAAGACAGTTGTGGAGAGACAGAGATGAAATGGGGCAGAGAGGGGAATGACATGCAGAGAACGACCACGGGCTGGATTCTAATCTGTGGTCTGCTGTGAAGAGGACTGAGACTCTATGGGCAAGCCCTCTAACCACTGCACCACGAGCACCTCCCTCCCTGATTTCAACTTTTAATCCATTTTTTTCTTTGCCGTTTTGTTTCAACCATTTATCTATTTGCCTACTTTTTGCCAAATATTATTGTACACATTGCTTTTAGGTATTTGATGTCTTTAGCCATTGCATTTAATATGTTTCAACCAAATATCAATTCGAAGGTATAGCTGACAAATTAAAACAGTTTTCCATCACTTTTTAACACTAGCTTACTATTTTAGCCACTTATACATTATTTTTAAGGCTAGCATATCTGCATACCTGATAAGTAAATTATAAGTTTGTCTTTCATACAACACATCCCCTCACATATTTCATATGAGTTAGTGTAATGTTAAAGATATGACAAAAACACACCCTAGATTCAATGTATGCAGAACAACTAAATGCCAACTTGTAGGGCTTGTTTGAAAGCTAAAAATAGCCTGTATATATTGGCTACATTTCATGAAGTGCAACTGTGAGGGAGGATCACACATTTGAATACAAGGCTGTTTAAATCAGAAAGGCAAATCAAGCAAATGGAGGAAGGCAAATAGTAATCATGGTTGGTTGTTTAAAACATAATAATTACTAATGTGCAAGACATATAATTATCTGTAAACAGGACTGGGAGTGCAGGGATAATAAACCAAGATTGTATCCGAAGAAAGTGTTATTTTATGTGATGTATTGACTTTCTTTAGGCCCATCCATTTTTATATTTATTTACTTTAAAAAAACATTTGTTTCAGGGCTAATTTCAATGTTATTACCTAGCAAACACATTTGAATAGCAGACATACTGTATGGAAGCTAAAGTAGAATGCCTTCACACCATAGAATGCATAAATAGCATTTTCCTCTCACTTATCTTGCAGCTTATTATTTGCTTATACTGTTGTCCTACCTCTGATTGGTCCTATTTGGTCACATGATGAGCCACTGCCTCTGTTAGGAACCAGCATCAAGTCTGCAGGAACACGAGTGAGGTTCCCTGAGGAATTTTCAAAATAAAATGCAATATATTTTAGCTGTCAGCAGCTTCACCTGTGACTTTGACAAACTGCACGTATATAGGGCTGTAAAATTACCTTGTATAATAAAAATTAATGTGCAAATTATTGTTAATAAAATACATGGTATGGTATACTGTCAACCTTCTGATACATGTATAAAAAGCATAACAGAATTTCTCTATTATTCAATCAGTCCTCCAACTGTTTTCAATATTTATGCAATGTCTGATGTCAATATGTTTTAGTCCAATTAGAACTCAGCTAAGGAACTATGAAAGAAAAACTAATATTCTGTCTCAAAAGCAATTTGTAGACAGTTTTGATCATCCTTTTGAGGAGTAGTTGCCTCACAAAGTGAAATACGTCATGAAATATTCCCCTTTCTCTCATAGACATACATCATTTTACCAAAACTTATCTTGTCACTTTTATATACATCCAGTTACTTGTTCTCTTCATAAATATACTCTGTTCTGTGCTGATTGTTAAACGGACTGGATAGAAAAATAAGCTACACATAAAAATGCATAACAAAAATAATGGCAGTCAGGGTAAAAACAGCCAAGTAGTGAAGGTTTACACCATTTAAATGGAAATCACATTATATTGTGTTCTCCGTGACTGTTGCCACACCTTATGATCGAAATGCATATTATATCTATCATAGTGTTCTATCATTACAAACCGAATTCACAGGGTACCTACTCCTAGGCATGATTGCATACTTTTATTTTGAAGGCCAACCCCTATCCTACCGGTTTTTCTCTGCAGAGTTTTGACTTTTAATTGACCTCGCTGTCTGTCAGATTGTAGGTTCAGCTTGGACACATTTCAGAGAAGGGAAGATATGAGAGTTTGTTTACGTTGTAGTAGTTTTTGGGGAGTGCACGGTGAAGTGAAGCCCTCTGTTTATATCTAGTAAGGTTACGTCACTCACAGCAATGTCCACGTGGCGCAGGCTGCACGTGAAGGCTCGTGGTGGATTACTTACCTGCTGCGACACACCGGTGACACGGAGACACACATGGCTGTATGGACGTCTACCCCTGTGCCAGAGCCTCAGCACCAGCTCACCTCTCCGAAATGACTACTTCAAAGGTACAACAAGGCACAACATATGAAGTGTTAAAAAGCAAGCTACCCGTATTCCCATTCAGAAATCTTCAAATTATTAATTGATTTGTTTGTCCGCAAATATGCAAGTTGTGTGTCACCGATTAAGCTCTTTGAGGAATTATTAAAAGGCTATGTACAATTCGGCATGCATATAATCTTCTAGAGACTTATTGTTTTCGTAGACTTGACATCTATATTTGCCCACACTGCTCGATAAACCATCTGATTTTGGGAAAAGTTTTTAAGTTATTTCATATTTATTTGTTGTGAAAAAAATATATGCCGAACTATAGAGTGTTTTCTAAAGTGTCAGAACGTATAATTCAACTTTTTCGCCCCAGATCTGGAGGCGCATCTGGCCGGCATGAGGAAGAAGGCAGCGGACGCTTTGCCTGGTAGCGACTGGAGCCCCTTCGACAACAACCCGAACCTCCCTCCGGAAAGAGCCGACATCGTGATCGTGGGAGGGGGCGTGGTGGGCTGGTCCATCGCCTACTGGCTGATGCAGAAGCAACGGGTGCGAGGAGGGGTCAAAGTTGTTGTGGTGGAAAAGGACACAACGGTGAGGACTTTCTTTCTTTATAGGCCCATGTGGGGACCCAGTGTTTTATACATGCATTCACCTGTGTAGCAGCCAATAATTTAGGATAAAAACGTAATCTTTCAGTCTAAGGCAATAATGTAGTAACTTGCCAATAACATAATAATAGGCTACATGTGTTAATACATTATGGTCAGAAAGTTATTATGAGTAGGGTCTTTAAGTCTTTAGGCCAAAATCTAAGAACAAAACCACAAGTTGTTTTCCTGAATCCTTAGTGTGTTGACATTATCTCACAGATTATTCCCCATTTGTTTTTTATTGTCTCTTCAATGCAATTTCAATATTTTCTTATGTCTTACTTTTAATGTCTTTTTTTATGCCACTGTAAAGCACTTGGAATTTCCTTGTCTGATTTTTTCTATAAAAATAAACTTGCCTTGATAAGCATAATTTATACAGCAGTTGGTTCTGACCTGAGTAATTTGATTGGACGAGATGAGAGACATTCCATGAGCACTGTAGGAGCGCTGATATAGGAGTCCAACATCACCGGGACTGTTAACCAAACTGACAAAATCACTCTGCTCACTTTCGAGCTGCACCTGTGTTAACTGTATGTGACTCAGGTTGGCTGTGAGTGAGTCTCCCCTTGTGAGGGCAGACACAACATCCATCCATACTAACTGCCTCACCCTGTATGTGGTTCCCTCAGTACTCCCAGGCGTCCACGGTTCTCTCTGCCGGGGGGATCCGACAGCAGTTCTCTCTGCCCGAGAACATCCACCTCTCCCTGGCCTCAGCCGACTTCATGAGGAACATCAATGTAGGTCACGGTCAAGTAACCAGTGTGTTTATGTTATTGACTAACAGCGGCTACTAATATCGTTGGATTTAAACTGCACCTCCTTTATATTTTGGGTACATATTTAGTATATTTAAAGACAGTTTGAGGAGTATTTAAGGCGAGACAATGAAGGCAAATAGGGTAACGTTTTGAACTTATAGATATCAACATGAAACTTTGCCTGTCGATTACTAACATTAAAACAATTATTTTCTTGTAGTACAACTTTCCAGAAATATTTAAGTAAATATATAAATTCAGCAATATCTAAAAAATGATGTGTGCATTGAACATTTGTAACAACAAAAAGATTATTATTATCTTTGTGTCCTCTGTGGTGTCTTCTCAGGAACATCTGGGCGTGTTAAATGAAGACCCGGTGGACCTGCAGTTCAACCAGTCAGGATATCTGTTCCTGGCCAGCGAGGCCGTGGCTCACATCATGGAGGAGAACTACAACACCCAGAGGTGACACAACGCACGGCCATTAGTGAACAGAACTGAAATTCATTGAAATGCAAATTTACTATGCTGCAAAAATATTTACTGTATTGTTTTAATTAAAAAAATCACAAATGTTTCTTTATATATAGTACATCATTTTTATAGTTATGTCTACTGTAAATGTTTAAAAAAAAAATTCTCTTTATCAGCTTGTTGTGTATTTGATGTATTTGTATTGTATATTGTGTAAGTATTGTTTTTGCTTTGCATTTGTTTGACTCGACATCATTGCAAATGAGGGTCACCCTTCTCAATTGTTCTCTCGAGTATAAATAAAAGTTAAATTAATTGAAAAAAACATATAGTGTAGTAAGTGTACCCTTTTCAACATACTTATAACTACGCTATTCCTATTTATATTGAGCACCTTGAGGATTGCTGCTAAATGTCATTGTACACTGTCCAATGATGATAGAAGCACTCTATTCTACTCTATTCTATTTTATATCAGAAAGAATATGAATAAACTGTTGATGTCATTATTCGTCGATAGATTGACCTAAACGTTTTGACTTTGCAGGTACGCTGGAGCCAAAGTGTCTCTCCTCTCTCCCACGCAGCTGAAGGAGAAGTTCCCGTGGATAAACACTGACGGGGTGGCGCTCGCTTCATATGGTGAGAACAGATAAAACACAGGGTTCATACTAAGTCACTGTGTATGGAATGTGATATAGTGTGGTCAAAGTAAAAGATTATTTTAGTGATCAAGTTTTCGAACGACTACATTCAATTCAGTTTATTGAAGAAGGGGACAGTGCAAATTTATAAAACACAGGATTATTCATGGGTTAAAAATGCCAGAATAAGGCAAAAGGCTACGTTTCATTTGTAGTCCCCTGGCCTTGATGTTAAAAAAGCTTTTTTATAGCATTAATTAATCAGATAAACAAGCTGTTTAATACACAACAAGGCTGTGAATACTCAACTGCTGTGTTTAAGTGTGTACGCATGCGACACATCTTTGGAAGATTATATTCTTGTGATTCAACAGCAGAATACAACACAATACGAAGACATAGGGCCAATCCCATTTTTCATTTTCACCCCTACCCCTTCACGTGAACGTGCAATTCGGAGGGGTAGGGCGAAGGGGTGAATAGGGTTTGCGCCATTGTAGTTCAAGTTGCTATTATCGTGAGATTAACGTTGGAAATCTAAATTCTAGTTCTGAGCTGAGAGGGTGTCGCCCTTTTTCATGTTGTTTTCACACTTTCAATCCTGATGCATCTTCAGATTTTAGATGGATTATGTTTGAACCAATTGATTAACTATTCATTTCCACACGTCCTATTCTTTTACTCTTTCTAACTTTTTACTATATATTTATGTTCTAAATTAGAGCAACTATAACACACCAAATTGGATTTCTGTTTCTGAAAATGCAGGTATGGAGAACGAGGGCTGGTTTGACCCCTGGACTCTGCTGAATGCCTTCAGAAGGAAAGCTATCTCCATGGGAGCCATCCAGTGCTGCGGAGAAGTTACAGGTGTATGCCTCGTCTGTCAATTACACTCTTCACTGTTTAGCTCCACATTCCTACAGTTAACCATCAAGTCTAGTTTCAACACTGCAGTTAAACCGGTCTGCAAAACTGTTGTACAAATTGTTGGATTTTAACTTCACTTTTTAACCCTCAACTGCTCCAATGTTATTTATCTTTATCAGGACAACATTCTGCAAAACAAAATTTTATTATAATTTTTTTAAGGGGAAATCATTCACTTCTCTAGTTGCAATTAACAAGTATAATTTTAAAAGTGAAAATTGTATTTTTTTGGCAGCTCTTAAATCATTTGAATTTGATTTAACTGATATGCAGTTACACTTTTACATGAAGATAGATAGCAATTTATGTATGTACAGTATATCTATACACATTGAATGTTTTCCTTCATATCTGTATGAATGAATCTGATGTCGGTTGTATATGTTTTTTCTATTTCTTCCACAGATTTTAAATATACCAAAAACATGATGGAAACTGTTGATGGCGATAAAATGGAGATCAGGCGAATCAAATCTGTCAAAGTAGGTGAAAGATTAATGCATTTATTATAATTGGTGATTATGCATTCATGCCTGGGACACACTCCAGTTTAGTATTGGGATAGGCGCCAAGGTAAAAAAAAAAAAGCAGTGTAAGAGTAAGACCAAAACTAGCCTAATTAATCTATTATATTGTTAATTATTTGATCAAATAAAAAAATATGTAATTTTCTGTACATTTTCAACAACAAAAAAAGAATTATAATCTGTGTTTTGCTAAAAAAATTAAATAAAATAAAAAACTATTACTGATGTAGTTTTCTTCTTCATTTTCTTAAACTGAAAATCTCTTTAAAATGGTCATTAATTATACTGTGAACTGCTTTGTTTTACTGGCATGTTGCCTTGGTAACAGCCCAGTGTTCCACTTGATGACATAATGTCTTGTGTGTGTTGAGCAGGTGCACATGCCCAACAGCCTGGAGTACCAGCCAGTGGAATGTGCCATTGTGGTGAACGCAGCCGGAGCTTTCTCTGGCAAACTGACCGACATGCTGGGCCTCGGCCTCGGCCCTGAACACACCATCGCTGGCATCGCTCTTCCCGTGGAGCCACGGAAAAGGTACTTCATTGACAAAAAAAATCTCGATTTTCACTTTATTTTAAAAAAAAAAATTATAATTCCTTTTTTATAAACAATTGCTGTCAAAATGTGTTTTTTTTTTACTTTGAAAAGGGATGATGGTTCCTCATGCTGTGCAGCTCATATTCACACATATCAATATGCCTTTTTTGCCTCTCATTTGCTGTTTCATGTAATTTATGATCATCAGAGGAAAAATTAGACTGTTTCAGAAACATTTAAAAATTTAAGTTCCTCGTAAAACCTTTTAAATGGGTGAATCACAATAAAGTATGAATACACGATACATTACTATTTTGCCATGCAGGTATATCTATGTGGTCCACTGTCCAGATGGTCCCGGTCTTGACACACCGTTCCTCATCGATTACTCTGGAGTTTACTTCAGACGAGAAGGTTTAGGAGGGAACTACATCGCCGGGACGTCACCAGAGGAGGTTAGTTAATAGTTTGAGACTCATCTATGATTTTCTCGCATTATTATTTTTCATATATTATTCATTTTCATATATTTATTACATATTAATTTTTTTATATATTTTAAATCTTATATATTGATTCTATATTAATAACTTTGTATATAATTTTTTATATATTTAAGATATTATTATTTTTGGTATATTATTTTTTTTTTTTATATCTTTTTGATATATTTTTTTGGATATAATTTACATGAATAAACACATCTTCTTCCCTGGTGTCTCAGGGGGAGGAGCCAGACATCAGTAACCTGGACGTGGACCACCAGTTCTTCGAGGAAAAGATTTGGCCGAGTTTGGCGCATCGAGTTCCTGCCTTCGAGAAACTGAAGGTAAGGTTGAGATACATCACAATCTGAGTTTTTATTTTTACTTGTTTACTTGGTACTCATTCCTCTTCCACTTCATGTAATCCCCGCCAGAATTACAGCATTATTGTATAGATTTTTTTAAAGAATATCCTAGTGTTGAAAAATTGCCAAGATGTTTGTTTCAACACTGTTACTAATAGGAATTTCGATAATTTCGTTACTAAGAGGTTTCAGATGCCATAACCTAGAAAATATTTTGATGAGACTGATTTGATAAAGCCTATCATAGGACTTAAGTTATGTCATATTAATAGGCTAATATTAAAAAAAAAGAAAAAAAAGTTTCTGTATACAGTACACTGATGAATAAATAGAATAAATTCTATAAGGAAAAAATATTATAAAAAGAGAGATATGTGTAATTTGTCATTCCTAAAAAGCTGTTTATATGTTGTTTAACCTTTTTGTTTGTTATCCTCAAATGTATCAATAATACCTTTTATTGTATAACGTAACTATGAAAAAACCTATGCAAATCACCATAAAATACTACATTATTTTGACCCCGTCCGCTTTAGGTGAGCAGTGCGTGGGCCGGTTACTACGACTACAACACCTTCGATCAGAATGGAATCATCGGGAACCATCCGCTGATCCACAACATGTACTTTGCTACGGGCTTCAGCGGCCACGGGCTGCAGCACTCGCCCGCCGTGGGTCGCGCTTTAGCTGAACTCATACTCGACGGAAAGTTCACAACACTAGACCTCAGTGGCCTCAGTTTCAGACGCATTCTGGCCCGAGAACCCATGTTGGAGAGGAACATAGTGTAGAGGAGACGGACATTGGACTCAAATGTACACAACTTTGGTCTTATATCATTTTAAAACAAATTAAGATATCTTTTTCCTTTTTATTTGACAGTATGTGAGAGGGAAATAGGGAGAAAAATGAGGATAACATGCAGAGATGCTGGAGAGGAACATAGTATAGAGGAGACGGACATTGGACTAAAATGTATACAACTTTGGTCTTATTTAATTTTTAATTTTTTTTTTTGGGTGTTAAAACCTTTTTATTTGATGCTGGAGAGGAACATTATGTAGAATACACGGAGCCTGGACTAAGATTAACACAACCTTTGTCTTATTTTTGTCGTTGGGAACATTATATAGAGGTAGTGGGTAGTTCCTACAGAGCTACGGAGGGGGAATGCCCATTATTCCAACTGATCTCAGATCTGTTACTTTAGTTAAAGTAGCAATACTAAAGTGTAGCATCAAAATATGCGCAAAAGTAAGGGTACTCATCCAGAACGGCCAATTTCAGAATAATATAATATGTTATATTATTTGACAAGCATCATTTTATGGGAATGTGGATCTTGGTCGACGGTTTGCAAGTAGCATATTTTACCCTAAGTATGTCTAGAGATATTTTAATCTGAAGCCTTTCAGGTCGTTCGGGATGCTTGTGTGAAGGTGTGTAACCTTGTACGAGTAGAGGAAAAATGGAGGGAAACCTCCAGATAATCTTCTTTTGCTGATTCTGTAAAAACTGAAATAAAGCCAAAAAATCCCTGACTTCTGTTTTTAAGATATCCGTTAAACCTGAGCGAACAAATGTTTTGTTTTAATTTACTTTTTACTTTGTTCTTGTTACATTCAGGTACTTTTTTATAGTACATTTTCATTTTTGTATCATGACACAGTTTTTCTTTTGATTATGATGTCATATTCAATCAATGCAATACAAGTTGTGGTAATAAACAATTTTGTTTTCAAATGAATTGGCTCAAGTTGCATCATTGCTTCAGGTTTTAATCATTTCAGCTCCCAGAAATCAGATTTAGTTTATTATAATTACACAAAAATATACAGCTGCCCGTCTTGGCAGGTTAAGAAAAGTTTAAATGAATCTAAATAAAGACTTTATTATGAAAATCAAACGTTAATGAATATATCTACAGTATACCTGAACCATTTTACTGAGCTTAATTTAACTTTAAAGGTTCAGTAAGCGGAATGGTTCTTTTAGCTAACTTCCTGTCAGTTACTGCAGTTAGCGGTCCCCTCGCTCGTCCCTACGTCACCACATTAATGCACTGCGGTCTTCAAGCAGCGAGTTATCTAGCATCATCTCGGATCCATAAGTGTGATAAAACATGATAAAACCCATCAACACAGACATTGGGAAGGATTTTTACCTGCTCCGCCATTGTAGGCGCTTACACATTCACCCATCTGTTGCTCTGGCGTGCACCGGCAGTGAGACCATGGATTGTATATAATATATATGAGTGAGACGTGTTGGTTTGTAGCGTTCTCTCTTCTGATTGGATACACATTTCGGGATCCTCAATTAAAGCGGCTACGAGTAACATTTAAATATCTTTTAAACAGCCTCATGTTTCCTCTGATAATCATAAATTACCTTTAACAGCAAACCAGACCATCAGTGCAAAGAAAGACGTTTTTAAATAGTTTTTATTACTGCATTTGATCTGGTCGTACACCCAGTCCGATTTTCGGTTCACGCGTGCATGCTCTATGGTCACATATCCGTATTGGTCACAGATTTCAGCGTGGCGCAGGAACGTGAATTGAGAAGCCTATCCCTCCAGGTGAGTGAAGGGGAGCGGGAGCCTTGTTTGAGACAGTTGTTTGTCGTCATATTGACTGATAACGGGGCTGCACCATAAAAGAAAAAAAAGAAAATGCAAAGAAGAAAAGCTAAAAGGGAGAGTGATAGTCGGGCGGAAGGGCGTTGCCAAGCAACGTATACACAATTTCACGCAGCGAAACTAGACTGCAGTGTTTACTCCCAAATGAATGAGCGGTAGCCTACTAAAACAAAGTTTACTTTGCCTCACCAGCATCATCAGATGACCATTATTCATCGGAAATAGTCATTATTTACAACACATTACCTCATCGTGATCCATACTAACTAACTGCCATCTCTCGTTCATTCGCTTTGTGTGAGGACACGGGGACTCGTTCAGCTCCGTGAGAGGTGACAATGCATCAACTCATTGCAATCAGGTGTGTTTAGCACTTACTGGCATTAGTTGATGCTGTGTCACCCATAGACTCACGGAGCCGAAAAGAATCCGGTGCCCTCACACTTTCAACACACGGACACGCCACGCACCATATTGCTTCCTGATTATTTGAATCTTGCACTCCCTGCACGAGCTAGAAAACAGCTTCACGACAGCTGGCGTCGTAATAATACTACCGCTTTTGTTCAAAGGTGTCGCCAACGTGCCGACTTACTCGTAGTAGCTTTAAGTTTATTTACCGATTACATGCAGAGCAGCTGACTGAGAGATCGGCTTTATGAAACGCGCACATTATGTAAGTGATCACTGTGTGAATAAAGAGCGTTTAACACTTATATTAACATAAATAAACCGCTTACTTCACCTTTAATTGAATTTTGATGCCTATTCTTGATACAGAACATTTCTAAACTGTGGTTTTGTAGAAGTTGTTCACCAGATGGAGACATTTCACATTTCTGTGTTTTATGGAGTAACAGCCCATCTGCAGTGGTGTACATTTACTACAGTATTGCATGTACATTATAATAATATAATGCACAAAAGGCATGTATCTGCAGATCAAATACATTAATATTGTGATATTTTAAAGGTGGAGTTAGCGATTCTGGAGAATGCTTGTTGTCAAAATCACTTTGTCAAAGTCAGTGAATATCTCCTTACGATCCTGTCTGTACTGTGTGTGGGTGAAATCCAGTGTTATTACACAGCCTAGGCTCTGTAAACTGGAATGGTGCTGAATTAATCGGAGGATGTGTACTTGGTCCCTTGGTTGATATATGAATTAATTGAAAAAGTGGGTTTATATGCAGCGCTGTATTAGCTCCATTTGACTTAACTAAATTGTGTCATGGCAAGAAGTTACATCAGTGGTCTGTCAAAGTCTTGCAAGGCGTCTGCAGTCCAACAATTTAATTTACATACAGCTAATGGCATCTGGGTAAATCTTTACCAATTCTAAACCGGTCCTGTAACATAACAGAACATGTAAATGATGCTCCACAAATATGGAAAATGCTTTCGTCCAGAGCCAAAGACACTTTCGCCCCGCGGCTTTTCATTTTGATGCAAATGTGAGGCAGCCCTGCAGGTTCTAGAAAAAGGGGGAGAGGGGTACCAAGGAGGGGGATATGCAATTGAGTGATTTCTTTGTGAGGCCCGATGCAAATCCCAAATGTTTTCATGGCTGAAAACAAAAACAGCATGGGTGCTGCACTGGCTATGTTAGGCCCCCCTACAATAGATATAGCACCTTCTATCCAACACAAAAGCACAGAAGGCGTCTGAGGAATATTCGTCACCCACTTCCCGGAAAGACTTCCACACTTCCAGGAACTCAAGCCATCATGAAACTAGTTAATAATGCATTTGTTAGGGGACTAGTTTCAGTGGTGGATGAATCTAAATTTGGGACTTGTTTGAGTCTTTTGGGACAGCAAGTCGGTATGTGTATGTAAGATGTCCATACAAAATCACACAAAACTTCTCAAAGAAAATTTGCTGTACTGGACATACTTTTACACTTCCAGGCACTTCTACCATCATGAAATTTCAGTGCTTTTGAAGTCAATAGATTTGTAATTTAAACTTTTTTTGGTGTTTGGTGGAGTGTTGAAGGGAGTCGCCCAGCCAGTCAAAGTCAAGAGAGATGACGCCCACTGGGAGTGCTTTGGCCGGCCGGTTCCTCTGTCTGTATGCAGCCAGTGTACATGGTGGCATGTGGCTGGGATTAGGGAATTTCACTGTGGATTAAAATCTTTTCCAACGTCTCCATGGCCACTCGCTAGAAGAAAAGAGTCTGGAGTTTGCGGTTCGAGCTAGAGCCAGCACTCTGGGCCAATGGTCTCGCTTAGCAGGTATGTCTAAAACTTAACTTTCTTTATCAAAGTATTGTGGGTGGATTGGAGTACTGCCTTGATTTGTTTTGGTGATTCAAATGTTTTTTTGAAGTTTTGAAACATCTTTCAAAGTTCTATTACAAACTCTGTTTTTTTCACACAATTTTAACTTTAAAAACTGGGTCACTGTCTGGATTTTTGTACAACAATGGAGCTCTACGACACAGAGGAATAAGCTTTATCCGGCTTGTGCATATACAAACTATTATATGACATAAAGGATAAGTTGGCACAACTGTTATTGTATGACATTCTTAGTATTTAGTACTGAAAAGTTTTATACATATGAAAGATACACTTTTATCTCAACAAAAGATAATCAGCTGGCTCAAATGTAGGCAAATGTCCTTCAAAGAGTTTAAGTTTTAGCCTCAAAACTCAAAAATCTAAAGAAGACAGTTGCCTTGAAATTTTGGGTTTTCCTAACTTTTTCCTTTTTATAATGTTTCGGTTCAAATATGAACGGTCAAACCAATACTTGTATGATGTAGTTCTTGCTCCTAAAAACTTGACTGCTTCTAAACTATATATTTTTCTCTCTTTCTCTTTCTAGCTCCAAGATGTTCCCGGTGCTCCAGGGTCACATCCCGCCCGCCGCCGCGCACCGAGGCCACGGGAGTCGCCTAGTCACCAAAGACGGCCGCTGCAACATCGAGTTCGGCAACATCGAGTACAGCAACCACTTTGCGTACCTAGTGGACTTCTGGAACACATTTGTAGAGATCCGTTGGCGATTTGTTCTACTGCTATTCGTGGTTTCGTTCACAGGAAGCTGGTTCGTTTTCAGTTTGCTTTGGTACTGGATAGCCAAGAGCAATGGTGATTTGACGGGACAAAATCGCACTGACGGACATATCCAGTGTATAGACAATGTTAACGGCCTTACGACAGCGTTCCTCTATTCGTTGGAAACCCAAACCACCATTGGGTATGGTGGCAGGGCGCTGACCGGGCACTGTGCCGGCACAATTGCACTTATCATAATCCAATCACTAATTGGCGTTTTTATAAACTGTTTCATGTGTGGTATCATCTTGGCAAAGATCTCTTTACCGAAAAATAGAGCAAAAACTGTCACATTCACCGATACGGCTGTTATATGCTTAAAGAAAGGAAGTTTGTGTCTTCTGATAAGAGTCGCCAACCTTCGAAAGACTTTATTAATCGGGAGTCAAATCTACGGCAAGCTGCTTAGGACAACCACCACACCAGATGGAGAGACCATCATCTTGGACCAAGTGGACATTAACTTTATGGTTGACGCTGGCAAGGATAATTTGTTTTTCGTTTGCCCGTTGACCCTGTACCATGTTATAAACACATCGAGCCCTTTCTATGAGCTTTCCATGGACTCTCTACCCCACCAGGATTTCGAATTGGTGGTCTTTCTAGATGGGACGGCGGAGTCCACCAGCTCCGCTTGTCAAGTCCGAACCTCATACATACCACAGGAGATCCAATGGGGCTACAGTTTTCTGCCCATAATTTCCCGCACAAAAACGGGCAAGTATCGGGTGGATTTCTCAAACTTTTCCAAAAGCGTGCGGGTAACCACGCCACACTGCGTGCAATGCTTCGAGACGGACGCAGACCAGATAAATCACAACTGCCCAAATCACAATAACCCCGTCAAGTCGGGGATAGACAATCTGGGGTTCCAAGTAATCGACATTCACGATTCTGTAGACGTCACCAACATGTGAGCCGTTATGATAGAATGAAAGCAAAGCAAAGGATGTGGGACATGAGTTTTAAAAGCAACAAGTTTGTCGCTTCCTGTTAAGAAAAGTTTCACTGCGGAAGAATGTAAGGGTAAAGGAGAGAGAATTTTTTTTAGGACTTTATTTTCCCATAATGCACTTCGAGAATAACATCAAATTCTTCAGAATAAACTTGACAGTTCCAAACTAAGGCACAGTTGGAAAGAGGTTGACGGATTCAACCTCATGGATTAATAACTCATTACCAAAACGTAATTAAAACACAAACAATCTCGTCTCACAGCCCGCTGCACATAGAGAGCAATGTTATTCGCCGAGCTTAAAGGGACGACTTCTTTTGGTCAAAATTAGATTGTAGCCCATTAGATTGTACCCCACAATAACAAAAATGCATCTTTTGTGTTTCAATAATGTTTTACTTATAAGTTATTGATATAAGTGCATAATTAATTAATGGACATTTTCTCTCTCCTGTGGCCCTAATTGGTGAAAAAACTGTATATTTAGCCATACATACGGATTCATCAAACGAACATTAAAACTAATTGTCAACTCTTGTGCCTTCAACAGCAGAAATATTTAAAGCTGTTTAAAAAAGAATCACAAATGAGCACGTGATAAGCCCTTGCTCAGCCGCTCATTACAATCAAAGCACCTATGGGACTTGTGACTTTAGGTATAATGTGTGAAAGAGGGATTGAAGTTTTAACACATGGAAAATAATGGGGGCAAAATACTGGACGGCACAGTGGGTACTTCTAGGGGAGATTAGCGGTCTGAGCCTGTTACAATGAAAAATCTGTGTGTGCTATAAAGAACTGGGGGGGAGGAAATCAAAAGTAGGACAGGCCTTTTGAGTGTTCGCATTATTTCTACCACGGGCGTAGGTTTGGTTTCCAACATGAGGAGGTGGGGGGGGGGGGGGGGGGGGGGAGAGTGGCACATAAATGGTGGAGTCAGCAATTCTGGAGAATGTTTGTTGACAAAATCATCCACTACTATGTGTGTGCTAGAAGAAAAATGCCAGTGTTAATACGTAAACGGGCATGTTGCTAGGTACGGTGGCCCCCTTTGTTTACATACCCTTTGTTGACATACCATTTTACAGAGCCTAGGCTATGTATTAACACCAGATTTCTTTCTAGTACGTACAGGTAGCCGATTGAGATTTTCACCGATTTTGACAAAAAGTGATCTTGAGTTCATAAAGTCACCGATAGACTTGTGAGATTTTGGCAATGTTAAGATGGTACAGTGTCTGAAATCCTTGGGAAAGATGTAGTTAAAGGTCAGCAGGGTTAATACATTTTTCGACCGCCTGTACCTATCTCTACCTGTTTTGGAGATTAGGAGGTTGTCTTCCATATTTTTTTGAAGGGGACAAATTCACCTCTTCTTAATATTGAATGGGACATAACCCGAAATCTATGCCTATGGATCCTACTAACACACTAACTCTATGCTGTCTATTTTTTTGGTCAAGTTGACGGATCTTGTTTTTGCCTTGATAATTAGGAAACTGCGAACATAGCTGCTAATATGTTTATAATGGTTATAACTGTGCCCTGTCTACAGTTCGTAGATCCTGCTGTTTTAACACTGGAACTAGTTCTCAGGAAAAGTAACATTTGTCATTGGAATAAACATTTTCTTTTTTAACAATTCTTGACTTCTTCATTTTAGTTTTATGTTATTGAAACTATGATTATATTATCAACAATCAACAGTGGTGGAATATGTCAGTTAATTTTTGTAAGTGCTTCAAGAACAAATTTGAGGTATATACAGTACATTTTGGATCTTTGATTTATACTAGTATGAAAGAAGACATGTTATGGAAGCTAAACTGCCAAATATATCAAATATGTGTTTGAAAAAAAATGTTTGCATTCACCCACAAACATCAGATATAATAGAAAAACATGGACAATTAACATTTTACTGCCACATGAGCACCTAATAATACGTACTACCTTTTATATAAGTAGGCTTTTGAATGCATACTAGTAGCATTGTATTTTTGCAGTGTGGTATTGATACTTTAAGACTAATAAAGGATCTAATATTTCTCCCAACAGTGATCGTAACACATGCTGAAAGGTGTTAATGCGGCTTTAGACTTAACACCTTTAATACAACATTCAAGCATATTTATGCTTCTGGCTAAGATACAGTATTGTGGTTCACAACAGAGACTTTGTTGTACTCACTAATAAACAAGTGATAAACTAAGGTCGGGTCGAATGAGTATTAAGAGATATTAAATAGTTACACACTGCATACTTTGTCAGTGGCTAAACATTGCAGCTACTGTTTTTACTTCTATTCTGCTACACTTCAGAAGGAAGTATTGCAGTTTTTACTCCAATTCAGATAACTATTCCAAAATGCTGTTAAGTGCACTAATAAATTGCAATGTTTGTTTTTATAGGTTCAACTACAAATAAGGTTAAATGAATTAAAATAAGCTCAACCTCAAAAGCAACTGTAACATTAGTGATGCTAACACAGAAATCCTTAAATAATTATAATGCAGTATTGTCATATATTGTAGTTTGCATCATGAGTCATTATCATATTTAGTGTTGAGATGTCTTTTTCACACTGTGATTTTGATACTTTTACTATTTGACTGATAAGTATAAAACATGTAGAAAAGTAAACATGACATCCCTGAATCTGTCACTCAGCAGTAAACACTCGCCCTGGCCACTAGAGAGCATCAGAGAGCTACTATGATTTAGCATTATTAGCTATTACTATAAACAAATTCATGCTGCAATAATAATAATAATATTTTTTTTTCAACACTTTAATTTTCAGTTTGAATTAATCATTTTATATTCAAGAGATGTACAGACAAAACAAAACAGAACAATACAAAAATGTAATTCCTTTATAAAGTGTCCCAGTTCTGCCAGCAGCAGAATCTCTTTTCATGTTTTCATATATCTTTCTTCATGTCAAGAAAATGTGCAGCAACATGCTACAAACTAATGATGTTCCCTCTCAAAATATGCCCTGCAGTTCACAAGATGCAAATCCTGACACCCTTTGCTTCATGTTTGAGTGATGGAATATGTTTTGGCATCATTCCCTGCGTTCGAAATCACATACTCTTTCTTTTTACTACACTACGTACTAAAGTACAGAAGAGTTTAAGGGCCACAGGAGAGAAAAAAAATCAGATAAGGAAGATGTTGAGAAATGTCAAGAATAAAGACGAATACTACAAAATGCTATTGGAGTTAATGTGGCATGTATGTATTATCAGCATACTACAATTGACGTGCATGTATTGGGACATCCTAAATCTTTTTCTGGCATACTAAATAGTAGGGAAGTATGGGGATTGGAACGCAGGGACTGTGTCTCTAGCAGAGAGTCAGGGTTTGTTCCTTTAAAGGTGTAGTCAGTGATTCTGTACGAATGCTTGTTAATATCAAGTTTAGTCAAAATCAGTGAATATCTCCTCACGATCCGCTACCTGTCCATACTGTGTGTTCTGAAAAATAATACAGTGTGTTGATCCACCAGTTTACAGAGCCTAGGCTGTGTATTAACATTGGATTTTATTTCAGCACACACACAGTACGGTCAGGTAGTGAATCATGAGGAGATATACACTGATTTTGACAAAAAAGTGCTCTTGTCAACAAGAATTCTCTGGAATCACCGAATCCTCCTTGAAGTATACATCCAAAGTTTTAATTTTTAAATTTTGTCAGTGAGGCAGATTTCTCCTCAAACGACTTTTCATCACATTTAAATTTATGTAGGCGAGTTAACCGGGCTTCATCTGCATAACAATGAAAAGTAAAAACTGTCGAGAGGGAAAAGAGAGAAAGAAAGAAAAGCCAGACAGAGGAGAGAGAGGGCTGAGCGGAAAGTACAGCAGTGTCTGTGTCTTAATCTGATGGAGCCCAGAGCTGCTTCACTGATAACACTCGCAATTTATTCCCTATTGGACGGAGACAGCCAGGGCAAATTTACAGAGGTGGAACATCTTGTACTGAAGTTAAATAAGAAATAGTACAGGCAGGGCAGAATTACTTTGGTACAAGAGAAATTCTACTTTAAAGTGACCATGAGGAACTCTGAAATGTGTCTGAAACAGTCAAATTTTTTATCTGATTATTATAAATGAGTTTGACATGCAACAGCAAATGAGACCATCAGCAGAAAGAACACTGTTTTTTAATATTGTTATTATCAATGCCTTTGCACAGGTACGTTTCCCTGCAAACTCAGACCAAACGATTTACGGAAGGCAGACCTGAACATCCTGTGTTTATTAACGGTACTACTAAATCAATGTTTAATTTGCTTCATCATGGTCATATTAACCATAATTAATCTTACACACATAAAAAAAAACAAAAAAAACGTAACAATGGCCTTGTCCCAGATCTGATCAATTCTCTGGGTCAAACAGTTTCTCAAATGACAAATTATTAAACTCAACTCAACCAAACTAACTAAATATTTAAAGTATCTTGTGTTGCAAAGAAAATTCTATTTAAAATAAATATCCCCATCTAAACTCGTTGACACAAAGTCATGCCAAAAACAAGGCAAAATTCAAATCAGAGAATGGCAAATGTATTTTATTGACCAGTCCTGAATCCACAAGGGAAGCGAATGGAAATCATTTCATGTGTAAACATGTCGGTTAAGGTTACTTGGATGTGTCGAGCGCGTTGGTAGGAAGATGTATTCCCACTGAAAGTCTGTTTCAATATTGAGTCAACCACAGACTGTATATATATAGTGAGTCAACATGCTCTTTTTATGTCATTCTGCTTTACGTAACAGCTGAGCATGCATAAGTCCTTCGTTTTTTAATCACCTAAAGCGATTAATTAGACTTCAAGAAAATTTAAATTAAATTCCCCCCTCGGATCAATCATCACAAGGCCTTCATAGATTAACAGTTCACACCCAGACGTATGGATTTAAATTAAGACGTTCTTCATAAAATAAACCGCTTACAGCTCATTAAATAAACTTTAAAGGAACATGTTAAAGGTCACCTTCTATGCAAAATGCCTTTAATGTTTTGCAACATTAATATGGGTCCCAGCGCCGGCGGTGTGACTAGAGATTCAGAAAGTATGAGAATAAATAACCCTTTCTCTTTTTTTCTACCTCCATCTTTCAAACACAACAATAGATAGAATAAATCATCACACACAATAGATCAGATATTTCCCCTGATGACCTCATAAGGGGAGACACCATGCCCCCTCATTACCAACCTTAGCTAGCACTACCTCCCCCTGTGATAAGCCCGCCACCCACATCCCCAGTTAGATTCAGGGTCAATCAGGCCAGACTGGGATTTTTAGTTGGCTGTGTTTGAAAGGGACAGGCTCTAAAATGGAGCATTTCATTCAGAGGCTGAAGAGAGCAGATTCAGCAATAGCACTGTGAGAAATATAAAGTTTTTTTGGACACTACACCATGGGTTTCAGTTTTTTAGTACAAACCCAAATTACAGGTCTTTACCTAAAAATTAGCATAATATGTTGTTATCTTTAAACATTTTGACTTAGTTTTCTAAGCAGTGAGTCGAGAAATCTTCTGATATTTTTGGGATTATGAGCAACATGCACTAGATGAGGGCTATTATATATCATATGGCCTGATTGTTACGAGGCAACAGGGGTAATCACAGAGCAACTGTGCTCTCTTTTAATTAAGCATTTCATGATTAATTAGTGAAGCTAATGGCGCTACTGTTCATTTAGGAACTAATTTACTGGTGTGTAATTACTGCAGTGCTTTCATTTTTAGACTCTTATATTCCCAACGCTCACACACACACACACACACGCATGCACGAACGCACGCACGCACACACACACACACACACACACACACACACTTCAGTTCCCAATTAAGCGTTTTGGATTATGCTTCTGCTGTCAGTTTTTATAATTTTATAATCTTTACACAGTAAATTTGTGAAACTTCTTCATATAGAAGCAAATAATGAGCGGAACGTTGTCATATCAATAAAACCATCCCTGTGTACTGTACCTCAATATTTACATACTTTATTATGCTATACTAATTAGTTTGCCAGAAAAAAATATTTAGGATGTCCCAATACATGATGTCAGAGGCAGTTTTATAAAAATACAACCGGATGTCAGATAACATCCGTTTGTATTTTGCAGTGTGCAAACCAGCATGATTTATGGCTGTCTGGACCCACAATCCATTGCACAGTGGCAGTAACGTCAAATGGAATAAGCTGCTAAAAGAAAAACCAGCGATGCAACGTTAGAATATATGTAGTAAGATTTCCCTGGAAATTACCAATGTTAAACTTGTGGTTGGATAAATTGGATGAAAGGTGGAGTCAGAAATTCTGAATGCTTGTTAATACACAGCCTAGGCTCTGTAAACGGGCAATGTGCAAACCAAAGTGAGCCCACTTTGTTTACATACCCTTTGTCTACAAATCCTAGGCTGTGTATAAACACCAGATTACTTTTCAGCATGCCCACAGTATGTAAAGGTAGTGGATTGTGAGGAGTTATTCACTGATTTTGTCAAAAAAAAATGTTTACAACAAGCATGCTCCAGAATCGCTGTCTCCACCTATAATCTTCTTGGGAACAGGAATGTCTGAAGCAAATTTCAAGACAATCCAAGGAATGATTTAGACAAAAGTATTTGATATCCATACAATGGTAGAAGTTTTACAGAAAACCAAAATGTAAATCTATTGGTGGCAGTCAGTGGATCAGCATTCTTTCTCTGGGAATCATACTTTGCATGGGAATACATTCGACAGTTTAATATATTGATTAATGTAGTTTTAAAAGTTAAGATTATCCAATGCAACGCAGGATTCAAGTGAGTGTAGCAGCTGTTTATGCTTTGGTGGTTACTCTGCTAAATCTCTGTAACAAGAGATCTTGACATTTTCATTTATTTTGGGCTTTTTCCTGCCATAGAAAGTGTTGCAAATACACACACACACAAACACACACACACTTTTTTATACTCTATTGTTCTTGAAATGTCGTCTCCACAGAGCAACCCACACAAACACACAACATCAGAAATCAGATGTTCAGACGGCGTCTCAGTAGATACAGCTGGTCAACTGCCAGTGAAAATGTTAAGAGTTTTGTAGCTTTTCAAACCTCACAGAGGATTCTATGCCCTCATGTATTTTGAATGAATATTTTAGCTTTTAACTTTTTCCAGCTGCTTCATCAAGTATGCAACTTTCTTTAACAAATTAAATTCTTATATTATCAATCAATCATAAACGGTCCCTATGGAGACAAAATCTGTTCAGGGAAAGCCTTCATTTCCCTTCATGTGTTTTTTCAAAGCTACAATGCGTAACTTCTGTCGCCCCCATGAGGTATTCGAGTAATTACTTTAAAAAATTGTTTTAAAGTTACGTACTATAGCTTTGATAACTAAAAATATTGAATTATAATTGAATCATATTGTCCCGTATAGGTTAGAAATGGGTTATAGATTATGAAATCTGTAACAAATGAAGCATTGTTTTATTGGTTTTCTTTTCGCCCACTATAGCTTTTAAGACGGATGAGGTTTCCATGGTGAGGGTCACCTCGCCGACAGTTAATGGATTGGGATTGTGAGTGGTCTTGACTTTTCTTCCCCTTAGTGATATAAACCAGTGACCTTCCCGACACACACCTGCAGACAGTGAGATAAGTGCTTTTATTCTCTTCCATATTAAACGTACATTGCTTCTGTAAATCAGAGACTATAGCTTTAGGTTTATAGTAGAAGGAATTAATGGATTTGACATTTCCCCCTCTGTGGCTCGTTACTCTTTTATACGGCGGCGTTAGAATATTTAATACGACGAAGAAGTAATGTCTACCGGTTGCAAACACTGACGATATGAGGCCAGTTCAGTCAAATGCTGTTCATTTCTCTTTATGTGTTGACCAGGTTTTTAATTATTTTTTCTACTGAACTAAAAGTACTTCACACTTGGCACTGCACTTCCCCGGGGTCCTAAACAACACATACAAGAATAGTTGAAGGACAAACACAAAGACAGAGACTTCTAATTTAACTGTATGATATTCTTGTCTCTTGGCATTGCATATGAAACCTTTACTTTGCTGTAAACCTGATTTTTTTGACCCCTCAAATGAATCCTGTGCCCCCTTATGAGGACCCAACCCATACATTGGGAACCACAGTGCAGTTAATCTTATCTACTGAACTTGTATTTTGGTTTATTGCGTTTCTATATATTTTCGTATTTGTTTGCTGTTTCCTATGTTTGTCTTCACTTACTATGCTTCACAACTCACAGCTGGACCAGTGTCAAAACATATGAATGAGGGTTTTACTCCCATTTACTTGTGGACAGATTGTACCCACACAGACGTTGCTACAGTGTTGATGAGTAATGCGTTATGCTTCAATGAGTGGTTGTGACTCTGGGGCTTGTGCGAGGCCTTTTGGGTTTTAAAGGGGGCTGGAAAATGTATAAAAGCTTTCGTCTTTAGATCATTTAGCATAATTGTCTCGTCTTGGAAAGTAGCTGTCACAGCAGATTATGGCCATGGCTGGTCTGTGCAGCCTGGAAGCCTATTTCTGGAGATTTTTACGATACTAGAACTAGACTAGACTCGAGTCACAAAATGTGTTCAAGATTGTCCCAGTGTTCTGATTTTTTCCTACCTACTCTAGTAGAAACACAGCAGGACATATTAACAGTTTGAGCTGAGCTGTTTTCTTTTCAGGTATTTGCTTTACATATGGCATCTGACATGCTTGTTTAGAACATGGCTTGCAGCTCAGTAGACATTATAGAGGTTCAGTATGTGGACGTCCTGGAATACCAAGAAGTTTTACAGAATAAATAACTAAATACATCTTCACCTCATCACTTGATATTGCGGAAAGACTTGAGGCAGTGGAGGATGATTCCATCTTTAGTAACTATAGCTTCTTGTCCTTGAAGGCCACCGTAGCTTCTGTAACTTCTCAGAGCAAGGAAGCGTTGTAATCTTCTAGAACTTGCACCACTTCTACATCTCGGTAAATACTCCAATATTGCACACTGTACCTAAAAAGTGTCACTTTTAAAGTTTTTTAAAGTGTCTATTGGAGCTGCAAGCCGTTCTGCAGACGTTTGTTTCTTTTCCTTTTGACAATTATGTTGAGATGTGTTGTGCCAGATAACACAACGCCTTTTTAAGCTTAAATGCTTCTCCTGCATATCATGACATTTAGAAGACTTCCATATCGTTCTTATTTTAAGTTGTAGATCCATAAACCGTTCATATACGAGTCCCCTTGAAATTCACCTTTAACTCGGAAAAACATTTTATCAGGTCTACCAGCCACTGAATACAAAAAAAAAAACTCAGCGATGCATTCAGATGTTAAAGCATGCTGTAATTTATTTAACAGTCCGCTCCCTGGTTTATTTATTATTTTATTTCCCTTTGAATGTCCAAGTTGACATTTCCTTCCTTTTCCGTTCCGTTGTAACTCTGAGGTGTTTTGACAGCACGTGTGTCCCTGTGTGTGTGTGTGCGTGTGTAGCTTTGTAGAGACACGGAAATGTCTTGACTCTGATATTATTAGCTCTTCATCACTCACTGAGGCGCTGATAGGTTTAGACATCGCCCACAATCAGCTGGTGTGCAAATTAAACAAAAGCCTGCTGTTATAAGCTACCTCGACTGAGATGCAAAATCTGCCAGAATGTCTAGGGGTGTTTTTTTCTCTTGTTCAGTGAGTGGCAGCAATTTATTCAAATTTCAAATTCTAAAGCAACATACATGTATTTATATTTTCTTATTTTATATTTATATATTTTTTTATCAAAGAAGGCTGCTGGGATGAGTCCTTGAATAAAAAAAGATACACACTATTTATCTTAGAGACCAGACAAACATATCACCACAGTCGCAGAAACAAGCATTTTACATTTAGAGATTTTTTTAACACATACTGTAAGCATCCCATCTTACACAAACATGAATTATCTGGCCTGAATAAAAAAGTCATCAAAAGGTGGAGTCTGAGATTCCGGAGAACGCTTGTTGTCAAAATCACGTTTTGTAAAAATCAGTGAATATCTCCTCATCTGCTACCTCTGTGTGCTGCAATAGAAAGTCCAGTGTTAACAGGCAACCTAGGCTCTGTAAACTAGTATGTAAAACAAAGTGGGCCAACCATACCTAACAACATGCCAGTTTAAAGAGTGTAGGCTGTGTAATAACACTAGATTTCTTTCCCCCAGCGCGCACACACAGTACGGACAGGTAGTGAATCGTGAGGAGATATTCACTGATTTTGACAAAAAGCGTTCTCCAGAATCGCTGACTCCACCTTAAAATTTAGGCCAGGTTGGATTCTTCAGACAGCACTGTTACAACAAAAATATAAAAATAGATGATTGGAGATGATTTGGTTTCTGATGAAATGGTACAGCTTATTTTTTTGTTTCTCTTAAAACCCTGAGTGGACACACAACTGCATGTTTTAGTTGGAGCCAGCGCCCAGTTACATCGAACGTTTATGAGCAGATTATTTTCCCAGATGTAGTTTGACATTTTTTGGGTGAATAGACTTACTGTATTTCCTGTCTTTGTCCAATGGGAATACAAATCCACTTGCTAGAGCATTTACAAGTCTCTAAATAACTCTTTACATTTGGATCTAGTCACATTTGAATTTTAAAAATGCATTAATTATGTTCAAAGCAAGAAATAATTCCCCAAATGTTTTGTGATGAGGAGGAAGGGTTATAATTAAGTTTTGATCACAAATCAAACTTTTTTCTTTGCATATTAAAAAGGCGAGGTATCCTTCCTTTATTCATTAAGAGATGAGAGACAAAACCGTGTATTACAATTAAATAAAAACAATTAAACAAAATAAATGTAAAAAAAAAAAAATCTGGCAAAACTGGATTCATGATGAGAAAAACTAAAAATATTGCAAAGTATCTTCCAGTTTGGAGAGACGAATGTCCTTGACACATTTCAATTTCATTCACTGATCAAAACAAGTTTCATTGTTTAAGATTTAACATTTTATGTGTACCAGAAAACAGAAGAAATGTTGGCAAAAACAGCATTAAAATGACCCAAGATGAAAAACAAGAAATTACACTTGTAAAGGAAATCCTCAGAGCCTTGAAATGCATTTCCAATTCTTACTTACAAGAATATTTCCTAAGAACAACACTTTCTTAACAATGTAATCTTTGGAGGTTTTATGCAACTGGGCACTGGCCTGCAAAAGGCATTTTCATGTACTTTTTTTTTCAGCTGTAGTAAGCATGCACTTATATGATTTATTCATGAGGAAAATGTTTGTTGAAGAACAGAAAACAATACAAAAAATAAAACTATAATCCAAAGCTTTTCCCTTTTAAATGCTTAAAGCTATAGTGCGTAACTTCTGTCGCCCCCATGAGGAATTTTTAGTTATTACACCAACACTCTCGCATCTTAATTAGGTAAGCCTTCTGTGATCGCACATGGATTTTATACCTTTTGCTTTATGTCCAGGTTTTCTGCTTAGCAGTAGAATAAACAACTGAAACATTTCTTGGTTGCTTTTTGTAGATTTTGATGAGCTCCTGCACCTGTGTCGGAGGGGCGACACCAGTTTGTAAATGCTGCCTTACTGAGAAATACAGAGAGTTTTGTGGAGCTGATAGGCTCAATCAACTTTGTGTCAACTCGTTTGGCAATGGCTTGATCGTAACCAAAAGTCATTGATGTGAAAAAGTTACGCACTGTAGCTTTAAATGCTTGAGGACGGATAACAAGGGAAGCCTCCTTCTTGAGAGAGAGCGCTGGTATTCTCATAGAGATTAAATTCCCACACACTCTGAATCTCATACCGGAAGAGGGTTGAGTGGTGTGAGAAATAAAATAATAAAATATGGCTGGCTGCCTTGATCTGGAGGAAGCCGCTCTTAATTTAGCACGGTGAGCAAGAAAGCTTTGAAGTCGGCCATTTAAAATAGGATTTACATGAATAAATAAAAAAATCGGGCTCAAGCTCCAACACTGTTCATGAAAATCGCACAAGAAGGCAGACGGCTTTGGGTAATCGCCTGTGATGCTGAGACACACACACACACACGCACGCACACACGCAAACACACACACACACACACAATCAGTCTCTAACACACACACACACTACACAACAAATAATAATATTGGACGGCTTATAGTTTGGGAATACATAATAAATACCAACCGCTCTGTTTGTTTTTGTTTAAACTTTGCTCTGCAGTAAACACAATGTCGGCGTTCATGATCTTCCAAAATGGTTCCAGTGATGTCATATGATCGCTATTATGATGTAATGGATACAGAACAATGGCTGTGTATATTAAAAACCATTTAATTGATGCCATATTTCATGTCAACGACTCATCGCACGGCATCAAGTTGTATGATTGAGCAATGGGATACTTTTTTTGTTTGTTTAAAATCGGCGTTGAAGATGTGCTTAACAAACCCTGTGCTTCATGTCCTTCTGTGTTAAATGTAAAAATAATTATAGAATTAAAAATAACTATAAAAAACTGTCATGTACTCCCTAGGGATGGGTTCCGATAGTGCTTAATCGGGTTCAAAATGTGGTCTCGGATCGGAAAAAAAATAGTAGTCCCTTGTCGAATCTTGTTTTCAAAGGCCCATGGTGTCACAGTGATTCATAATATAATAAGTGGTTGATAATGTAACAAAAATGCCCAGCCCAAAACATGATTATTTTTTTGCCCATCATTTATTTGGGCCTTGTGTCTGAATTGTTATTTTCACCCAAAACTCGGTGTCATCATTCCAACATTTACACGCTCTACCTTAATACAATATTTTTATCTTTATACTTTACTTTATTCGACTTGCCTTATAGAATGTTCTAACTTTGAATTGCCTTGTGTCTGTACTGTGAACTGTGCTGTATGAATAAACTTGCCTGGTCTTGTCTTGCCTGATGCATCCGGCTATCGGGGCCCATCCCTGGTCCTTCCTGTCAGTGTTCTCTGCTGTCTGTCTGTATCTCTCGCTCTCTCTCTTCTGTATGTCTCTCTCTCTGTCTGTCTGTCTCTCTCTCTGTGTCTCTCTCTGCTGTTTACATTTGTATGTCATGAATGGAGAATGTAACCGGACTGCAGCGCTGCCTGCCTGCATGTCTGTGAATCAGAGTCTTTTGCCTACATGATTGTGACAGCCCCGGTTTGGTTCCATATCTCTAACGACTTTTCAAACCTCAAATCGGGCTTTTTTTAAATTTTCTTCTTCTTTTTCTTCCCCCTTTTTCAAGTTTATTTTATCGATATGGCGGTTCTGCCTGTTGCATGTTGGGCCTATAAAGCTGCTGTACTCTCACGGGCCGTCCGTTAGCAGGCCAGCCTCCCGGTAACTGTCCGATAACCCTTAGTCCCACCGGTTGAGCGTGTCCGTGTCCCGTGTGTGGGTAAGTCGGGCTCAAAATATGCGTCTGTCCATGACCATGTGGAGAATGGGGTTCGGGTAGCGGACTTGGGCAGCACGGGGCGGAGGCAGGGGGTGAAACGGGGTAATGCGGAAGTAGGATTGCTGGCGTTAGGCCGTAGCGAACTTGGAATACCCTGAGAGGTCCCTGGGCTACGTAGCCATTTGGCCGCTGCTGAGGCTCTGGCGGTTTTTCAGAGTCCTTTGTAACCACTTCTGGGAGTTTTCCGTTTACAATTTTGGGCTTGCGCTTGGCCTTAGCAGCAACGTCCTGCATCTTCTCGGCTTGAGCCCGGCGGATGTGATATGTCTTTCGGGAGCTTTGGAACGAGTCCAAGAATTCATCCAGGCTTACGTTCCCCTCCATGAATTTCTCCAGCAGCTCCTGTGTGAGAAACGGTGGGGGGGGGGCAGACAAATAAAGCGAAAGTTAGCGGGACAGGGGCAACACACACAAAGGGAGGTCCCATTGCACTAGTAGGGAACTGTTCATAGTTTAAACAAACCCCCTGCTAGGAATATAAAGAGGATTTTAATTAGCTCTTGGGGATGTTTACCCTTGAACATTGGGATTGTTTTGCCAGCTGCAATATCACACTGCAAGTAGATTTAAAGGTGCACTATGTAACTTTTGGTGTGTCAGAGAAGTGAACATTTTGTAAGGTATATTCTTGTAACACCCGGGTGCATGTACAGACCAATGTATCATCAAATTCAGGCTACAAACGACCCACAATTTGCAATTATGAACAAGCTTAATATAAATTAAATTAACTAAATCTAAATAATCCTTGCCTTTTGAGTAGGACTGTAAAACCAAACTAAGTCAGAATTGGCACCAAAAGTAACTTAATTTCTGATGCATAATAGAATCAAAAGATTGGAAAGATATGAGAGAAATATGATTCAGCATTATTTCTGCTGGAGAATTCTTCATTTTCCACAACATTGTTCCCCTCTTGGCTGCTCTCCGGCTGCTGTGAACCCAAAACTAAAAAACCCAAACCAGTCGAATCAAAAACAACAAGCTTAGTTTTAAAGCCTGGAGGATCATTTGAACAACAACAAACCTGTTATTGATTTATACAAGGCAGATATGCAGCCCAACTACAATGTGCAATGTTCTTTTGATTGTGTTTTAATTGCATTTGGTTTCAGTTCTTTATTGTATTCAAGGCACTTATGTACAGTACGACATATATATATGATATAGATGGATTGCTGTTTTTTGAGTGAGTATGTTAGTATAAATGTAAGGGAATATGGGTATTTAATTGAAGTGTATATATATATATTTTTTTTTTATACGGATAGACTTTCTAAACTGTTTTAAATTCTGCCTAAATTCTCCTGCAATAAATTCAAACAAACACAGACGACAACAGCACCTTTAAGTAGTTGATTTTTCTGTTTTCATGCTGGTACCTGACAAAGAATCCACCTAATGAGGAAGCTTGTTTGACTTTAGGCAGAATAGTAAAATGCTTTTGGCCTCAGTCTTCAAAGGGATTTCAGAGATTTTTCCTTTAGACAAGACAGCCGAGGGAAGAACATGCTTTTCCAGATTCTCATGGTCACGGTGCCACTTCTGGGTTTATAAATCAAAATTAAGAGGTTTTGGAAACAGCTGTATTTGTTGCATAGCTACGATGGAAATAAAACAGAGAATTTTTTTTTTTTTACTAAAGCGATGAACCTCTAAGGGGCCTTATCTCTCGTCACAGAACAAGAGAGGAATCTGTGTTGTTTCAACTTCAAAATAACACAGGTTGTGTAGCACACACACACACACACACTAGGGTTGGGTGCTTATACCGTATCCTGAGGGTGTTTCAAATGAACTAAGGTATTCCTTTAAGTACCGTCATTAAACAATCTGCTGTGTAATGTGTGTGCATGTTTGAAATAAATGCTTTAAGGGTGTGTGTGTGTGTGTGTGTGTGTGTGTGTGTCTGTGTCCAGCAGCAGCACCAATGCCTGTCTTTGAAGACGCTATCAAAGTGATGACAGAACTCCTGTTAATGATGATGGCATAATTTGTGAAATAAAGAACCTGTCAAAAAATGACAACGCTATTTAGACGAAGCACTTATACTTGCTATGCTTAATGTGACAGCCTCTTCTCAGGTCATTAGTAAGAAAAGATAATGAACGCAAAAAAGTTGGTCCCAAAATGCAACTTCTGCTTCATTATGTATAGCATCTTATATGGAAGAATGCAGCATAAAGAACATTACAAATAAATGACATGCAGTGATTGTGTTGGTTTCCTACCATTTGAAAGAAGTTATAATGAGTTACATTGTGATGTGTTCAAGTGCTGTTCAGTAAAAATTTGTATTTGGCGACTTGATCGTGATTAGTTCAATGAAATCTTGTATCGAAAGCTAGAAACGTAGACAAATCGGTTACAGTTGAAGTAGATATAGGTATTACCTGACAGTAAAATGGTACAATTTGGGGAAGGTATATAAAGGGATCAAACATTGGATACAGCCAAACCCTACTAAACATAGAAGATCTTTACCATGCAGCATTAACTCTTTTGAATATATGTATCTATAAACAACTATTGTGTATCTATAAAATAAAACCGCACCATCCATCTAATGCTAAAATGCACTGAGGTGTTTAGATATGTGATGCTGTCCTGCCCGGTATGTTGCTTAATCAATAAGCAGACAGCCTCTCTAAAGACTGAGACATGGAGATATTGATTGGAGCCCGGTGTAGTGAGGTGGGGGGTGGGTGTGTGTGTGTGTGTGTGTGTGTGTGTGTGTGCTGGCGTGGATCAATCTCAGCCTTGGGGGGGGCAGCAGTAGTGGTGTGTGTTTCATGTGTAAATAAGACTCCATGCTCAACAGCAGGAGCACTTCCTAATGCATTATGTTACAGGAGTGAATGTGAGTGATTATTGCAATTCAATTCATTATACAATACACATCGATACATTTCAAACCCACAGGAAGATGAGTTAATGTCCCTGCAATGTTGCATGACAGCGGAGGATACTGTTCTACGTTTTTTCTGCTTGTTTGAACATGTTCGGATTGATTGACAAAAATAATCCAGACATATTTGGTGGCCATTTTGGGGCTTTTGGTTAAAGGTAAAGGCTGATTTGAAGCCACTCACATAAGGAGTCACGCAATACCTGCCATGTCCAAACATCTTGCATCCCTGCAAGTCCTCTAAACTCGGTTAATTCCAGCCCACTGTAGTTATGTCTACTGGCATCTAATGCTATGTCACACAGAATGGCATTTATATTTCTCTTTTCTGTGGAGACCAGTAACACATGCAAAACCCTAATTCAAATAATAAAGCCTCTAGCATGTTTGCAAACTGTTGTCATTTGAATATAAAGCCGTTTGTAGTAATGCAGTGATGAAGATCTCATCGGCCTTTCACAGATTGTGAACGCTTCAAGGTCACACCAGATAATCTATTCTCCCTCGTGGCTTCAAATGGTTTTGGATGTCTGGATTTGTGTCCTACTGAATTTTTTTTAATTTTATTCACAGAGATTTGTTGATTTTCCCGAGTAACAAGCGTGATGTTTTTCAGAAATAATATTGTTTTCAGCTTTGAGCAGCACAAACAAAACTCACTTTAGATCTTATCTCGTATCACAAATCTCTATAAAAAAAAATCACAGTTCTTTTAAATCAAGTCTGAAGACTTTTCTGTTTCCATTTTAACCTGCAATTTTATTTTATTTAAATGGTCTATTTCTAATCATTAGCTTTTAAATGTTTTATTTCTATTCATTCGCTTTTCTAATGTGTATTATGCATTTTAATCTTGCCCCTGTAAAGCACTTTAAATGGCCTTGTGAATTGTGCTATATAAATAAGCTTGCCTTGCCACAGTCTCTTGATAGATAGACTGCAGTACAGGCTATGTACAAGAATATGCTTTAGGGATGTGATGTGATGTGGTCGGTTGATTCTGCTTGACATATCAGAAGCGTTTTGACATTGCCCTTTATTAAGGAGGCTGCATATTCATGTTTTGAATTAAAACGACAAAGAAAATGAATTAATAACAAGGTTTAAAACATTAAACTGTGAACTCCATGCCCCCTTGTTCTTTTCTAGAATATCAAATACGTTTTAACATTATTTTGTAGCATTCACATGGTGCACAGTTTCCAAGTGAAAAAACAGGAGGATTTAGACGCCTACAATAATACTTTAATGTTAATCTCAAACACAGCCACGTTCACATTATGTCTGTTTCTCCAGTTTTCTACATAAGTCAGGAAAAAGGACTCACACATAAGAATTCTTTCATGCAAACAAAAACATTTAAGCATCCTCTTGAATTTTTATCCCCAAGAGGGATCACTCTTAGGACATTCATTTTATAATAGTAGGATACAGAGAACGGGATAAAACATGTTTGTGCATCTGAATGCAGGATTGAAAGAACACATGTACTGTATAGGCCATGAGATTCCCAATAGAGTTGCCATCTTGACCAACATCATAACCTTTTATTAAGTGCAAAAGTGGCTTGTAAAAAAGGCAGAGAAGCCAATCTCTCCAAAGAACTGTGCTGTGACATAATTCAGCGAAAAGGCCTGCATATGTGGTCAGCCATTGGACACCAACCGTCAGAGCCAGAAGCGTAAAGTATCTGTATACACAGCAAACTCTAACAGTGTAACTTGACAGGATACTGTAGTATATAAGTGAGCTGCATTTAAGGAGCTATTAGTTTTATTCTTGTGCGTTACCTCCGATTGATCCTCTGCTCGTGCCACCTCTTCCTGTAAGACGTTCTGGGCCGTCTGCACACTTTGCTTCTGGACGTGATTCTCTGAAAAGACAAGGAAAACACACTAATATAATGTATCCAGAGAGAGAGAGAGAGAGAGGTTTGTATAATGTATAATGTTTGTAGTATTTTATAAATTGTATGTAAATTTGAACTCATCATATGTAAGGCTTGGGCAATACTGTTATGACCACAATAGTCATGTCAATAAAGCTTTTTGAATTGAATTGAAAGAGAGAGAGAGAGAGAGAGAGAGAGAGAGAGAGAGAGAGAGAGAGAGAGATAATAGAAATAGATAGATAGATAGATAGATAGATAGATAGATAGATAGATAGATAGATAGATAGATAGATAGATAGATAGATAGATAGATAGATAGATAGATAGATAGATAGATAGATAGATAGATAGATAGATAGATAGATAGTGAGAGAGGGGGGGCAACCAACTTTCCAACTTCACCAGAGTTGGAAAAGACTAGAGAAAAACCAGTAACCAAGAAGGGACTGTCGCCGCAGTAGCAGAGAAAAATATTATTTTCCAAATCACACCAAGCCTTCAGGCGATGTGTATGTGCTGACGAGGAGATGGTTGGTGGTGGTGATGGAGTGGACAGTTGGCTACAGAAAAGGGGAAACAGGGGCTGTAGATATTCAACTTTTAGCTATTTTGGGAAGCTGGTCTTTGCTTTGGTTTGACCACGAAACTCAATTTATCATTTTTGCCATCCAATTATACATGAATCAGATTGCATCATGCCTCCTGTATGCAGCCAATATATTTAGAAAACTATAACAAACAATACATATGAATGCATCTTTTTTCTCTATTTCTTAGAATTTATTAAACTGTTGTTACAAAGTATAAAACATCTAGGTTGTTCTGGATATATTGTTATATATAGTAGCATAATGAACATAACTTATTTTGTATAGAGGCTATTTTTATAGCTGTATAATGTGTTTCAACTGTCCCGGTACAAAAATAATACTAGTCTGTTAACACTAAATTAACCTTTTTGGACCAATGCACATATTTTTTATACTGCTTTTATTTTAAATTAGAATTGATTAAGTCTTATTTTAGCATAATGCATGAATGAATATTTAAAAAAAAAAAAAATCCGTAGGTGTCCTGGACATTGTAAGTCAGCAACAATGCCTAGAAGCTCAGTGTTCATGCACACACACGCACGCACGCACGCACGCACGCACACACACACACACACACACACACACACACACACACACACACACACACGTACGTTTGAATTATTTATATCCATAACACAATAAAAAATGCATGGAGCCTCAACATAAAGATGGAAGAAACAGCTCACAGAAAACCCCCGACATCCACTATAATCTGCCACAACACATTGAAACTAGCTCATATCAACATCATACCAGGAACATGGAAGCGATGCCATGACGACTGACAAGATATTGTTTAGACACAGTGATGCAGTTAGACAGCAAACTGCCAGGAGACAATAACGCACTCTGAATGCTCCCTGTGTTCCTGAAAGGGTTATAGTAGAATATCTTAGTAGTTTGATTCATGATTCTGATCAATTATCAATTATGTACACGGTATATATCAAATAAAGATATTTTTTCTTATAAATTGGGTCTTATTGGCAGACAAAATATCATACTTTTGTATTTGTAGGATCTGGGAATGTTACTACAGGAAACACAAGCATTATTCGATCAGACAACATTATAAACCATATCATATACTGTATGAAGATAACACTTCTAGTAAAGTTGGGTATCTTGAAGCTTTCAGAAAAATCCAGTTTTGCAGTTGTTATTACAACTAGAATGTAAATAATTCAAATTTAAGTTTAGCATTGAGACCTTTCTGGTCATATCGCACACTCCTACAGTGATTGAATGTTGACATGAATGCTTATTTTAATGTTGTAGACTTGTGATTTAAGGAAGCCGCCAGTGGAATAGATCGAAATGTAACAATTGAGTCAGCCGAGACAGCGAACTGTGATGGATTTCCTGTAACAATTTTACTATTCAGCCTTTTTTTTTCTACATATAAAAATGTATGTAACTTGAGTTTTTTTTTTTTTATGTCGGAGTCCAGTCTGATTGCTTGTATCTTTTGGCCTATTGGAATTTATTTTTAGCAACGTCATCATGTTCCTCGATCTCAGCAGTTACAACGGCCAGTACAATGGTGTTATTACAAATAGGAATGGTGGCCTAAATACAAAGAATATTTACCCAAGTCAAGTCTGCCCGGATGTCGGTAATGATGCACTTATTTTTAGATTCAGTTTGAGTGACTTCTACTTCCAGAGAACATCATGCAATATATCCATCACGATTTAAACATTCATAGCTCAGCTCAGAAATCCTAAGAAAATAAATTGCTTTCAGAATCATCAAATTTTTTAAGATTTCTTCAGTATGAAAATATTCCAGTTGTACTTTTCTGCACATCCATATAAACGCTGCAAATTTGCTGGTTAATTAGGCTGTCTTGAAATGAAGCAATTTGTTCCCAGTGTAAACAGCATATACAGCTCCGGAAAAAAAATAAGAGAGCAGTCTGGACTTTTCTTCAAGCTTCATCTCTACATAATTTATTGAAAATGCTCTTAATTACAAAAATGTATTGGAATTTGGTAGAAATGTTGTCAGTAGTTTATATCATAAAACCAAAATGTTCATTCTACTCAAACATATGCCTATATAGAGTAAAACAAGAGACACTGACAATTTGGAGTGGTCTCTTAATTTTTTACAGAGCTGTGTATACAGAAACACATGGCTTAAGATGTCGCACAGCTTGAGATGTGACAAAAACAACACTTCATTACATACAGGAAGCAACACCAATGTCATAGTAACCAACAGGCACTGGGTGAAAGGGGCACATCCTGCCAGATAAATCTGTTTTAGTATGACTTAACCACACTCTCTCTCACATGTACGCAGCATGTGTTGGCTCCCGGGGACTGGGGAGGAGGTCGTGATTATTAACGAGCTCGGGCCCAGCTGACTGTAGCCACGGTAACCCCCCCCGGGTCAGACGGGACGGGGGCTAAGTCACAGTAATGACTCTAATAACTCTATAAGCCCCTAAGGGAGATCTCCACACACACACACACACACACACACCCTCTCACCCACCCACTCATCTGCACTGAAAGAGAAAATGCATGTGCATCATGTGTCACATTTGCGGTCAAGATGTCCTCTTTGCTTCTCACTGAAGGAAGTTAAAGGTGGTGTCAGCAATTCTGGAGAATGCTTGTTGTCAAAATCACCTGTCAAAATCATTGAATATCTAAAACTGGCATGTTGCTAGCTAGGGTGTGCCCCCTTTGTTTACGTTCTCTTTGTTAACACACCAGTTTACAGAGCCTATATGGTGTGTATTAACGCCAGTTTTTTTTCAGGGCGCACTTAGTACTGATCATGAGGAAATATTCACTGAATTTGACAAAACGTGATTTTCACAACAATCATACCCCACCTTTGGGATACCGTTGCTATTTTAAAATTCCCAGGGATACGCTATCACCATATTACCGCCGACCCAACAGTAACCTCTGCATTACTAAGCTATTGCTACACATCACATTCAAGCGCTGTGGCTATTGTCAACATACTGTAGTAAACAATACACACGCTTTAGGGGAAGGGGCTGCTCGCAACCCCGACCCTACAGATGTCGAGTGATGGGGGTCTGATGAGAGGTGACAACGAGGCAAAGAAATGCTCCTGTAGCAGCTGTATGTGACCTACATGTGAGTAGGGGGTTATACGGAGGGTAGTGTGTGTGTGTGTGTGTGTGTGTGTGTGTGTGTGTGTGTGTGTGTGTGTGTGTGTGTGTGTGTGTGTGTGTGTGTGTGTGTGTGTGTGTGTGTCTGTGTGTGTGTGTGTGTGTGTGTGTGTGTATATATGTGGTCGGGGTTGTGTGTGTGTGTGTGGTCGGGGGTTGGGTTTTCTCATCTGCTTCTGTGTGAGTGCGCGTGTGCTTCTGTGTGTGTGTGTGTGTGTGTGTGTGTGTGTGTGTGTGTGTGTGTGTGTGTGTGTGTGTGTGTGTGTGTGTGTGTGCGTGCCTCCGTGTGTGCGTGTGATTGGGGGTTGGGTGGACCCAGGGGCCAGTGCGGACTCATGCTATGCCTTACAAGTGAATGGTGTCGGTGATGGGGTGACACACTGTGTCTGACAGCGAACATGAGAACATTAGAAGTCAAGGGCGGGTCAGACAATGCAGCTACAGCTCTCAGTTCATCCATATAACGTTTCCCTGAAAAAGGGTTTTATGTTGCATATGATTATGAGTGTTTCTCTAATTAGTTTGTTAAAGGATGCTGGATAGGTTTTTATACAAATTGCACAAAGATTATATCATCGATAATAACGAGTGCTTGTGTTGGGAATGCGTACATTTACACACTCAGTCTCTTATTATTATTTTCTATGTGTCGTATGCATGTGTATGTCATTTCTATAAATATTATGTCTGTTTTTTTTTCTTTATTTGTCAAAAAATGGAAAACTCAATAAACACATTGTTCAAAAAAAGAGTTTTATTGACTAAGCAACTGGCCTTGATAACAACCGAAACCATTAGTTAATGAATAGATCGATTGACAACAACAGCTGATCTTATGAAGGTTAACAAATACCATGGCGTATTGATATGGCACCCCGCGTGTTAAAAGTCCTTTCAATTACTTTGGCTGACTGGATATATGGATGTTAACATTGATTTGTTTTCTGTTTTCCGATATTGGAGCTTTCAGAAAAATTGTATCCATCAACATGTTATCACAGCTTCGATGCTGAGTGCACAAGTTGGAAAATTGAATATACAGTAATTCCCATATTTCATATGCATGGGATAATATGGCAGGCAAAGGGATGGACTTCCTTTTAGCAATGGCACTCCCAGCTCTAAGCAATCAACTTGAAGGCCTATGTTGTTTTACAGACATCTACCAATACATACCGATAATAATACTATTAAATTAAATTATATTGTAAATTTAATATCTGGCATTTTTTCAGGATTTTTCTTAAAGGTGCAGTGTGTAATATGACATCATCAAGAAAGTTCTACAAAGTTCTAGAATGCAACGCTCCCTGGGTAACCCCAACCCTTTAGAATAATAACAGAAGCTACAGTGGCCTTCAAGGACAAGAACAATTCTACATTTTAAACAATGCACCTGATGACATTCCAACTATGACACTTTCAAGATGGCGGCACTAGGCCTTGGTCCAAGATATGCAGAAATATGGACACATATGAGACCCTTTCTAAGGGAAAAAATAATAATTCAAAAAAAATGTTTCAGCTATTATGGACTAAATTAAATGTACTTATGGATATTATAATTACTTTCTACAAAATCTGCTAGGAAATAAAACCCCAAATTCTACACACTGCAGGTTTAAATTTTGAAGACCAAATTAATGACAGATTATTTGGGAAAATTTCAGATGACTATTAACAAACTATTCTGGATTATCTTGTGAGAACAGAAGGATGCACAGAGGGAGGGAGGGATGGATGGATGGACAGGGCGATGGACAGATGGACACAGTGACCTCTCCTCCTTTTTGGCACTGCTGTTAAAGGGTCAGTCAGAGTCTAAATGATGAGGGGCGGGGGGAGAAACATGGCCTCCCACTTCCTCCTGGAGGCAACTGTTCATGCAGATCCTTAAATTGGTATTTTCCCATTGGATGAATTTGTTTTGTAATGTTGACACTGTTTATTCTACTGAAGCATTTCATTTACATTATTAATGAGACACATCGACTTTCTAATTGCATGCTTATTAGTTTTTAAACTGGTGGTCAATTCCTCTAAAGGAAATTTTATTTATTTATTTATTTTTTAAATAAATAAAGTTGAAGATCATGTTCTCTTAAGAAAATAATGGTATAGAGCGGCAGGCACCGATATTGTCAACATGTCCAGACCAGTCAAGTTTATATTCAGCCTTAAAATCCTTGGCATTGAATCCATTGTGTTCTCGGAAGGCCCCGTGCTGTTGGAATGTGATCGTTGTGGCAGGTGCCGTCACTGTTTGGCAAACTGCTGATGTCAACAAGCTAACGCTAACGGCCTGCACTCAAACCCTGAGAAAGAATACAGCAGTAATTCACCTGTATCGGATTGCAAATAGTGGCTACTGGCTATACAGGCTCTGCTACGTCTTACAATTACATTAGTTCCTGCTCTGATCTGGTCCCTTGTGTGAGAAAATGCAAACATTGAATACTGCCTCTAATAAATACTATCAAAAGTTAAGCTTATTTATTTTATTTTTTTAAAGATATTTTTTGGCATTTTTTTATGCTTTATTGATAGTGTAGAGACAGAGTTGAAATCGGGCAGAGAGCGGAGTGACATGCAGAGAACGACCGCGGGCTGGAATCGAACCCGGATCCGCTGCTGGCCGAGGCCCATGGGGGGGACGCCCTACCAACTGAGCTAAGGGCGCCCCCATTAAGCTTAGGGGCCACTCACACTAGGGCCGCGGCCCCGTGCCAAAGCTCATTTGCATACTAAAGTCTAGAACGTTTGGCTAGTGTGACCACGCCAACTTGTATTCCAGCACGGAACAGCCCCTTGGCCACGGCACACCTCTCCCAGGTGTGCAAAGTACAGATGCTAATGAGATGACACGCGCACAAGCAAGCGCACAGGCGGCGTTCCTGACGTGAATTTATTAAGGATGCATAGTCCGTTAACGTCCGCTGCCTTACTAGTCGGCACCAGAATTGCCCACCACTTGGACTTGTAGCTACATAAATGTGTGAGAATTAACGTGTGTGTAGGCCTAGGTGTGGGCTAATAAAAGAGGGAGAGAGCTAAATAGGTGAGCGCAGAAAGCAAAGCAAAAAGGTTTTCGTGTTTACTCAAGTTCGTCAGATGATTTTTTACTTTTTCCTCCCGTCAGCTGTCATAACTGCCTTTACGCATGGCGGTGGAGACAAACCCAAAACAACACACCGCGGCCCGGTGATAAGGAAACCGCAGCCTACACTAAGGTTTAACAAGAGACTTTATAAAGACACTTAAAAAACCGATCTCTGACCATACAAAAAGTTCTGACTTGGATTTGATGGAGCGATCTATGTGTATAAAACCATCCGGTACGTATGGTCTGATGACGGGCCGTTATATTAATAATGAACAGCGTACTGCACAAATATGAGACTGTCCACCGCAACCTATTACGTCAAGGCTACATTTAAAAAAACAATAGCTTAAGGATTCTCGTTGCTCTAATGTGGAAGTGGAATATATGATGCAAATTTGGCCGGATGAAAATATTCACAAACAGTCGTATAGCCTACAAGTAGACTACGCTCCAAATCCTAAACGCGCACGGTGACGTAGGCAAGGTGCAATCGTGCCCAGGCCACGAGCAGTGTGACCACGGGCCAGTGGGGGGAATGGGGAGGGGGGGAATCGTGCTGAATCTTCCTGCAGCACGGAACAGGCAAACGGCCCTAGTGTGAGTGCGCCCTTAGTTTCAAAGGTGCAGTGTGTGTAATTACGTGTATTTTGGTGTCATCTATTGGTGAAATTTCTGGATTGCAATTCTCTGTGTCTACCCCTTGGATAGAATTTACAGAAGCTATGGTGGCCTTCAAGGACAAGAAGCTAGTCACTAAAGATGGCATCATCCACCACTTCCTCAAGTCTTTCCACAATATCAAGTGATAAAGGGAAGATGTATTTAGTTATTTATTATATCAAACTTCTTCTTCGGCTTTCAACAGGTGCATTTCCCCAAGACGCCAACTATGCTGTATGAAACACAGACTGTTTTCCCAGCGTTCCATGTCTACCCATGACTTATTTGATGCAGAATTCTTTTTTGGGCATTATTATTCCACATTCTAATCCATCATGAGAGATACTTTTCCAGTCGGTGTTAAAACGGTATGCATGTCTTTCAAAATGGAACAGGAACTGATTTATTGTACTCGCAAAAATGCACATAAACGTCAGTAAAACATCAATGCTGCATAGCTGTTGTTTTTGCAGTATTTATTGTTGCCCTTAGCAACACAGATTTCCACACATTCCATGCCTGACCGGCTGTTGGATATCAATGCAACCAACTTGACGGAGCGTACCGCTTTGAAACAACACAAAAGACAGAGATGCCATCGGTCGAAAATGATACAATTATTTCCCCTTCAAAAGCTGCTAACTCCACTGCACTGAATGGTGTACTTTAAGGAATGCAGTAAGTTGAACATGTCGGGCAAGTGATTATACGCAAATAGGTCACGGTATTGCAGATGGGGCCTTGTAGGGCATGGATCTATCCCAGGCTTGAAAATTAGCCAGCGACGACAGAGTCAGCATGTGAATTACACCCCTGCAGCGTTCCAGACGCGTGTTTGTCCTTTTCTATCACAACATGTTACTAAGCGTGACAACCTGAGACCAGATCCAACAACAGTGTGATAGCAGCTTCACTGTGTGTAAAAACTGGCAGTGACACTTTGCTGTTTTTAAGTCCATTAAGGCCAGACACTGTAGGCAAAAAGCACTGGTCAATTTTGAGATTTATAGTCTATTAGGTGCTTAAGAAGTGGAGATTTTTTGGTTCAGAATATTAACAAAAACTGATGTTGCGATAATGGCTGTTAAATGTTCATTTTGGACCTTTTATTACAAGTATGAAAGAAGACATGTTACGGAAAATCTAATAAAAACTGACAGTAACCGATTGCTATTTCTGAGTCCATTAAGAGGTCTCATGTGAAAGCTGGCACGCTCCACTGAGGAGAAATAATATTTGTAATCAATATCAGTCCGATGCATTTTTTCCACCATCTGGCCCTTTACGTGCTGACCACTGTGGTGAGTCCTGTCAATCAAACCAGTGTGATCGGCACCAAGACATCCTTGCTCTGTTGTTTTGAGTTTTTGTGGGTTTGTGATCTTTTCTCGGCCTGTTCATTCACGGTCAATGCAGCCCATGGGATTAATAATACTGGCTTTATATCAACTGTCCAAAGCCAGAACTTGTGTTCCTACAAGTGAAAGAGCTCCTCTGAGAGAGTTTTTATTCAAGCCATTCCAAGGATTTCCCTCTGTTTTATAAGCATTCGGAGAACTCAAGGCCCTTTTGCATTTCCGTCCATGTCACTGGTAACTCTATTGTTGCTTCATGGGAGGTTAAGCCAAAAAATCAAACACCAACTGAGCAAGTCCCCCGACAACCAAGTTTGACATTTGAAAGAGAAAATGTTTCAACAGCTAAAGACGGCATTTTACTTTGAAATTCTTATATCATTAAAAATGTCAGAACAAGCGAGTGACAGTCTGAGCCGTCAGCTGTGGACTTCATTGTTGTGTGTAAACCTGTAGACATAGTAGGTGTAACTTGTGTTTACTCTATCCAGCCAAACAAGACTTCAATGAAACTGAAAACACCCTTTTAATCTGACATCTCCAAAAGGACAGCAAAAATACACTTTGTCTGGTTAATTAGCTGTCTGCATGCTTGTGTCTGAAGTACACTTGACCAAAGATGGAGTTTTTGTTTTTTGCCAAGAGGAGACATGGGTCTGTATCATTTCAATCACAAAATAACAATTGGTTGTGTCGTTTTCCAAAAAAGTATTTTCTTCTACATGGACAAGAATCCATTCTGTTGCATAACCAAGCCAAAAAAAAACTCTACCGGGTATCCTACCCCTGGGTTTGGTATACAGGAACTTCACACTTGTACTGAAAGGCTACCAACTGTCAGTAACAAACACGCACCATCTTGACTTGTTCTGTGTCCCTCTGAAACAACTTCTTTCACTCTGAACTTCTGAAATATGTATCAGACCTTGAACCCCATCACAGATTAAGAAAGCAAATCTGACCTGAAAGCATGAGTCATAAATGTCTAAAATCTACAAGATGAGTTGGTATCACGCACTGAGAAACACAATGAAACATTCCCCCTTTTTTACATCCTTAAAAGCCACATCTAACATTGACTTTGATAAGTAGAAGGCCTTTATTCAAATGTAAAGTTGGAAAGTCCCAAACAAAAAGGGCTTTGGTTCCTGGACACTACATGCACTTCCCAGAGGAAGTTAACACAAACGCTTTGTCTCACAGTTCACACAGTTTATTTAGATCTGGTGTGATGGCAACAAACAAGCCCGTAATCCCATTAGGATTACCACACCCAACATCACAAATAAAAGTATTAACATGAGACGCAGCACGCACAGCTCAAACAGCAGATGTTCAAACGCTGACCTCCGCTTGTCCTGAACTAAGTGGGTGTGTGGAGAGTTTAGTATGTGGTCGGTGGGTAAAAGGTTCAATTTGATATTATATCATATTACATGTATTTATTTTTTTGGTCACATGAATGTTATTTCTGCAGTTGCAAGCTATTTTTTATGTAAAACAAAGGTTTGGCACTTGGATTTCAGGAGACAAAGAAAGAATTGTAACAGAGGGAAAAGGTGCCGTCTGGCCGTTGTCAGTAGACTGTTAAAACAGCTGAAAGCATTCAATGGCATCAAGTGATCTGCCACGGTCTACCTACAACGTTTTGACTAAACTGATGCCATGAACCAAACATGCGGACGCTGCTTACATAGCTGAGAAATAGTGTTGAAATAGAAATAGTGTTGTTGTTTCAAAGCTGTCAAAGTCATGCCTCATTTTCATGTATCCAATTATGATACAAAAGTATTGATATATTAAAAATTTGACCTGATACTGAATTCAACATCTAATAGCAATAGGTAAATGTAAAGGGTTCTTAGTCGTAGTAGGAAAGATATAAATATAATCCTTCCGCAATGTGAAGAACTTTAGAGCCACTTTTTGCTAATTTTTTTAGCCTACCAATCGCAGATTTAACATTGTAACTTCATAATTTTCCCGATTTTAGACGGGTAATGACAGCCTCTCATTTCTAGCTGACAACCATCTGGCTTCAGGTTTTCCTTCCCACCAGGCAAGAGCACACCTGACTCGACTTATTAAATCAACTGATCTGTCTTCACACACAGTTGATTTGTTGGATAAGGTGGGCTCTTCCTTGGTTGTGAAACCCAACAGCGACACTGGTCTTTTCATTGATCAGTTTGACACCCTCATGCTAGCAGATTTCGTCAATTTACTAGCTTATTAAGCAAACACTATGTTCAAACAAACAAATGGTTGAGAAGTCTAATTGTTTCCAGCTGACATGTTTTAAAATAAGGATCTTTAAAAAGGTGACTTAAGTATGTACTTAGTGGCTACTGGCTACATATAAGCCTGAGACTGCAGGTATACTAAACCAATCCCAAGTAAGCATCCTAACCATGTAGAAGACATTTAATCAAATAAACACTGCAGCATTGTTCTTGTAATATGTAAAGTGTGTTAGTCCTTGGAAAATAAATGTGATAAGAGACTATTGTAACCAAGGCTGGTGGTTTACTTACATAGATATGTATTGTGTAGTGTGTAAGTCTGTATGTATATTTGTGTTATATGTTTTGTAAGTTGAACCAAGCTTTACTGACAACAAATTCCACTAGCCTGGCTGTGTGGTCATTAAAATAATCAATCCATCAATCAATCAATCAATCAATCAATCAATCAATCAATCAATCAATCAATCAATCAATCTATGCTGTTGTGGTCATTTTTGACTGTTTATTTTCCACATTTCAAGAGGCTTTTAGCAAGAGGACTGATCAATGGGTTGGACGTATAGTGAAATGTATGGCGAATGGTGAAATTCTATGGTGGTTCCAGGACTGTAAACTTTGCTGAATCCAATAGAGCAGTGCTTCTCAAATGGTGGGGCGCGACCCCCTGGGGGGTCACGGTGGGGTCTCAGGGGGGGCGCGAGCGGCAGGGGGGACTTAGTGTTTTTTTTTTTTTTTTTTTTTTTTTATATATATTTTTTTTTCTTAAATAAACATTATACCAAGGGTCAGAAGTGTAACAGAATTTAGATCTTACAAAGAAAGGGAGTATCCACTCATTGGACAGAAGGCTGTCAACATCTTACTACCCTTTGCCACATCCTATCTGTGTGAGATGGGCTTTTCCACTGTTGCTGCACTGTTGCTGACAAAGTACAGGTCCCAGCTTAACATTGAGCAAGAGTTAAGAGTAGCAGTATCAAGTTTGAAGCCCAGATTTGGAATGATGTGCACTGCAAAGAGGGCTCACTGCAGCCACTAAAATACAGAGCAAATTGTATTTTTGTGTATTATAAGCAGAATGTGTTCATATAAAACAGACAAATAGGGAAATAAGTTCAAAATAATTGTGAAGGTGAATTTAGTTATATTAAAAAAGCTCAAACTGATGTAGCTGCCAGTTTCAAATAGTTCAGGGTTCAAGGCTTTTTTAATGTCTTGTGTTATGTTCAGGGAAAGTATGCAAATTGTACAATAAATATTGTTGCAAATGTTGCACACAAAGAGTAATGTTTATTTTTAAGTCATATATATTTTTGAAAGGGAATAAGCTGGGGCCTATTTCAGGTAGCTGGTTTTGAGGCAACCCAGAGTTTGTTCGCTCTGAGTTAGTGGAAACTCTCGGTTTTCCGTTTCAAGAAGCAGGTTCATCGCAACCGAGAGTCAGTTACTGCGGCAACGTACGCCGTGGGTCTAACCTGCTGGATAGGTGGTTAGACCTACCCTGAGTTTGTTTTCACTTTACGCTGCAGCTCCGACTGAAGAAAGAGTCACTGTCACAACGCAACCCTGTACAGTTTAAAGCAAAATCACTCCATACAAATCTCCATCGGGATGTTTTTATCATTTCCTGATGATTTTACGTTTGATCGATCATTTGATCAGTAGCCTTGTTCTCAGCCCTCGTTCGTTCATATGCGGCCACCTTACACATCGTGAACATGCTTTACATTCAGATTAATAAACCTATTGTATTGTATGTATCTCGTTATTATTATGCACGCGATCGTTACTGTTCACTTGTGTCATCCCAAAGTCACAGACAAGCCTCGTTAAATAGCCCAATATGAATATAGAAATAATATAATAATTTAAACTGTGATCACTAGAGGACAAGGGATCTGGTAATAAAACAATCAGGATCTACAATGGAAACTGTCACCTTATGTGTCAAACGTTAATATCTTTCACTCCCCATTTAAAAGAAGCGACTGTCTGTTTACTGCACAGTAGGCCTATTGGGCCTATAGCTTGCCTACATAATAGGCTACAGCGAATATAAAACACTGTCAACAGTGCTGTGCAGCGGCAGCTTGATAATTTTGTTGCTGCTGATATGCGTAACTTAATTCTTAAAATAGACTTGCTTCTCATACGGAAGCAATGATGCTCTTGACAAAAAACGTTTGCACCGTTTTTTTCTGAATTGCCGAAGTGATTAGATCAGAGTTATGAGACTATCCCCGTTCATTATTCTCCATAAGCTCATAAGTTAATATGTCTTACTCTAGTGGGAGGAGCGGAGAAGTTTTTTTTTCTTTTTTGAGAAGTGGAGAAGTGGGAGGATCAAGCATTTGTTTCTTCTGTTTCCATGGTGAATCATGTTTTCAGCGATCCATTGACGATGGCTTTTATGCACACGCTCCACCCAGAGTGAACACGCTCAGAGTTGATTAACCCAACGCTGATCCACTGTTCTGAAACCGAAAACCCAGAGTTTCTCGTCAACCCTGCGCTCTGAGTTGTCCAACTCAGAGCGCAGGATTAAACCCAGAGTATGTAAAACCAGCTACCTGAAATAGGCCCCTGATGAAGCTGACTGACAAGTGACCAATGTTTACTTTTTAAAAATGTTATTAATTAAATGAAAACCCCAGTGAATCATTTGCTCTTGTTTCTGTGTTTTGAGATTCACACAGACTGAACGGTCTTGTTTAAATGTTACAAATTGAGTTAATAAACTTGGAAATTGTTTTAAGATGTTGCAGATGTCAGCAAATTTTATTAATCTATTTTAATAATAAGGTGATTGTATGCAGAATGCTGGTGCTAGCAACTCAAACTCATATATAACTCTTATACAGATAAATAAATAAATATTAGCAGGTTCTCAATAGTATTTCAATTTAGGGGGGTCGCGAAAAAATTTCAGTCTCCTAGGGGGGGCATGACAGAAAATATTTGAGAAGCACTGCAATAGAGCAAGCTGCCAATGTTAGACTGTATTGTGATATAGTAGCATACAGGCCTTAGGCTCCCTAGTGGGTCATTACCGGAGCTTTTAACCTGTAACTCCTCAAAATGATGGAGTATGAAATGCCACTGGCCTTGGAAATAAAACACTGTCATGTCACTAGTGTAGGTTACAAGCTTGTTAGCCAGACACACACTAATGTTTGCAGTTTACTTTGGAGCAGACATACACAGTTTTTAGCTGTATTTTTAGCTCAGTTGTATGAAGTACGGCTCTAACCTTGAGGGAGGAATTAAGCGAACAGTCAATTTACCTCCGAGAATAGTTCTTAAGTGTTGCAGAATTCTTTTCAACACCCACAGAGGAATCAAGAGTGGCCAAATGGGAATATAAATACGGCAAACTAGTCTGTGCTTCGTTAACATTGACACTTACAACTTACAGCTGCTGAATGTTATGGCTGCAGTCAGTGGCAAGGCTGCTGTTGTAGCTTGAAATATTGGCATCTCTTCCTTTGTGTAATTTTAAAACCATATCTGCATAATCTTGAGAGAAGCATGGGCTCTTTGATTCATAGTAAGTGACACCATATCTGACAGCGGGTGTTGATGTTTTAAATAGCACCATCGCTGTGCCAAAATTATCTCAGCGTGATCTTATACTGTCAAAATAGACCTGCTAAGCCTTTTATCAGTCAGTTACTTGGAGGGAATTTTTTCTTTGAAGAACTGTATCTGCTCTGTAAATTATCAAAACCTCAAATCATTGTGATCTCTAGCTGAAAGTTTCAGTTCCAAATATGTCTGCAATCCATCATATACTGTAGGTGTGCTCGGTAGTAAAGAGGGGACAGATCCATTCATTAATGATATCAGGTGCCGAATATGCCGATACGGTCGTAATTTATTGGCTAACAGACTGAAGTCTCCGATCCATATTCCAGAGGCAGTTTCTTTCTTGGTTCTCTTGGTCTTTAATGATGCTGTTGTTATAAAATTACTGTTGCTGGATTAACATTAACTGCCAAACTTGATTTGTCCTGTTCAGATTTAAGAAGCAGCCATTGTTGTTTTTGAAATGCAGAATAGATCTCTCTCACTGATCACTTATGCCCCACTAGAATGTGTTGAGGGGTGTTTATCGGCAGTCGGACTCTGGCTGTATTTTGCTTTGTTTTGGATTACAAACATTGTGACATTTTCGAGCATCCACCAATTGAGCAGTGAACCCTCAACCAATAACAGCGCGAGGCTCATGACGCTGCCACGGCGCTGCTCACTGCAGCTGAGGCGAGCTCTCCCATAATAGGGCGCACAGCATGCTAAGCACAGGAAAAGGTTTAAGTTTTTTGAGTTCAAATAAAATACTGTATCTGCAAAAAGTCCACTGGCATATTCCCATTCTTTTCTCTTGCGACACAATATCTGATCAGAGCAACTAAAGCCAACCAAAGTTGTTTCAATGGTTACGTTTCGGCACTTAAAGCCTGTTAGTTCTGGTAGGGGAAAGTTCACAGTCTTGGCTTGATGTTGGAAAACTCAGCAGTGACTTAAAGCAAAATAAGTGTTTATTTTAACTATAACATTCAACCTAATTAAGTCAACCACAATCTCTCCCTGGCCACTGCTTCTGTTGCCCAAACGTAACCACACCAGATTAAAATACATAATTAATATATATATGTAATTCCTAAGAGAGACATGGTTGCTTTAGAAGAAGGTCAGCTACTGTATCCGTGTGTGTGTGTGTGTGTGTGTGTGTGTGTGTGTGTGTGTGTGTGTGTGTGTGTGTGTGTGTGTGTGTGTGTGTGTGTGTGTGTGTGTGTGTGTGTGTGTGTGTGTGTGTGTGTGTGTGTGTGTGTGTGTGTGTGTTAAGGGCATTATCTTTTATCGCAAAGGTTTAAAAGTCAGTGCGGATGATTGGAGGCTATCAGCAGAAAGAAGCTGAGAAGAAATCAATGCCAATAATGTGTTGTGAGCAACGTCTGGAGGAGATGATAAGAAATACTCAAAAGAGAACCACAACCACAGCAAATCTGTCTGCCAGGTTTCTATGGCCACAGATCCACATCCACTCAGACAGCAGGATGTATTAAAGCAATACAGCTGTCTGCGATGATCCACTCCGAAGTTTCAATCAAAGAATCAATAAAAAAAATGAATTTATAAAGCACCGCCACCGCCACCTTTCAAACGAATCTCATGTAGTTTAAGGCTTTACATTTATTGCAATATACAGAAGAAAGAAAGGAGAAATGGATGCGGAGACCAATTCAGGCTAAGCATTAAAATATGAGTGGTAGTTAAAATGATAAAAGAATTAGAAGCAGTCAATAAAAAAGTGATAACAATAATAGTCAAATATAATAATAAATCTTGAATTAAAACTGCTTAAAAATAATAAAATCTAATAATACAATTAAAATTATAAAATGTTATATAAAAATATTAAATAAAATAAAGATAAAACTGAGAAAAATAGATTAAAAATGTATAAATACAGTAAGAATAAATCATAATAAAATGTTTAATAATAAAGTACTACAATATTTCTTCAATATTTTCTGCTCCTCTTAGAAAATATTTAGTTTTTTATTGGGTTTTTCTCTGCTACAATAAGGAAACACTTCTCAATCATCCTCTTATCCCTCTACAACCCTCACGTCCCGTCTCCGTTGTTGCAGCAAATGAGAATCAGATGTTTTAGCAGAGGAAGGACAGCCCCCCCACCCTCAACCCCCTCCTCCACACCCATCCTGCTTTGCTGGGGATTCGGGATAGCATCTGTGTATTGCGCACACATTGACAGGAAGTTTAACATTCCACCCAACTTCCATCACCGGCCGGCAGCTGAGCCCGTAGCACAATCTTGGCAATGCCTCTTTGTTAGGGTGAAACAGCGCTTTGCACCAGTGGGCCCGCGCCATAAAAGCTTGCACCCAAGAGGTATAAATAAGCAGCAGTTGACATTAGTTACCTCTGGAAAAAACTGCATCTGGATATATTTTATCACCTGCTCACTCGCTGCTTGGCACTTATGTCAAATGGAATTCCTGCAGCTTTGCCCCATGGGGCTTCAGAGTTAAAGATGGAGTCAGCGATTCTGGAGGATGCTTGTTGTCAAGATCACTTTCTGTCAAAATCCGTGAATATCTCTAATAGCTGAAAAAAATCCTGTGTTAAGATACAGCCCTGCCTAAGCACTGTAAATGGGCAGGTTGCTAACTACCAAACTTGGGCCCCCTTTGTTTACATACCAGTTTACAGAGCCTAGAACGGAAACACCAGATTTTTTGGTCAATGCCTGCACACACAGTGTGGAATGTCAGAGGATCATGAGGAGATATTCAGTGATTTTGGCAACGAGTGTCCTCCAGGACCGCTGACTCCACCTTGGAGGGGCTGATGTCTAAACAGAAGACATCCTCTGGTGCTGCTCTAATAGCTGCTCTGTCAAAAGCCTGGCTTGCCTAAACAAAGACAAGGCCCCTTTCACCCCGCAAATTCCTTGACAACTGCTGCAAAGCTTCCTGCTGGCATTTGATATGCTCCATTTCGTTCCCATGACCAAACTTACAGTCATGCTGAGGCTTTCGCTGAGCACTTGAAGGCTTGTCTCTGAGCTGACACGTCAAGCTGGAGCTTTTTCTTCTTTAGTCATTCTCATTCTCTGCACCAGCGAGAGTGTCACAGCCAGTCAGAAAGCGATTTAACTTTTCATTTTGCTTTCTATGTCTCAAAATCATGCTGTTTTTTTGTTTTGTTTTTAAATCATGCAAGAAAAGCCATATTTCACGCAGCAATTGTAAGGTGAGACAATGAGGAGCCACAGTGGGAACTTACATATAATTAAGTGTTAACCTTGGCTTGGACGCAAGCTTTTCTTGAGTTTTATGCGATTTCTTCTTCTGGTTTTCACTGAAGTTCACATAAAAATCTTAGGAAATCTCTGTGGCCCTTTTAAACCTTTAAACCCCTACGAGGAATTCTCATTTTTCATCCGATGATCATAAATGCCCTTTTAACAGCAAACGAGAGAATCAGCAAAAGGATTCCTATATAGTTATTATAAATGCATTTGCTCTGGTCTGAATCCCCGCCAACTCAGGCAAAACGATTAAGGGCAGGCAGACCGGAACATCCTGTGTTTACTTTGCTTCACGGTCGTCATATTACCATCATTATGAATCTGACTTGTAGTCAGTTTTAGTAGTGTCTACAACATGTCACCAGCCGTTTAAGGACACATAGAAAGTTGTCTTATCACAAAAATGGCAGCAATGCTACTTGCGCTGGCCTTTTGAATGCTTGACATGTTTACCGATTCAGTCCTGGAATCTGAACTCTGCGACCTTGTCATCACCACCACACTCTGACTAATGCCTCGACAGCGATCGTCCGCTGGCATCCTAAATGAAACCAGAACCGGCCCCCCACCCCTAGACACACACACACACACACACACACACACACACACACACACACACACACTCTGGATAAACTAACTCACCAAGCTGACTCTTCTTTTCCCAGCATGTGGTTGCCAGGTTGGACAGTTCGCGGTATTTTTCCGCCAGTTGGAGTTTGCCGTTACACAGTCGGGGTCGTCGGGCGAGACTCTCCTCTGCCAGACTCCGGTTGGTGGTCAGCAGCATCTCCCTGTCCACCTGAAGGTCCTGGAACTGAACACAAGGCAACACGAGACAGATTAGTCTTTCATTTTAACCTGTCATTTTTTTTTTTTTTATGTTCTACTTCTATTCATTCGCATTTCTAATGTGTATTATGTATTCTAATCTTGCCCCTGTAGAGGCACTTTGAAGGGCCTTGTGTCTGAATTGTGCTATATAAATAAACATGCCTTGCCTTGCCTTTCATGTATGATAGCAAGAGTACAAGTGTATGTTGATTCCCTAAACAACAAAATGTACAGTATGTCTAACAGAATGTCTTGCTTAGAGTATTTAAGCGGCATATTGAGTTGCACAGAATGACAGAAAATGTATCTGCAACATATTTTAATCGTATTAAGTCGTTTTGCAAGGAATATCTCTGATCTCTGTCTGGTTCCAGTATTTTAAGTGCCCTTTCACAACTTTTCACAAGTCCAAACCAAAGTAATTGGGAGTCCAGCAGTGACTTGTGGCAAAAGGCAGGAGGTCCAAATAGCTAGAGGAATAGCTGCTGCTTTATAGCGCCCCTTTAGAAAAACTAACAGTCTTTCTAAATATTTTATTCCTTCTGCCATCAAGCTCCTAAACCTAGAAAGTGGTGAATTTGAGTGAATAAATTGTTATATTCGTTTGAATTCCTGTTTTGCCTCTCATCATATAATGGTTTACACTCGATGATAGGCTCTCATTTCAGTGGCCTATTTGTTTGTTCATTTATTCATTGTCCATACATTATCTGAATGTAGGCTTAACTCAATGTGCAGTGCATCTTCTTATGCCTCATCTATTTACATGTATATTTTATTTATTTATAATTTCAACTGTGTATTTCACATTGCTATGTCCTCCTGTGTGTGTAGTGCCAGTGAGCATCTCTGTTTATGCACTGAATGTTTTATTGGTTGTCTATATGGCAGGCATAGATCTGTCTGTTTGTTTGTATGTTTGTAAATGTATCTGGCCTCCTCGGTTGACTGATTAAACTGAATTGCCCCTTGGGATATAAACAACTGAACTGGAAGATCAGAGAAAATGTATAGAAGAATGACCCTGTAGATGATTTTATTTTCTACAGATGTAGTCAAGGTATGTTGGTGCCTTTGCCTTGAAATAAATTGCTGTTCCAATGGATTTAGCTTCCTATACACACACATTCACAGCTAGTCCCTCTACAGCTGGATGAGTTCACACAGCCCGAGTGACCCCTAGAGTTTGGAGGGAACGTGGCTGAAATGAGAAAGTTTTTGGTCTGCCTGATATAATCCCCTTGCTATTGGATAATAGAAAATGTAGTGCACAGGACATTGAATCACCTTTAAAAAGTGGAGTCAGCAATGAAGAATACACTTATTTTCTAAATCACTTTGTCAAAATCAGTGAACATTTCCTGCATTTTTGGATGGTATTGAGGCATCTTGGTCGATGCCAAAAAAGTATGGAACTTTGATACCCAGCAGCACTACTCAAAATTAAACCAGCTCTGAAAAACTACATCTGCTTCTCAAACAACCAACACCATCCTTGGTCAAACTAGACTTAAGCAGAGCGCAAACAGAAATTATACTTTGACATGTCTCACATTATCTCCCTAACCGCCTTTACCTCCACATTATTTCCATAATGACAAACAAACATTTGAGGGGCCATCTCGGATATCAACTGCTGCTTGTCTTGTTTTGACTTAAAAGTAGGTCGCAGCTCAAACAGAATTATTTATATCTTCCAAACACCATTTTTTTCTCAAATCAAATCATTTTAGAATACACCCCCTTGAGCAAGTTTGTGTTGAGCTTAAGCATGAGGTTTTTTTTTCTTAAGAATATGGATTGGAACACAAAGGCAAATAATCCATGAGTCACTGGGATGGATTATTGATTATATACTATCTTTGGGCTCCACTAAAGGCCAGGACACCCCAGTCCGACTATCCGAAAATGGAGACTGCCGATTCAGGGAGCTCCAGTCTTCCTGTCGCGGCCGAAAAAGTGCAAAGAACACACCAAACCGACTGCTGACTTTCCGTACGCTCTGCGCTTGCGCGGGACGTAATGTCTCCATAACAGCAGGCGGCGCTAATCTGTATTGTGGCCCGAAAAAATACGGAAGCCGGAAATGATGGGACGGCTCTCTAGACCATAAACATAGATAGAAATACAAATTTATATTTATGGACCATAAAGAGCACCATTTTTAGCAGAGAGTGTCGAGCAATCAACAAGGGTTGATGCATGTGAGTACTCGCTGAACGAAACAAACAAACACATTAAAACGATGGCTAACTGTTGTTAGCTGTTTGTGCTACCCGCCTCACTTCCGGGCTTCACTGATTCGCTAGCCCTCCACAAATCAAATTGCTCCAACTGAAAGACTGCCCGCCGCCGATTGAACATGTTCAATCTCAAAAGAAGCCCGACGACATCTGCGACGACCGATTTCACGGCACACACCAAACAGATTTGTGTCCCCGCCCCCTCCCGACTCTACGACGGCGATTATCGGGCCGGTGTGTCCTGGCCTTAAGACTGTCTGGTGTCACAACAGTCTCATTTTGAACCAGTTTAGTTTGTCTTAGTAAACTGAGCTGCACAGCCTGAGACAACCTATTATGTTGCTGGTTCAGGTTCAATGTAACTGGAGAAATTAGTCAGTTTGAAGGATCTCGACAGGGAGAAAACTACTTCTACCAGTAGGCTGCACAAATAATCAAATTTAAATCAACGATTTTGGATTCCCATGATTAAACTAACATGATTTATCGATGTTGAAATTGTGTGTCTGCTGAAAATTCCTAAATATGTACCATTTTGTTTTGATGCTAGTGGTGTTCTTTATTTCAGGCAACGGTGGGCGATTTCACTACGGTGGTGACGCCAGGCTGGTGGAAAACTCTGTAAGTCGTAACTGTTTTAGGACTAAAGAAGTTGAATACTTATAGTAATACTTCCAGACCTTTGGATTTTGAATACCGGACTTTTATTTGTAATGGAGGGATTTGTTTTAATTGTCAATCTAGTTATTTTACTTGAGGACTTCTTCTATCAGTGAAATTGTGGCTTTTAGTTTTTCTGCGTGATGTTGCCCCACTGCTCATATTCCCTGCCCAATATTACAATTCATTTTATGTGACCCATTTTCTTTTGATGTCAGTGGTGGTCTTTATTTCAGACGACGCCGGGCGATTTTACTATTAAACGCTGGTGGAAAACCCTGAGCCGAAGGTAATAAAAGTAATGTGTGGTGAAAGATCAGAATTCTGGATGTTTATGGCTTCATCGGGCTGTCAAATGCATTTATCATGCCATTGGGGATTTGAGAGACGGCGGTTTAGGGGCATGTGTGTGTATATAATGTGGAGGGGGGAGGGGTGGCCAATGTCTGTCACTAGACCATAAGAGAGCCATAAATTATTTAAAAGGAAAGCCACTCCCTTCAAGGACTGGCAAACAATAGCATTGCTGTAAAGAAACCAGTCTCAATCAAGGACACAATACTTTTCTTGCACAATTGCTTTCTCTCAACAGTCACTTTCACCTAGGGCCTGAATTTAGTTCATTTGAATCCTAACCCTTTTTTGTAATATTTATTCATTCATTTGATGTGGAAATTGTTTAATTAATTCTATTTAGAAACAAAAAGGGTTTTAATTTTTTCTTGTTTTTACAAAGAAAGGAAATGTGCATTCACTGAATATAGTATTGTATTGCAGTTATACCATTTTGTAGTTGAAATAGTAAACAAAGTCATAGTTCGTCTGTAGGCCAAATCTCACTTTGTGTAAACAAATCTTGAGAAAATCGTATCGTGAACCCAGTGTTGTGAATCGTATCAAATGTGAGTTGAGTGAATCGTTACGTCCCTGGTCAAATCTTTCACCAGACCATAAGAAAACCATAAATAATTAAAAAGGCAAGCCACTCCCTTCAAGGACTGGCAAACAATAGCATTACTGTTAAGAAACATTCTCAAACGAGGACACAATGCCACTTTCAAAATCCACTTTGGTCGAATCCATCAGATATGGACATTCCTGTGATTCTGCCCAGTCGGATACTTTTTCTTGCACAATTGCTTTTCTTTCAACAGTCACTCACTTAAAGCCCGAAGGCCATTTGAGTCCGGCACAGCAGTGTGCTGCATCTGTCTCACATTTAACGGGTCACCAAAAGGATGTATGAGTCCCAAGTTCAGAGGAATTTGCAGAATGTGCCCCGTGGTGAAAAGATGGTCTGTCCAAGAGCAGAAACAGGGCACCCCAAAAGGATATCCAAGTAGAATTTAAGACTTTTTAATACCCTTTTAATGCCAATGTCAACTTACTGGCTAGAGTGGTAAGGATATAATGGAAATTCTGATGCATTTTAAGGTACTTTTTATAAAGAACATTAGGTGTAGTATTTATTTTATCCTACAAAAAGGGCAATCAAAAATGTGAAGCCCGACTTTGTAAAGGAAGTTCAATACTTTGTTGGTGAAATCCAATACTTTCCAATACCTTATTTTGAGAATATTAAATTCAATGCTTTTTTGATGCTTTTCAGACCCTGCGCAGGTACCCTGAGAAAGAATCACTACAGGTCTTCTGATCATTGTTTAAGAAAGAAAAAGTTGCAACAAGCTGCGAGAAGAAATTGATCAGTTTGTTCCAGGGGACATTTATCCCGCCCTGCATTTCCTTAAGCATGAGTCAAAACGGACGCTCCATTTCCTGCTTTGGCTCGTCCGCCTCTGTTCATCAAACAACTGCTGCTCTATAGTCTCCGGGGACTGGAGGAGTGTGTATGCGTGTGTGTGTGTGTGTGTGTGTGTGTGTGTGTGTGTGTGTGTGTGTGTGTGTGTGTGTGTGTGTGTGTGTGTGTGTGTGTGTGTGTGTGTGTGTGTGTGTGTGTGTGTGTTTTCGTATTTTGATTCACAGGCTGTAGAGCAGAGCTGACAGTGTTTACCATCCTTGACAAATGTCACTTGGGGAGCACTTGGAGGAGCAGCAGCTGAGGTTCTCTTGGTGGTTTTCAGCATGAATGAATGAATGAATGAATGACCCATGGCGAATGAAATGAAGTAAATGGATGTTTCTCTTTGATCTAAAGACCCCCTTTGACAAGGGCCAAAAAAAACTGCTTACTTCCTGCTTTTGTCTGAAGTGTGAATATGTACAATCCACATTCGCTCCGGGTCCAATTACTCTGCAGTAGACACACAGGTATTTATCGGATTCATTTGTTTTCTGATTATCGTTACTTCCTATAAGTCGCGGTCCGGAGTGATATTGACCTGTGAAAACTGATTGGACGTCATAGCCGCTGTATGCTTCTATTTTATCACGGCTATGAACCAATCAGATAGCTTGATTTGAGCTACCTGTTATATAAACCAGCTTATTAGCTAATGTTGTGCTCTTCATTTTGCAAGTTTGAAAGAGGGACGAAAGTAAGGTATGATAAAGTAATGTACGTACCACTGTCTCACTTGCTTCCATGCTGCTTCTCCTGCTAATTACTGACATGTTATCACAGTGCATTTGTGACATCACCAAGAGAAACATCATTGTCAATTATTAACGAGAATATGAAGAACACTCGAACAATCCATCAGGCCGTGCTGATTTTGATTATGACTCATTATGAATGATTTAACTTGTTGGCTTTACATAACATACTAGAGATTAATGAAGCATTCTATATTCCATGAGTTCATATGGCGATGAGCAATGACAACATGTACAGTGCATGACATGTTTTTAATACATCCCATCTAGCGTAAAGCCAACTACAGCACTGGGATAGATGTGTCTGTATTATGAGGTAATGACGGATAAATGGTCCCGGCGGCCGGGCGAATTGACCTCTTGGTGCGTTTCAGCCACTTTAGCTCCAGGTTTCAAATGTCACATCCTTCATCCCAAAGAGCTGAGCAAATAAAGTCATGTCTTGTCAACTCTGTGGCTCAAAGCGAAAGTCACATGATGACATGCAGCTTCTGGCATGTTTAGGGCGAGACCAAGGAAAATACATTGTTTTATTAAGCACTGGTCAATTTACGATTTTTGGCTATTTTGCTATGTCTTCTTTCACATATAAAAAGGTCCAAAATGTACATTTAGGTGTTTGTTTATTCTACTAAACCTTGTCTGTTTGCATCTTCTACTACACAGCCATCTTCAACAGCCATTATCTCTCAACATGAGTTTTGTCAATACTCTGAAGCAAAAATGTCAACTTCTAATGCACTAACATCAACTTAACTTTCCGTAATTTTTCTTAGCACTATTCTAAAGGATATAAAAGGAGGATTGTACATATGTTGTTAATTGTCTGATTTACAATTTGATGAAGAAGATGATTGTTTACATACTATAATTAGTTTGATATTGCCAGATTTGGATATTTATTTAAACATTTCTGAAACAATTTATGATATCTATAAGTTAAAAATTGGGACCCTATTCAACTGCAGTGTCTCGACTTGGACAATGACAACAACATGCATGACGGTTACTCTCCCACCCAGGTTATGTTTCACTGGTCACACTGTTGTTACCACTCCACCCATAGCTGTGAAACCAATGCAATTCTATAGCCTAAGCCTTAAGCCCACTGAATCCTCCTGACTGGTGGGTATTCTCTGTTTGAGCACCCCCAAGGAAAAAAACTCATCAAAATGGGGCCCTTGGAAAACTTTGGCAACCTATGGTGCACCTTGTATGTATGTTTGAAAGAGAGAGAGGGGGAGAGAGAGAGAGAGAGAGAGAGAGAGAGAGTGGTGTAGTATCCTATAGCTTTGCGTCAGGAAGGTCATTATAGCCCTGAAAGGAGCCTCTCAAATGCACGTGGAGTCCCTTAAAAAAAGAAGGCAATTTTTTATCTACCATGTTTAAAAAGCAAAACCACAACTATGTAAAGACAAACTTAGGATGTACTGTGATTGTCAGGGACCATTGCTCAATTCGGCATGAATCAAACGCAATAACAGGCATTTTCACTAGAGTAAAAGTCACTTATATGTAGGATTAGTTATGCTCGCTAACGCAATCTTTTGAGAGCAATGAACAGAGGATAACCAGTTATAAAAGTTGAAATTGTATTCAAATAAGCATTGCTATAGAAATGTAACTATTGCCGAATTGAAGAATATGTGTTATAACTGTGATATTACCTCAAGTCTTCCATATCGCGTGGATATTATCTTTTCAATGAAGAAACATGAAATTACCAGATTTTTTCGATGTTAGTTTTGTGAATGAGCTCGAGTAACATAACGGCGCGTATGGGGGTCGTCTTCCAACACCTCGATATGATGCTCCCCAACACAATAAGGAGGCTTGTAAGGCAAATAATCACTTGTAGAGACCACAAGAATACATTTTGTTGTGTTTTTATCATAGCTTCTGTCATTAAATGGCCTAATTAACCGCAAACATCATAGCACTTTGGGGGTGTCTATGGAAACGAATTGGAAATACGACCACTCGCCACGCATACAATCGATGAGCCCATGCAAAGCGGATGGGATTTACTTACATTACATACTAAACATAAAAACACATTCAGAAAAAACAATGAAAGACAGGAAAAATACAGAACCAAATCGAGTATAGTGAATGAAAATGTTCAGTACAGCGTGTAAAAATCCTCCTACCACTTTGGCTGTTCCTTACCTTATCATTGAGACGAATTATTTGGTCCATTTTATCGTCGTTTTGCAGCAGCTCGTTCAGCTCGCTCACACTCAAAGCCCTGTAGCCGTCGGGACACGTGTTGGCTTCCTTCACGGTCGACATTTTTTAATTTGTAATTCCCCTTGTTTTAGAAGATTTTAGGCTGAAAACCATGGAAACATGAGGAGCCCAGCGGTTACATCTCCGCTCACATCGGAATGCAAGGCGATCATCTGCCCGCGTGCAGCAGCAGCGTCAGAGAGAAAACAACCAACTGTCACCCGCTACAGTTCCTGTGAGCGCCTTCAAAATAAAACACACAGCAACCCCTGTCAATTTTGAGGTACTTTTATATGAGTATTTTGATGTTCTATTACTTTAACCCTTACCCGATTTTATATTTCATAATTTTGTACGCCATTTGAGATGGGAACAGACGCATATTGATGAAAAAATGTAAGCCTTAAGCCTACTTGTAATAATGCAAGATTGTAGCCAGTTGCTAATTTTCCTTTGGTAGATTATTTAATGTACAAGTTAACTCACATCACATCACAACACAATCAATAAGAACAATATAATAAAAGAGTCCAATAAAAAAAAATGCTGCTGTCAGGACAAACCAGAAATTGGTGGACCATACGAATTAAGTGTGTGGTGATAAAGTCCTTAAACCTGCAGTGTGTAGAATTTTGGGTTTTATTTCCTAGCAGACTTTGTAGAAAATAATTATAATATCCATAAATACATTTAATTTAGTGCATAATAGCAGAAAAAATATGTTAGAATAATTTTTCCCCCTTAGAAAGGGTCTCATATTTGCCATATTTCTCCATACCTTGGACCAAGGCATTGGCGCTGCCATGTTGGAAGCGTCATAGTTGGAATGTCACCAGGTGCATTGTTTAGAAAATTAGAATTGTTCTTGTCCTCGAAGGCCACTGTAGCTTCTGTTATTATTCAAAAAGGCTGGGGTTACCCAGGGAGCGTTGCATTCTAGAACTTTGTAGAATTTTCTAGAACTTTCTTGATGATGTCATATTACACACTGCACCTTTAAATGCTAAACCTCTAAAGTTTTAAAGTGATATTGCTTATCGCCCTATTGCACGAGTTTACTAAGTGCTGTTATGCTATAGATTGCATTGCACAATGTCCTATTGCACATGTTACACGTGTGCAGGTATAATTACACTAGGTCAGCATAGCTGCCTGTAATACACACTATTGCACAGCCACATTTTTAGCATACACAGAGGTATGTATAGTATGCATATAAGGTTAAAGGCCTGGTTTTGTCCCCAGCCACGTCCCCAATGTTAGCCCAACAAGGAAGCCCAAACATACAAGATACAACTACAAGATACAAACACATCCAACAGATTTTTTTAAAGATAGATTATGAGTGTATACTTTAGATTTTTTTGTAACCATATTCTTAGGTGTTTAGTTGTTGTGTTGGTTTAGTAAATGAGGACAAGGTTGGCTGGTCCCGAATGACCCTTAGTATCATGTTACAGGAGCTAGTCCATATTTAAAGATTCAAGATTGTTTATTTGTCATACGCACAACAAAAACAGCAGCCGTCGTTGGTAAAGCAATAATGAGTTTCAGCTTCAGTCTCCCTTCACCAGATAAATGTAGAAAGAAAATTACATAAGTGACAAGTGAACCATCTCTTCTAACTCTGCATTGAATTAAAGATTTGCACTATTTTATTTCTTCTTGTCATAGTATCAATAATAGTTATTTGATGTCGTTACATTATCAATATATCTGTTACAAATTGCCCCTAAAAGCTCATTACAACTTTTTAATTGTCATAACCACCAATGATTTTAAACTTCAGATAAATCAGCAAAAGGTCAATTTTTATTATTAAATAATGTGTTTTATATGTTTTTATTAATCAATGTCCTTTTTAGTTGTTATTCTATACAATACTTAATATAATACTTTCTTTGTACAGCCAGTGGTGATGAGTTTCTTTCCCCTCTTAAAAAAGTGACAAACTATTGTAGTTCTTCTTTTTCAAGTTAACACTTTTCACTGTAGAATAACATCCGTTTTGGGATTTTCAACATAAAGTAAAAGAAAAAAAAGTGATAACCCATCACAATGCTTTTTCTTTTTCAAACCTATGGTACAAAATTCAAATTCACTGAAAAACAAACAACTGAAAATTATCACAATAAAAAGCTTAAACTATTTACATTCATGAGGCTGAAACCATTAAACATTTCTGCATCATGGTTATTTTCTTTTGTCAACCAGCAGGTATTCACTAGGTAGTTGTAAGAAAAAGTGTTTATTGATGTATTTCATAACACATATAACTCCTCCTGAGTCCAAATTATTTCTTGTAAATAAAAAAAATCTAATGTATAGAAATCTAATCAATAAACTAACTGAGATGCTGCCACCAGGGGGCTTCAAAACAACCAGTGTGACATAAAATATGAAAATGAATGGATGACAACTTTTGGAAACTTCAAATTATTCTTTGTCACGTTTAAAATTTACATTTTCAAATCGACTTTTGACCACTCTTATTCTGGAAAATGTCTGTTGGAGATCTGGACCAGCATCCATCTATAAACAACATATTAACGTTAATGTGAGTTCCTATCTATTATATAATGATTTGCTAATATTTGTAATTGCATTTAACCAAACCTTTTGCTGATTGTTTATTAGACATTTATACCGTTTATAAATGACTTACTTTGTGGAGCAGAACTTTCTTCATCTTACTACCACTTACTACACCTCTCTTGAGACCCTTTGGAGGGGCCCAAACCCTAGGTTGGGAACCACCGGACTAAACTTAACTGTATTTAACTAATCAAAAATGTCTCCACCTTCATCAAATTGATGCATCAGTCTCAACATCATATTTTCTTACATAAAGACTCATTTTAATTTTGATATTTTTTGCTTAAGTAGCTTATAATAATACCTGCAGTTTTATTAAAGTGTATGATATTGCTTCTACCACTGATTTTAAATTATTACGTGTCCCACCATGTTGACTGTAAGTGCCTGTGACAGCTCTCTTGCCCTCTGAGCAGTGAGATTTGTTTTCATTACTGTACGGGTTCTACAGCAGGAGACCCACCACATCACCACTTTTGCTGACTGTTGTGTGTTGCTGCTGCTGTAGCCAATCGGTGGTCAGAAGCAAAAAAAAAAAAGAGCGTATTTAGTTATTTGAGTTTTTTTGTATATTGAGAAAATGTTTCGGTTACAAGTTTTGACATTCTAACCAAAACTAAATGTTCCAAGAGTGTTTTTGTTGGTCAACGCACCACTGTTACTCTGAGAATATGTGAATCCACATTTAAAGAGACTGTTGACGACTCTCATCCTCTCTTTAAAGCTGCAGGAGATGCTGTTTCTTGGTCTGTGGGTGTTTTTATGCCTCCGCGGTGGCCATAGCAGATGGCCGGAGAGATCTTTTTTCTCGGTTGCCGGCCATCCGTCTGTTTGTGTTTACATCTCTCCAACTATCTAGGGAATTCTTGTGAGCGCAATATCTCATGAATGCTTTGAGGGATTTTCTTCAAACTTTGCACAAATGTCCACTCTAATTCAACGATGAACTGATCAGATTTTGGACATCATAGGTCAAAGGTCAATGTCACTGTGACCTCATGCCACATGAATGCAATATCTCAAGAACGCTTTGAGGGAGTTTCATCAAATTTGACAGGAACTCACACTTTGATTAGAGGATATACTGATTACATATCTGAGGTCAAACCTCACTGTTACACTGTGTATTGTGAACGAAATATCTCATGAACGCGTTTGGAGTTTGGGGGAAGTTTTGTCTGACATGACCTTTCTTATGCACTTCAACGAAAATGAAAAATAATATTAAACAACTGAAAGCAAACAAATGGCTGACGAACAAGCCACAAGCCAACAAACAAAAAAGAAAAGAAAATAGAGAAAAATCATATGGAGAAAATTACCCCCCCAAAAACAGATATTATTCATCCATTCAAGAGTTTAAGAGGCATGTTTTAAATAGCGTTTGACTTTGCATAGCAGGTGAGACGAATCACATTAACGATGGCTCAGTCCCAACGAGTCTTGACGGCGAGCCAGCAGCATGCACAATACAAGCAGTTATTTATAATTCAATCAGTCACCACCCAGCTTCTCCTGCTCGCCAAAATGTCTGACGTGAAAAAGGTTTATAGTGAGCCCTACTGGTTCATGTCCAAGAAAGAATTTCAAGTTAATTGTCAATTATCAAAATGAAATAGCAACACTTGGTGGACAGTGTTTTATAAGGTGTTGAGGCCAATTTTGGAAAATATAAAAATATGTCAAAATTGACATATTTAAAATGCCCATAGATTGCCGAGGGTTAAAAAAAACTCTTTTGTTTGCAAATTAAACAAGCTAGATATAACTTTTTGGACAAAGGCAGTCTTGCTGTATCCCCTTGCTTTCAGTCTTAATTCTGGCTAAGCTAAACACACACAGGTATGAGAGATGTATCAACCTTCTCATGTTTTCCCACGAAAGCAAATGATATAAGTATATTGTGACCAAACACATTTCTCTGAACTGAGTCCACTTCTCTTAAAAGTTCAGTTAGTTCTGTTTACAGAAATTATGCAGCTAACCACAGGTACAAAATGCACTACTGCAACCACAACACATATCTGGTTCAACTCCTTTACACAACAGTAATACTCATTGAAGGTATGTTATATTGGTTGTATTATTGTTTTTTTGGGCCTGTACTACACTTGAGGTTGTTTTAAAGGTGCTGTATACTGTAGATACACACTGACTTGACCTATTACCACAGACGGGATTATACAATAAGTATCTCGCTTGTCTTAAAAGTTTTTTATTTTTTTCTCAATTGAAATTCACAAAATGAAACTAAAGAAATTGCAGTAAGATGATACAACACTAGACATATGTACATACTCATTGAAGATATATACAGTATCAGATATAGAAATAAAGCTAGTGCCTGTCAACCGTTGTTATTATCCCGAGATTCTTAAAAGTGAGCTGTCCCGCTCTGAGCCGCTCGGTGGAAACGAGGTACATGTTCCCACCTTGTGTTCTCTCTTGGGGAAAGTATCTTTTTTTGCCTGATCCGTCCCTGGCAATCCCCTGCAGATATAAGTCCAGACCATCCCACAATCACTGCCTTCAGGAGGGTCTTCTGATTATGAATCCACTGGTCTTAAACTTTCCAACCTCTGCGCTCTGTGAGGAGAATCATAATTTCTCTGTGGGAGTTGAGTTGAGATCTCTTAGGTTTTTACCAGAACTGCCAACATTTGTGCCAACTTAATTATCTTTTACTGAGATCATTTATCATTCATATGTAATGAAAACATATCTTTCATATGTCTGCAAACTTTTGAGTTCTACAAACTATACAATTTCAAACCCCATAGAGGCTCAGTCCTCTTCACAGCAGACCACGGGTTAGAATCCGGCCCGTGATCGTTCTCTGCATGTCATTCCCCTCTCTGCCCCATTTCACCTCTGTCTCTCCAAAACTGTCTAACAAACACAAAAATGCCAAAAAATTATCTTGAAAAAAAGGGGAAAAACACCTATAAAAATCAAAAGTGTCTTTTCAGAATAATCTTTTGTCCCTATTCTATCCCAAGTCATCATAATCCTCTTCCTCCAGCTCTTCGGCGTCTATGTCATCATAGTCTTCTGTGGAAGCGTTGTCTGATGCTTGGTCCTCGTACGGTGGGAGAGGGAGAGAGAGAGTGACCTGCCTCTCCTCCTCCACCTTCACATAGTCGGGCAGACACTCCTGGCTCTGTTCATAGTCTGGGATGCCCTGCACGTAGTTCGGGGCATCAGACAGGTTCTCATAGCTTTGGGACTCTGAAATCACAAATTTAATATTTTTTTAGGCAGAGTTCTATTTCAATATCAGGTTTTAGGTAGTAAGTTAGGTAGTTCTCTTGGTTTAATGCAATTGTTTGTACAGCTGTGTCTTTCTGCAAAACGTCCAGGTTTATTCATTTGATCTGTTTTTGTTTAATTATTAATCTTTAATATTAACTGTAATTTTTTCAAACTTCTGTATTCATATTGTATTTCCTGCAATAGGTTACAATGAATTTAGGTAAATATGATTTGTGATGTAAATGTAAAGTTCAAGTACATTTTGTACATTTCTGTATGCATATAGGTTTGTTTGTTTGTATGTACAGTTTATGTGTGTCATGTGGTGTTTATTAGCGAATTAAAAAACAAAGTGTAAACTTACTCTCATCTTGCATCTTCACATAGTTGGGCAGGTTGTCCAGGCTCTGCTGCACATAGTCTGGGACACTCTGTTCATAACCATCTTCCGGGTCACTCTGCACATAGTCGGGGGCTTCAGCCAGGTTCTCATAGCTTTGTGTATCTGAAACCACAACATTTCATATTTAGTTTTAGAGTTACAGTAAACCAATGGTGGAAACGTGAAGGTGTATTGAACTCTGAGATCCTATGTAGTATACATGTGCAAACATTTTAGAAATCGGTTCATCCTAGCCTGAGAAAAGGCAGAAAGAGTGTTTCATGGTCTCACTGTATAACCCTACAAGGATAGACTGAGGAAAGACTGAGAAAGAAAACCCTCATTCATTATATTATAATAACGATTTTATAAGGATAGAATGCCGGTTCCATATGGGTGAAGAATTCCTTTAACTACATTTAATTAACGTATTTACTAAGTATCCGTGCGTTGACCAGTGTGTAACAGGCCAGTGACCAGTGTAAGACCAGTGTATAATAACAGACTTGCACTGTAAAGAAATGGCTCATGTATTCTGATAGACACCAAGTAAATAGAGCATGTAAAATTGTTACTGTTTCTGTATTTGTTTGATTTGGTCCACAAATTCACAAGATATATAAAAAAAAAAATAATCCTCTACTTTTTTCATCTTTTTTTTTGGCCTTAAGACTTTTGGCTTGTTGTCAGTTAGGATGAGGTTTCATAGTCAGTTCTTGTGATAATGTGGTTGAAAGTGAGTGGAACATATGTGGTTTAGAAAGGGAAGAGGGATTATGATGAGGTATAGCATTAATGTATGCGTCATACGATCCATTCACACAGATCCAAATAGAAAGTCTTCTCTTGCCTGCTGTTGTTAGAAACTGGGTCCGGGGAGGTAGAGGTGGCGTGTCATCTTTCAGTTTTCTTTCGTGGAATTTGTCGCTCCTAAGAAAGTCGAGAAGAAAAATAGTTCTTGGGTGAGCGTACCCATGACAAAGACATTAAGAAAAACTACCGGTACATAAAAATAGCAGTCTTTGCACTGATAGCCTTGTTTTACTGTTTCATGTAATTTATGAGGAAAAATGACTGTTTCAGAAATATTTAAAAGTTCCTCGTGGCACCTTTAAGTCGAGACAAGGCAGGCAAAAATATTGATTTTTCAATTTAGAGTTTTTTGAGCTATTTTGCTTCCATAACATGTCTTCTCTCATACTACAAATGAAAGGTTTGAAGACAGGTTCAAACATGCACATTTAGGTGTTTTTTGACTAAACCTTGTCTGTTTGTGTGTGTATATTTGTCCTATACAACCATCTTTAACGGACATTATCTCAACATTAGTTTCTTATTTTCAATACTCTGAACCAAAAATCTCCACTTCTAAAGCACTAACTAAACGTTATATAATCATTCTTAGCACTATTCTGAATAGATAGATAGATAGATAGATAGATAGATAGATAGATAGATAGATAGATAGATAGATAGATAGATAGATAGATAGATAGATAGATAGATAGATAGATAGATAATCACTTTAATACTCCGGAGGGGTAATTAATTTTGTTAAACATCTCCTACGTCTTCAACAAATCCATGTATTCATTATCAAACATGAGAAACATCCAGTGCATTATATACATGTATTCATATCTTACGGGAATGTATAGTCAGAAGCTCGGTGAAGATTTGAAATTCTCTGTATGCCTGTGGAAAGAGTAAAAGATCCACACAGTTAGAATAATCATTTGAATGATAAAACCAACATGAACATAAGATTATGTTGTTGGTTAAGTTAATTAGCTGCTCTGAAGGGATATGAGGCCCGAATAAGATGTTACAAATTAGGACAAAAACATACAATAGGATATTTAAAAAAAATATATATAATGAGGTTTTAAGTAGGACATTATCGCCACAAACCCCTAACAATAAAGATTCACTTTTGCACATCGGCTGCTACGTTAAAACGTTTTCATGTCTAGATTTATACACATACAATATTCATGTTTTCACATGCACTAACCTCTTCTATCTACATTATGATGATGAGTTGTGTGATATTTTGTTCCTTTGATTTGCTCTGGGTTTATAAACACACACACACTCACACACACACACACACACACACACACACACACACACACACACACACACACACACACACACACACACACACACACACACACACACACACACACACACACACACACACACACAGAGGATCAGTGTCTTTGCTGCGGCAGCTCCCGTTTCCCCGAAGGGGTCATTAAAGTTTCATCTAAGCCAATCAAATCCTAAGAGAGACCCCACCACTAATAATAGCAAATATTACAATTATAATCATGTACAGTATGTTTTATTTATAGCAAAATCTTTTTATCTTTTGAGGGCGATCTCATGGGTAATTCTGGCTATTTTAATAAAAAAAATTTAGTATGTTTTATTAGTGTGCATTGTCCCTGCTCAATAAACCTGAAATAAAAAAAAATAAAAAAACAAAAATAAAAAAAGTTATTTTCTGCTCACAGTAATATACAGTAAGTGCACTGTACAGTGACTTGTCCGTAAGGTTTTGGTTTCCGTTCCTTGTTTTGAATCATGACTCTTGGTAATACAGTAAATCGTTTCTCAACTAACTAAAACAAAACAGGTAGTAACTTATATCGAAAATGAACCAAGTACATTTTCACTTCATTGTTAGTTGTATTGTAACTTTTACTAGACATTTTCTTTAACACAGAAGCCTAATGAGCACATTAGATGAAGTACTGTACAAAGGCATTTTAGAATAGTGTTCAACTTCTTCTATTCTATTCTCCTATCTTCAGGGTTCCAAAGTTTTTGTAAGTCCCATGCCAGTCCACAGTGCCCCAGCCTCAGTCTGGTCAACATGACTTTATGCCTCCTTTCTTTCCTCCCAAAACACTTTCCCTTTGTGACTGTATTCTGCAAGCTATAGTAATGCCTCCCCTTCTTTTCCCTCTCCCACTGCTTCTGCCACACAGCAATGATGTTCTTTTTATGATTGACCTACACTCACTTGACCCCAGCCTCACTTTTACGTCCACATCTTCCCTTCTTAAAGCCATTTTCGCTGCCCCGTCAGCTATAGCTCATTCCCCTCTATCCCCACATGAGCTGATGGGACCCACATGAACCCCACTGACTCTCCCGCCTGCTCACTCCTCTACATCAGGGTAAGAAGCTCCACCATGAGGTCTGACCCTTTATATACTATCTATGGTCTGACCTGGCTCCAAGCCCTCCCTGCCTCAATGTCATCAGCACTGATGCAGAGTCAGAGCATATCACAGCTGGCCCCATGGCCTGACCTCCTCCACCCACTGCATAGCCCAGAATATTGCAAGCAGCCCTGTGGTGTCCACTAAAACCCCCTCAGACAGTCGCTTATACAGCTATGAAAAAAATTAAGAGACCACTCCAAATATTTAGTGTCTCTGGTCGTTTGACTATTTATAGGTTTATGTTTGAGTAGAATGAACATTTTGGTTTTTAGAGCACGTGTCACTCCAGAATTTTGAAGTTTAAGTAGTTTTAGTCTTATACTTTAAAGAGACTATGAGTAACTTTGAAATATTTCTGAAATAGTCTATTTTTCCTCTGATGTAAAGTAATTTGAACTAGATCTAACTTGTTTGAAGGGTGTTACATAAATACATTTTGAACATTATAATTATTAATTATATAGATATTGTATGTTTGTTTTGGCATAATAATATTATATTATATGTATGTAGCACTTTGTAAATTGACTCACTCGAAGCTAATGTACTAACATGATTCTTGCTGTTTTAAGTTTGTACCCTCATGGTTAAATGCATTTATTGGAAGTTGCTTTGTATAAAATCATCAGTTAAACAAAATGTAATGTATTTTTAAAAAAAAATGCTGCCGAGTCATTCCACCTACCTCTTTTCTTGGATATGCACTTGTTGATGAGAACGAAGATGAGGACGATTCCCACACTCATAAAAAATATCACAATAATCACCCACAGCCAGAGGTAATCACGTAACAGAGCCATCGGTATTATGTTCCACATCTCCGAAGACTAGACAGAGAGAGACACAAATATATATTTATCACATTAAAACTGTGAAAAAATCTCCACACACACAGAACACATCCAAACTGCTGCTATTTCGTATGTACAACACTGAATGTTATAGGAAACAAAAAGCTTTGACCACTTCCCCTTTTTGTGAGTGTTGACTCTTAAGGTTATTTCTGTATTAACGTTAGCAGCATTCTGAGAGTCTAACGATAACCTCCTGACAAATCGCTAGGGACTTTTTGCTATTGCCAAAAAGATGTATTAGCAACACACACACACACACACACACACACACACACACACACACACACACACACACACACACACACACACACACACACACACACACACACACACAAACACACTCAATAAAATGTAATTCAAATTAAATAAAAACGTGATGGATTTTTTAGTTCTAAGCTGAGACGTTGTACAGATAATTTTTTATTGTTGTCTCTTAGCTGAGGTTTCTGTGTCATAAACTTGAAATGAATGCTGTCACCATGCTAGAATTAGAAATACATACTAGTTTTGCCCCCGTATCTGCATAAACAGAATGACATACAGTAAATGTTTCTGTGTTTATCTACATGCCCAATATCCTCAATGTGCTTCCTGCCAACTTCCAACAAAAAGTTGCAAGTTCGACTAATACTGCTGATTCAGAGTGAAGACTGCAAAAAAATGTACTTTAAAAGTTGCAATTAAATCCATTTCTTATGAAAAATGATCTTCTTTTATATTAGATAACAATACAAAGACGTATATTCTGAGTAATCTCATAGTAAACAACAACTACAATGTGGATTTAAGTCACTTTTTGTAAATCATACATTAACCTCTTCCCTACCTTTTACAGAAAACAGCTGATGGCTTCTCGGATTGGTTCAAGTTGGGTGGAGTTCTCAGAAAATGGAGGACAAAAGTGGATGGCGTGATACGACAAAAGTCACCATACTTTATTTGCATGACAAATTTTCTTAGTTTAACCAAAGAAAAGGCTGAGACTGTACTGTCCCCTCCCCACCCTTCTGCCATCATGCTCCAGTGACTACAGCAGTTTGTGTGTGTGTGTGTGTGTGTGTGTGTGTGTGTGTGTGTGTGTGTGTTTGTGAGAGTGAGAGATAGAGTCATACAGGCACACAAAAATACATCTGTGTAAAGAGCTTGCTCAGTGTTGTGAATTTCTAACCAAAACCATAAGGTAAAATATAATACATATGCACCAATGCTATATGTCTTGTGACAGCTTATGTTGAGGCCGGAAAATAACTTTTCATGCATGTCCGAGTCTCTTTACTGTGTATTTTCAGTTCCTTTTTAAAGCAACAGTATGTCACATACGTACAGCGTGTATTTTTATCCTAAGACCGTGGTTTAAATGTTGAATGGTCTTTTATGTGAATGAATAAGGCCTACTCTTGTTTTATTTATATGGTGCTCACTTTATCCTTTGTCTGTCTGTCTGTCTGTCTGTCTGTCTGTCTGTCTGTCTGTCTGTCTGTCTGTCTATCAAAAGGGAGAGACCTTGAATTTGAATGTAAAACGTAGTAGTTCTCATTCCTCTAAACAAATTGTGTTTAGTGTAAATTGCCTCTATTTTGAAAGGTGACACCGGAATCAGACAAGTTAAATGTATTACAGGAAACTTGCCTTCAAAGTAAATGCGAAGGAATAATAAAATAAAATAAAATAAAAGATAAATTGTGGGAAAGGCTATTAGGAAGTGACATTTTACTATGAAGCATTTCATCTTAAATTAGTTCTATCATTAAAAATGTGTTTTACTTTTTGTTTTTAACGCTGGTGCACGTTAATGATCCCAACGGGCTATGACGAAGCGTGTTTTATTTTGAAGGCGTAACCAGAAGCCGCGCTGTTAACACCATCTGTAGATGTTCGCCTTGTTTTCTTGGACACTCCTAGCGCTTATCCCACTTCCCTGCTAATAATAATATATAGCCTGAAGCCCCCCTCTCCCCGGAGAACCATGGCTGAGGAGGCCGCGGGACCCCCTCCGCTCTCCCACCAACATGACGGTAACACCTTACTCTTTGTCTGTGTGTGTGTGTGGAAGGGTTTAATGTGGAAGGGGTTTGTGAGTGTGTATGGACCAGCAGCGGCCTTTCGCATCCTGCAGCACAACATTAGCTCAAGCTAGCATCATCAGGGCGACGTGTCACTGGCTGTCACTGGCTTATAATAGGCGTTTAACACTCAGTGCAGGTGGTGCAGTTACGAATAAAGCTAGTTAATAAAGCGGTTATGTAGCTGACTATCAGTTATGAGCTATTGCATCATAATGTAGTAGACTGCTAGAGCTTGGCTGGATCCTGTTAGCTTGGCCCCAAAAGGCTATTACATGGATCATATGGATCTTGTGTGTGTGTGTGTGTGTGTGTGTGTGTGTGTGTGTGTGTGTGTGTGTGTGTGTGTGTGTGTGTGTGTGTGTGTGTGTGTGTGCATGCATCCTGCCCACTCAGAAAAGGTTGGATCATAATAACAAGGAGGCTGGACGTTGCTCAAACAGGGGTTCGGAGACCTAACTGGGGTCCTCTGCAATAGAAATTGTGTTTCAACTGGTCTTTACAGTCTGGGTACAATGTGCTGTGTATGTGTGTGTGTGTGTGAGTGTCTGTCTGTCTACACTTGTAGCCTATCCTCGTGTCAATGTCACTGAGCTTCCCTGGTTGGTAAATACAGTAATGACAGCTTGTCATCAAAACAGAGCGACTACATCAACAGAAAAGGGATTAATTCTAAAAACTGGGATTAATGATTTTAAACCTGAAAAATGATATTGTGAAGGAGTTCAATGGAGTTCTGTGATGCTTTTGGTATTCGGACCCATAATGACATAATCAAAACAAAGATGGATTCCTCCCTTTTTAATGTCGTTAACTTGAAATCATGGGGTTAATAACAGTGTGTTGCTATCTGGAGATAACCAATAATCAACCCATTATCACATGAGGTTGTTTTCTTTTGTGTTTACTCATTATCTTGCGTTCTTGAGAAAACAATGCTGGTTTTCTGTTATAACTGATAATATTTAATGTCGTTATCTCGAGCAGATCATGAGAAAATAAACCTGTTATCACAAACAGTAGTTAGCTTTTTTTTATCAATTTATTTTATTACCGAGGGGTACTTGTATTATTATTCAAGTTCCCCTTAATAATCTTGTGCTCTTGATAACATTGTCTTTTGTCTTCTTGAGATAAAGGCCTTATAAACTCATTAGGGTATAGGGTTAGGATCACAATATAACTTCATTAAACAATTACAAGCAGCACAGCCATTCTCCGCTTCCATAACTTTATCCTTTTAATAATTGTCTTTTCCTAAACTAAATGAATGTGTTTTTTGACAAGTCAGCGAACGTTTACTTGAGTAGATAGATATTATTTTATTAATTTAAAACCATAGAAGTTACATATCCCTGTGCGTTATGAGTCAAAGTGCATAAGGAGCTTATATATTTATATATAGCCGTGTCACTGTGCTTAAAGTCCACTAAGAACCCGTGTGAATGTTTGTGTATGTGTGTGTTGGTGGAATGTCTGCTTTGGAGTTTGTTCAGACGTCACATGATCAGGTCAGAGTTGTGCTTCTGCTTGTAAATGTTTCCATTGGGAGGGAGGGGGGAGGGGGGTGTGTGTGTGTGTGTGGATATTATCATCACCTCTCTGCTCCGCTGGTTTTGAATGAGAATGGAAATAAATGAGATCCAAGGAAGCAAGCAAGCAGCACCATGTCGGAAAAAACTGCTGATTCAGGAGAGTTTGGGAGACTTTTGTTCATCAGTGTAGGCTTTGGAATAATCTAGGCCTATATATGTTGCAAAACTGGAAAAACCAAAGAAGAAATAGTCGTGCCATATACTAAATGACAGATGTGTTTCTAAATATACATTTTGGGAAGACTTGTAAATCACTTGATTCATTGATCATAACAGTGGTTTAGAAGTTGAGATTGTTGGGGTAATGCCTGTTAAAGTTGGTTGTAGGAGAAATATACAGATGCAAACATACAAGGTTTGTTAACATAACCACCTTAATGTACATTTTGGAAATTTTATTTAAACTAGTATGAAGAAGACATGTTATGGAATCAAAATAGACAAAAATCTCAAAATTGACCCGTGCTTGAAAAAAAACAAAACTTTGCCTGTGGTGTCTCATCTTAACAGAGAATAAAATGTGTCTAAACGCTAAAGCCTAAAAAAGGAGTTATTTTTTAATGCTTTTTAAGGGGTCCATGTGCAAAGAAATGTTCAAAACGATGTGTTAGTGGATATGTTTGTTGGCCTAGCAGTTCATTTCACTTGGCTTGTTCGGTCTTTTGCTGTGGTTCCCAAACTGCAGGAGGCCAACAGTTAAATCCCAGGGGTTATTTATGATTTGATTAACAACAGACAATAACACACACTTTACTGTCACAACATTATGATTTCTGAGACTTTAATTCCAATCCTTCTTTGTGTTGTGAGTCACTGACATATTTTAACTTTCTCACACCCCTAAAAAACTATTCAAACAAATGAATCCTTGATGGAAAATGTCGTTTTTTTGGCAGAAATAAGGAGAATCTTTGGCAATGTGTGTTGATGAGACACAGATGCTTCGTTTTCAGGGAAGCATTGGTCGAATGTCAAAGATGAAAAAACTTTCTTCACTCAAAGAGAATAGAAAAATAAAACTATATATTTTAAACTGTATCATAACATTATGACAAATACAATCCAAGATGACATTTAATCTCATATTTCAGTGTTAGTATTATGCCGTAAGGGAAGCGTCACAACACTCGATATATCAATACGTTTTTTAGACGGTTCACAAAATCAGGGCCAACAAATGAAGATTTATTGCCAGTATGGTAGACTTGTTTGGTCAATGAAATATAAGAGGATTGTAAGGAATTTCCCCAGATCCCAGGCTTACTTTACAGTGATTTGAGATGCATGTCTGGCCTGATTCGCTTGAGAAATGAATGAAACAATTAAGTAAGTCATCTATTTTCTGAAATTTTTTCTTATTTTTTGTGTTATTTTTAGCCCGTTTGATCTTAAGCCTTACTTTTTCGTTTCTGGAGAACGCTTGTTGTCAAAATCAGTGAACATCTCCTCATGATCCGCTACCTGTCCATACTATGTGTTAACTGAAACAAAATCAAATACACAGCTCTTTAACCCATTGATGACGGCTGCTGCGCGATGCCACATTGGCTCTCCTGCCTGATGCTGCGTCGCGCAGCATTATTACTTTATCTAATTTTCATGGCATTCCCTGCATAGAATGCACTGTCATTGGTTCAAATACACAAGAGGTGGGTTTTGTTGATTTTTTTAAGACCACGTGACCACCCAAAAGTTGTGTGGTTTGCCGAAAATCACGTCAATCAAAAAAATAAAATATAAAAAATAAAACAAAATAATAAAAAAATACGCCGGCTATGTCGCGACAGAACAGTTAGTGGCGTTTGGTGCGCAGAATCAAGGTCTACTATAGACTACTGACGAAAATCACAAAACACATTGCATCTATTTATTAACAATATTTAATAATTTTCTAATTCATCTCTTTTTGACGATTTTTAGAAATATTTGTTGGTTTGTAAGCGCTAAGGGAGCATGTTTAAATAAAACCTGTGAACCTTAACTTTTAAAGTTTTTTTTCAGTTTCTTGTGTTACGGCTTAGATATTAAGGTTTTGGGACTTGACAATTGATTTTTTCGAAAACCTCGGCATAGGACAACCGGCAGACAGGGAAACTAACATTTTGCAAGCTACAGGAGGCCCCATTTGTTTACATTTTAAAGGGCCTAGGCTGTGTATTAACACCTATGTGATCAGTTTGATTAATAAACTTTTTTTTGTGTGTGTTTATGTCTCTGTCTGTCTGTCTGTCTGTCTGTGTGTCTGTCTCCGTCTCCCAGAGGTGCTTCAGCAGCGCGTGGCGGCTCTAGAGCAGGAGAGAGCAGAGTTCATCAGACTGAAGACGCAGCTCGGGGCCGAATTCAACCAGAAACGAGCAAAGTTCAAAGAGCTCTTCATGTCCAAGGAAGGTAATGGACTGTCTGGACTGATTTGATTTAAAAAAAAAAAAAAAAAAAAAAAATTATTTGACTGTCTGGGCCCAGGGTTGTTTCTTTTGTTAGATTAATAATACACACACACACACACACACACACACACACACACACACACACACACACACACACACACACACACACACCGTTACTGATATAGATTAATAATAAATATCTCTGGTTATCAATAACCCCGCCACAGTACTCTGATACATAAATAATAAATAACCTGAAAGCTCTGATATGTAATAAGATCCATCTGATATACTCATAATGCACATTAGGCCTGCAGCCATCTATTAGTTTAGTAATCAGCTATTATACAGATTTCCTGATTGATAAATTGCATAAGGTTTAAGTGACCTATTGTTTTGATAATGTTTTTTTATTCGATTGATGCAAACCGTTTCCAGCTACGGTTAAAACTAGTAGTGCACCGATTGCAATTGCAGATTTTTGTAAAGAGTCCAACCTGTATTATTTTAAAGCCATAGACGTAAAACATGCCTGTGTGTGTTTTGAGTCAACGTGCCAAAAGGGGGCTTATCATGCTTTGTGCTCAAAATCCACAAAGAAATGTATGAATGTTTGTGAAGTGTGTTGTAAATGCATTGACCCCCCTTCTTGGCGAAGCTGTGGTGAGATTGGTGGGGTTGCAGGGTCGGTGGTTCAATCCCCCGTCTCCCCGCCACATGTCCAAGTGTCATTGGGTAAAAAGAGACACTGAACCCCGAATTGCTCCTGATAGTTAGCTTGCACCCTTTGTGGTAGCTGCTGCTATCGGAGTATGAATGTGTGTGTGATTGAGGTGAATGTGTACAAAACAATGTAAAGCACTTTGAGTCTGTGAAAAACCAGGGAAAAGCGCTATATAAGTGGAGTCCATTTACCATTTACCATTGGCCGACCCGCTCTACCACCTGAGCCACAGTCGCCCCACAAAGAAACGTGTAAATGTTTGTGAAGTGTATTGTAAATTCATTGACCCCCCTCTCATCCCCTCTCTTTCCCCCCATAGAGGAGCTGAAGAGGCAGCAGGCAGCTCTGGACGGGGCCCAGGCTGAGCTCCAGTGTGTCCAGGAGCAGCTGTCCCAGGCCCGCAGCGAGATAGAGACCATCAAAGAGGTCGCCACCGTGTCTGAAAACACCAAACAAGAAGCCATAGACCAGGTCAGGGGCCAGTGGCAGGAGGAGGTGGCTTCACTGCAGACCATTATGAAAGGTAAACATGGAACTTTACTCCTTTTTTTTATCAAATATTTTTTGATATTTTTGGGCATTTTCAAGCTTTATTAGTCAGTACAGAGTTGAGACAGAGAGAGGGGGGGGGGGGGATGACCTGCATTAAAGGTCCACGTGTCGGATTTGAACCTGCGACCACTGCAACAAAGTCAGTGATTCTGGAGAACGCTTGTTGTCAAAATCGCTTTTTGTCGAAATCAGTGAATATCTCCTCACGATCCACATACCTGTCCGTACTGTGTGTGTGCTCTGAAAAAAAATCCAGTGCTAAATAATACACGGTCTAGGCTCTGTAAACGAGCTGCGTTGGGCCCTTTTGTTAAAATACCAGTTTACAAAGCCTAGGCTGTGTATTAACACCAGCTACTATTGCAGTGCACACACAGTACAGACAGGTAGCAGATGTTGACGAGATATTCACTGATTTTTATCAAAGGAATTTTGACAACAAGCGTTCTCCAGAGTCACTGACCTAAGCTTTAACAAAGATGTTATGAAAAACACCAGATGTTGTATTTGTGCTGTGGAGGCTTGACTTAATGCCTTTGGCTCACAACACAATCCCACTGTTCCAAAACAACTTCCTGCCATAAATTACATCTACTTTATCCACATTGTGAAGGTGTCCTCCAATTGGCTATGATAGCATTTCTCTTTTTCATTTTTTAAATATTTTTTTACACATTTCCTGATCAGTCAAGTACTGTTTTCTTTTATTTATGCACAAAAGATAAAAAACGCTCACAAAATCTGATATCATAAATAAAACTACCCAACAACTATATACGAATATAGCTGAAATTATTAGTCAATAGGCAGAAAATAATTCTCACCTATTTGTGTAAAAGGGGTTATATTGTCTTGGTATTTGACATGAAGAGAGCTTTATTGTTTGGTCCCCAGTAATAAAGCTACTTTGCAAAAAAACACATGAATATCTCAGTAATAAAACTACCCTTCTCTCTCCCGTCCCAGACACGGTGTGTGAGTATGAGGTTCAGTTCCACCAGCGGTTGGAGCAGGAGCGGTCCCAGTGGAGTCAGTACAGAGAGGCTGTGGAGAGAGAGCTGGCTGAGCTCAGGAGACGCCTCACACAGGGACAAGAGGAGGAGAACCTGGAGGAAGACATGAAGAAAGTAGGCCTCGTTTTTATGCTTCAATTGGTGTTTTCAGACTTAAAACATTTTTTTTCTACGGAAAAGTATTTGGGCCATTATGTAGCAAAATACAATTTTATGATAAAAGTTGAAGTGTTGAGAAAATAATATGTTGTGATTGAAGTCAAAATGTTTAGAATGAACTTGACATTTCAAAAGTTAATATTAGTTCATATTTTGTGGCTCCATCAAACAGCGCAAAATGACTGACAAAATGCCTTGTGGAGATTTAAGTGCGAAACTGTTCTTTATTCTTTATATTAACTTTTTCTTGAAGAGACCTCCTCCCTAATACTCTTCATATGTTTCTGTGAGATTGCTGAATCATATTTTTACAGCTGTAAATTGAATGTAAAGGACTTGTGCAGCTAAATGCATGTCTACATGTTAAATAATGTCATGTTAAAACCCCTTTAAAGGCGCAGGAGGATGCAGAGAAGCTTCGTTCAGTGGTGATGCCTCTGGAGCTGGAGATCGTGGGCCTTAAAGCCAAACTGAGCACAGCAGAGGACAGGGTCAAAGAACTGGAGGCCTCCAAGGTTAGCAGCAGACTGTTATCAGTGATTCAGACTGGGAAAGATGTTAACCGGCCATGGAGGCTGCTCTTTCTTCACTTTAACTGTGTAAAATCAATGTTTCAAATGATGACATGTTGGGTCTTGAATATGGATGGAATTTGGCCTTGAATTTTATGTTTTAGTAGGTATGGATGGATACCTTCTAAAAAGACTTCTTGTCTAAGAAACCACCAGTTTGTAGGTGTGAAAAGAAGCTGTTTGATTTTAGCAGTTGCAATTTTCATAGATAACTGTGGTTGTGGCTTGACTGTTACAATGCAGTGCAGGTTTTACTATTAATAAGACTACTACTCCAGTATATAGGTAATAAATATAATGCATGGTTTTAATTATAATGTGCCAGTTGTAATAATGGCATTTTACCTTTTTTCTTAAGATGATTGCCTTGGATTTTTCTTTATCCTCCCAAACCAGAGAGCACCGTCTTAGTTTTATAAAGAGGTCTTTCAGTTTTTAATCTAAGTGACGTATTCAAGAGTTGCATATTTCTCTGGTTCTTCCCCAGGTGAAGGAGCTGAACCACGTCCTTGAGGCAGAGAAGTCGTGTCGTACGGACCTGGAGATGTACGTGGCTGTGTTGAACACTCAGAAGTCTGTCCTGCAGGAAGACGCAGAGAAACTACGGAGAGAGCTACACGAAGGTACTGACTGAGAGAGGCTTCTTCATGACTCAAAGTCCTTTTTATAAATGGAAGAAATTTGGATAAGTTTAGCAGCCACTAAAGACCGACAACTTAAAGGTGTAGTCAGCTTGTTGTCAATATCACTTTTTGTCAAAATCGGTAAATATCTCCTCACAATCGTACTGTCCGTGCTGTGTGTGCACTGAAAAAGAAATCTGTGTATACACAGCCTTGGTTCTGTAAATGGGCATGTTGATAGCTTCAGTGGGCTCCTTTGTTTACATACCAGTTCACAGGGCATAGGTCTAGGAAATTGCATCACTGAAATATAGCTCTGTGTGAGTGTGAAATTCGGCACCTTTTTTGAACTGTAGACACATCTAAATGTCACTGTTTCTGTCACCTTCCTATAAATAACAACAACCTCTCTCTCTCCCCCCTCCATCTCTCTCTCCCTCCCCCCCTCTCTCTCTATCCCTCTCCCCCTCCATTTCTCTCTCTCCCTCTCTCTCTCTCCCTTTCTCCCCCTCTCTCCCCCCTCTCTCTCTCTCTCTCTCTCAGTTTGTCATAAACTAGAGTTGGAGCGTCAGCAGCACAACCAGCTCAAACACACGTGGCAGCGCGCTAACGATCAGTTCCTGGAGTCTCAGCGTCTCCTCATGAGAGACATGCAGCGCATTGAGAGCGTGCTCTCCTCCGAGCAGCTACGCCAGGTGGAGGAGATGAAGAAGAAGGACCAGGTAGACAGACAGACAGACAGACAGACAGACGCAGACACATGCACTCACTCACTCACTCACTCACACACACACACACACACACACACACACACACACACACACACACACACACACACACACACACACGCACACACACACACACACACACACACACATAGACACATGCACACAGACTCACTCACTCACTCACTCACTCACTCACTCACTCACTCACAGTCTCACACACTCACTCGCTCACAGTCTCACACTCACTCGCTCACAGTCTCACACACACACTAAACACACCTGACAATGCCAGGTCTACTTTACCAGCTGGGTTTCCATCACCCTTCTTTTGAATGTGCATTTTGAAGTATCACATCAGCAAAGGGTGATTGTAACACAGTAATTCTGGAAAAAAAATCCTTTAATACGCAATCAAGTTCACGCTCATTTGAGGTGGTTTTTGTCTTATACATGCATCATAATGTCTGCATTTCTTGGTCTCCGTATAGCAGTAATCATGGGGAATACTAACTTCACTGAAAGGACAATTAACAACTTGTCTAATTGAAAACAATTCCTGCAGACCTCTCTCCATGTTTGTTTAGTTTTTGGTTTGTAACATCTACTTATTCTACTTTTTATCCCAGCCATGTTACGGTACGTTGCCCATAGCGCCATCTGCAGATTAAAACTAGTGGAGTTAATGCAAACACACCTAAAAACTTTTTTTTTTTTTTTTTTTTGTGATCTTTCAAAAGATTAGCTTCACATTTAGAAACCTTGCCAGTGTGTTCAGACTGAGCATGGATCTACTGTAGGGAAAAAAAAAACTTTTACAGTAACTGGAAATACGTGACGTTGTGTAAAAATATGAGTTTTCCCTTCTTTAATATACAGTCTACGGTTTACCAGCATATCGAGGCTGTGGTTTGACAGATCATTTAATTCCTTTTTTCCTACCGAGACGTGTAATCTTCTTTAGCAATAATGAAATGAATACGTCTGGCTGCTGTGTGAATGGATGGAAAGAAAGTTTGGCCAGGGGCAGCGCCGTCGTATAGGGGGGGTAAGTTATGACAATTATAAGGGCCCACAGCCCACTAGGGCCCACACAAACCCCCCAGTAGCCTCTATGACAAAATTATTATGCATACAATGAACTATGATATATTCATACGAATGAATCCGAATCAAAACAAAGCCACAAGTCATACAATATTCTAATTTCAATAATTTCAAATACCCCCTTAGCCCCTTCTTAAATAATGGTTTGGTCCACCCGCCCCCACCCTCGCGTCTCTGAAGAATCTGGCAGCTCCTCGCTGCGCTGTGTGTCTCAGCGCCGGTGCAAACATACACAAACACAAGCATGCACCCGCGGTGCATCACTCACGGCGGACGAGCGTTTCGGTTAAATAAGCTAATAATTTTCGGACCAGAATAGACGTGAATGACGCTGGTTGTTACTGCAAGTAAGTGAAATAAAACATAAGTTATAAAGCCCAACATTGTCCCATGAGTAGGCTTCACCTGTCCACCTGCATTCAGCGTGAACACGCAATATTTTAATCTGTTCTGTCGGTCCAGAGAAGCACAGCACGCTAGCTCAGCAGTTAACTAGGAATCATAAAATAATGCATGTAGCGCTGCTGACTGAGACTAGTGTAGCAGACCCTCCTCCCTATAGCAGTGACATACAGACAGAGAGGAGAGGAGAAATAGGCCTATACTGTCACTGAACCATGCTTTTAATTTTTTTTAACTTTCCTCAGTATCCTGATGTCAGACACAGACTATGATTTAATCTATTTGGACATTATTGAGTTTATTTAAAAACATTTGGAAAAAATGCCCTCAGTCGCCCATGCACTGTGCATATTCTATAGCCTATTTCACCCTCATCTGTGAACATAAAGATAGCTGGACAACAGAGTTCTTCATGTAAAGTTAAGTGGTTTCTTTAGAAAATAATATAGAAAGATTACAACTTTGTGGATGTTTATTTGCATAATATTCTATTTTAGATTAATATTTTTATGGTAAATACATGTGTCTTTCTTCAATAGCTTCATTTCATTCATCTGACTCAGTGTCTCCAAATTATTCCAAAAATAATTAGGCCTAGTACACAGAAAAAAGTTGTTCACACAAAATTCCTCAGATTTTGCCTCATAATTTTCCTCTCAAAGTGCACCAGATTCATGCATTTCACTTTAAAAAGGTAAAAAAAAATCTCCCGGGGGGGCATACCCCCGGACCCCTTTGGAGGGTCACGATCTCTGCACTATTTTTACCCAGCTGCACATTGGAGGCACTAGCGGAAAACACTGCTGCTCCCTTCACCACGTCTGATACTCGTTGGAGTGCCTGCATAGTGGCTGTTAAAACAGTTGCAAATCACGTACCATCACTCCTAGAATAAGACAACTAATAATACATAATTTACATAATAATACTCTGACTTGTTAAGTCCTTAATTGTAAAAAAAAGAAACAAATTGGGTGTACCAGGCACCGTCAAGAACACTGAAAAAACTAGAAAATTGAAGGTGGCAATGAATGGGGTAGAGGGGCCCACACCGATATTCTTTCAGGGGGCCCAGAATTCCTAGCAACGGCCCTGGCCAGGGGTGAGAGGGATGGATGGATGGATGGATGGTGAGGCAATGGATCAAATTTAAAATAATCATGACCTTTGAATGTACCAAGCCAAACATTACTCCTCAGTTGGGGGACAGTTTGGGAGGCTGTGATGTAGCAGACCTTATTCTGTATTATTAACTTTATTTGGGGTCACAGCTAGTAAAATATCAGGTTTTATCTTTTACTTATGGTAAAACACACCCAAAAGTATGAGAATAAACTACCCTCTGTCTTTATCTCCACCTCCTCTAACTTTCTGAAAACCTGTGTTCAAAAACCACAGTCATTTTTCTCTCGCCTTATGACATCATAAGGGGAGAAGCAACGCCCCCTTGCTACCAACACTATACGATGAAACCAGTTTGTAGTGCAAAACCCAAATTTGAATTTTGAGTCTGAAAATAAGCACAATATACCTTTTAAATGTCACAGGATTACCTAATAAAGAGTATATTTAGTAGATGGAACAATAATATGACTATAATAATGATGTTAAAGCATATTTCTCTGTTCTATCCATGGTAGGAGGAAGATGAGCAGGAGCGTCTGAGCCAGGTGAAGGACATCCAGGGGGAAGACGCCGGAGACAACACGGAGCCTCTGGAGGATATGTTCCTCGGGCTGAGTGTGGATATGGTACGAGCCCATTGTAACCAGAGACACACACTAAGCTATCAGGGCTATTATAGTCTACCATCATATTATATTCCCTTTGAGTAATGTGAGCTTCAAACGGGCAACATGGCAGCTTCACTTTGGTCCTTGTGTGTTTGTGCTTGTAGCCGACATGAACCTGATGCTGCTGCCTTTTGATGTTTCGTCTTTAAAAAAAACATCCCGTTTGCCTTTTTACATATGTCTCTTTTTCAGCATTGATGAAATATGAAACAGCAGTTTTTTTCCATGTTTTATTATTATTATTATTATTATTATTATTATTATTATTATTATTATTATTATTATTATTATTATTATTATTATAATAATAATATTATTATTATTATTGTTATTATTATTATTATTATTATTATTATTATTATTATATTTTCCATTTATTTATATTTTCAACAATGAAAATCTATTCCATTGTGGATTTAGAAATACATTTTATATCACCCTTTTTATTTTTTTTGCAGTTTTTTCCCCTTTTCTCAAACATTTTATTCATGGAATTTCTCAAGACATTTCTTTTCCTTTTTAATTCACTCCCAGCCTCACACCAACCACAGTGCGCACGGCTCCATGCTTTCCCTAGACACAGACCCCATGGCCTTGGACCCTTACAAGGAGAACCTTCGCAGAGCCCAGTCCACAGACAGCCTCGGTTCCTCAATCTCTAACCAGCAAGGCCTCAACCACAAGGCAAAGTCCGCCAGCCACTTGGACGAATCCGATTTTGGGCCTCTCGTTGGGGCCGACTCAAGCGTCACAGACATTAGCTTTGGTGAAACTTCGTCCATCAGTTCCATGAAGTTAACGGCGAGTCATTTCCTCTTGACTAAAGACCAAGAGAAGGCCATTAAAGCCATGACACCGGAGCAGGAGGAGACGGCTTCGCTGCTGTCCAGTATCTCCCACGCCCCCGACACAGCCTTCCTACCGCCGGTCGGCTACAGGCTCGTCAGTGACAGCGAGTGGAATCTGTTGCAGCAAGAGGTAGATCAACTTTATTCCAGACTCAGGTGGTTCATATAAAATACATACAAAACACAGACAATACAAAACAAACAAACAAACAAACAAACAAACAAGTATAAGGTTAAAACACATACAGGCATCTATGCCAGTGATTCCAGAAGTCAGACGGATATTTTGTGTCACTTTACACAGGTAGCAACCATAGATAGTATATAAAGGTAGCAACACCACGGAGGGTTTAATAATCGATATATTGTGATATTCCTCATAGTTCACTGAAAATATAAAAACAGAGCTGAAATACACGTTGCTGTGTATGATCTTGGTGGTCCTGATACATGCTGCAGCAAGAGTTAGCAACACAAAGGAGAGGTTTAACACACAAGATTTCATTCTGGAGAACGCTTGTTGTCAAAATCACTTTTTGTTCTAATCATTTAATAGCTCCTCGCGATCCGCTACCTGTCCCTACTGTGTGTGTGTGTGTGTGTGTGTGCTGAAAAAAATACACAGCCTAGGCTCTGTAAACTGGTATGTAAACAAAGGGGCCCACCGTTGCTAGCAAGATGCCATTTTACAGAGCCTAGGCTGTGTATTTGGATTGGATTTTTTTCCCCCAACAACAACAGGTAGCGGATTGAGAGGAGATATTCATGGATTCGGACAAAAAGTTATTTTGCCAACAAGCGTTCTCCAAAATCGCTGACTATTAGCAATGATTTTATGATGCCAACGTTATTAATATTAAAATGTATTTCCCAAGTGTTAGAATTGTCGTAATCCCAAATATTCAGTTATATAAGATGTTAGGCATGACATAATCATGTAGTTATTTTGAAGTGTTTCATGCTTTTCTTGCTGTTCTCTCATTAGGTGAAAAACGCCGGGAGGAAACTGGGCCGTCGGTGTGATATGTGTTCCAACTACGAGAAGCAGCTGCAGGGCATCCAGGGGCAAGAGGCTGAGACACGGGATCAGGTTGGCTTCTTTACACTTTTATTTGCCTTTTACTACAAGATTTATTTATCCGTTTAATAATTGTATTTGCAAAGAGATGTAGTCTTCATACAGTCATGTAAATCATCATTGTAATATGAGAATATTTTGCAATTTTTTTCCTCTCTCACATTAAATAGTTAAAAAATTGTTAAAAACGAAGAATGTTATTATTATATATGTTTTTTTTATACATATAAATCCCATTGAAGCCGGAGACTCATTTGCAAGGGAGATTTGTTCCCATTTACACGTTACCATTCACACACACATTCATACACCGATAGCAGGCTAACTATCTACATTCACAAGGACACAACAACCATGACACAAGTGGTAGGGCGGGGATCGAACAGCCAACCCTTCGATCATTGGCCGACCCGCTCTACCACCACAGTCGCCCAACCAATGTATTTTAAAGTGTGTTAAAATATTGTTTCGCAGGTGAAGAAGCTTCAGGTGATGCTGCGTCAGGCCAACGATCAGCTGGAGAGGACCATGACGGAGAAACAGAACCTGGAAGAATCTGTCAAAGCAGGAAACGAGGAAACCACTACGAAGGTTAGGATTCCGTAAATGTGTTTATCACTATAATGCTTTTGTAGTGAGTAAAGTCAGATCAGACAACATAAGCTGTTATAAAGTTTAAGCATGAGAGTTTAATTCAAATCAATGGTTTCTCGCGAGGATGTTTTCGTTGTGTACAGCCAGAGCTTACAGTACGAAAAGATACTTCTTCAGGTGAAAACAGTCAATTTAAATCATTTACACAAAGCTTCAACCACATGACACCATCTTTGTCATGTGATTGGTTTACACTTAAACAATAGACAGGAGTCCTAAATAACACTGCAGGGTGTGTCTGATGGTGGGGGGTGGAGGGGGAGACAGTCTGAAGACAATAGGCTGGTTGTAGGTGTGGAATACACATAGTACGTGGAGAGGGGGGAATTGGAAGTTTCTAAATGCAGACAGTTAAAAACAGCAACAGTTTAGTATTATTCAGAGAAATACAATATTCGATATACAATGTTTCCTATTGCAGATATAAGCATTCTATCATTTCAGATCATATGCAATATTTCCATTACACTTCCACACTTTTTTTCTTTTTTTTTGAAGGCCTAAACAGGCACCCTGAGAAAAAGGTAAAACTCTAATTCATTTTAAAATGTTAAAGTGACAGATGATCTGTGAGTCTTGACATATGGACCAAAATGGTTATATAAATTTTAAGAAGACAGATAATTTAGAAAAAGCTCAAGGTGAGGAACAAAAGTAAGCACTTAGCCAAAAGTCACAGAACAACTGACAGACCTATACACAATGTGCCAAAAAGGCTCTCCATCAATGCATTAAAGAGAGAAAAAAAAAGACAGTATGGTAAACTAAAATCAAGGGTAGAAAAATTGGTTAAAGAAAAAAAAAAAAAAACCTTACTTCAATTTAGAGGAAAAAAACACTAAACCGAATATTCAAACATAGTCCATGGGCATGAATAAAATGTTGAAGCATCAAAAGGTAGAAAATCAATCAGATAAGCAAAGGTTTGCACACGTGTTCAGAGCATGATCAAAAGTGTTCAGATCATGAAAAAAATCAATGTCCAAAACAAAAGTCAAGGTTCTACAGTCAAGGCTACAGTCCAAGAGTCCATCAAAAGAAAACAGCGCACAAAAAAGGAGTCTCTGTGAATGTTTATGTGTGCTGCAAAGATTTTTGTGTGGAAACGTGCAAAGGAAAGTTGAAGTGTCTGTAACGCTGTCAGTGTGTTTGTGCAGTTGTAGATGCTTGTGGGATATTTGTATGTGTGTCTGTATCTCCGTCAGTGAGGTCATTTGTGGTTTGCTTGTGTTTGTTTTGTGTTGGTCAGCGGTCATAGGCATGGGTCATCTACTCTGCAGCACCGGGCTTGTAGGCTGGTGTCATCTCAGCAGGAGAGGGGAAAGCAACTGCTCTGTTCAGCAAATCCTTAGCGTGGTCTCAGTATTCTGGTGCTGACTTTTAGTTTTAGGTCGTGGGCATCTTCTCTGTGGCTCTGCGGTGATGGGCTGGAGGTAGCTGCTCAGTAGGCTGTGATGGTGGACCGTGGTGGGCTGGTAGGCTGGAGGTTGCTTCTCTGCAGGCAGTGATGATGGGTCCAAACATCCTTCTGAGGGGGCAAACAACTGATCTGTTCAGCTGAGCAGGGGGTGGTCAGCTGTTCAACATCTGAATGAGGACAAAAGAACAGAACGAGAAAGAAAGGTTATTTTAGTGTGATATCAGTGAAAATGCCAATGTTGTTGAAAGAAATGTAAAATGTCTTACCAGGTGTTTGCAGTCATGAAGAAACAAAACAACAATTGAAGTAGAAAAAAAAAACTAGTCAATAGGCTATACCAACCCTTAGGATGTTCCGAGAAGAAATCCTCCATCAAAGAAGCTGCATAATATGGTTATCTTTTCACAATGGGAACAAGACTTGAACAATAATACATTGCTAAATTGGTTTGTTAGGCATAAGGAAATACGCAGAAGGTGGGAAACAGTCAAAAGAAACATAAAAGAAACAAGATTTGGGAATAGAATGAGGTTATCTGTGAGTTGGGTCGTAAAGTGATGCTAACAGCACACTTGTGTTGGCTCCAAAACAAGGTTTCTAGTGGTAGCTGAGCAATTTGGTCTGAATGAGACCACTCAATTTCAAATGGATCACTGCTCTCACATTTTTGACTTGAAATGTAGGTCATTTAGGGGCATATATGCTATGCCATTGATCAAAGTCATGCTACGAGCAAAAGCAACAAGTTTAGCAGAAATAGCACTGTCTGGCAACGGGGAAAACAGCTCGTTTTCATAGCTAGTCTTATCAGTAGTCAAACAGACACAAGTGGCGTTCTCAGGCATTGTGTCAGCTAACAGGGAACGTGTGTGTGTGATGTTCTTTCCTCCGGCGTCTGCTGGCCGCTGTGAATGGCCGTCAGTATTCTGCGAAGCGTCCTGTGGAACCTTCGCTAGTCAATACGCACCGTCACGAAGGGGACAATCGCGCCTCCAGTGCCCGGGCTTGTTACAACGGAAACAAACATCGCGGTCGACTTTGTTATTACGAGGTCTGTTGTCGTACGAATGAAACTTCTTACGGTGATCATTTGGCTTGAACCGGTCATTTTGTTCCCGCCCTCTCTCCTTCGGCGTGCCCTGAAACATCGCGAGGGATGAAGCTGTCGTGAGGTTAGCCTGGTGCAGCTCTGCAACTTTCGCCTCCAACGCCTCCTGTTCCTGCTTTTTTAGAAGTTTCTCCACGTGGGCTGCATACTCCTCGATCAACTGAATCTTGGCAGAATCCCATGAAGTACACAATTGTTTAATCATATCAGCATTTTTCTTATGCATACCGTTATAATAAGCGTTACGTAAGTGGGCCTCGTAAATTGTAACGGGTCCCTCGTTCAGATTCTCGGGGGTTGGAAGACCACAAAAGTCCTTATGGACTATAGTTAGACGAGCAAGATAAGAGGCAGTAGTCTCGTCATCGGTCTGTTTACATAGAGAGATTTTCATCATGTCTATTTTGGGCGGAAAAGCAGAAATGCAACGCTGGGCCAATTCGGTTATTACTGTTTTGTAGAGGGCGTTGGAATCGTGATCGTACACAACGTGTAATAGTCTGACCTCCTCCACAGGGTACGTGTTAGAAAGCTTAGCCCAATCACTACCAATCTTTGCCATCAATAAACGCCGCAACTCTGTGGTGGTGGGCTTGAATTCCCTGCAGAATTCCAAGATGGCATCAGCGAAACGTTTTCCCCCCGCGTCTTTTAACACGGGGAGGTGGGCCATTGCTTTTTCAAGATCAGCCATATGCCATGGCCGGTGAACCAACATAGGACCCTCCGGTCCCGCTACCAAGATCATAGGCAAAGCGTATTCAGTGTTATTGGTGCGATTAGGACTAAGTGGCTTAAAAGGCAATTCAGATAAGGGACCCAGTGGTTCTGACTGAGTCATAGGAAGAGCAAAAGCAGTGGTATTTGTGTGAAAAGCATTTGTACTTACCTGTTTGTGCTGTATCGGCTGTGGTTGGAAAGACAAACCTGAGCGTGTTTGGGAAGTGGGCACGATGTGTGTCTCTGTTACGGCCCCAGCACCTCCGCGATTGTGGAGCTGTGCCAGTGGGTACAGTGGCAGTGCATTGTCGTAAGGCGGAGGGTGTTGGTCGGCAGAATCCCAAGTTATACATTGATTTTTAATCATATCAGCATTCTTTTGTTTCATACCGTTTAAGAAACTGTTGCCTAAATGGGCTTCATAAAGTGTAACAGGGCCGTCGTTTATATTGGCGGGGGGAGGTAGGCCAAAGAAATCGTTGGGAACTACAGTTAAACGAGTGAGATAGGAGGCAGCTGATTCGTCATCTGTTTGTTTACATTGAGATATTTTGGTTATGTCAATTCTGGCTGGAAAAGCAGTAATGCAGCGCAGTACTAAGTCAGAAATCACATTTTTGTAGATTGCATTGGAAGCGTGATCGTATTCCGGGTGCACAAGTCTGATGTCTTCTAGTGGAAAATTATTAGAAAGTTTTGCCCAATCATTTCCGATCTTTGCCATCAGTAAACGTCGCAATTGTGTGGTAGTGGGCCTAAATTCTTTGCAGAAAATAAGTAACTCATCTGAGAACCGTTTCCCCCCCACATCTTTGAGTACTGGGAGGAGGGGCATAACGTTAGCAATATCCTTCGAATTCCAAGGCCGATGAAGTAACATGAGGCCGTCTGCGCAGGCAGCTTCCACCATTGGAAGGGTGAACGCAGTGGTTGTGTGGTGTAATGGATTTATACTCACCGTGCTCTGTTGCTTGAAAGGCAAACCTGATCTGGTCAGAGCGGTTGTCGCGATGTGTGCCTCAGCAACATTGAGTTGTTTCAGCTCTGGGTATACCGGGCTTACGTAGGGTAGAGGGCTGCTTGTTGTCTGTGCTGTGGAGATGCTGGCTGCGGCAGCGTGTGTTGTCACCGGAGCACGTTGGTGGGGGCTCCTGGCGTCGTATAATTCTTCCTGTAATTTTAAGCACTGAGACACACATGGAGTTATTTTGTCCCCTGCTGGCTGGCATCCATTTCCCCGTCTTGTCGCTTCGTCAAACCAATGTTTAAATGCCTGCCAGTCGGCGCGGAATCTTTTCTTATTTTTCATGTGTGCCGTACGGGTTTCCTCTGCCTGCAATTGTTCCTTTAATTTAAGTATTTGACATACGCTAAAACTGCCATCAGTAGGGAAACCGAAACGATTCCACTCATGCATTTGAGTCACAGATGAAAACCCGTAGTTTGTTTTCATGTACATGATTGGCGTATTTGGGATGGGAATATTGTCCCTCGTATTCCTACTGGAAACCTTTCCCATGTTACAGTTAGCACAGAAAAGCTATATAAATTTGAAGTTATACAAAGAAAACAAACAATGCAAATAAAAACAAACAATGCCCACAATAATCAATTACCCCTGTTCCCAACCATTGATGTGAAACAAACACTCCTCAAAAACAGCAGTTTACAATTACAAAAGGGCCTAAACGTTTTCCGAGAGAACGGCCTTATGCAATACTCATAAACAGCCTCCCATCAAGCATTATGATTTGGGCATGCAACAAGATCTGTGGGACTCGAACCCGATCTCTTATGTTGGGCAAAGACTGGATAAGGGCCCTGGTATACCTTATCTGTGGGATTCAGACCCGATTCTCATACCTTAATAATCCAGTCTACTTGGCAGTTACCTCACCTTGACTCAAACTCGGATCTTGGTCTATATTCTGAACAATTTAAAACTTAAATTATTGACTAGCAGGCTGGTTTAATCCTCGTCCCACTCCTAAATGCAAGGATTTAATCGCAAATAGTCACGTTTCGCGCTCACACACTCAGCCTTACGCACACTCAGACAGTCCCACACGTCGCATTTGGTTCTTACGCACACACAGACATGCAGACAGACACACACTTACTTACCCACAGACACTCTCACGTGCTCAAATATGAATATGTGCCACGGGGCACTTCTCAACTTGTCCTGGTTTGAGAGAATAAGAGACCGAAAAAGCCGCTTTTTCGAGGTGATCACTCCAGTAACCCGGCAGAGGGTCCGAGGGGAATCGTCCTTGGCCACTAGTGAGAAAAGTCAGATCAGACAACATAAGCTGTTATAAAGTTTAAGCATGAGAGTTTAATTCAAATCAATGGTTTCTCGCGAGGATGTTTTCGTTGTGTACAGCCAGAGCTTACAGTACGAAAAGATACTTCTTCAGGTGAAAACAGTCAATTTAAATCATTTACACAAAGCTTCAACCACATGACACCATCTTTGTCATGTGATTGGTTTACACTTAAACAATAGACAGGAGTCCTAAATAACACTGCAGGGTGTGTCTGATGATGGGGGGTGGGGGGTGGAGGGGGAGACAGTCTGAAGACAATAGGCTGGTTGTAGGTGTGGAATACACATAGTACGTGGAGAGGGGGGAATTGGACGTTTCTAAATGCAGACAGTTAAAAACAGCAACAGTTTAGTATTATTCAGAGAAATACAATATTCGATATACAATGTTTCCTATTGCAGATATAAGCATTCTATCATTTGAGATCATGTGCAATATTTCCACTACACTTTATTATTACACTGTAGTGCTTTAGTGCAACTGGCTGTGTGGATTCTTTAAAGCCTGTACTATTTTGAGGGATTTTTTTTTTAAATTTCAAAATAGTTGTGATGGAATAATTGTGGAAAATGAGACCATTAACACGAAGACCACACATTTTTTTTATGGGCAGCTTTTTTTTTTTCACACATTCCGATCGAGGCGTTCTTTTTTTATATTTTTTATAAAACTAAAAATGTGCGCGTTTTTCAGGCAAACTGAAAGACATGGCTAAATAATGAGTTTAAAAAAAATACTTCTATGGTGACTAACAAGCATTGTCTAGCGCTTTACACAGCAGGCACAGTACGTACCATAACTAACTTTTCAGATCATCAGTATGCACCTCTCCCTTTCCCCTGATCCTCCCACACATCCCCAGGTGGTCTTATCAGTTTGAAAACCTCTGAAGAAGAGAACCTTCTACCTACCGACTCATATTTTCATGTAATCAAATAAATAATCAAGTATTCAAGTTGTTACTCTCCCTCACATCTAGCTCGTTAGGTTAATGCTGGAGTTTCTTAGCCGTGAGTCTTAACTTGATTTGCCAATGTATGAGTATTCCTTTATCTCTATCATAGATTACTTGCATTTTATTGAGTGATATTGTAAATAATAATCAATAATGTATAAAGGCATAATGGTATTGTGTTTTTTTTTCTGGTCTGTGTGGGTTTTGTAGTTTTGATGAGTTACCGTAGTGGGAGGAAAGGCGCCGTAGGAGGGAGTAGAACTGGTGATTGATCAGTGCAATGCAACATTTGGTGCATCTATACTCTCCATGCTGTATCTTCTCACTGCAGTGTTTTCTTTAGGAATGTATCTTCTTATTCCTTTCCGAATGTACTAGTCTATTCACTGTTCACGCTTTAATATCATTTAAGGGCTAAAGCCTGATTTGTATTGCACTTTATCAGACACTTTGTATCTTAACTAAACCTTGAATATCTTTTATCGCAAGTGCCGTCAAGCTCAAAACCAAAATGGCTGATACAAAACGAAGAAGCATTGTAATTTATCTGTCTAACATCTTTTGAAAGGGGTAACTGTGTAAGCATATAACGTTGCAATGTATTTTTCATTGTTGACATCATTTCTTTTCTGTCCAAATACCTCTTTTGAAGACCCTTTTCTGAAGGCTTGCTCTCTTCGTATTGTGTTGTAGGTGTCGGCCCTGCTGCAAAGAGTGCAGGAATCAGAGATGCTGCTCACCACACTACAGCGGGCCTTCAGTGACGCTAAGAGGAACACACAGGAGCAGATGGTGAGTAGCATATCACTCAGTCATCCCTCTCTCTCTGTCTGTCTCTCTCTCTTCCCCCTCTGTCTCTCTCTCTCTCTCTCTCTCTCTGTCTCTCTTTCTCTTTTCTCTCTCTGTCTCTCTCTCGCGCCAGATGTTTTCAAATCTCTTGTTCCTTCTATTGTGTCTGTTAGAGTGTGCTAATGCTGCCAAGACTTTAGCATTTTGAATAAACATTTTTCTTCTTTTTGACAACAGGCCCCTCTGCAGCCAAACTAAATTACAGCTCCTACATACAGACTGTTATTTTTTGAGATTTTAGTTTTTCTTACTCTCTCTGCTCCCTTTTGGCAATATTGTCACTTTTCCTTTCTACCACAAAATATTTGCTGACACGACGGAGCGCTTGGCTAAAGGATATATTATTTTTACATAACTGAAACAAATCACCACATCATGCATTATTAAGCAAGGTAAAGAAGTTTAAATAAACGTTAGTAACATATATTACTTGTCAAAGTTGATACTGGTTCCTTTCATGTCTTGGTGTAACCTAAAAATTAATAAAAATTGTTACTTTCCTGGAAGCTAAATGAAAACGTTATGTAACATCACTTCCTCTCTGCCATAAATGTTTGCTGGCATTACGTGTTCTTGGCTGCATGATGCCTTACTTGTAAAAAAGATTTCTATTTCTAACAGAAATGCACTGATTTGTACACTGTGTACAATGCACATTACATGCATCGTTAAGTAAATGTACTTTAAGTGCACTTAAATGTTTTTGTAGCCGAACAAAAAGCAGGAAGAAGTGTGAATCATTGTCAATAATGAATGCAAAGCTGGAAACTGTATCACAGCACACATGGCATTGGCCTTTTCAAACAAACGTGGCCGCCAGAGGAATGACACATTCATTTTCCAGCTTGTGGCTTTGATCTTAAGAAACATGATTCCTTCAGGATACACGCAAGGTCTTTAAAAACATTAAAAAAAGCAAAGTAAGGCCTTAAAGTATTGACCTGCCTTACAAAGATCTTAAATTTTTTGATTGCTCTTCCTAGGATAAAATAAATACTAAACGGCAGCAACATGTTTTCCAGGTAAGGCCTTGGAGAGGGCTCGTTTTTGATTTTGTTATGAGGAGTATTCACACACACTTTACAAAGCTATTGTTATATGCATGTGAGTTTATAATGTTCTTGATTAAAAGTACTGTAACTTAAAATGTGTACAGTTTTTCCAATTTATACTCTTCCTACTTTAGCCAATATAGACATGACGTTTGCGTTACATTTCATTTTAAGTGGCAATAAAAAGGTATTAAAAAGCCTTTAATTCAACTTGGAGATGGCTGGGGGTACCCTGTCGTAGCTAGCCTTGCCATAAATTCATTCAAAATGTTGCACCAAGCAAAGTCATACAGCAATTCTGCAGGTGGAATAAGATGGAGACTGTCTCTAAAAGTACGCATTGGCCGATGAGTCATGCTTCATTGTGTACTGGGTTCAAAATGACAGACACAGTGACACCCTATCACATTTTTTTTTAAAGATTATTTTTGGATATTTTTTGCTTATATTGGATAGGTTTTGGAGAGACAGAGTTGAAGTGGGGCAAAGAGGGGAAGACATGCAAAGAGACACCCTATGACATTTTTCTGGGTTTACTTAGATTTGTTTGTGTTATTCCAGGTTGTGCTGGTGAAGTCGAGGGAGTCGGTGGCAGATGAACTGAGTCGACTGCAGCGCGACAACGAAAGTCTCCAGGGGAAACACAGAATGCACCAAGAACTACAGCAGCAGGAGGACTTTCACATGCCCACTACGGCACAGGTACGTTAAGACCAAATCAAGCTCAGTTAAATCAGCATATTTAAATCATCTTTTTAAAGGGGCCGGTATCAAAGCTAAAAACTCTCTTTAAACCGACCGATATGTGTCTTTAGCACTTAAGGTCGAAAACTGTAAAGCCCAAATGAAGCTCAGTCAGATCAGCATATTGGCATCATTTAAAAGGGCTCGTTATCAAACCTGGTACCTTGAGTTGAGACCATTTTTATCACATAAACTGTCTAAAGTGGACGTCCATGCTCAAAACGTATTAGTTGATGTGAGGAGATGTGACACTAAACATTCGCTGCTTTCAGGAGGCTAGAGTGCGTACTTCAATTAAATGAGCAGAGGTATCATGCTGCATAGAGAGTGGGTAAAGTGACACCAAATTATAGTTTAAAAAGAAATCCATTTAACAGAGGCGGTCAGGAAATAATTGCTTTACCTGTGTGAGTCCCCTTGCTCAATTTCAGTGATTAATGATTGATTAGTGATTGCTCATTTTTCAGCTTTCTGTCAATGAAAGATTATTATTATTTTTCTTTTTTCTTTATAGCCTTGTGTGCTATCTTTCCTCAAAACACCCACACTGTAACTCTAACCCTGCGTTCCAAATCACATACTCCTTTAACTACACTACATACTAAGATACAGAAGCGTTTAAGGGCCACAGGAGAGAAACAAAAATCAGATAAGGAAGGTTGTTTTTTCATTATGTCAAGAAATGTCAAGAATAAAGACCAATACTCCAAAATGCTATTGGAGTTAGTGGGGCATTTATGTATTTTCGGCATACAACAATTGACATGGATGTATTGGGACATCCTAAATCTTTTTCTGGCATACTAAATAGTAGGGAAGTATGGGTATTGGAACGCAGGGTTAGCCTCTCGGTGAGTAATGCTCTGGCAGTGTGAGTGGCCCCGTGCTGAAGTGGAGGTGGAGGAGGTACACTGGTGATTCATTGACATTTCAAGCTTGTTGGTGGTTAAATAAAACAAGCTGCTCACGTAACATTTAAAATCAGTTTTTACTGTATCAGGAAGAAGACGCCTACATGTGTTATTTAAAACGGGGGTCCAGTGTTAATTCTTATTATTCATTTATATATTTTTAAACCTTCCTCCAAAGAATTAGTCTTCGTGATACTGCAAGTATGCAAAGTTGATTTTGAATTAGGTTGGGTTGCAGCAGATATTCTTGTATCCATTACAATATTTATGAGTGAAGTCCTTCCTTGTATGCTAGCCTTCACTGTGTATGAAAAGTTCTTTATACATAAAGTTTGATAGACTGAGATGTTTTGACCGTATGGAAGTGTGTATCATCAGCATATAACATCAAATTTTTCCATTACATTTTTTTTTTTCTCAAGATATGTTAGCAAACTCCTTCCAAATGTACAGCTATCTATTTCCACATTGATGCCCTCTTAAAAGTGCTACAAGGAACTTTTTAAATATTTCTGAAACAGTCTCATTTTCCCTTTGATGATCTTAAATTACATATAACAGCAAACGAGGCCATCACAGCAAAGAATACTATTTTTATAGAGTTTTTCTTAATGCTTTTGTCATGGGTACACTCACCCAGGAACTACAGCTGGCGTGGTAAAAAGAACACTCCTACTTTTGCCCAATAAGGGGGTGCAAGAATGAACACAAACTCAATCTACCTCGGAGCACCTTTTGTTTAAAATATTTTCCCCTGTTGTTCTTCAGGAGCTCCACGGCTTGGTGCTGCAGTTGCGTGAGGAGCAGGTTGCGTTGCGGACGGCCTACGACCACATGGAGGAGAAGCTGAAAGCAGAGATCCTCTTTCTGAAGGAGCAGATCCAGGCGGAGCAGTGTCTGAAGGAAAACCTGGTGGACACATTGCAGCTGGAGATAGACGGCTGTAAAGAGGAAATCGGTGAGACTCAGAATCTTAAACTCTATAACTCTATAGTTTGGTCATTTTCTACCCATTGAGAATGAATGATAGATAACTTACCAAAATCATTTTGAAAGCCCCTGTGAAATCTAATCAACATAATCCGTCTAACTATGGTATTTGGGGAGTTTGTCGCATGATAGTAATCCTCTGAAAAGAGTAAGGCATATTCATCAATCCAAATGAAAGATATTGTCATCAAGTTCAATAAACTTTGCAGAAATTCAGTTGAGATGAGGCGGGCTATGCTCTAGTTCTTACTACACAATAGGTCATTTGAACGGTGCAGACAATTTAAAGACTCAAAATCTTAAACTCTATAACTCTATATTTTGGTTCTTTTTCTACCCATTGAGAAGCATTGATAGATAACTAACCAACATCATGTTTAAAGCCACTGTAAAATCTAAACTCTCAATATTAAACTCTACACTTCATGATCATTTACTAATCATTGGGGCTGTCACTTTTTTTTAAAGATTTAGTTTCGAACAAATTTTAAAATAATAAATAATTTTCAGTCTTGATCGTCTACTAAGGCCAACAACTGCTTGCTATTCTCCAATTTTGTAGCAAAACTACAAATTAGCTAGCCTGGCTCCGCCCGCCTACCTACTTCCGCCCAAATTTCATTTTCCCTTCAGTAGTCAGTCTGGTGGTGGGGCGTATTAGTGAGATTTTTCCGAACAGATTTCTGAGTATCCAATCAGCGAACAGAGCGAGTGGCTGAGAATGATGAGGGTCGAAGTCGCGCTCCAGTTTCAGTTGAATGCTGCGTCCCCTTACGCTCGGAACTCGGAAACTTCCGACTTGTTAGTTCCGAGTTCCGACCTGTCTGTGTTCCAGTGCATCTGCTCCCAGTGCATCTGCTCGGGAAAGTATGGATGCCTACAACCTTTCACATCCAAATAACTAAACGTTAGGCTCTAGCAAGTTACCATTGCCAGGTACCGGTAGATCCATAGACTACAATATGTAGTGAAGTCGGAAATTTCCGAGTTCCCTGAACGCACCGTCAACAGCCGGCTCACGACCAAACGATATGCGATTGGTTGGATAATCCAGAGTGGCACTGCGCAGATCCAATAGTTTTAAACTTCAACAGACACCCGCCTCCAGCACTTCCAGACCTTCTGTACAAATGAAATGAAGTACGATGGTCTGGTAGCGCCAGGCTACAAATTAGCAGTACTTGGGTATGCAATAGGTCAAACTGCTGGATCACAATGCTCCTTTTGAGACTGCAGTCTACATTTCTAAACAGTTCATTACAGTTTGAAAACGTTTTAAAACCCTTTCACTTCTGTGGGGATTTATCCAGCATACATATTTTCATTTTCTTGGCATTTGTTTCATTTTTCTTCTGTTTCTGCTTTTGTTTCTTCTCCATTGATCACTGTCATTCAGACATCTTGGAAGGTATGAAACCACTTTGGACAAGCTCACTTTAAAAGCTTGTGTGTGTCTGTGTGTGTGTGTGTGTGTGTGTGTGTGTGTGTGTGTGTGTTACTGGCATAGCTCTCAGACTAATCACTAGTTGGCACACAACATAGCACTCTCCCTCACATGTTTCCCTAACTGTTCTCAAAGCAGCTAAAATGTGCATTAATAGATAATTCCCTCTACTGAATGTTGTCCTGATTTATCGTAAAGTGTTTCACTGTGTATTCAGATGTGAAAGGTTGTATCTTGTTTCTTGTAACACTGTTATGCAGCCAAGTAGAACAGTGTGTGCACTCACAGCCCTAAAGATCCCAAATGTGTTGCTGTTTCTTACCCAAAATGTGCATCTGTTTTTGGTTAATAGTTCTATCTGGTGTCACATTAAAAAAACATTTGAGCAAAGGGCAACATTTTCTGCTAACATTTTTTGGAGAGAAAGTAGTTCCCTGAGGAGCATAAAAAAGCATGACAATCAGTTTTTTCGTGGTGGAAAAAGTGCCTTAGTAGGTGTTAAAATGTCCTATTTTTAACTTTCAAAGGATGAAATATTATCTGTTACATGCTTTAGGCGGTAATGTTAGTTTTTGAAAGTAAAGCTTTTGTATCCATTACACATTTATTACCTTGAAGTGGGTTGGCACCACCACACCTGTATCTCAACACTGCCACTGGCTACAGAAGTTAAAAGAGTCATCCCCTGTGTCAAATTTAGTAAAACTTAAATGTATATTGTAAAATAGTCCCTTTTTGAGAGTTAAATTAAATAAAGGGTTAGGGTTAGTCTTATTCCCAAGAGACATCGAGAACCGAAATTTCCCGTAATTATAAAATAAAAAGTAATTCTCTTGCTGCAAACACAGATATGAATTTGGCTCGAATTCTCTCATCTTTTGAAAGCAACCTAATGAGCAGACCACCAGAGAAAATAATCAATGCTGCCATTAAATGTGAGTGTCACACGTTTGCCAGTGTTGTTTGTGTGTTAGTTCACCACTGCTTTGAAAAGCTCCGTCAGTCTTTTAGCCAATAGGGTTTTGTTGTGTGTATTTCCTTACCGTCTGTTGCACACAAGCACAAAATGCTCCTTCCATGAATTGTCAAATATTTTCTCAAAGGATCCAAAATAATGACTTGAGAGAGAATACTCTAGGTTTTGATGTGATTCAGTTTCAGCTAACAATGTCTGTCTCCTTCCCACAGCGTCTTTCTCAAGTCTGAAGACGGAGTTTGAGCGAATAAAAGCAGAGAAGGAACAGGTACAGTTACTCTTTGATGTCGTGCACATGATACACCTCAGACGCTCTCTCTAATATAAATGCCACTCATATTTTGTTAGTAGACTTCATATGATTTATTTTCGACTAAACTAGAAATTTCTCAAAAATTTTTTTTTTATGTAATATTTTTTATAGCTCCTTTTTCAAGTTTCAAAAAAAGTTATAATGCAATAATATTGAGATTCTGCCACTGTGCAGTTCTTGGTATGACCTCTAGGGGGCAGACAAGTTGTAAATTCGCACATATAGACTTTGAACACTGCCCCCTCTCCCTCCCATCAGTTGTAGATTAATTTTATTATTTGCAATACCTGTGTGTATCATTGATGTATATAAAATCACATGTATATTTCTTGTGTCTGTAGTTGCAGAGAAGTTTATCAGAGAAAACAGAAACACTGGAAAACATCCAGGGCTTAAGAATCAACCTGGAACGGCAAGTCAAGGAGCTCACCACGACAAAGGTCAGTCACACGTCAGACACAACAATCTCCTGCTTAAAGCAACAATGTGTAACTTTTCTACCTTAAAGAGCAAACAGCAATTCAATGGCAATTTAGTAGTCCAAAACGTGATATTATTTGCGCATAATCTGGTAATATGACTCTACCATCTCAGTCGATATGGTTGTTTGGCTTGTTAAACTGTCTTTGCCGGCTTCACAACCTTCTGCTGGTCAATAAATGCAGGTTGTCTGTTGGGAGGTGTAACAGCCACATGTATATTTTTTTGTGCAGTTGCAATCGAAGACCAGAAATAAACATATAGTCGCTTTAATGTGGCCAATAATATGAAACTCTTTAGGACATACAGTAACCCTTTGTCAGCCTCACTATATGATTCATGACTACAATGACTCATAGAGACCGTTTTAATGTGTGTGGCTAGACAGTACAGTATATAAAAAATACTCATTTAAAATAAGGTTGTTGGGAGTATCTTAGCGTGATCATTTATTTCATGCTTCTCGAGGGAGAACTTGTACATTCAGTGTGTAAATGTTTTATAGCATTTTATAAAATGTCAGAGCCGCTTGTGAACTGTCGTTCGACACTGACTCATCCATTCAGCCTGTGAGACGGTCTACCACTTAACTCAACTCAACTCAACTTTATTTATAAAGCCCTTTAAAACAACCACAGCTGAAACAAAGTGCTGTACATAATGCAGGTAAAACAATTTAAAAGCAATACAACAATTTCAAATTCAGATAAAACAATTTAAACAAATGAAACTAATAAGCACAATGAATAAAATACACCATAGGACACTAAAACAAAATTAAGGTCTCATGCTGGGTTGAAAGCCAAGGAGTAAAAATGTGTTTTAAGACGTGTTTTAAAAATGGGCAGTGAGGGGGGCCTGTCTAATATGGAGGGGGAGCTTGTTCCACAATTTTGGAGCGGCAACTGAAAACCACCACGATTTAAATTATTCAGCAAATGTGTTTCGGTTAAATATTCATTTCATTCCGTGTGTGTGTGTGTGTGTGTGTGTGTGTGTGGCAGAGTGCACTAGAGACTCAGGCCTTTGACGAGAAGGACAAAGCTCAGCGGCTGCAGACGGAGCTGGACGTCAGTGAACAGGTTCAGAAGGACTTTGTCAAACTCTCTCAGACCCTTCAGGTGAGACAGAGTCATGGATTTTGAGACAGAGTTTATGGATTCTGCTATAATAAGTTTGTTTATTTAGGATCTTCATTAGCCTCTAAATTGTAGCGCCTATTCTGGGTCTTATGTATTATTATTTATAGTGCTGCTTTAAGGAAAAGCATTTTTTTTAATGATTACACTACTGGTTAGATGCTAAACTGCATTTTGTTGTACTGGTTTCCCTTACTTGTGCAATCTAATCTAATCTAATTCTTCCTGAGGTCGTTACAACTATCTTTACATTGGGACAATGCAGAAAGGAGTTTACATCATAACACATTAGAATACACAGTTAACAAGACAAAATAAGACCTCATAAGACAAAGACTAAACACACACAATAGGATCATATCACAAAACACATTGGATAATAAGAAAATACACAGACAAGATGAAGACTTACACATAGACAGGACAGCTCTACCAGTGCAGCCAAATAAAATACCGTTTGTAAAGTAACTGTGTCACTTGATTACTTCAGTGTTTATTGTAATTCACAATGACTTATCTCAAAAAATGGACTTGAAGAATGTGTTAATGTTGATCATTCAAATCATCATCATTCTAGGGGATAGCCCTACCCTACCACCACCTATCTCTACCTATACGTAGCCTGAGAGGCAAAACCCAGGGCAAACACCGCCCTCCAAATCAATTGTATTGTAGATTTTATTTGACATGGACATGACAATATCATTGGACGAACCAAATGCATTGTTTTCAGTGTATTAGCATAAATGCTAGTTTTCAACACCTGTCCACAGGAGGCTTTTTATAAACAACAAAGAAACTAAACAAAGACAGAAACAAGATCAAATACTGATGAGGGAAAAACTGATAATTAGAAAAGATAAAAATGCAATATACAGTGGTTTAAATTAACCAATCAATACTTGTTCCGTGTGTCCTCAGGTGCAGTTGGAGCGAATACGACAGGCGGAATCCCTGGACCGAATCAAAGTCATTCTGAATGACACCAACTTGACTGACATCAACCAGCTGCCAGACACATGATAGCACTGAGTGAACCCGCTGCCTTCACTACCATTCCCCCTCTCTCCCTTTCTCTCGTTCTCTCTCTCTCTTATCACTGGCCCAATAACATTATTGATCTGACCCTCCCTTTGCCCCGCCCACCTTACCCCGCTACCCACTACCATAACCACAGAAGAAGACTTGGAGGGAAGAGGACAAACAGAGGAGCCTTTTTTGTGTACATTAAGAGTCTCGGATAGAATAATGAAGAAGAACACTACTAAAAGAAAAGGAAATGTAAATAACTAAAAACGTGTGACTTTTGGTCGAAAGGGGGAGAGGAAATCTGTCTGTCTGTCTGTCTGTCTGTCTGTCCTGTTTCTACTGTAGATATATGACTTGTCTGTATTTAGCTCGACCAAAAAAAGGGTTTTGTCGTCTTCTGAAAGCACTTTTCATCTGCAACTTTACTCTTCCCAGGTAAATAGAAACACAATTTAAAAAATGCATAATTTTTCCCTCCTGCTTGTTCTAAAAGCGGTTGATAATCGCTTCCTTGTTCCACTCACTACTTATTTCCTTGTATGTATGTGTGTGTGTAATTTTTCCGCCTCTGTCCAGTTTCTCAGACATTTTCCGCATGTTTTTGCGCTCATTTCACCCTGTGACAAATATGCCATGGGAAAAAAACTTGCACATAACTTAAAAAAACTAAAACAAGGAACATATAACCAAATTACATACTTTTTACTATATAATACATTCTAAATCAAGTTGGTTTGCATACTACACAATGAAATTGGATGTAGTATGGCATCTGGGTATGTTTGTGCATACTCTATTAGACATGCATGTATGATTGGGACATCCTAAATCTTTTTCTGACATACTAAATAGTGTTCAATTATGGGTATTGGAATGCAGGGATAATTTGAGCAATAGCCTCAATTTCTTACACATCCTACACTGTATCTTTTTGCTTCGTTCTTGATCTTAAATTCTTGACCGATATCTCTTTTTTGTGTTGCCCTTTGTTTGTTTTTAAAGCTGCAGAAATACAGTGAACCAACATTCAGAAATGTCCAGATTTATTTCACAACTTCCCCATCGAAACACTAGTTTCCCCTTTTTGTCCGGTAAAAGAGTTTGGAGGAAGTGTACATGCTAAAAGAATGGATTTGAATGCACACTCTTTTTTATTGAATAACTCCCTCTTAAATGACAGTGAGTGGCTTTTAAATAGTTTTTTATGGGGAGTATACAGTCGGGGGACGTCTTGCTTAAGGAAGTCCCAAAAATGGTGATAGAAAAACTAGCCTCTTGACTTACAAATTTGACCAGGACAAATTCAGTGAGATAAAATATATCCCAACTAAACAACAACTGACTCTTTTTGTATCTATAATTTCTCTGTGAAATGGGCCATCCATCACTACAAGACCTTCTCTTATCTTGCGTAGCTTCTAATTACTTCAATTTAAGTCGTCCATTGCCATAGAAACAAACATAGGAACAGCTCAATAAATCATGCACAAGACTGTGTGATGTACCAAGAGCTGACTGCTATAGTCTGCTTCATTAGAAATGATTTGTTTAATCTTCGGAAACTCCCTCGTCTGATGTCTTGACACCTTTACGACGTAGGATTTAGCGGTGTGTCCTCGACTTAAGAACTTACATAGTCGAATATGATTGGTCGAATCTTGCCTACGTGATTTAATGGGAGACACCAAGCAATTCCATGTGAAATCAGACAGACATTCAGCACCCCCATATATAGGTGAAATACAATGATCCTTGAGAAAAAGCATTTTATGAGTATTCGACTGTGAAATTAGTAATTTAACTAATTAAATATTTATTTCGAGCGATTTAAAAAAAAAAAAAGGGACAGTCGACTATTTCGGATCACTCCCAGTAGGATTTTTTTTCAAACATTTAGTGGAGAGGCTCAATACGACCAAAGCCCAAGCTCTTATTTGAGAAATGATCGCTACACCATGATTCCTTTCCAAAGAGAAACTGTCGGAAAATGTTAAAGCCTTTCTCCCCATATCTAAGCCACTATCTACTTGTCTGCCTGCTTTTCCATTGGTAGGGTTTTAAGCCACATTTTTTAAGGCACATTTTGAATATGCCCATTAAAAAAAGTGAGTGTAAACAGCAAAAAATGTGTAATAATAAAAAACAAAAGTCGAACCATCCCTAAATCACGTGGCTGTCGTAAGAGGGGGTTAAGACGTTGTTAGACCATCCGACAGTCTCGTCATTTTAAGCACACAGAGGCCTTAGACCACAATGAAAACTTTTGACTGTGCTGTTTCCGTTTTAATAAATCATATTTAATCCATTCTGTTTGATTAAAAGTAGAAATTTTAACCAACAGGAAAGTCTGGGAGAGGCAGGAATGCTCACAAACCCATCAGTGTTTTTTTTTTGCTCATTACCTCCATAAATCCCTTTTTTTTCTCTCTTACTGAAAAAATAAATAAATAAATGCAAGAACATTTATACAACGTTGTATAAGTTGGCATGATTCGTAATCAGTCTGAGTTTGTATGTGGCCTCATGAACTGTACCAGGTTTTTATAACATATTTGATTTGACCAATTTACTGTAAACACAACTCAAAGAGGTAGTGGTAGATGATCAGCTGCTGCACTTTTGTGATGATTTTAAGTATTAATGGATGACTAGCTAATAAAATAATGGGAAAATTAATCGAGAATGGCAACAAAAAAAAAAATCACAATAGCATCAGATAGATTGCACCAACTATAGTGTGAAACTGAAGATATATGAATTAGATGAATGATTTCTGTTATAAGAGATGTAAACCATTTCCCAGAAAATTTCAGTCATTGAATAAAGATATGTCTTTGAATGTTCGGACACACGTTGCTGCAAATATGGAGGAATCGTCTGGACATGCAGCAGCGTTGTTGTAATGGTTTAAGGACAAATGTTAATCACTGTTTGTTTTGTTTTGTTTTCGTTTGACTTGCATGTATTACATTTCCCCTATGTTGCATATGTCTATACTGTAGATATCTTGAGTTGATATTTATGATGCAATGTGTTGTGAGATGATGTGGATGTTTTTGGGCGAGCCAGACTAAAGTTGCACTGACGTGTGTGTGTGTGTGTGAGTGTGCGTGCGTGCGTGCGTGTGTGTGAGGTAAGGCCTTATTGCATTAACGGCTTGGTGATGTGCGTATAATTTTATCTGTGACACTGACATTTATCCTCCCTCTAATGAAATATCCAGTAACACATTATTTTACATTTACAAACATTTCTTCGACCGTCTTCGTCACACATTCATGTTTAAAAGTTTTTTTTAATGAATATTTTCGCATTGATCCTGGCAGGATTATTTGGAAAAAATTGTGTATGTGAAAATCCCCAAAATTTGATTGGAGCGTATGGATGTTTGAAAGCTCACACTGTGTACTACTGCTTAGTTTTTAGTATAAATAAAAAAGTTAAGACGAATAAAGTGCACTCAAATCCCAAGTTTTTTTTGATCATTTGTGAAATCTAAATGTAATTGTTTTTTGAGGAGTTTGAAATGTGCTTATTGTAATTTTCGTAATGTTTACTGACAAACACATCTGCTTTATTCACTGAAGTCCTTACAGCAACTAGATATTTAAACTCAATTCCCAAACCTCAAAATATATGAAGAGCTCTAAGACAGCAGTTTGTGCATCATAAGAATTGGAATAAATTATTTAAAATATTTTGAGTTTCCATTACATCATAATATTGAACTTCCAGGATTTAGATTGGACCTTTTTATTTTATTTTTAAAGATTATGATTTGTTTTTTTCTTCATTTTATTGTTAATTAACCTTTCAGTTATTCTGTGTGTGCACAGTTTGAGCTTCTAGCATTCCATTTATTTGTGATGAAGTAAAGCAATGTTATAATTCAAGTTTCACCTATGATCTGATCTGGGGTCAGGATGATATTCTGATTTAGACAAGGTTAAAAATGAAATGGCATCTTGTCTTATAGAGTTTATATCTTTATTTTATTAACCATAAATCAGGCATTGTTATCTCTTCTGTTTAAAGGAAATGTGTAAGCATGGGTTTCAGGCTATTTCACAATGACGCAAATCAAACCTTTTACGTCTGGAATACTTTTATTTTATTTACACTCATATATTGGCTAACACTCCAGAAAATAATTATCCATATCCTTCAAATACCAGTGTGTGTGTGTGTGTGTGTGATAACCTGCAAGTCCACTTCCTCTGTCCAAAAACGAACGGTTAGGTGTCGAAAGAAATGAGAAGCAAGCTGAATGATGAATATGATGAAATTTAAACAATATTTACAATATAAAAGTTCTGCCCTCTGATGTTGTGTGTTGCATTTTTTTCATCAGGACATGGTGGTTATCTTGCACCGAGGCATAACCCCACACTATCAACTTTTAATGTACAGTGGAGGTAAACTGAGACCACTTTGATATGTATATGTTAACCTGGAAATAACATAGCATGGATGTTGTAAGTACAGATACACTGTGCCCTATTATGATTGGTCAAGATTATTAAAGTTAATCATGAATTCAAACGTTGGTGCCATTTTGAAAGATATGGGCCCGAAAGCACATCCGAATAAAAACTGTCAGGATCAATCAAGCGTGTATCATGGGTTCCATTATACCAAAAGTTTGTAACTTTTTCAAACGAGAGTCTTTCACTCGTAAAAGTGCATTTTAAATATGGTGTTAGTCATTTTAATGTATTAAATTATCTAAATACTTCGTCAATACCTGCTTATTATCATAGCCTACTGTAGTGTACAATTAAGAGGCAGCTGCAAGTCGTCAAACCGCCTGTAGGGGGCAGCATTCGCATTTAGCGCTGTGTGTACGACACTGCAACTTTCCACGAAGAAGATAAAGATTTGTACGCGATTGAGGGTGGAAAAAAAAGGAGAGGGACTACTCCTGTTTACAACAACATAATGGAGCTTAAACGGTCAAATATAATCTGCAAGCGAGTTTTATTGACTGGATTTACGCTATGCGTCATATTAGGTAAGTGTTAAACCCCTACTTGGGCTAGATAAAATCTGGATTTCTTTGTTATTTATCTCATTATTGGGTTGGCTAGCGGGAGACACCTACACTACTAACACTCACCCCTATATTCACAAACAAAACAAACAAAACAAAAGCTCTATAGGAGATTTCACACCGCCGTAAACATTATTTTATAGATAGTAGAAGATACACCCTCCTTCAGCACACCTAGGCAAAATATTACAGATAATATAATATTGAGTTTTTAAGTTAGTTAAAATGTGAATGGGGTTTGGTTCAGAATGGTAGCTACCGCCCTCGTGAGTGGAACGTGTTGGTGAGACTCATCGTGGAGGCGCCGTTAAAAACAGAGGATGACCACTTATCAATCGTGGATATTACGCTGAAATAAACGTTTCTTGTTGTGTTTTATTTATGCCGATTTGATGAATGACCAATTATGAAGCAAAACGATTCTCCAAATGTGTTATTTGATGCACGTTCTTTGAGCGATAGTCAAAGCAAAATTAAAATGCTGTGTTTTTGTATAGGGGTTTCGAAAGGCGTGAGTGTTTTGCGGTATTTACGTGTCATCCAGGGGGATAATCATGTTCTGAAGCTAGCCAGCACACCAAGTTAACACTATTTATAACCATTTACAGCACATAATATATTTTATTGCTAGCATTACTAACATTCGCTCCATTTCATTTACAAGCAGTGGCCTTGTAACGGTGCCAACACATCTGTTTTGTAAGCTTACTACCTTGACTAGCTTAGCCTACAAAGGTAACACCTCATTTCCTTGTTGTTTTACCTCCTCCTGTCCTGACCCACATATAAAGTTACCATTATGTACACATAGGTATTAAGCGATACTAGTAGCAACACAGCTGTATGTAGGTGATTGTTAGGATGAGTTTACCTCAAGATTTACGTATGATATTGTGGCAAAAAACAAAGGTTAGCGTCTTTTAACTACGTGTTACTGCTGCTACATCTATTGCTAATGGGCTGGCTATGCAAACAAGACACAACTCTGCTCAAAGAAAAACAAATCTGGTCCGTTTTGTTTGAAATAAGTATGTTTTACCCTCAAGCAATTCTCTCATGCTGTAGAATAAGCTGCAGACTGAGGAATTATGAGGTAATATTTGGAAAGGAAATAGGAATATTTTGATGCTGGAGGTCTAAGATTGATGCCTTATGTAAGAAATTGGTTATTACTGAAGATTAATCGTTCCAATTGTTGACATCTCTCACGTTTTTTTTATTATAAATACATCTGTTTCTGACGTTATCTACATATTATTTTACATTTGGGTAATTATCATCTTCATTCTAGTAACTGGCAAACATAATAACTGTTCCTTTGTTAGTAACACAAAAACATTCAGTGTTACCACACAGCCTTGGCTCTGTAAACAGGAATGTTGCAAGCTATGGTTGGCCTCCTTTCCTTTGTTTACATACCTTTAGTTTACATATCTGTTTACAGAGCTTAGGCTGTACATACTAAAACCAGTTTTTTTTAATTGTTCACACACAATAGGGACAGGTTAGCGGAGTGTGAGGAGACATTCACTGATTTTGACAACAAGTGTTTTGACAACAAGCATTCTCCAGAATCGCTGACTCCTCCTTTAGCTGGTTAAGAAAGGATTTCAAGTTGTTTTTCTTCTCACGGAGAAAGATGTACTTCAGCATGATTGCAGAAAAAAGTTAAGTGTAGGCTTTTCAAATGTATTGTTGGTTTTGAATGTTGAACATAGACATACATTTTTATGTGCTTGGTGTTTTATGAGTTTATTTAATTTTTAATTTTTCACTTTTTACATGAATCCATTTTTTCCTACTCTTTTTCAAGGTTGAATATTATATGTTTTTGTGTATTTTAATGGAAGCATATCCTCTAAAAGATAGACGGGTGGTGTTCTGCTCTGACTCTCAGCCTAACAGCATCTGACAGGAAGAAATGGATTACTTCCGTTTCAAATTGTGAATTGATTTCACCCTCCACTGATTTCTGACTGGCTAACTGTCATAACATGCATTTTATTAACACTTATCCCCCCCTTGAATCTGGCTCTCTGTAACTGTGTTATTCAGCAGAAAAAAACAAAGTGCCTATAGACTCGGAGCATGTGAACTATCTATGTGTGTTCCTCTTTTATTCGACCCCAAGTCAATCAGAACATGGTGATATTGTGGAAACAGATGTTGTGGAAGTCACGTGTCTGTGTGTTTGCAGAAGTTGTGTCCCGTTTTTCAATGTGACATTTAGGATGAGTGTGACGTTAGTATACCGTCAAACATTCACCCGTTCAAAAAGCTTTACCTCTTCAAGTTATTGAGTAAGCTGTGCAGTGAGTCATACTTATAAAGCCGGTCCTAAAGAGAGACAGAGGTGATATTTTTTTGAGCAAATAATTCAATTTCTGAGAATTTGGCTTTACAAATGAGTTCTCCAACCATACCACCATGGAACAGTTCTTTCATACAAATGAACATAAACAGATCTGTTATCATGGTACATAAGGTTGTTGCAGGATAACACCAGCACACCAATAATTCAAAGTATATCCACGTCTCCTCAGTCTAAAATCTCAATCCACTTAACTTTGTCTGTGATGTGACCTTCACTGCACACAGCTGGCAGGCAAAGAATCAACAAGAACTACTAAAAATACTATAGAATACAGCCACACAACTACTATATGAACATACCAACCTAAACAAGCAGTGATAAAATATAAAAATGTGTAATAATAAGGTATTTATTAATAACTAAGCTTCAGCCTACACCATTTTGATAATTTTTTTCCATGTTTTTTCTTCTTTTCTTTGAAATCAAATGCCTTTGTTTATTTTTATGTGTATTCCTGATGGAAGTCTGTTTATACTGTATGTAGTATACTGAAAAATAAAATCCTACATTATTTCTAGGATACTACAAAACAATAAGGACGTTTATAAGGACAAATGGAAGCGATTGCGATAAATTAAACATTAGTTAATTGAGAAAGAATTCAGCTATTTAATTAAAAGCACAGCTGCCAAGCCACAACAACCTATAACCTCAGTGCTAAGTGATATAATAACTTAGTGGCATTTATGTAAGTGGATTAATTTGGTCATTTTAAGGGCACGTCTTAGTGAAATAAGGGCATACGTGAATAATTTAAAGACATTAATTATTAACTCGCGCTGAGAGATTTTATGCTCAAGTGCACCGATGACGCTCGATATCTGCCGGACACAATAGGACTGTGTCAGCTGCTGCTTGACGGGTTTGATAATCAATTATTTATTAAAGTCATTTTTTAAAAGCAAAAAATTCACTTGGTCTGGTTTCAAATGTCAGAATCAGATTTCCACTTCATCGGCCACGTATAGTGTGCACATGAAAGAAATGAGAATGTTGTTTTTCAGTGTAACACATTATACACACAAATCAATTTACAGGAAGACAGATAGAAATAGAATGAAAGGAAAACAAATAGAAAAAAAATCGGTTATTGTTTTTTTTTTTTTCTTCCTTAGGTTCTTTGCATTTTTTCCTCCATCACATGACATTTTCTGGGAGTTTTATCTTTATAAACGAGGGTCTAAGGAGAGAGGTGAGATATTTTACTATATAGATAAAATTTACTTGAACTATTGAACTTGAGGCCGTGTTGGTTCAGAGACAGACTTGAGGGTCTGTTGCATCAGGTTTGATTTGCATAGGGGATACAAAATAAATCATCCGGCAAAAGTATAACGAGGAGGAACAAGTTCTGATGCAAAGTCCCCTGATGTCAACGTTATCTAGCATCTATTTATTCTATATATTCCTTATTTCATCTTATCTTATTTTATCCTTTTGTATTTATTGCACCGTGGGTCAGAGAGAAACATAATTAAGATTTCTCTGTATGTCTGGCACATATTGCAGAAATTGACGTGGGGTGCTGTGATGTCCAAAAAAAAAAAAAAAAAAAAATGCACGTTTGCTGTATTTTCTGCTGTTTGTCTTTTTAACCATCATCATTTTGACCAAATGCTGTGATTTCCATAGTTGTAACATCCATTTTATGAGCGTGTTATGCTGCTATGTGTTATTCAAAATAGACTTCCTGTATTGTATTTCATTGTCTCACTGTTACCTGAAACAACACTTGCCTCCCGCTGTGTTGTTTCCCCTTTCATATGTTTAGGCTGAAGCTGTAGTTATTGTTCTATTATTATAACAGTCTTTTCCTGACCTTTCTAGATCCTTCAAAACTGCTTACCAGAAAAAATATATATTTAATTCCACTCCATATGGGTGGTAGGATGGCCTAGAGAGGAAAGAGGTTCCTCCCAGTAACCATGAGGTCTCTGGTTAGATCCCCGGCACCGGACAGGAGGGTGCTAGTAGTAAAACTAGTGGTGGCTGCTATTGCATCTACGGTGCCCACCATCTCTACCATTGTGTCCTTTAGCAAGACACTTAACCCCAAAACTGCTCCAGGGGCGCTGTACTATGACCCCCACTGCATGTGTGTGTTAGAGATGTAGGAGGTGACAGCAAAAACGTAATTTCGATGACCTTTTGTGGCTTACCTTGCATGTGTTAATTGACAAAATAAAGACTTAACTTAACTATATGTATATTATTTTTAAATATATTTTTTTGGCATTTTCAAGCTTTATTGGATGGTACAGACTACAGAGTTGAAATGGGGAGACAGACGGAGAGAGAGGGGGGATGACCTGCAGTAAAGGTCCACGGGTCGAAAATGAACCCGCGACCACTGCAACGGAGGCCGGAGCCAATATGGTACGTGCTCTATCCACTACGCCACCGGACCGCCCAACTTAACTGTATTCTTTATTCAACAGCCACAAAGCCTTCGTCTGCCATCGACATATACGCGGACGCTGAGGTGATGATGCAGAATGGAACCACGGGTATCCTGCGCTGCACCTTTAAGTCTGTGGAGGTCGTCAGCAGCCAAACCTCCGTCACCTGGAACTTTCAGTCCAGTCAGCCCGATAGTCCCTTCTCCAAAGTCCCATACACGGTGAGACCCAGCTGTGTGTGTGTGTGTGTGTGTGTGTGTTTAGGGGGCAGGGGGGGGGGGGATTTCCTCACAGCTCCAGGATGTTTTCACTTTGATTGTCTTTATCTGCACTGACATGTGAAGAAAGGCTTCAGCTGCTTCTCATTGTTAAGACACAGTTTCAGTAGAAGTTTCTCAGTCAGTGCCTTGCTTTTATAGACACTAGACAGAATACGACTGGGCTTTATGACTTAAATCTCATAAACAGATATAGGTTATTATTTTATATCCTGACAATAACGATACACATCACAATATAGCATAATTTCTGTCAATTCAATTAATAAATAGCAAGTGAAATTTAATTGTTATTTCTGACAAAATGATTCATGAAGCTGGTGATTTGATTTCCACTGATGTCATTTTCAAACGATCAAGTGATTTACTATCAATTGCTAAAACCACCTAATCAGTGAGCATAATACGCTGCATATAAGTGTGATCCTTCTAGTTCATACTAATCCACTTAACCGCGTAGAGATTCATGTTTTAACAGCTTCAAGTCACATTTTAAGGATTCTTTTCCTTTGTTATAGTTCTACATTTGGATCAAAATCTAAGTCGTTTATCACCACTCATCAAAGTCTGCTGGTAATACCTGCTCCTTTTTTTATTTATTTTTTATTACAATATCCAAATGAGATAGGCATGGCTGGGGCCTACCTGTATCGCCTGCAAAGATAATGACAACATAGCCGTAGGGGGAATTTAAAATTGCACAGTAGTCGTCATGCCAGAACAGATGCATTCAGCCTAATGTTTGGAGTGTGTCCCAGCTAATCCCTCATCTTCATTTTGTACACAATGAGTTTTTTTTCTCTCCCTGCAGACTTTAAAAAAACAAAACCAACCCTTGTCCTCCACCCTTTAACTAAACCTTTAACTGAGGTCTTTCAAAGCGCTGTATTGTAGATGTTGTCTTACGAAGGACAGTCCGTGCTTTTAATGTCAATACACCTGAACACACAGCCGCCATTATTAACCTGGATTTGTGATGATTTTGTCGGACGTCGCGATTATATTTATGATTATTTAATCACTGCGCTGGTTAACCGTTCATTTGTCAGACAACAGAACAAGAACAACATGTAAGTTAGAGAGACTACTGTGAGAATTTAGCTTCTTTACATCAGTATTTCTGCCTGTTTAAGTTACAGTACAGGTATTGTGAGGATATGAAAATTCATGTCATGGTATTATGCTGGCAACACTTATTGAAATGTACAATATTAGCCCACTAATAGTCATCAAAATAGTCTTAAAAAAACTCTAAGAAAAGAAACAAATATTGTTTTTGCATCACAGATGGGACACGCATGTTATTTCAATAAACTTGCACTTCAATGAAGAATGTAACGTAGACGTAGTGAGATAAGCAAATGTTTTCCAGATCTGAAAATATAGCTATCTGATAGTTCACTTTATGACAATATTCTGTCTCACACTGTGTTCCAAATCACATACTCTTTTTTTTCCTATTCTGCATACTACATCTGACCATACAAATAATCTAGTAAAGATGCAGTAGGCATACACTTGCATACTTTTACTTATTTATTTCATCCTAAATCTTTTTTCTACCATATTGAATAGTAGATAGTATGGGTATTGGAACTCAGGGTTAGTCTTCCTTCTGTAAAGTGAAACTGATATCAAACCTTTTTTCCTGAGTCAAGTTTTCCTCAAATGACAGGAGACAATAAAAAAATAACAAGGACGTGACTCCACATAACACAAAGCCCTCTCCTCTCTGGCTTCTGTCTCCCTGTGTGAATCACAACCACATTAGTGCGGAGGAGACTTAAACAAATGGTTTTATTTGCAACCTTGGCGTCCTCCGCCACAGTGGGTGTGTGTGAGAGAGAAGAAATCGTGATCTTGATTTTTTCCTCTTCTTTTTATTTCAACATAACGGAAAGTCCGCCATGTTAGGCAACTTGTGAGGAAGAAAGCCTGTTGTTTTATGGTCCCTCCCTTGGTGAAGTGTCTTGACTTGGACAGTAGTTACAACTCATATCGGTGTGTTTTTCAATTTAAAGCTATAGTGCGTGACTTTTTTCCCACATAAGTGAATGGCGGTTACATTCAAGCCATTGCCAAATGAGTTGACACAAAGTTTATTACGCCTATTATCAGCTCCATGAAACTCTCTCTGTATTTCTTAGTATGGCAGCGTTTACAAACTGGTGTTGTCCCCCTGACGCTAGCGCAGGAGCTCAGATAAAATCCCAAGAAGAGCCCAAGAAATGTTTCAGTCGTTGATTTTACTGCTATGAAAAAACCTGGACGTACAGCAGAAGGTATAGAATCCATGCGTGATCACCGAAGGCTTTACCTCATGTAGGTGCGCCGACAGTGTAGTTATAACTTAAAATTCCTGGGGGCAACGTAAGTTACACACTATAGCTTTATGGAATGAAGGGAACAAGTCTAGAAATGTTTGAAAGTTCATAGATAGTGCTTTATGCTGTAATTATTAAAAACTGGTTTTGCTTATGTAAGTGTTGCTCATAAGCAAATATAGTTTGTCGTTGTCGTCGTTATTTTTGACATGTCACGGCAGGTGTGGACATGTTTCCCCCACTGTGACAAACCTAAATGTCTCCTGGAAAAATGCTGCATTGAGCCGGGAATTTCTTGCAAAAACACATAAGCACAAACAGCACATACAAGCACACATACATACAGACTCAGACAATGATATAGACAGAATGACAGACCAATACAAACAGACAATATATAAAGGCAAAAACCAAAGCAAACAAAAAACAGAACATTTAGGGGGTGGCTCTCTACTCTGAATTCAACCTGTTAATCAACTGAATACTCCTTGACACAACACAGAATACATTTCAGCCACAGTTTCCAGTCCAATATATACACACAACAAACTTGACTTTGAATAAAGCAAACATATAACAGCAGCCACAATATAACATGGGGCGGCTGTGGTGAAGTGGTTAGGGCAGTCCTCCACTGGAGTGCACGGTCAGTGGTTTGATCCCCCGTCTCCCCGCCACATGTCAAAGTGTCCCTGAGCAAGACACTGACTGAAGCCTAAATTGCTCCGGATAGTTAGCTTGTACCCTGCGGGGTAGCTGCTGCTATCGGTGTATGAATGTGTGTGTGTGTGTGTGAATGTGTGCAAAACAATGTAAAGCACTTTGAGTCTTTGAAAAACCAGAGAAAAAAAGCGCTATTTAAATGGAGTCCATTTACCATTTAACATAACCTTCCTAGGCTAAAACCTTGTTTATTGTTGCTGCATAACACAATATACTTTATGTTGGATACCCAGTTTAACCTGACCTTTTTCTTCTCTTCTCTTTGTAGATTTTCTATTTATCCAACGGTAAAGGGTTCCCGGGTCACGACTTGTTCAAAGACAGAGTGCAGTTTGTTGGAGACATTAATAAGAGGGACGTGTCCATCCAGCTGAGTCCGGCTCAGTTCGGAGACAACGGAACCTTCTTCTGTGACGTCAAGAACCCGCCAGACGTCACGGGAACCCCGGCCCGCACAGAGCTCAGGGTCGTACTGAAAGGTGAATATTACGAAGATCTCTTTTCACATTTAAAGGAATGCTTCACTCATATTTAGTTTAATTTTCATTTAACTTGTATTTATCCTCGAGAGACCAATTGAGGGGTGACCCTCATTTACAATGACGTCGAGTTCAAAACAAATTCAAAGGAAAAACAACAATACATACAAAATATTCAATGCAAATACATCAAATACACAACAACAGGTGAAGAGAAAAAAAACAATTGAAACATTTACACAGTGGTGAAGAGTGGCAGCAATTAAAATTAAATGGGTGAAAGTACAATATAGCCTAATTAAAACAGTGGCAGATTTAAGATAGTTTGTTTAAATTGATTAAAGGATATGAAGTTATTTAGTTTAATTTGTTGCTGTAAGTTGTTCCACGAGTCAGGGGCACTGAAGCTAAAAGCTGTCTTTCCCAGCTCAGACCGGGCTTGTGGGACATAAAGCATAAGCATGTCAGTGGAGCGGGTCTGATAAAGCCCATCTGAAATTTGCAGCATTTCTGTTAAATAACGAGGAAGCTTCCCGGTCAAGGCTTTGTAAATAAAAACATGCCAATGTGCGTCACGTCTCTCTTTAAGGGAGGACCACCCAACCTTTTCATATAAAAGACAATGGTGTGTGTCATAAGCATCTCCTGTGATGAACCTTAAAGCAGAGTGAAAAACAGAGTCTAGGAGTTTAAGATATGAATGTGATGCATGCCGGTAAACCACATCACCGTAATCAAGGACAGACATAAAAACTGCCTCAATAATCCTTTTCCTACTAAATAAAGGGAAGGTGGTTTTGTTCCTATAAAAAATAAATATGCAACCGGCGTTCTATCATTATAACATCGCTGTTGTAATATAATAAATGAGGTTTTTCTTGCCGCAGTCTTTCCTCAGTCTTCCCTTGGCCCAGCTGTCCTGTTAATCCTAATGCTACATTTTCCCACGTGTGATGTCACGCATGGGAAAATGTAGGGTTAGACAGTGAGACCATAAAACACTCTGCCTTTTCACAGGCTAGAATGAACCGGTTTTTAAAATGTTTGCACATTTATACTACAAAGGATCTCAGAGTTCAATACACCTTCATTTATAATGTTTTTTTGTGTTCAATTTTTTTTTTTTATAATTGTGTAAATTTGGTCATAAATCAGACAATCAACAACATACAAAAATAGCTCACCCCAAAATCACAAAATTGACTAGTGCTTGAAAAAAACAATCTTTTGCTTGCAATGTCTCACTTTAAATCAAGTGAATTCATTTATTTTATAACGAGGGATGATAGTCAGTTTCAGCTTGATATGAGGTAGAATGTAGTTACATAACGGGGTTCTTTTTATGGAGCTGCTTGAATGTAGTGGCGGCCTTGGCTCTATCAATGCACACAAGCTGCTGGAAAAACACAAGTCTGAAAACTGGATTTTTATCTTTCTCAATGTGGATTTTCACCCTCAAGGTTTATAACTTGGTTAAATGATCATCAGATGTAACTGAGTGGACAGGAGAGAGTGTGTTTCATCACCTCAAACTATATTCAACACCTGTAGTCAGTCATTGTTTACCTAAAAACGCCGAGCTCCAAAATCCAGTTCTAAAGCACACAGGATTACCTTTCATCTTTAACAACAGTGAAACCAAATGTTGAATAAACATATGTGGCCTTCAATCCAACAGCATTAGAAAAGGAGTTAGTTCCCTTGGTTACAGTGGCGTAGGCGATATACTTTTTTTTTTTTTAAATCACAAATAACACCAGATCAGGTTGACTTCATTCAACTCTTCAAAATTCAAGTAGCATTTTCTGGCATTTCTACTTTTACTTTAATATTGAAGACTAATTCACTTGCACTATAAAATGTGGTACTTTTGATAACATAAGATAGAAGTACAAAGTAAGTAGTACAAAGTAAGAATAAGTGCAAATACAAAATGTCAATAAAACTTTATATAAAATCCTAAATATACACAAAGACAAACCCAGTGTTATAGGTAAAGATCATAAGCTATGGTGAGAAACAGCAGAGCACCAGCCTAGTTGAGGAATGCGTTGCTTTGCCTGGAGCTGCTGTTGAGATGAAAGCATTCAGAAAGCTTCAAAAAGGCTTTTAATGTGAAACCGGAGCGGCAGGATGTGGTGTTACATTACGTCTCCAGCAGCTAATGGTGTTAAATTGAATTATCATGTTGTGTCAGAAATGCTTCATTATCGACTTGAGAAACACTCAGAGATGGACAGGTTGATGTTGTGTTGGTGACATGACGAGGTTTCATTTGAAAAAAAAAATAATTTAAGTTCCCAAAGTGCCACCATACAAAGAAAATTCAGCCAGTAAATCGGGCATGTTGCTAGCTACGGTGGGACCCCTTTGTTTACATACCAATTACAGAGCCTAGGCTGTGTATTACAGTTTTTCTCAGTTGCTTTGGTGCTTTTCTCAGAATGAAAATTCCCATAACTATTAGTTCAACCTCCGCAACATTTAGTCATTTGAGCACATCATAATAGCAATTTCTCCTTCCTCTGAACAAATTGCAAATGCTTTTGGACATGTATCAGTTGCTTTCATACAATTCTCTGCTGTTTTATAACATTGTCATTTGCTTATGTCATGTCAGTCAAAATGAACTATACTTATGGATGCAGAATAGTCGTTCCCAATAAAACTAATAGTCTTCATTTCATTGCTTGAGTCATTACATACAAAATTGTTGAACTAGTTATCAAATACTGTCAAGCAAATTTTATACCTTTCTTAATAATTTTTTCCTGGAAATGTCTCCTAAATTGAACAATTGCTCTCAGGTGGACTTCAGCTTTCACTCACGAGGAGGTGTGTGAAGTATTAGTTGTAACCAATGACTTTCCTCGCTGCATTGCAAGGGATAATATCCGTTGTGATGTACATGAAAATACGTGGCCAGACAGACAGGAACGTCTGGATGTGCCAGAATGATTTACCTATATATGTTCAGTTACAATATGTCCTGTTATATTGTTTACATTTGTGCACAGCTCTACCAAAAGGGTGTTTTTTTATGTTTGTTCTAAATAAGTGACTGAAGTGTATTTTTCTTTTGCACAATGCTGTAGAATTGCACAGAGCATATACAGTAAAAATGTGAAACATACGTATTCAGTGTCTTGTACTCACTTACTCCCCTAACTACAGCAATGTGTAACTTTACTGTACTTTTCAAATGGCTGTACAAGTAGTGTATAGTGCTGTCTTGAGCATTTTCAGGTAGTGTCACTGAGTTCTGACCTTTTTTTGCATTGGAAAACACTGAGAGAATAAACTGTCATAATAAAAACATGACAAAGCCATTTGACTATCTTGTTCATAAACGATGGTGTCAAGACTTCTCATTTTGATGACACTGGCAGTTTCATTGACATGAATACTTGCTTTTGAGGAATAGACTATCCATTTTGAGCAAGTGACATACTTTTGCAGGTTATCCACTAGGTTTTGCAGTTTGCACTAATTGTTTTGAGAAATGCACTAACTGCTGTGCAAATGTTAATAGTGATGTGAGAAAAGCACCAAAGCGACTGAGAAAAACTGTAACACCAATTTTTTTTTCCAGTGTGAGTTCACACATAGTACGTACAGATAGTGAGGAGATATTCACTGATTTTAACAAAATGGTTTTGACAACACACATCCTCCATAATCACTGACTCCACCTTTAATTTAGTCTTGTTACGATAGAGTTCTTCAGCTTGAAACAGCTCATCTCCTCACTGATGGAATCTGGTTTAACTGACATATACAAACCGCTCCTGCCGACATAAGCATTCTTGTTATTTTGTCTCCAACCGCACAAAGGCCCATATGTGCATGTGATGGCTTGTTATCTTTTAATTCACTGGTGGTTGCCATGGTCTCCCCGCCCAACAGGTGTAAAGTTTGTTTCATTATGTTACTATGCAGGAAGTAACACAGTGCCAATTCAGAAGAAGCTTCTGTGTTTATTTTGACTTTTGCAAAGAATTTTCTTGAGCACAAAAGTGTTTTTTTTGTGGGTGGGACTCCTCCCTGTGCTTTCAACCTCACAATCAACTCACAGTTAATAGCGGAGTCAGCAGTTCTGGAGAACGCTTGTTGACAAAATATTTTTGGGAAGTATCTTATGCTCCGCACACTCTGACTGCTACCTGTCCGTACTGTGTATTCATTGAAACAATGAACCAAAATAAAACTATATATTATGCAGTTAGTTTAGGGTTGTCTAACTACCTGCTCTCTCACTTGAAAAAGTAAAAAATAAACTCTGAATTAATTTATTTTAATAAACTAATGTTTGTTAAAAAAAAACTGTTGAAAATTTCAGAAAGTTTGTATTTGATTTTTCTATTTTTAAAGCAACCGTGTGTCATAGTATTTTGTCCAGAACTTCTTCCTCCAGTGTTAATACGGAGCCTCGATGCTAAACAAACACAAATGTTGAAAAAATTTAACCAAAATGAAAACACTATAGACTCCTGGTAGTTTTAAAAAGTGTTGAAAATGTCAACAACAACATATTTTTTTGATTGTATATTTTTAAAACCAAAAAATGTCATTGTCTGTTGTGCAGAGTCTCTTCCTCCGAGCAACATCTTCCTCATAGTGGGCGCGGTGTGTGGAGCGCTGCTGGTGCTGGTGCTCATCGCCGTGGCAGCCTGCGTCGTCATGAGGGTGCATCACAGTCGCCATGACTATGAAGGGTGAGTGGGACACATGATTTGTTTTATATAGTGCACTGTTAGTATATATATATGTTGAATGGTGATATGTGTGAAAAACTATTTGATTATTATGTGGAGCATAAACATGTCAAATAAAGAAATCTTGAATGTTCAGTGTATATCACAGGTCAAAGGATTGTCAAGCTACACATCTCATGACCATATTTCAAAATTAAACAATGAGATTTTTTTTTATTTCCAGTAATATTTTACTAATATGACATTTTTCAGAGATTTAATCATTGATCGTAACACCTGGCTTACGCTTTCTATCTGCATGGAATGAAGGTTTACGCTCTCTCCCTCTCTTTCACTCTGTGTGGAGTAAAATAATGTGTGTGTTTTGGGCTGTTCTGGGATGATCTCACGCCACTACTAATGTATTAATACGTTTGAGAAAAAGACGTGCCTTAAAAAACTGATATATAGCTTCCTTTTGTGTGTTTGAGGTGTTTTAGCTGTCACATAACCTGGTGAGACCAGCCTGATCTCACTTCAATGACCGAGCCAATCAGGGGCCAGTGTTCTGACGTAACGTTCGTCCCTTATGGTGAAAGGCAGCTTCTGATTGGTTCATGTAGTCGTCAATCTAGCCTCAGCTGATGGAGAATGGGGGAGGGGACTGAAGGCTAGATTGACAGCAACATGAACCAATCAGGGACTGCCTTCCACTAATGGACTAACATTATGTCTGAACCCTGATTGGCCAGGTCAATTTTCTACTAATGTGAGTCTTGTGGAATCAAGCTGGTGTCACCAGGATAACCGTCACATGCTCGAGCCTCAGTGAGAAATAACAGCTTATTGATCTATAAACATTAGGGGTGTAACGTTTAGCGTCAAAATACCTATAGGCTGCAATATGCATTTTTTTAACAATTTTTGCTCTTAACTGAGAACCGTGCCGTGAATTTTGTGTACCATTACACCCCTAATAAACGCGAGAGGCCTTAACTGTAAGTCTGTTGGATAGTTTGAGCCTGTGTGAGTCTGTGAGGTAGCAGTGTTCTTCGGGTGGCGTTTTTCGTTTGCTCTGGTGCCAGTCACTTTCCTCCATCACTGTGTGTGTTTAAAGCAACTAATTTCACACTTTTCTATTAAAATTATTGATAAGCATCATTGTCCGCTTTATCAGCATGTTGTCACTTGTCATTGTCTATCATCGTTTGCCACTAACATTCAAAACTAACACCTGTCTTCCTCGTATGTGTTTCTTCAACTTTTAAACAGAAGATTTTAATTTTTTATTTAATTTTTATGAAATATGTTTTGGTTCACACATTTCTTTTGGGGTTTGGTCACCTTGAAATGTTTCATTAAACTTCCTCTTTACCTGTAAATGCTTATTCAGTGTATTTTCGAGAGGTGTACTGGTGATCAATTTTTTTTGATTTTTTAAACGTCATAAACTAGACGAAAATCTACAATATAACTCCCCAGAGCCCAAAGTACAGCTCCATATTATGGCCAAAAAAAAAAAAGAAAGATTGTCATGGCTCCTGCTATTACATCTTTCCACCAAAGCTGCTGCTAGAATTCTTGTCAAATTAAAAGCCCTTGGAGGCTCCATCAGCACCTGTCTAGTTTAACTATATATCAGTGCACCTCTAAGTATTGTAATGTTGCTGCTTTCAATATCTCTGCAAAAACCCTCTAGGACCTGCCAAGCTGCCAAGCACTTTGTTAGCAGTGTATCCTTATGTGCTCATCTCTCATTGTCTGTTTTATTTTGTCTTGTGTTTCCATTATCTGTCTGTCCGTCTCAATTTGACTGTGCACCAATCGAAACGCTCCACACGCTGGCCAATGGTAACTCCGTATTATAGATGTACGTCCTTGGAAAGCGTGAGCTCACAGGCTCCACAGCCGAGAAAGAAGGCCGAGTCTGGGCTGGAGGGCTCCAGGGGGACCAGCCCCACAGGCCCACTGCAGGTAGGACCTAAGGGGCCACAGAGACACTTAGACTGGATCTACAAAGTTCACTGGGATAATGTAGCGTTTATGTTGTGCAGGTAGGAACTAAGGGGCCACAGAAATACAAAGATCCCTGGGAAAATATGGAATTTAAGGATTTTTAATTTTTTTATACATTTTTGGCAATTATCTAAGGCAGTTTTGGGGAGATGAAATGGGGGCAGAGCGGTTAATGACATGCAGAGAACAACCACGGGCTGGATTCTAACCCGTGGTCTGCTGTGAAGAGGACTGAGCCTCCCTGAAAATATGGCATTTTTATGCAGTTTTTTCTAAAAGTGGGCTGAAATCAAATTGCCATATTCAAAATCAAAACACATTTTCCTATTATATTTGAAAAGGATTTTGATGAGAAATGATATTTAGAAGGACAAAAAGAAGAAACAAATATCAGAATGAATTTGAAATGTTGTCAACCATTTATAACTTCTAATAGGATGGTGACAATTTCCTAAATAATCCTGTGATTTTTTAAAATCACAATTCTCCATAATACTGGGATTGCAGATGGTAACTGCATATAGCAATGCATTGTACATACATCTCCATACTTTATTAGTTATGAATTATATGTGAAAAAAATCTCCTTATTCATCCAAGATATAATTTATTCTTAATAGCTGTTGTCTGGCATCTGATGAATTTCTCGGTGGAATTTTTTTTGAAATTGAAGTCATAAATATAATGAATTAATACAAAAGAGGAAGAAATTAGGATAATGGTTGAACATATTCTTTACCCAAGATTGGGATAAGTGAAGAAAATTATCATATTTTCACACGAATATACATTTTTGTGTTTTTACTGACTTATTTTTCTGCCTCTCCTTGCTCTGTTCCAGGGCCCGGTGATATACGCCCAGTTGGATCACTCGGGCAGCAAAAACTCCTTCCACAAGATTGAGCCGGTGGTCTACGCCGACATTCGTAAAAACTGAAGAGGGGAAAAAAAATGAAACAAACAAACAATTCTAACAGTAAAGTATCAGACCTCTATCAGCTGCTCTTTGAAGGAGGGGGGGGGATATTTCAATATATAAAAATGGGACAGAAATTGGTGCAGATTTCTTCTACTCTCCATATCTTTGTCCTCTGAAAGCATGATGCTGTTATAATATGATAATGTCTCAATGTGCTTTATTGTGAAGACACAAAACATAATACTAAAAAAATCAAAGAAACATTTAAACACTACACATAACTCCCATCACGTCTGCCTTTGAAACTGCTCTCTGAAACGGGGTGAAAAAAAACCCAAAATGCCTTCATAGAAAAAATCATTCCAATTGTAAGAATATTTGTATTTGAATCGTCTTAAGGTTACTGCAGGCTGTTGCACCGGGTCAACACAAGTTAACTCTTTACCTGTTACATTTTAACCTCTCTTTCATGTCTTAAACTCACCACTTTGTCCAGTTACTACTAATATGTTTTGTTAACCCTAAATCCAAACATTGTTGTTACTACTAACTAGCACAGAAGAAAAAAACTATTCGTCCTATCTTATCAAAGAGATGTTAATCGTGCCACAGTATACATATCACTATGAGCCTTGCTATAAAGGGATTAAGTTCATCAAAAAAGAATGTGTTAGCAAGTTTAAAATTCAAAGAATGTATTTTATCATCATCAGGTCTGTTTTCGTTTAACGGTTATTCTGGAAGAAGCTGGGCAGACGCTGTACGACTGTGTTACTGTTAACTCACCTGTCAGCGTTTTGTTATTTGAACTCCTTAACGTTATTTGTTGCTTAAAAAAAGGGAAATGCAGAGCTACTTTGTACAATTTTACTGTTTAAAAGAATTTAAAAGAATATAAGTTATGGGAGAGCACATAGCTGGTTAGATGGCAAGAAGTTTGTTTTGCTAGAAAATATTTTGTGTCTTCAGCATTCATAGATTCAAAAGATTTTAATTGTCACATGCTCATACAGTATGTGCAGTTAAATCAGTTGGGCCTTAAGGAAAAAAAAAACTGTGTTGTTAAAAAAGAAGTCAGCTTACCAGCCATATCTGGTAGTTCTAGATGGATTTCTGAATTGATTTCGTCGGTTTTAAATTCGTAAGTAAAATTCTCTTAATCTGTACAGCGTCTGTCCAACTTTACGCTTGCCCCAAAACAAACTTTAAAGTCATATCTGTAACATTAAGCTGTAACTAACTTCTATGTTTTCTCCAAAAAATGTCCAAGTCGAGAACTCTTAAAATGTCTGTCCATCTAAGCTACTGTACGCTTGAAATTTCCACTTAGCCGGTGCAACAGCCATAGTGATCCTATATCTATATGTGCGTATCATGTAGATTCAATACATTGCCTTCAGTAACTTTGCATGCAGTTCTACAGCACTAAATGCGGACTAAATACCTGGTACAAAAATCTAGTCGTTAAATCAGAAGAAGCCATCTGACGTTGTGTTACTGTGAATGCTTCAGTTTTCCGCATAGCGCTGGCATGTTGTTATGGTACCTTTGTTAATTTCTCAAGAAACCTGCCTCCCGTTTGAATTTCACCTCATTGGAACACGCTCTTTGACCAGTTTTTTTTGCTTCCTGCCTGCTGTTTTGTTTTTCTCTCATTTTCGTTGCTTTTAAAGCTATAGTGCGTAACTTTTTCACATGTACAAATGCCGGTTACATTCAAGCCATCACCAAACGGGGGTTGATACAAAGTTGATTTAAGCCTATCAGCTCCACAAAACTCTCTCTTTATTTCTCAGTATGGCAGTGTTTACAAACCGGTGTCACCCCCCCTAACACTGGTGCAGGAGCTCAGAAAAATCCCAAGGAGAGCCCAAGAAATGTTTCAGCTGTTGCTAAGAAAAATCCTGGACGTACAGTAGAAGGTATAAAATCCATGCGCAATCACTGAAGGCTTTACCTCATGTAGATACGCCGAAAGTGTTGTTGTAATAACTCAGAATTCCTCATGGGGGCGACAGAAGTTACGCACTATAGCTTTTAAATGTCTGTATTTGTTATGTATGCAACATAACCCACGGCAGAGTTTTGTGTCCTGCATCACACGTCTCACAGTTTTTTTTTTTTTACATTTTATTTCAGGTGTAATATAAAACAATCGGCATCTGTTTTGATGCTAGTTTTGCTAGCTTAGTTTGAAATATGCATGTTAAGAAAACCAACCGTTCAACTGGGGTGGAATCTGTGCAACGAAAACTGGGAACTTTCCAATGCTAAAAACACTGTTTGCATGCAATTTACTAACATAACATCCATTATTATGGAAAAAATATCCTTCTTTTTTTATTTCATCTATATATTGTGTAAAGCTCTTTTTTTCCTCCAAACTAATGGGCCAAATATATTAGATACATTCTTTTCCAGATGCTTTTACGCTTTAAAATGCATTCCAAATTTTTGTATTTTCTATTTTATTATCATGAAGCCAAATTTTTTTTATGTTACAGTTTTTTGTTTGTTAATGGCTCGGTAACCTATGAGACTGATATCTGTCTTTCAAAACCAATCTAAAAAAAAGCCTTTTGCTTCTGCTTCCGCTTGTGATTTTTTTTAAATGCAGTATTTGTATATATTTCTTGCTCTTGTAAGATATAGTGCTGTTTACTGTAACTCATTCCAGTGTGGGTATATGGCCGCCGATGTCTTTTCCGGAGAAAAGGAAAAGGAATTATAGTTTGCTGTAGAGGTCTAGAAAGTTGGTGGCATGTTTTTTTATGTTCTCTCTCTCTTCTCAGTCTTAGTTATTTGTCAATGTTCACCGGAAATTTTGCAGTGCCTGTAGGGAAGTGTTGAACCCGTTGGTTTCATTATGGCTTGAATGAATCTTTCTTTAGTAAATATGATACACTAAATTAATGTGACATAGTTTGTTTCAATGCTACATTCATGTTAAAAAATCAAATTCTTAATGTGGAAAAAGTTCAAATGATATTATATTTTTGGCCACTTGAGGGCAGCGAATCACTGTTTCTTTGTAAGTTCATCAATACTAGCGACTTTTTTCACATTATTGTAGACAATTTATTGTATAAAAATACAGTTATAGCAGCTTTAAACCTATTTTATATGGATACTATTATGTTGAAGGAGTTAATTCCTTGTCTGAAGTAGGGCTGATTTAAATATTGTAAATGTGACTGATAATGTAGGTTCTCATTTATGTTTGCTCAATGACCATGGATAGTTTTATTTTATTTTTTAAGCGTAATATCATGGCAATTAATGTAGAATATTTTCAATTAATTATATCGTCCTCCTTGAGCTACTTCTGTTGTTTTTCTAGCAAAGTAATGCTTTAACTTATTTCAAACTGTCTTATCACTTATTTCCTCTAAAAATCCTCTTCAATTTCTTTCATAACTACAAAAAAAAAAAATCTTAAAATCAGTCCATTTTGACTTGACTGTGGCCTGGACACTCACTCTACAGGCACTGCAATCTTCCATATTTGTTCTATCTCTCAATGTGCTTTAATTATAGCTTGTGTTTCTATTTTCAACATATTCACCAAATCAATAGAAAAAAAAATAAGAGAACAACTTGTAAGATACCGACAAACCGTTACTGCCTGTCGCTCTTTGCTTCTCAACGTGACTCGTGGCAGTGTGTAGTGCTGTTGTAGAAACTTGTAATGTAAACTTTAAATTATGAAAGATTTTTTTTCAGTTTTGGACCAAGCAAGCTCACGACAAGTCTTAAAAGTGCGTCGCTTAAGTGTATTGTTGATGGTTAAATAGTCGTGTTGTTAGTAGAGAAATGTTTGGTTTTTGTTTATGTTGTTCAAATCTGCACTATGTCTTGCATATCGAAGACAACAAAAAATGTCCCTGTGGTCTTGTTTTTTTTTTTTTTTTTTTTTTTTTTTTTTTTCGTTCATCTCTTTGGACCTTGGCCTCTCTGTTAAACGTCTCTTTAAAAACAAAACTGGAATGTTGTACATTTAGTGCCTTTTACATTTCAACAGCTAATAGAAAAAAAGATAAGATTCATTTATTTTCCTTTTTATTGTATGTATTTTTTTATACACATAATATCGCCTCTGTATCCACTGTTCAAAATTTTATATAAAACCTATTCCTGGCCAACTTACGTGTGTGTGTGTGTGTGTGTGTTGTCTGTTCTGATTATTATATTCTCATCAAACCGGGAACTTTTTTTGTACTTAATTAAATGTTTCTTTTGGATACACCATCACTTTTTAACAGTAGTTTGCAGGTGATGAACACATTATTGCATCAACAATTATACGCCTGCAGACAAATATATTATTCTGCCATACATTTACTTTTGATTTAAGTTCTTAAAGTATAGTTTGATGCTTATTTATTTTTACTTAATTTAAATCTTAAAAACAAGACTTTTACTTGTGACATAGTACTTTTCCTTACTACCACTTTACCTACTAAATATACAGATGAGACTGATTTCCTACAAATAATTAAATATGAATAATATAGAAACTATGTATCTTAGATAAAACATATTATAGAAGATGCCAAACAGTTTTCTTTTAATACATAACACAACAGCAAAGGGAGGGGGGAGAGTTACTAGTTTATTTACCTTAAAGGAGGAGGAGGATTCTCTCAATTTCTCTTTCAGTTTCAGAGGCAAATGACTGGGAACAAATACTATAAATGCTGAAATGTCTGAGGTGAAGCAGCAGGGGGCATAGTTGATCTAACAGAATTCATCAGTCACTTGTATTTATATGCAAAACACCTCCTGCTGCCTAGTCATCCGATCACTTATAAAAGTGTTGGAATAACATCCTCATAATAACTCATCTCACCGTCCCTGCTCCAGGAAACTAATAGCATATGGGGGGATTTAGAAAAATCCAAAACAAACAAACACACACACACACCCACACCCACCATCTTTAATGTTGATGTCTTGCTGCACGGAAAGGGAAACAAAAAGTGCGGGAATCCCGGGACAATCCCCCAAAGGTGTACAACGTGATATGCTTTAGTAGTAATATGAAGCTGTGTGCGTGTGTGAACACATGACACCACTGATAAAACATAACGGATGAGAGGATGGTGAACATGAAACCTGCATATGAACGAGACACTGCAGCAAGAGACAAGGTAAGACATCATCTACTAAACTTTAATGTATTTATTAATTTATTATTTTTACCTTATCTACATGTATCAGCACTTGTAGGAAGTGACAATGTACATTTACGGAAGCCCTGTAATATTTTGTACAATCCAGAGAGAGACCATTTTTGCGTACTTTAATAAATATTGTACTTTGTATTATTTGACCTACTACTTGTTACTTTTCTAAATGATGCCAATTCAAGTCAAGTTTATTTGTTCGGCCCAAAATCTCAAAACATGACCCAATAGGCTTCACAATCCCAATTAGTTGTTGAAGTGTGCAACCATTTCAATACAGTAAAAGTGCAACAATATAGTTAAAAAAAAAACAGTGCAGTCAAAATGCATAAAAACAAATAAAGACGATTTATGGTTGAGCATAAGCCAGAAAGCATTGGGGTTTTAACCTAGATTTTAAATCTCACAGCTGTCCACCCTCCCTAACCATGGCTGGGAGTCTGTTCCATAAAGGAGGGGCACAATGAGACAAAACTCTGTTGCCTGCAGACTGTTTGTTAACCAAAGGAGTTTTTAAGAAGCCAGCCATTTGGGATGGAAGAGTGTGTGATGGTGTTATAAAGTGTGATGAGGTCAGATAAACAGTCGTATTAAAAAAAAACGTAGAACATATGTACTTCTTTTTACCTAACAATCTCAACTCAGGCCTCACTTACTCTTCCTATCTTTTTACTATGGCTTATATTACATTAGAATGTAACGGAGATGCATTTTTTGAAACATGAGCCAAGGAGCATTTTATTTCCTTTCTTAACTTCAAATGTAAAACATCAAAGTTAAGATCTGAAACTGTAACAATGTCGAGTGAGTTACTGGCTTTGACATCAACTTTCATCCTAACCACACAATCTTCTTAATGCTTATAAAGTCAAGGTTAAAGTTGGCTGTATAAGGCTTTGAACCCATCAATAATACTGATATTTGTAGAAGGAGTACTTTTACTTTTGGTATTTTGTTGACTATTCTTCTGCATGGAAGTTTATATATCTTTTAAAACAACAGCTGTTTTACTTTTGATTCTCTTAAGCCTCACTAATCATTGTTTATATAAACAATGGTTCAAATGAATACTTATACTGAGAGATGTTCTCACCCAGCTCTGCAGCTCTACATAGTTGAACTTACAGGCCGCAACTTTACTCTTTGGTTCAATTTAATTGCTACTTTTTTCAGTCAGAGATACTGCAACAAAGTTAGGTTGAAACATCTTGCATCTAAAGATTCAAAAATATTTCCACAAAAGGCTCTGTGGAGACGGAATGGGTTGATCAAACTCTCAAACTATACACACATTTAAACTTGATAGGATGCCATGTGTAAATAAGATTTTTATACAAATATTTCACTTTAAGTAGACTACCAAAGAAGCCTGTAGCAGATTATACTGCCAGAATGCCTTCAGTGCCTTGCTCAAGAGCTCCTGGGCAGGAGAAAAGTTTGACTTGTTCACTTTCCCGGCTACTTCCAGACATACAGACAGTAGAACAGTCATTTGAAGTTATTCATGTGTATGTGTGAACTGCTCTTACTCACTATTGTAAGTGTAGTTTGTTTACAGTATGGCGAACTGGATTTTTTTTTTTTTGCCACATGACAAATCAGGCTTGATACTCCCACAGTGTTGGATAAGGATGTGTGATTTTTCAACACACACCCACACTTTTCGGATGGGCGGACACACACACACACACACACACACACACACACACACACACACACACACACACACACACACACACACACACACACACACACACACACACTTTTCCAATAACTGCTGCTGACATTTTCAATATCTCCAGGGGTGGACAAATATGAATATGAAGAATCCACCCATTAAGTTACCCATAAAAGGTTGCTTTAAGAAATGATGGTAAAATAAACTTGAACCTTCAACTTTGTGGTCAAACATTAAAATGCCACAAATTCCAGATGTTGATTAGTGTGAGAGAACAATCCAAAATATTTCTCAAGAAATCTTTGAGATTAAAATATGGAGAGAGAGAGAGAGAGAGAGGTGGAGAGAAACAGAGAGAGAGAGAGAGAGAGAGAGAGAGAGAGTTGTGTCTCGTTGAAGTAGAGCATACTAACTGGACTGTCCCAACCCCCCTTATAAGGCATTTCCCTGAGTTGGGTGGGAGGGGGGACAAGGATATTCTCACAGGATGTGATGGCTGGACGGCAGCCGCAGCAGCCGTGCGAATGTGAATGGTTGTGTCAGCTGAGAGGACTAGAGGTTTCTGGCTTGCGGTGTTTTGCTTGCGGTTACTATCGATCCCTGAGTGTGTGTGTATGTGAGTGTGTGTGTGTGTGGTTGTGTGTGGGAGTGTGTATGTGCGTTGAGGATGTGAAATTCAACATGGTCAGGAGGCTCTGTCAAGATTAGTCATCAACTGAAAGTGAGGTAAATGTTCAACTCTGTTAAAATAAGTCTGTTGTCTGTTTTTTTTTTGTGTGGAATAGTGGGGAGACTTGGACTGGACTGTGGGAGCAGATGTTGCTTGTTTGAGTATTTGTGCATGCATGACAATTTGAAGTGGTGTAAGATGTAATTAGATCATTTACTTAAGTAACAGTACCATTAAGATAACTTAAAACATCTTTCTCTACCAATAAAGGTGGAGAAGTATTTTCAGGTAGTCGTTTGCAGACGGGGTTTTATATTGAAAGGGTAAAAACTGTTCATAACATCTGTGTTATTACTACTTTTACTTAAGTAAAGAGTCAAAATACTTCTTCCACTAGTGTAAAAAACTGCAACAAACACTAAAAAACATATGCAAACAAGCACTAGTCTGTGTATTGGGATACCACCAAAATAAAAGGGCTTGAAATTTACAGATAAAATAGCAGTTTGCGGAGAGGATTTTATATATCAGGTTCATACTCAGGTAAAACCTTTGCATTATTAGCATTTTTAGTTATTTAAAAGACTAAGATACCACATATATACACATTAACCTGCCTGAAAATAAATAATAATAATGAAAAAAACAAGATTAAAATTCTGAATAATTCACTTTGTGTAAACATTTTTTATTAAATGTATCAGAGTATCGTGATACCGAAAAAATAAAAGGGCTTGATTACTGAAATACTTATATTTCAGTTTCTTCTATTTAAAAATGCAGCTAAAGTAAAGAGTAAACATAATTGTTTTAGCAAAATGTTCTTCAAGTATCAAAAGTAAAAGTAATCTTTCTAAAGTAAAAGTGTCCAGCGTGACTGATATGTTATGATGAATAACATTATGAGACTGATGTTTGGAGGTGGAGCTATAGTTTAAACCACTTCATATACAGTGGAGTTTAGTGTAGTGGTACCCAAACTAGGGTTCAGGTCTTGCTTAAAGGGTCACAAGAGGAAATCTGAGCGGTCCTGAGGTGGTCATGCTATGCGTGATGAAAACAGAAAATCATTCAGCAACTTTTTTTTGTGAATTTGGATATATTAACTTCTCCGGGCCTCAGACATTATTTAAATGAAACCATGTGAGAAGTTCAGACGGGAAATGTGTCTTTGGTGAATCTGCAAAAAAACTCATAGACTTCTGAAACGTGTCGAGGAGCCACGACCAGACACACACAGGGAAACAGGTTAGAATCCACCGGAATATTTAACAATGTGTTTTACTTTACAAGTCGATTGTATGCTATTTTATTTTTTTTTTTTGTAATATCTTAATGTTAAAAATAACCAGTAACTATAGCTGTCAGATAAATGTAGTTTTGTAAAGTAAAAAGTTCAATCTTTCATAAAAGTGTAAAAAGGAAAATTACTTGGCTGTCTATATGTTTTGCTTAGGATAAAGAGAAATAGTGTTGAACTTTTGGGCTGCTGATTAACAACCACAATCTATTATCAGATTGTCACTGTGTAAACGTGTTATGTAACTTAGTTGTGTGATTAACTGGGTGTTTTTTGAACTTTCCAAGTCATTAAGAAAAATCCGTCAAGTAGCAGATTCATTGGAACATAGGTTGTGTTCCGAATCGCATACTCTTTCTTTTTTCTATTCTACATAGGCTACTACATCCGACGATAAAAAGAATCTAGTTAGGATGCAGTAGGCATACTATTGGGACATACTTTACTCTCTTATTTAATCATAACATTGCGCCTTGATCTTGCCTCTTGCTTTTATATCCGTCGCATCCCCGTTTGTTTTCATATGGAGGCTTCGTCGATGTTACGTCACTTCACGTGCGCACTGGATTGTGGGTCAGAATCGCCCAAATAGGATGCACTTTTCAACACTAACAATCTTGGCCGCATGAAGTAGGACATCCGGGTACTTCTAACCATCCTAAATCTGGCCATAAGAATCGGGACATCCTAAATCTTTTTTCTACATACTATATAGTAGAAAGTATGCGATTCGGAATGCAACCTTAGGGTATGATTGATTTCTGGATGTTCTTATTTTGATTAGAAATTAGTTTAAAATTTTCTTTTTGCCACCTGCCAACAATCCCAGATGCTTTTCAGTGGCACTAAATGATTGATAAGTCTGTATTTGATGCAGCTACACACGCTTACGCTTGGCATTTTCTCTAGAACCACTCTTAAAGTTGGCATTTACACTCTTAAAGTAAGTGCAAGCAGAATTGAATTTACTCTTCTAAAAGCTAACATGTGTTTCTGCGTAGATTTTACATTGAGGTCGAGGGAAGATCTCACACAAACTAAACCAAACTTTTGTCAAATGTAACTCTTAAAAAAGGAACAGTACGTGCGTTTTTAGATCTACATCATTTTCTAATTTGAAAAACCTGACTATTTTGTTTCACCTAAATTTCCACGTCCCTTACCGTCCCCAAGGGTACTTACCATTACTGGTTCATTACTCCCACATTGTCTAGCCTGCTGTGTAGTGAGGTTTGCTTTGCTGTTTTGTTTTGTTCGGGGAACCTACTGTATCAGGAAAGCAAGTTTCCGCAGAATAACGATTCACAGACTGAACTAGTGTCTAGAGAAATGATGAGTCACTCACTGTCGGGCGCTGACACAAACAAATCAATATATCTTTTCTGTTTTAAACAAAAACACAATAGCCTACAGTGCAAAAAAAAATATGGATGACATTTACTCAGAACTCACGGAAACTGGTTTTGCTTACTCATGCTCTTTCAGTACTAGTTCTGCAGCCTAATACAGTGTGTAGCCTATAGTAACATGTAAAAGAGAAATGTCATAGCCAAAAAGCCCCTTCTGTATCGCAGCAGGTTTAAATAGCACTGTCATAGGTCATCATGTCACAAGCTGTACGTAGGTAGGGCTACTTCCCTCTTCCTTCCCTTTTGGACTCATATCTACCTACAGCATGCTTCCTGTGTGAGTGTGTTTGTAACTCTGAGATCTGGATTCTCTTTGCAGTGACCATGGCGACCCTACAGCTGCTCTTCCCGCTATTGGTCAGCTGTGTGGCGGCATCCGCACCTCTCCCCCTCCACCTCCCTCCGTGCCAAGTTGTAAGTAAAGATTTTTTCGTTTAACACTCACATTGGAAAAAGAAATATATTTTTCTTAAGTTTTATGCAGAATGAATGTTGGTTGCATTCAAGCGATAGCCAGATGAGTTGACACAAAGTGGATTAAGCCTATTATCAGCTTCACAAAACTCTCTCTGTATTTCTCAGTATGACAGTGTTTACAAACTGGTGTCACCCCCCGACACTGGTGCAGGAGCTCAAGAAGCGCCCAAGAAAAATGTTTCAGTTGTTGATGCTACTGCTAAGAAAAAAAACATGCACCATAAACAAAGGCTTCCCTCATGTAGATGCAAAGACAGTGTTGTTGTAAGTACTCAGAATGCCTCATTGCCTGGGCCGACAGAATTTACGCACTATAGCTTTAAACAGATCTTAAAGTTCATATCTTTCTCATGTTTGATGGCATCTCCCAAAGACACATTCCCAGTTAAATAGATACTGAATATGTTTAGTTTTTTTTCATCTGTTGGTAGTTTATTTGTATAGGTTGCCCAGGGCGACAGAGAAGAGTCAACTAATGCATGAGATGCTTGAGGTATTTTCAGATCGTCTCCACACACAGCCGGTTGTTTATTTTAAAAGCTTTTGACCCGAGCAGATCTAGTTTATTAGTTCTAGCTTCTTGAACTTTTGCCTCCCGCCGTCAGAAACACATATTTGGACAATGAAACGTTATTCTGCTTCTCTGGAAGAAAAAAACTGGAAGTGTTTTTTTTAAATTTTTATCACACTGCTACAGAGGTCACTACTTGTCTAGTCTAGCGTGCGTACATCCGACTGTGACATATTTAACTAGGTGTTTCTGTTGAGTTACGTTTTAGTTTTGGCTTCTCACGCCTCTGCAGAATACCTCAAGACATTACTTTTCCCAACAAATGTTTAAAGGAGCTTTAGTGGAGTGACTATGGGTTGATTACTACTTTCCACTCACTCACTCACTCACTCACTCACTCACTCACTCACTCACTCACTCACTCACTCACTCACTCACTCACTCACTCACTCACTCACTCACTCACTCACTCACTCACTCACTCACTCACTCACTCACTCACTCACACACTCACTCACTCACTCACTCACTCACTCACTCACTCACTCACTCACTTTGGTGTTCATAAAACAGTTTGCAGACAAAATTATGGTCATGTGTCATCCGCCATAACTCTCTATAATTCCCTCTCATCTCTGTATTATTACTATCTAATAAAGGTGTAAAATCGACCAAAACAGTAATATGGTAATAACATACAAAGGTCCCCCAATTGGACTTGAATTCAGGATTTATTGGGGTAATGGTTGGCACCTTTAAGCCCCCTTTAGTCCACTCATTTCCAAAGTTAGTTCTACTGCACTCTGGGGTGCCTCAAAGAAAGGTCAACACTGCTACAAGACTTAAATCAGAGGAGAAACTGACTTCATCTGTCAAATAAATAAGAATTACAATATTTACCCCTGAACCTAAGTGCAGAAGGAAGTTATCATAAATGTTTTAGCTTGGGTATGATTCCCCAGGAAAGATGTTTAGGACATCAGGCCGCTAGTGTCTCTTTGAGTTCAATAGTTGAGGAAGTCCAAAATAATGATCTAAGCATATGGGAAAAAGTCTTACTAATTTTATTACTTATTTAGAAAGTCATTATTATCATTATCTATGCAAATTAGACAAAAGTCCCAATCATGGTTCACCTATGGCAGGTAACGACAGCTCATTGGTTGACACTTGACAGTTGTTTTTTATAGGTGGAAAACAGTCATAACAATGGATGAATAGATGTACTGAAGCATGAAAAATAAAACCAGTTTAAGTCTATTTTTAGTCTGAAAGTCTCTCTTTGCGTTACCTCAACCTTTGCCGGAGCTCAGAGTGGAATTATGTCTGGTGAGATAGACTGTAACTTTGAAGGATAAATGAGACTTTGGGAGATATATTACCTCCGCGCTGAACTTAGGGGATGTTATATGTGGACTGTGACGCCCCATCTCTCACTCTGGAGTCATGCAAGGAAGGGATCCCTCAAGGTTTCAACCCTGTTACAAATGAAAAAGTGAGGACAACTTGAGGTTTCAAGGCAACTGAGTGTCTGAAACTGCCTACATGAAGTCAACTAAATACCTTTTGTTGAGATATCTTATAATTAATATGTAATGAAAATGAAGCTTCATAGGTGTAAAAACTACTTTGAGTTTTACATACAAAAAAACTAAAAAACCGCTGTCTAAAAAGCTTTAGTAACAATAAAGAATGAGTTGGCACAACTTTTACTTTTTGGAATTCATAGTATGTAGAACTCAAAAGTTGAAGTTTGAAGTGCTATTACATATGAATGATGCGTTATCTTAAAAAAAAGATTATCAGTTGGCTCAAATGTAGGCAGTTTTCCTTTAAACTTAAGAGTTGTAGTAGTCAAGACAGCTGCCTTGAAAATGCTTTTTTTCCCCTAATTTTTCCTTTTTACAGTTTATGTACATATGAGCATGTCAGTACACTAGCAGTAGTCATTTATTACATAACTACTACTACTACATAACTACTACTATGTCTATGTATGACGTAAACCACCAAACACATATCAGATGTTATACATGCAAGGGCTTAAGTTCAGCGTTTGTAGGAGTGTAAAGCAGATACACTCCAAACATACTGTGTGAATATCACTGATAACACACAGCAAGCCTCATGTTTTTAATGTGAATACTTTCTTTAAAAATGATGCCCTGTTCGTTCCTCAGTGCCTGATAACAGATACAAGATGTTTCGCCCTCAAATAAATCAATGTGTTTGTTTACGGCCCGGCTTGTAAGCAACATGGAATGCCACTTTAAGATTTATCCACAAAAATGTCAAGAAGTTAAATGTTTTTTGGTCTCGGAGAGAAAACAGAGGAGGAGACAGTTTTATGAGCTGTTTTTGGACGAGGGAGGGGGGTGGGGGGGTCTCTGGCCATATGGTTCCAATTATAATCTACGCCTAATAACAAGAATATTTGAATCTATTAAAGGAGAAAGGAGGAGAAGATGAGGAAAACTGAAGTTGGTTAGAAAAGTGTAAGGAAAAAGAAAATAAATGATCTTGGTTGAAGAACTTTAGAATGAGATGATTATCATTACTTATTAAATAGTTATCATTTTGATTTCACTCATGTTGCTACTTTGCTTCCATAACATGTCTTCTTTCATATTAGTGTAACTGAAAGGTCCAAATGAACATTCAGGTGTTTATTTGACAATACTCTGAACCACAAATCTAATATTTGAAAGCACTTACATCAACTAAACTTTCCATAATCATAATAATTGTTTCATGATGATATACGTTTAAATGTTTACCCTATTCACCTGCAGTGTCTGGACTTACATAGAAGCAGTTCACCGTTGCTGCCAACAGCGTGACTCATACAGCGACCCCCCCACATTCGCTTTAAACATTTGGTCCAATTTGACAGAATACAGACATAATCAGACGTGTATTTATTTATTTATTTAACCTTTATTTAACCAGGTTAGGTCCGACTCCCATTGATATTAAGAATCACTTTTTCAACGGAGACTTGGCTGAGACAGGCAGGAGAAACGGTTAAACATTCCCAGACACAACGGACAAAATACATTATACATAGTAATCATAGAAACACAAACAAAAAGATTTAGAGTGAATAAGATGAACTATATACAGTATATCTAAATGCAGTGACAAATCAATGTTTCTGATTCCAGGTCATTTTTATTTTAAGATTTTTTGTGTGGCATTTTTGCTTTATTATGAGACTGTTTGGAGAGACAGAGATGAAATGGGGCAGGGAGGGGAATGACATGCAGAGAATGACCGCGGTCCGGATTCTAACCTGTGGTTTGCTGTGAAGAGGACTGAGCCTCTAATGGGGGGGGGGGGGTGCTCGTACCACTACACCACAAGCGCACCCCCTGATTCCAGGTCTTTTACAGTTTTTTTCCGATCGCTAAACCACAGTGGGCACAACTGTAGCTCAATGTGCAAAACTCAGTCTGCACTACCAACAGTCACTGGAGCTGAACAGTTCACTTCACCTGCAAAACAGGTTCAGTGCAGCAAACACTATGAACCAGCCTCACTGAGATAACACACACTGTCACTCAGAACCTGCTCAGAGTACAAACACTAGCATCAAACCCCAATACACAAATTACAAACTTTTAATCTTTACAGTTTGAATAATTTGAGTTATTTCACACAAATTACATAATATTTTCTTTGATGAAAGGGTGAAATTATTTCACATGAAATTGTTTATTTTATAACATACCAGTTTTTTAGGAAAACAAAAAGAAATTAAAATCAGAAGTTTGCTTCAAGAGATACACTTTTTCTATATTTTATTGGAAACATTTCCAAATGTAGTATTTATCTGTGTAAATATTCTATAATTGTAATACAGAAATCAATTCCTGTAATGTTGTCATTTACTGTAAGGAAAGGCAACTCTAAGCTGTTTGTTTACTGGAAAATTCGTATTACAGATGCAACTTTAGATTTTTGCAGATTGGGTTGCACTCTCAACCCTGCCTCTCTCTATGCGAGACCATGATTCACAACAGGGTGTCTCAGTGTTGCCCTTACTGTATTTCATCAGACATTACAGCTCTATGTCTTCTAGGTCTTCCTCCACACATCCACACTCTCACTGCCACTCTTCTACCTCCAACAACCTGTCTTCCTGGGTCCATTTCCAAAAAAATATATATTTTTGAGCTTTCCCTTTATACTGTATATATGTTCACTAACAAGACTAAAACAAGACATCTTAGTGTTTTAGTTGAAATTGCAATCCGCAGTGTTTGAAAGGCATTCATTCTGTTTTGAATGTGTGGTTTACAGTTGTGGCAGCAGTGTGTTAGCATTTGAAAAAAGTGCTGGAAATCCACATTGTTGTGCAGGCTGTGGTTAAGCCATGAGATAGGTGTGTAGAGTTTTGAAGGTTGTGTTTAAGCAATGAAAAACGAGCTACAGTTTGGTCCGAATGAACCGCTGCTCTGCATACTGTTGTTAGAGTTTTGCACTTGTCGTTCCAGTTGTGCCCACTGTGGTTTAGCAATCGTAAAAAACTGTAAAAGGGATTGAGAATGTATAACAGAAACCAATTCATTGAGTTTATTGACGTGTGTTTGTCTTTTGTCTCGTAGGTCCAGATGGATGTGTTTTGCAGCGACCGGAGCCTTCGTAGCGCCCCACACAACCTCTCTCAAGGCGTCCAAATGCTGGACCTCTCTCGTAACCAGGTGCAAAATCTCACCATGGAAACGCTGGCCTACCTCACGGGCTTCCATCATTTAAATCTTCACTCCAACAAAATCCACTCCATCCAACCAGGGCTCTTCAAAGACATGACCGATCTGAAAGTCCTAGATCTGTCCAGGAATCATCTGAATGTTTTCGCTCTGTCCAAAGTCAACATTGGGCCCCTCACAGCTGTGCAGTCCCTTGATCTTTCCAGTAACGGGCTGTACACTGGAATGTCTGACTACTTTTTGGCCGATTCCCCATCGCTGGCGAATGTTTCTCTCGACAGCAACAGCATCACCAAGATAGCACAAAATACTTTTAGTGGGTCCTTGTCCCTGAGAAAAATCAGCCTCCACAATAACGTCATTTTGGAGATTGAAGATGGAGCTTTCGACAATTTGGATAGTTTGACGGAACTGGATTTGTCCAAGAATTCCATCACGTGTATCACAGACTTCAATCTGTTCAATTTGAAAGTGCTCAATCTCAGCAAGAACAGCATTGAGCTTTTCCACAGCTCAGAATCGACGGACAGGTATCTACTGGTCCATCTGGATCTGAGTGAAAACAAAATGCATTACTTCCCTCTTCTGCCCGTGAAAAATAGACTCGAACATTTGGACATTTCACGAAACCGACTACAGACCATCAACGTCACGGGAAATCCCGAGAAAGAGACGGAAGTTTTTTTCAGTTGCCTCAGGTACTTGGATATGAGTTACAACCAACTGAAAAGCATTCCGGAATCCTTTTTCTACTGTATGGGCAAACTTGAGGTCCTAAACGTGAGCAATAACTGTATCAACTCCTTTTCTATTACCAATAAAAACCTTCTACGGACGGTTAAGATCATAAATCTCAGCTATAACTCGCTCCTGAGCTTGACATTTGGGGAAAACACTTTACCGTCGCTTGAGGAGCTTTTCTTGCAAGGGAACGAACTCACCATCTCGGATCATCACATATTCCAAAGGTTTCCAAGTATCAAACACCTAGAACTGCAGCAGAACAATCTGGAAATCTGCACCTCGGACCAAAAGCACCACGACTCTCCCAACTGTGTTTACTTCTCCTCCATACCCAACTTACAGTGGCTGAACCTCTCCGAAAACAACCTGAGGACATTGCCTCAGAATGCATTTGCAGACAGCCCTTTGAAATTGCTGGATTTATCCCTGAATCCGGGTTTAGAAATGGAAAAAGACTCTTTCAATGGTCTGGAGAACTCCTTGGTTCATCTACTCTTAAGGGAAAACAACATATCCCATCTGAGCTTGGACCTATCATCTTTAAGAAGCCTCAAGCATATCGATCTATCCACCAACCAGTTGACCACTCTACCGATATGGAACAAAGAATCGTCCATTGAGTCGTTGAACTTGCAACACAATAATCTCGTCACCTTGGATACTAGCACCATTCTGGCTTTAGAACACTCACTAAAAACCATCTACATGGGCTCCAACCCTCTTAGTTGCTGTAGTAACCTGGACTTCCTTAACATGGTACAGCATTCGGGGGTGATCGTGCCCGATATCGAGACCGTAACGTGCATTCACGATGACTATTCGGAGCCGGTGAACATCAAGAAGGTAACCAAGGAAATGTGTCATAAACCAACTGTACAGAACTCTATCATCGCTGTTGTCGTGACAGCGTTACTTGTGATGGTCGTGCTGGGGCTGTTGGTCAGATGTTGCCACACAAGGAAACGAAAGAACAGCCGGAGCTTTAGCGCGTAAATGTGAATGGACAATTGCACATGCAAGCAGCGCCATGAAGGAAATTATATGTTTGGGGTATTTTCCAATTCATGTTGACGAGAAGGACATTACTCTACAGCACACACAGTATGGGCAGGTAGCTGATAGTGAGGAGATATTCACGGATTTTGACAAAGTGGTTTTGTCGACAAGAGTTCTCCGGAATCGCTGACTCCACCTTTAAGGCAGATTTGACCAAAGACATTAGAAAAAACATGGATGTACTGTCTGTTGTCACCCAAAGTCTTTTGAAGGGACAATTGAAAAAGGCTTGATTTGGGGTTTGCCACTATAATATCTTTGTAGTGTGAACACATCCAAACTTCGGTCAAAAGAAGTGGAAGAAGCCTGTTTGAAGCTTAGATGGGATGACAATGGCTGACAAAACCTTTGCCATACTGTTTCCTAAATGAAGAGAATACAATAGACAATCTATTGACACCACGACTTTTGTGGAGAAATATTTCTCCTTATATTTGAAGGAAAAGTTTATTTTATTGGATTTCTTGCCGACAGCATTTATTGGACATGCCTAAAAAGACTTATGGTTAAATCAGCATCGTTTCCCGCTTGTTTAAGGTATGAAGCCACATGCTAACCTTCAGTTTAATGATGGTAAAAGGAAAAAAAATCCACACTAAAACATTTCAACGGTGTTACCATTTTCTACAGACTGAAATTAAGCCATAAAATTTAAAATAAGGTATTTAGGCAATATGCTTTTTTGCCTTCTGAAGATACATGAGTGAATGAAAGTGTCCAGTGTCTTTCCCCTGTGTCGTACACAATAGTGTAAAAGTTTCTGAGAGTGGAATTTTCCTTTAAGCTAAAAATAAAGAACACATAACACTACAAAAGGTCATGAAACAATATGCTCTATTCATGGATGATGAAGTTTGATTATATGAAGTGTGCGTAGGTTAAATGTCATGTGAGATGTTTTTATAAAGCAATCCAAGCCGTCCACTTTACCCATTCATGTAGTTTGCACTTTAAATGTTGTTGTTTGTTTGATTGTATCTTGTTCTATGACTGAAAACACTAAGAAATTATTATCATTTTTCAAATTTTTACTACAAACACTAAGATGGACATTTCAAACCGTATAATTCCTATATTGATCCCAGGCCTGTGGTGCTTACACATTTTTTATCAATTTTACATGAAGATTTTCCCTTTTGGATGAAGTTGAAAGCACTGAACTGAACAACTGTGATACTCCGATAGAAGTACAATATGCACACTGTGTTTTGCTTTTAATAATGAAATACATATGAAATTCAGCGCTGTATTGAACTCTGGGATCCACAATTTCATATGATTTGAATGTGTTTTTTATTATACAATTAACCACAAATGAAGCAGATTTGTAATTATTCTTCATCCCTATGATGTGTTTTTGTAATGTCATTTTTAGCAATTTTTTGTACCAAATGAATTTGTATACACTTAAACACAGTGTGAGACATTATTTGTGTAACAGAAAAACATGTAATCCTTTGCACACAGTTTTCACGCCAGTGCTTTACCTTATTTTTTCTCCTTTTATATTCAGTCAATATCATAAAACGATATTGCACTATGTACGTATTTATAATGTTTGGTGTTTTGTGAGGAGTTTGGCTGGTTTCCTGTAGTTCAACACACATTATGGTAATATTTTTAATTTAATGTCAAACTCAAATGGCTTTGCTTACTTGCCAAGAGGAAGATACTGTAAGAACATTGATGCCACTGGTGCAACTGTACATCAAATATGAAGTTACAAAGATTAGCTTACTGTAGGCTGTAGCTTAGTACAAAAGCTGGGAGCATGCAGAAAAAAGCTAGCCTGGTTCTCCAATGCTAAACAAAAATCTTCCTATGGTGTAAATTTGTGTTGTTAGGCAGATTACAATTTTGTTTCCTATAGAATCAGGCTAGCAATTCCCCCTGTTTTCAGTCTTTATGCTAAGCTAAACTAACTTTATCTTTGCTCTAACTTTATTTTTTATACTTCAAAATGGCGTCACTCTTCTCATCTAACTCTGGGCTAGAAAGCAAATAAACCTATTTACCAGTGTGTGTTCACAATAATTACAATCAGCTCAGGATTTAAGAATGTTAGTGAAGAAACAGCTCTTAATGATATGAGAATAAACTGAATGTACTTTTCTAATGTTTGTCTCCTGATTTTTGACCTCAAACATTCATATATATATTATTTGAATCCTTTATTGTTTGTGTGATCTGATGTAGCAAAAGACAATGCAGGTAGCCCACATGTTAACTTAGAAAAAAGCTTGAATGTCAGCAAATGAATAAATAATATATGCAATGCAAATGATTGACATTGTTGCCTTAAAGGGAATGCAACTGATGTACTCTTAGGGATTCTCCACCTTTCACACATGAGTAGGCTACGACTTTACATACTGTATGTACTGTAGGTAGGGACCAGATGTATTTTTATCTTGTGATGTCATGGTATTAACACTGTTGGGAAGTACTGTACTCTATAGAACATTGCTGAGGTAATTCTGCTTTACATATAGCGTTTCTATTTTTCTGTAACTTTACACTTCTGCATCACAACCATAGACTGTAAAAAAAAATAGGGATCACAACAAGCAAGTATTGTACTCCAAAACATTAATTTGATAATTTTGGCTTACTATACTCTGCAGATTATGACTAATAATACAAATTAGAATCAAGAAATAGAATATGATGTTTTATTATAGGCTAAGAAAACCACAAGCCACATGTTTTTGACTGTTTTTGAAAAAAAAAATTCTCCAGAATCACTGACTCCATCTTTAAAACTTCTTTGGTGACTCGGACTTTAGAAGTGGTGACTGGACTACAACACTGCTGCATACTATAACTATTTTCACTTTTGCTTCACTAATGTGAAATGGAAATTTACCACCAATACGTTTTATGAGCTGTTATGTTTAACTACAATATAACATGGAAATCTACCGGGTTAATGGTCATTCTATCAGGGTAACTTCCCCTCATCTGCCATAATGTGATTCTAGCATCATAAATACAGCTACTGACTAACATTATTGCTTTATACAGCGGTTGTGGCTTCTTGTAACACTAAATCACCACTGGCCTTCCGCATGCAAACAGCTAGTAAGCGACCATGACATACAGTCATATGAAAAAGTTTGGGAACCCCTCTCAGCCGGCATTATAATTGACTCTGCTTTCAGAAAAAAAAAATATAAAAGTGGTATGTCTTTAATTTACCAGAAACAGCTAAGTACTGGGATGTTTTCCAAACAAAGATTTTTTGAAAAGCAGTATTTAGTTGTATGAAATAAAATAAAATCTGAAAAACTGGCTGTGCAAAAATATAGGAACCCTTGTGGTTTTGTTGATTTTAATGCCTGTAACAGCATGTAAAACTGATGACTTTAAACACAAAGTTGGTTGGATTATGTTGTTAAGCCTTGGACCTCATAGAAATGTCTGTTTAATCATGAGAAAATGTATTTTAGGGACTCTCTGCTGAATTGAGACAGAATGGGATCATCAAAACAGCTCCCAAAAGATCTGAAAAACAAAGATTGTTCATTGTCATGGTTTAGGGGAAGGCTACAAGAAGCTTTCCCAAAGGTTTCAATTGTCAATTTCGACTGTAGGGAACGTTGTCAGGAAATGGAAGGACACAGGCACAGTGGCAGTTAATCCCAGGCATGGAAGACCAAGAAAAAAACAGGAGCGGCATAGGTGGAGGATTGTGAGAATGGTTGCACACAACCCACAGATCACCTCCAAAGACCTGCAAGAACATCTGGCTGCAGATTGTGTATCTGTACATCGTTCAACAATTCAGCGCAATTTGCACTGCATTAAAACTGCAACTGTGCCTGTGTCCTTCCATTCCCTGACAACGTTCCTTACAGTAGAAATTGACAATTGAAACCTTTGGGAAAGCTTCTTGTAGCCTTCCCCTAAACCATGACAATGAATAATCTTTGTTTTTAAGATCTTTTGGGAGCTGTTTTGATGATCGCATTCTGTCTCACTTCTGCAGAGAGTCAAAGAGAAGTGGAACTTGCATTTAGGCACCTAAAATACCTTTTATCATGAATAAACAGACCTTTATATGAGGTTCAAGGCTTAACAACATAATCCAACCAATTTTGTGTTTAAAGTCCTCAGTTTTACATGCTGTTACATGCATTAAAATCAGCAAGACCACAAGGGTTCCCATATTTTTGCACAGCCAGTTTTTCACATTTTATTTAATTTCATAAAACTAAATACTGCTTTTCAAAAAATCTTTGTTTGGAAAACATCCCAGTACTTAGCTGTTCCTGGTAAATGAAAGACGGACCAATTTTATCTTTTTTGTGTGAAAGCAGAGTCAATTATAATGCCGGCTGAGAGGGGTTCCCAAACTTTTTCATATGACTGTATGTTAAGAGAAAGCTTAAAAGACAGTTTTTGGTTATTTATTTCACATGAGAGATTTCTTGAAAATTCAGCAACATTTTGAATTATAATCCAATGGCATTTGGTTTGGTTGCCTTGTGTCTGTCTCAATCTCATAATAAACACACACACACACACACACACACACACACACACACACATGAACCAGATCCTGCTACTAATGGATAATTAAAAAGATCAAAGACAATGGCAGATAAAAATAGATGTCAAAGCTTTTACTTTGATAGTTTTTAGTTCGGCCTGGGCTCTCTCTCTCCTCCAGTGTTTACGTTTGGATCAAGGCTTTAAGATTTGACAAAGGGCTGTTTGCTGTTCAGCATGAGAAAGCTTTATATTAACTGTCTAATGACTGTGTGAGTCACTCCCCCCTCCACACACACACACACACACACACACACACACACACACACAGAACACACACACACACACACACACACACACACACACACACACACACACACACACACACAAGAACACCCACACCCACACACACACACACACACACACACACAAAACACACACACACACACACACACACACACAGAACACACACACACCCCAGAGGACAGCTAATTTACCGTCCAGGGTGGTACAGGAAACTGTCCGCAGGCCATCCTGATTTACGTCAGAAAGGGAGGAAAAAACAGACTCTTTATCACGTTTGACTCAGAGAGGAGAATCTCATAGATGTGCTGTTCTGTTACGAATGCATCTTTTGGACTAAATAATGAAGAATTACGTTGTTTTACACTTTATTTCCTAGAGTGGGAATAACTTTTACATGTCAGTGGTTGTTTGTGTTTGATTTAAATGCATTGAATCACATCGGGAGGGGTTTAAGAAGAAAATATAGTTAAATTGAACTCGAAGGAAGCTCCTTGCAAGCTTAAATAATATATATACTTTTGTTAGGATATGGTTTGAGTTGATTAGAACTCCCTACATATATAAACAAACAATAACTTTAGAATTTGAATGCACTAGCATGTTAAAGGACCATGTGGCTTCTGTTCTGGTAAATCCACTGTATACTCTTTCATGTTGGATTCATAATTGAGAATTTGCTTATTTAGCTGTTGCTACGCAGCGCCTGGAAACCACTGCAGTAATCTGTGACTGTCTTTATTATCTCATATCTGGAGCTGTCTAGACTGTATTTATGTGTCTGAGAGGAGTAACTGTGTTAGCTCATTAACAAGTACATCATGTCACATCAATGATGAGCTAAAGGGAAGTCAACTAATGCACTAATGTATGTGTACGTATACTGTATGTGTCCCACAATTTAATCCTTTTTAGCAAACCAGCTGTATTATAACATTTTGATCCTTAAATACAAATGTTACTGTATTATATGATTGAATATATTTCTATATATTTTTAAAGCAAAAATGAACTAAAACACTCTAGGGTACAGTTTTGTAAATTTACTTACACAGGACTGACAGGTAACAGATCGTGAGGAGATTTTGACACAAGTTTATTTTATTATTATTTTTTTTTACAAAAAGCACAGAATCACTGACTCCACCTTTAAGAGAGAGAGAGCGAGAGAGAGAGAGAGAGAGAGAGAGAGTGAGAGTATATCTACACTGCAGTATTGCAAGTTCCAGTTAATATCCACTGGGAGATCAAATGAGACTAACTGCTCTCTCACTTTATTTATCTTACTCCAGGGCAGAGTAAGAATAATAAAGAATCATAGACAGTAGTGGATTCTTCTCTTCCTGGGGGAGATTCAGGGTCATGATTGTCCATCAAAATGTAAACTGTGTTCCTCTTGGGTCGGACCTACAAAGTCTACTATATTTGATTAAAGACCGTTTCGCTTTAAGCCTTTCACAGCCAAAATACTTACTGTTCCCTGTAAAATATGAACCGGTAAAGCCCTAGAACATTATACCTCCTGTGATAGAAAAGCTACGAAGACTATATTTGTGTTATTCTTCCTAATCATGTATTGCTTCAACTCATTCGCAGCCTAACAAAAAGCTTAACAATGTCCGGGCAGCTCTGCCAGCTGTAGCGCCCTGTAGCGATTCTGCAAAATACTTTTTCCTGTTCTCCAGATTGTAACATTCCAGCAGGTTTTTGTTTATGAGATGAGCACCAGATAGAATCAGCTAAAGGCCCGACGGAAGTATGTGCGGTTTCCTTAATTGGAAGCAGACCACCACCTCAGTCACTTTTTCTTTCTCTATTCCTCTGTGACCGGGCATTGAGTCAGTTAATGGATATTATTAACCTGCATTTATCATGGTTTAGTCATGAATGATAAATGTATTTTTATATAAAGCTGGATTAGGGCACTTCAACACAAGAAAGTGACAAGACTGAGTAACAAGATTCTTTCAGTGTTTTCTGAACACCTGCAGAAAACAAACAAGAATGGGATTCTTTGGAATTTTCTTTTTATTTAAACCTCCTACGAGGAACTTTTAAATGTTTATGATTATGAAACAGTCTAATTTTTCCTTTGATGATAATAAAGGACATGTAACAGCAAACGAGACCCAAAACAGCAGGCAGAACAGAAAAAGACAGTTTCCTGAACAGTAAAAAATAAAATACTTTGCTTCACTATCGTCATATTACGATTATCAGTCTGACATAGTCACGTATTAATATAAAACCTCATAGCCATGCATCCTGCCGTCTCTCTTTCACTCGCTTTTTAAACAAATGCACACGCTGCTGGCATTCGCTTGGGAACTTGTTTCCAAAAACTCTACCTTTTTTCCAAAGGTGCCTCTTTAATCAACAAAAGAATAAAACGCTGAAGATAATTTAACACTAATTTCCTTTTAAGGTGAAAAACAGTTATAATGCTCTGTATACCACTAACATATAACTGTTGGCAGGTGAACATGTGAGGACATGGAGGATTTCAGCCCTTTGAGGGCACGGTATCTTTCGCCTCCGTGAGAATGGCGACTGATTCACTCACTGCAATCAGGTGTGTGTGGCACTGATTGGCTAATTGAGCCCAGGTGTGAAGATGTTATATCTGCCCTGAGACCCCAGTGCTCTGTGCTGCTCATTGTCTCGCCCTCTGGGCTAGTGAGAGGTTCTCTCTGTGTTTAGAGTTCCCAAGATAACTGTGGAGTTACTTGTATATTCTTTCAACTGCTTGGCAGCGGTGGTTTAGTTTGTTGTTTAGTGTGTCATATTAAAGGTAGCCTGTGTGGCCCTTACAGTTATGTGTTTTTTGTTTTCTCCCCTTCCACTTATTCGCATCAGCGATTTAGTGGTTATCCCTCTGGGGATAACTTTCAGAAGCCCCTGGGTCCACACCTGTGTCCCAAACCCCCTTCCCCCCCACCCAGTCATTACAGAACACACACACAATAATAATAATCTGGGAACATTGGGATGACCCCATATGGGATCAGGTATTAAAATGTGTTTTTTGTTTAGTCAATTTATGGAACATGTTAAAACAAAACAAACACAAAGCAAAACTTATAAGCAATAAAAATAAAAATAAACGGTATCCACGGCAACACATAAACAACAAATAAATAAGCAGTAACACAAATAAAATATTTCATGTTCAAAAAATTTGAAAAACTTGTTAAAGTTCAGAGCAATCGTTATTTAATCAAACTCTTCAGAATGTGCGTAGGCAATAAAAATGGGAGATTTTTGGCACCATGTTATTTTGTTTAGCTCACAGCCGTACGCCCAAGATCTTGTCCTGCTCATAAAAACAAACAACCTGACCTTAAACTGAAGAGACTTGGACTCTCAAACCCAATGTTTTGTTGGAAAGACCTCAAAGCAATTAAGAGTAAATATACCGCTGTTTTTGCACAAACAGCAGATGCAGGATGTCTGATACCATTGTCTTGACTGTGTGTGTGTGTGTGTGTGTGTGTGTGTGTGTGTGTTCCTATTTGCATTTTCTCTGCTGCACTCTTCAACCCAGATGTGAATCACAACAGCTGTTTAGCGCTACAACGACTTTAACAAAATTACCTCATTGGAAAGTTTAATACATGTAACAAAAATAATCATTCTTTAAAGGTGCAGTGTGTAATAAAGGTGTATTTTGGCAGTATGTAGTGGTGAAGAATTTAAATTACAACACTCCCTTGCTAACCCCTCCCATTCTAGAATTCAAAGAAGCTGAAGTGGCCTTCTAGGACAAGAAGCTAGTAACTAAATATGGCATCATCCACCACTGCCTCAAGTCTTTCCACAATATCAAATGATGAGATGAAGATGTCTTTAGTTATTCTTTTTTTATCTAAGTATTTCTGCTTTGTATTCAAACAGGTGAATTTCCCCAGGACACCTACTATAAAAACAAGTTAAGCTATTAAGTGTGTCAGTTCTGTGTTACTGTAGAAACATTGCAGTGCAACATTGTTACGCCCTGCTCCTATGTAGATATAAAAGGCTCATTCTAAGGTAACTAAAAAAAACACCTTTTATTTTAAGCGCTTAAAACATACTTAGTAATATTATATTCCATTTCTACCAAAATATTTCTGAAAAACTTCAATGTCCTCTACACACTGCACCTTTAATACATGTACAAAAAAAACAGCATTCCTTCAAAATTCATGTATCAGCATGGAAATAAACACAAGCGCGCTCCCCTCTGACCTTTCCCAGGGTCCTGGGCCGATAAATTTAGGATAGTGAGCGCTGTGTGGGAGACTGGTATCAGTGTGTGGATGAATAATAGGATGCTGTCTGCTTTAGTTTGCCAGTCAGAGCTAGTGGAGATCGTAGGAGCAAGGCACAGACAATCATACACACACACCACACACACACACACACACACACACACACACACACACACACACACACACACACACACACACACACACACACACACACACACACACACACACACACGTTTATACGACTATACTTCTGAGGATATTCATTGACATACTGCATTCCCAAGCCCCTTTCCCTAACCTTGAGTATCAAAACTAAATTCCCAACCCCAACCCTTACACTAACCCTAACCCTAAACTTAGTTCATACCTGAACCTTAAAACCTCATTTTAACCCTCAAACAGCCCTTTAAAAGCCTGTCCCAAAGTGAGAATCTACCAAAATGTCCTCACTCTTTAGGTCTTAAACTCAAATCGGTTCTCACAAAAATAGTTGTACACCCAGACACACACACCCAGACACACACCCCAGACACACACACACACACACACACACACACACACACACACACACACACACACACACACACACACACACACACACACACACACACACAGGCCAGAATAGACATCCATCTTCACCTACACTCCTAGTAACATCTTTTTGACATGGAACAGATGGAGATAGGACTGAATCATAATTTTACTCACACGTTTAAATGGCCGCTGTCTGCTATGACTTACAGTATGAATATGGATTGTTTTATCCGTGCTTGTGGTGGACACATTGGTATGTTGCTTCAGACTAAAATATCCCAACAACTATTTAAAACATGCTTGTAATGTTTTTTACAGACAGTCATGGTCCCTAGAGGATAAACCATGATGACTTTGGTGATCCATTGACATATCCCTTAGCGTCATCATGCGTTGACGTTTCTGGTTTTTGAGTGAATTATCTCAAAAACTATTGGATAGATTCACATTAAAACGTGGGTCCCTCTGAAGTGAATTTGTGATCATTATGGTCATCCCTCAACATTTACATTAATTGCTATCATCAGGACAATATTTAGAATTTCTTTGATACTTCATGACCAAATACCTTCAAAACACAACCATCACCATTATAAAATGTTGCTACGGGTTTGCTAACATGTTTTCCATATCCGCTTTATAAGGTGATAATATGTCATTGTGTTGTTTGTTTCCATATTGCTGCGAGGCCCCAAACAAAAATGAATCAATGCAACTTTGAAAGAATCTCTTTTTTTCAAGTGATTCACTCTCAGGATTCTTACTGACTGATTGATTACAATAAATAACCATAAAGACTTTGAAAACCCGGGTATGTGGTAGTGTTAAGCATAATGCAAACATAGTATAGATTTCTCTTGAGCCAAAATGTTCTCAGACTCAGCCTGTACTCACCATTAAAGACCTATTTCACCGGTGTGTGACATCACACATGGTAAAATGTAGGGTTATGTTTAAAGTCAGCTGGGCCAAGGGAAGACTGAAGTTAAGAAAAACCTCATCCATTATATTATAATAGCCATTTATTAATGATAGAACGCCGGTTCCGTATGGGTGAAGTATTCCTTTAATAACAGGCTAAAAAAAGGAGTGATGTCAAGTAAACTAAAGCTGAAGGAAAAAATGCTGCATCGGCTCTGGTGATAAAAGACGAACCCGCCCGTTACACCCATAGTCTGTCCTACAGGGTTCAACCACTGACATTAATTGTTAACAACACATTCAAACCGACCACCAAACACATTGTCTCATAGTGTGTTTAGTCATTGCATTGAACGTTTATTCTCATGAGGAAAAGGCAGCTGGATTTTGTTTGGATTTAAGGAATTGTTTCACCACTTTTTATAAATATTTCCTCAGCGGCACGTCACTGACAAAGTTAGTATTGAAGCATTTCAGATGGGAGCATGTTGAGGGCAAAATATCTTTATGACATTGAAAAGAGACACCTGTAAAAAGTTCACCCCAAGCTCACATCTCTACAATGTAAACATATCCTGTGTGTGTATGGATCTTTGGCACAGTGAGACGCTAAATACTTTGATTCTAAAGAACGATATGTAAACTAAACATAGATGAAAAATGGTGAAGATGGAAGGGAGAAGGATTGTGTGTGCTATATGCAAAGCAAGAACAGGGACATGTATGGAGGTTAAGAATTTGATAGAAAAGACTCTTGTTAAAGGTATTCTGACCGTGATTACCGAGTTAGCTCCAGCAATCTGCTACCTTATGTCAATACAGCGTTCCCTCTTTTTCCAGCCTGTAAAGTCAATTTAATGTTGCGAAATTCAGTCCAAAATAAATGTGATCAAGTAAAGCCTTAACATGTCAAACATCATGTGAAAAAGCTGTGAAGACCGTAAACTTGTGCTCAAAATGTATTGTTTGTTTAATTGTTATTGTTAAATCACTCTACCCATAATGCATTTTATATACTCGTTACATTTTTTTTGATCCCAAAAAAACCATGCACTCTCTTAGTGTAGAGGGTAACATTAGTATTCTAATGCACACACATCTTAATGTCAGCACATCAGCAAACTTCATTTTCGCCACACTTGAAGGTGTCACGAATACCCTCTTCACCATAGAACAGGAGGAAATCGGGTTGATATATTAATTGATTTAACGGCATTCACTTGTTGACAAATCTTGCTTTTGAAGGTATTTATAGAGTAGAACTTAAAGCTAACGCAGCTGTAGGTTGTTGGTTTGTAGACAGTTAAACAACTGTTGGACATAGGCCTACTTAGCCCCAGCTGATGTTGTTTATAGATGTTGTTCAACAAGCAATCCCTTTGAAAACATCTTTACTGTGACATTTTATGTTAGCATGTGTTCTTAGCATGAATCACCATATATGACTGTTGCCCTACTGTTGACTAAATAGACATTTTGAACAGTTTGCTGGCACTAGATAAAACATCAGAGTTTTGAACGGATTCAAAATTTCTCTGCAATTCAGCGAATACTTTGGACATACTTCACTGTGAACACAAGGATCTGAACGTAGATGTTCTAGCTTTAAAAACAAGGGTGTTCTTTGTAGTCCAGGTGAGTCAGTGGAGCAGAGTAAACTGTGTTATCCTGTGGGACCTTTGGCAACCGTATCCAAGCAGGGAGGGTGGTGGTGGGTGGTGGTGGGGGGGGGGGGGGTTGCAGGGTGTAGGGGTACGGTAAGTCAGTATGCTCCTAAACTCCTAAACAGAACCACATGTTTTCAAGTCCAGGCCAACCAATCAAACGACTGCATGCTGGATATGAGCCCCCAGGAGTCCCGTGGATCACTTTCAACACCATGTGGAATAGGGCCAGTGTGTTTGCGTTTGTGTGTGTGTGTGTGTGTGTGTGTGTGTGTGTGTGTGCGCGCGCACATTAATGCTTTTACAAGTGTGTAGGGCCGAAAAGAAAAACCTCCAACACCCCAACACAGTGTCCAATAAAACATTTAAACTTGGCTCAAGTGCTTTTTTTTATAACACAATAAAAATAAATTGTTACAAGAAATTCCAGGAACGGTTATTTATTTTGGCGGTCTGAGCTGATGAGAGATATATAATGGTTTAACTTGGCCAAAATGTGGCCTATTACACTGTATAAAACCTGATCTTTGTATTTTAGATATCTTAATATGTTTGGGCAGTGAGGTAACCTGTGAAGTGTGAAGAAATCAGAGGTTTGATCCCAGGAAAAGCACAGACTCCTGTCACACTGAACATTAGGAAGATTGTCAAACATCAAAATGCTTAAAGGTGGAGTCAGTGATTCTGGAGAATGCTTGTTGTCAAAAACACTTTTTGTCAAAAAGCAGTGAATATCTCCTCACAGTCCGCAACCTGTCTGTAGTGTGCGCTGGAATAACAATCCAGTGTTAATACACAGCTTAGGCTCTGTTAACTGGAATGTTGCTAGCTGCGGTTGGCAACATTTGTTTACTTACCAGTTCAAAAAGCCTAGGTTGTGTATTAACACCTGATTTTTTTTCAGCGCACAGTATGGAAAGATAGTGGATCTTGAGGAGATATTCACTGCTTTTTGACAAAAAGTGATTTTGACAACAAGTGTTCAGAATCACAGACTCCACCTTTAATACTAACTTGTCTTGACATTTCAACTATTTGCTTCCAACAGCTGACGTGTATGAAATGTGTGCTGCAAGTTTGTTTGAAAAGCAGTTGGAGGACTTTTGCTTGTAAAATCTACACTAATGTATTGCTATACTATCCATCGTCTGACGCTCAAAATTCAATTTACTCTTTACTGCTCATCTTAAAACCCTCCAGACTGTACTGGGCTTCCTGCAAACTTTACAATCTTTAGGTTTGACCTCAAACACAACCATGTGTCCAGTCTTAACCATGAACCGAAGAGGCTCAGCTTGTCAACACACTGTTTCACAAGCCGAAGCTCAGCCAAGAGAAGCTTCTGAAGTTTCAGTGTCAAAGTGTCAGCGCCCTTGTATCGTAGTAAGCCTCTCTTAAAAGGAATTTCAGTAGAAAGGAGTGTTAACGGCAACTTCCTTCTAATACCCACAACAAAGGTTTAGTCTGTTTGTTGCTAAACTTTAAAACCCAGTTAAAGATGTACTAGAAATGTCTTTGCGAAACATTTGATTGGAAACAGCAAGGCATGTATGCAACTGAAATGTGGACTCAGTGATTCTGGAGAATGCTTGTCAAAATCACTTTTTGCAAAAAATCTGTGAATATCTCCTCACGATCCGCTACATGTGCTGTAGTGTGTTTGTGGGTGCTGTTAATACACAGCCTAGGCTCTGTGAATGGGCATGTTGCTAGTTGCAGTGGCCCTTGTTGTTTACATACCTGTTTACAGAGCTTAGGCTGTTTATTAACCAGATTTTTTTCAGAACACACACAGTACGGACAGGTGGCGGATCATGAGGAGATATTCACTGATTTTGAAAAGTAATTTTGTCAACTAGCGTTCTCCAGAATCGCTGTTTTTTCTTTACAACCAACAAAACGGCATAAACTTGACACATTCTACTCAGCGGATTTATTGTGCAGATTAAATGATTCCTCTCAACTCGTCATCTAGTTCTGTAAATGTATAAAAGGAAATGCATAGAGCAAAACACACTATGCAAAAACTAAATGCTTACTTAGTGAAATCCTCACAGCAACGTGTTTTTAAACCGCAGAATCTAGAATATCTTACAAAGAGAGAGAGAAAAAAAAAAAGTACATACATTTTTTTCTTTTTACATTACAATGAAGTCAGTTACAATGTAGAGTAACACACACACATATGTTGGACAGTCTTATCCTTCCTCAAGGAATCTCTTCTGGATCTGCTTTATGTTCCACGCAGACGTTTAAAAATCGACTCCAGCTCTGTCCGTGCTTATGGAAAACTTAAATCCCGTAAGTGTTTCAAGATATTTTCCTGTTAGAAAAATTGCACTTCAGTCCAAAAAAAAAACAAAAACGGTAAAACACTGTTTCGTCTGGTAGTAAAAACATTCAGGTCTTCGAAAAAAATGATGTCCAACATTGACAAGAGAGTCATTTCATACCAACAAAAAATTGGGGGAAAATAGTATTTGAAAAGAACTGGACATAAACTTAAAGGCCTGTAAAAAAAAAAAAACAGTAGGATGTTTCCTAAATGATGCACAGTGGCACAAGACAGAGCGCCAAGAAATTCCTAATGATTCATTTTATGAATAGGTTATCTGTCTGTGTAGAAATCCCCGCAGGTAACAATGTTAACATACTGGGACAATTAAAGTCCTTGTTTGTGTAGATAGAGGCTGTTTTCCAACTGCCTGGAGCTGCAATACAACGATTCCTTTCACCTAGCTCCAGCATTTTAACATCCAGCGGCAATAAAAACCACATGTCGCCATTAGTCTGGCGACTGTGGCTCAGTTGGTAGAGCGGGTCGGCCGATGATCAAAGGGTTAGAGGTTCGATCCCCGCCCTGCCACCTGTGTCATAGTTGTTGTGTCCTTGGGCAAGACACTTCACCCACCTTGTCTCGTGTGAATGTCGATAGTTAGCCTGCTATCGGTGTATGAATTTGTGTGTGACTGGTAACGTGTAAATGGGAACAGGTCTCCCTTGCAAAAGAGTCTTCGGACTCAATGGGATTTACCTGTATAAATAAAAGGTTAAGTCTCTGGGATGAAAATAACAATTCTTATCAATATGAACAAACTAATATTTACACAGGAATAGACAATTTTTTTTTCTGTTACACTATATAAAAAGAAATGCCAGAAAGTGTTTTGTCCGCTGGGTACTTGGCCATAAACACACCATGAGTCTTCTTCAAAAGCCAAAAATCTTTGGGGACGCTCATGGTGTAGTGGTTAGAGCGCCTCCCCTAATATAGGCTCAGTCCTAATCACAGCAGACCCGGGTTTCAAATCCAGCCCGTGGTCGTTCTCTGCATGTCATTCCCCTCTCTGCCCCATTTCATCTCTGTCTCTCCACACTGTCAGTAAAGCATGAAAAATTCCCCAAAAAATAATAATAAAAAAAAAAAATCATCTTCAATCGGGGTCTTTAAATGTTAGGTGTTTGTTATGGTTACGGTCGGTGGGCGGGGCTAGTTGCCGTGGCCTCGTCGTTGCTACTGTCCACCTCCTGCTCCATGGGGCTGTCCTCCTCCAGCTGCTGGCTGGTGTAGTTGGTGATCTCCAGGAAGCCGCTGGGCTCCACCACCACGTTGGACTGACTGGAGTCAGGCAGGATGGAGTACTGGGGAATCACCTGCATGTTAGTCACAGCACGGGCTCAGTCAGTTCACTTTACAATAATGTAAGTAACAAAATAATTGTTTTGTACTACAAAGCCAATCAATTAAACTTAAATAAATAAAGTGATATAAGTATATTATTACATTATTAAAGGATTATTCTAAACCAGGCCAAAAATGTAACAACCAGTCAATAATGTAGGCTAAAAACGTATTAAAGTAAGGGCAAGAAGTTATTACGTTATTGGTTCAGAAATGTTATGTTATTGGACTGCTTTTATAACATTAAAAACTTGACATTTATAACGTTATTGGCAGGTACAACATGCATCTGTATATACAAGCCTCTTACCTCAATAACCCCCAGATCCTCTTTGCTCCTCTGTGCTGTGAACTGCTGTGGCTTTGTGTGGGACCGATGCATAGCTGCCCCAGAGCTGCTGATGAACTGACCCGCGTCCAATGTGCCCGACACGGTCTGGACCTCCAGGTTTTTACCCAGGGGGCCACAGTCACTTGACGAGTCCACCACCATGGGCTCGATGCTGGGGTCGATCTCGGCCTCTAGCATGGAGATCTTCAGGATGTCTGATACGGAGGCCTTGCTGTCTCCAGAGGGGCCGGACGTGGACTGGTCTGGGGTCAGTTTGGCGGTGGCTTCTGCGCTGCTGCTGCTGCTGCTGCTGCTGCTGCTGCTGAAGACTGGGGACGAATGGTGAGAGCTCCCGAAGGTGATCTTAGTGACGGTGGCGCTTTGAGTGATGATCGGCTGCTGTGGTGGAGATGAGAAAATATTAAATTTAGAAATACTTAATATATAGATATTTTAAATAGGAAAATACACAAGGATTGGACATTATGCAAAATCTATAACGTCATCCTCTGATTTAGTTTTTTGATTTATTGTTGAATGAAGGGAAAGAGTTCAAATTCAAATCTGTCAATATGTTACTTGAACTGTCAAGTTTATCCCTGACATTTTGACTTATTTCACCAAATTGTATTTAAGCATTAGTCTTGATATTTAGACTTTTTTTTAAGTGCATAATAAAAAATAAAAAAATATATTTTTTTCTCCCGTGGCCCTCACGCTTTCCGTAGATCACAGTAACATGAGAAAAGCAAAAGAGCCGCCGGAGTTACCATGACACTAAATCAATTTGCTGCTGCTTATCAGTCTGCGGCCTGTTCAAGGTAAACATACACAAGATTTATTGTACTTGACAGGAGAGCAGGAAAACACCCAGCGCTTTTACATGAACTGGTTACTCAGGAAGGAAAAAAATATATTACGATTATTAAGGGCATGACTTTGTATGTGTCTATTCCTCAAAATACCCTAATACCAAAAAAAGGGAGAAAAAAATAAGTTTATTCCATTGTGCCGTAATTATTTTAGCAGTTATGTCATTCAATAAAAAAAAATTAATATTTTTTTTTTTAAATAAATAAAAATAAATTTTCCCCAAAAAATATTCCAAATGCCTAAAGTTGTGTGTTTCATACACCTGTCTGTGTTAACCCACTCACCTGGCTTGACGTTGTCTTCTCTGTGCTGACTGGATGGTGTGCCTGCAGTGGTGGTGGGTGAGACATGGGCGTGTGTAGCGGTCTGTGGTGGGAGGTTGGAGCCTGCTGGAGCTTCGGCAGCTGTGGCGTCACAACCAGGGGCTTCAGCAATGATGACGTAGCCAGGATCGGGACCTTCTGCTGGGCTAGAGCAGGCGCCATGAGAGGGGGTCTGTCTCTGTCTTTGAGGATCTGCGTTACGACCATGGGTTTAGGCATAGTCTGCTCTCGAAGCTTGGGCAGTTTCTTAGTCAAAGGGGGAGTGGATGGGAAAATGGTGGATGAAGATGTAGGCAGGTTTATCTGAGGTTTGCTCTGTAGTTGTGGCGGAGGTGGCGGCGGCGGCGGCGCTGCCTGGGTAGGGGCGGAGCTTAGCCGGCTCTGCTCAGCCTCTGATTGGCTAAGAGGAGGAGGTGGTATAGTGGTGGTAGAGTGATTGGTTGGCTTTATAGGGTCCCTAGCTGTGGTCGTGGTTGTGGGTTGACTTGAACGGTAGAACAAACCGGTCTGAGGGTCCAATGTGTCGCCTTCCATCTCGCCAACTTCTAACACGCTCTCAGGTTTACCCCGGCTCTCAGAGGGCTGAAACAGTCACAAAGAAATAAAATAAAAGTTAGTATTGAACATTGTTTTTTTACTTATGTTTCACTGTCACTTGCCTTTTTTTTTTTTTTACTGTTTCAGATAGCCTACTTTCTAAAATTTTTTGGTCATAAATGTCCCATTCGGCAAGTCTAACGTAATATGCACCTTGTGTGTAACGAAATTAAAATATCACATACAGTATGTGATAAGCATACATTTGCAGCTAAGAAGACGGCTGCTAATGGGCACAGACTATCTAGGCGTGTTTATTTGTATAGCTTTTATGGTGGAATTTAATGAAAAGTAAAAAAAAAACTTTAGCAAGATCACTGACGGAATATGACCTTAGGGAAAACACTATGTACCGTAAATTGTCAAGTTTGGAAAGAATCAAAGTGAAACTAAGGTATCAGATAATGACCCAAGAAAAAACACACTCGTCACACTGTCATAAAAGTGTATTACCTGAGGTGCAAATTTTCCCAAAATATTTTTCTCACTCAGCTGATTGTGGTTTGCGATTACATTGAAACACTAGTACCGGTACATCTGGTGGGATGGCACAGTTCCTATGAAAGTGTGCCAGTCTGCTCTGTGGATAAACCCACAGTGGTTTTGTGGTACTAACAGTAGATTTAAAAAAAAAAAAAAATGTTCAAGGTTGTGAGACCAAAAAAACTAAATCCCACACACTTCTTTGTATCAGCGGCTGGAAGCGAAGGAAAAAAAAAAAAAAAAACTGTTTGAATGGTTAAATAGTTCAGGGATGTATTAGGTCCACGACAAGATAAATAATAAATAATAATAATTAATAGAATATAGTTGTAATTTTACAAGATTTTTTTGTTGTAATATTACGAGAATAAATTCGGAATAAAATAAATTAAAAATAAAGGTTGTTGAGTACATTTGGGGCCCTGACATACAATAGTGGACACAAGAAGGTTGGGCTATTAATATGATATTCCATGTACTCTGTTGTTAAGTATCACTCTATCTGCTGTATTAGTTTACTTATTGTCCAGTGTGTGTCTTAGTATACCAAAAAAATCCCCCCACTGTAGTTAATGTATTCAAACTAAAAGGTATCACCATGTCCTCACCATGTGGCTGGCGTGTGAAGCTGCAGTTGCTGAGGCGATGGTTGTTGAGGGTTTGGTTACTATGGTCACCTGGCAGCTGCTGCTGGTGTTGCCCCCGACGACAGCAGCGGCGGTTTTGTAGCTTGTCTTCATCCCGAGATGCTGACTGGATGACATCACCACATCATCACCGTCAGCCGACAGTCTGCTGACTTTACCTGGAATCACAGTCAGAAGCATTAGGTCATTTATAATGGTGGTTAAGGGCTACCACACACACACGACACACACAGACAGACACACGCACACACACGACACAGCTTTCTTTCACTGTGCCAAATTGCCAAAAAGAGAAGTGGTTTTCAAGGCATCGAACTTGAGGTTTTAGTTTGAAACTTGGTTTATTCCACAGAAATGTTGAGCTGCCAACAGCAAAAAGGAAGTGTGCAACCTACAGTGCTAATATATGTATATTTCAGTGGAATGTGACTAAGCACATTTACTCTAATATTGTACATGTGCAGATTCTTAAACACAACGAATAAATCATTATTATAATTTTTGCTAATGGACAAATATGTGTGATGATAAGTACAATGCTACATTAATACAAACAAAGAAAAATATTTAAAACATTTTAAATAGATAAAAACAAAATCTGATTTGTTTGAAAGGTACTATGTTAATATATTTTGATTGGGGTCGAACCACCAACTTTGCACAATGGCTGAAGCTACCCACCAGTATATAGAGTAGTTGCATTAAGGGCGTAGAGTAGTATAACAGTATTATTATTATTATTATTATTATTATTATTATTATTATTATTATTATTATATGTATTATTACCTGGTGGGACATAGTCTGTGCTGGCCTCAGCCTCAGAGCTGGAGGGTCTGGGGGACTCAGGCTTCTTGTCCTGGGACAGTGTCATGGGAACAACCATCTGACTCAGGTCTATGGTGTGCTGACGGGGTTTGGACTCGCCTTTCTCCTTCACTGTGTCAGAGAGGAAAAACAATCTAATTTAATGTTAGCGTAACATTGCAGATTATGACTAAATTCTCAATTTTAAATAGCTACTTTTACTAACTACTCATTTCTGATTTCTTCTTTTTTTCCCATTTCATATGTGCACCATAAAAACAAAATACCATTCATATACACCAGGCAAAATAAAATACTTGGTGCATCATATTTAAAGGGATAAATATGAATAAATAGACTAAATATGGGTCAACTAGAATAAATAGACTAAATATGGGTCATAGGAAACCTAGTTAAAAGGCAGTGCGGAATAAAACTACTGATTCCAGTTATTTCTAATTGGCTGCTCAGAAAGTGCAAATGCAAACTCAACACTTCCTGCAAATGTTTCAAATTAAAAGCCAACCAGGAAATGGAAAGAGCGCTGGAGTGTAAACTTTCCAAAAAGCCCAGAAGGAGAAAGACGGACAGAGTTCCCACACCTTCTGAAACGTCAAATCCAAGGACTTTTTCTTTGCAACATGGTCCTTTTTACCATCTTCCCCCAAAAACTTTTTCTGTTCTTGCATATAATATATAATTTCAAGCCCTTTTAATGCCTCATGCCTCATGTCTTTTTTTTTTTCATATCCATGCACTCTCAAGAATTTCAATGATCTGTATGAACCCTGGTATAGATAATATGATAACAGACAATGACACTGGGCAATGATGCATACAATACAATAATACATCCATTCATTCACACCTCCCCGTGGACCTGTTGAACTGCTCTAGTTTCGTTTTCTATGTCACAGGTATTTGTGCTTATGGGAATGTATCATAAAAAGAACACTGAAAGCTTTGTAATGGATCCCTCAGTCTAAAAAAAACCCAGTTAAAACCACAAATATTCCATGGGGAAATCTCTTATCTATGTCCTCATCAACCCAGTTCAGCCGGTTTGCAGCTAAATGAGTTTATTGTGAAGGAAAGCCTCTAGCAGACACATCAAAACTATGGGACACAAGCTTAAATTGGGCTTTTTCTTTTGACAGTACGCTTTCCGAGTTCTTGGGCAAGAGCATTCCCCTTGACCTTATGGGACATCGACCTCTCCCTGCCACCAGCTCTTTCCATTAGCCTTTTAACATTTATATATTTATTTAGTCCGCAAATTGTTATATCCTATATACTGACCATTTTCAATGTATTTAGTTTTTTCTATACCGCTTAGTTTTGCCTCACTTTTGGCACTATTCAAAATTCTCATATTTTTTTTTTTTGTATATACAGCTCTGGAAAAAAAATATTTTTGAGAATTTATCATGATTCCTCATCTCTACATAACTTATTGAACATGCTCTTAATGACAATTTAATTGGAATTTGGAAAAATGTTGACAATAGTTTATATAATAAAACCAACATTTTAATTCTACTAATCATATGCCTATAAGACACTGAACATTTGGAGTGGAAGAGCTGTATAACTTGGTCGAAGGGAAACATATGTTTGTATCATCTGTATGACTGGTGGCACATACTGTATTGGAAAATTGATGATAAAGTTGATTTTGGCTTTCCTATGACATAATGTCTGACCTGTCTGTTGCAGCTCGAGCAGAGCCTTGATGGTGGAGGTGGCAGACTGGGCTTCCCCTGCTGACACCTCCTGGTAGATGATGGAGGGACTGGACTCCACTGACACTTCCTCTGTCCAGTCCTGCTCTCTGGAGGACACCACATGCACTACAGGATGCTCTGAGGAATAGAAGGAATAATGTGGGAAAAAATGACACTTTTTAGTAGGGATGTCAAACGTTTTTTATAAAAAAATATGTATCGTGATAATCAGAGTATTTCAATAGTTAATCGAGATTAATCTTATTTTTTTTGATCAACTGTTTAAAATTCTATAATATTGCACTTTAAAATCTGTATTAACAATGTAAAGCAATTCTTACCACTGTGTCTTGATTGGATTCATACGAAAATAAATGTACTTTTTGAACTTGAAGTGTATTTGCTTAAAGGCCCTGGCAACCCACAGACATAAATATATGACATTAATGTTGGGTTTCTCTATAAGCTGTTTACAGTCATCCATTTAAAAAATAATTTTCATAAATATTATAAAATTTGTGAATTGGTGAATGCTCTGGCACAGTTGAGAGCGCAAGCTCAACATCACTTGCAGAAAGTAACTTTTTATTATTATATAGGCCTATAGGTTTGCAATTAGTTGTAGGCTATTTTTTCCCAACACAACCGCAACCGATTTAATTGAAACAGGTGTCAGTGTCACAATGAAAATATATAAACATATCTCTGTCTCATATTTATTGTTATCTCTATTAGTTTATTTCCCATTTAACTTGCAAAAAAATCCGCTATCTATTTTAGGCATATGCATTTTTAAAATCAGTTTTTTCTGAGGATAGGAGTGGGAATAGAGAGAGAGAGAGAGAAAACGGAGTCTGATCATGTTTCTCATCACGTGAGCTGATGCGATACACGGTTTGAATTAAGAGCACAAGGAATAAACTTGTAAAATATAAAAAAGACAATCAAATGAGTTCAAACCAGCCGGCCAGTTGGATCCTAAGCATGCAGGCTAACGTTGTCCAGACGGATCAACAGTGTGGAGACCTGCTGTTGAAGTAGCCTACGCTACAGGCAGCCGGAGAAACATATTCTCAGAAGGGAGTGCTGACAAAAAAAAGCTCTGCCTGCACTTCAATAATAACTCGCTACATTGATAAAAAAAATGCATCACCAATGCAATATTGTTACATGCAGCGGTGACACATGCCGTAGGGCCTATTGGGCCGATTATAAGACAGGGTTTCCCCCTGGGAATAGGTTGTAAAAAGTAGGGTCGTTTTATATTCGGGGTCTAATATTCAGCGTCCAGTTATGGACTGACCGTTACCAAAGCGATCATCAGCTTAAGGCCGGGCCTGTGTCCAACTTGTGTTTATTTATTTTTTCCGGGTGGAGCACTGGCTGCGCACTCAGATGCGGCCGGGACAGAGGTGTGTGCGCTTGGATAGAGAACGATGTGTCGAGAGGAAAATAGGCACGGGAAATGGCCAAAGAGCTCCACATCCCCAGCACTTATGTTGCGAGTCGACGTGTCAGAGGCATGAATTGGCGCAGCGATCGACAGTGGCTTTTCTGCTGTGGCAGGCGTAGTAAGGAGAGCTTGCCAACTGCACCGTCCTTTTACGCATCAACACTGTCTCCGTAATGTTCAGATTTAATCATTTGCATCAAAGCCCTTCTCATAATAAGAATGAGAGGCTTTATTTAAACGTTGTCAATGCGCAGGTGGTTATATTAACTGTGTGGGCTGTAGACTGAAACTAACGGAGCGAGGCGGTTGTTTCACTTTGCAGTTAGTCACGTAATTTGGAGACATGTCTCTGTGTTTCAGGGCTCGGAACACAATCGGATCGCGAAAGCCTGTCGCCTCTACAACGTTAACGTGCAGGAATCCCCGGTGATCATTTAGTCTTAAACCACATAGTTTTTTGCACGGCGGCTCGGCAAGGTCTCACTGTGAACGTCACCATCACAGTGTTTCACCGGGGTGCGCGCTGCTTCGCTCAGACGGGGCTTTGAGTGTAGGCTCAGGTGCAAAGAGACAGTCTGTATCTCTTGCGCGGCACCAGAGAGATTGTATAGATATGTTTTTTAGAACGTGTGACGTCCCAAGATATTGACGTGAGCCAAAGTTCGAATCAGAAATTTTCAAATGGCCGTCCCAATGCATTTTAGAACGGAGATCCTTCGCGTGATGTCCCAAGATATAGCTCGCTCTAAGCTAAGGCAACATTCGAATCAGGATTTTTCAAATGGTCGACCAACTGACATGACAGTATGTTTGCGGGGAGCTAACAGATATTCCTAAAACCTTTTATATACATATTAGCACTGATTTTACCACCCAAATAACATAGTTACAAGGATTTAGTGGATTTGGGTTGCCAGGGCCTTTAATAAACTCTTGCCTAATTTTCCCTTAATGGCGACAAAACAAAAACCACCTGAAAAAATAAAAGCGATAAGAATATTAACCTTGAGTGGTGCCATGTGCAGTAGTCTCCCCTGCCGCCCCCCCGGCCTCGTCCTTGGTGCCCCCGTCCTGTCCTGGTGTCTGTCCGGCCTCCACAGAGCGCTGAGTGGCCTGCTGCAGCGTCTCCGTCACCAGCTGACGCGTCTGCTCGCTCACCACCGCCGTCTGGAACACCGGCTTAGGCTTTATGAGAACCTGGAGGGAAACCAGAGGGACACACAGAGCTCTGTAAAGCCAGGGGTTCCACAATAAGTAATACCCATTATCGACAACAGTAGGGTTGCACTATTATGGCCAAAATTATTATCACAATTGCACAGCAAATAACAAATAAATACTGCACCTCCCTGCGATTTGGGAAATTGCAGTAGGTCATATTGGGATTTCAATAACATTTTGATTAATAGTGCAGTGCTACTGTTAAGTAAGTTTAAAAAAATCTAATAACTTTTCTAGAAGATTTCTATATGCTTAACCACAATATAGATAATTCTATTTTCAAAAACGAGATTTACTAACTTTTAATGATCTGTGGAAACCCTTGAATAGTTACATAAATGTGTATATACATACAAAAAAAATCTGATCATTCAATCTATGGCAACACAGGTTACTTAATCATGACTGTCTATAACTAAGGCTTGCTTGCTTGTACCACTACTGCCTCTTACTGATTTTCTTATTAAGTCAAAATACAAACAGATTCATTGTTATTCAATGAACAATCAATGTGAAAAACCCATCGTTATATAACCGTTGCCGGGAAATTAACGTTCTATAAACAGTGGCCATTTTCGTCACTGGAAAGTAGTTTGTTATTACATTAGAGTCCAAATTGATTTAAAAAAAAAAAAGAGGTGATTTCTTTTGAAATTTCTGTTGCTGTTTTGAAAAGATCTTATTTTTGGTTTCACATGCTGCTTAGCGGATAACCACTGTGGGTGTTTAACACTGTATGTACTGTATATATATATATATACCACACATGACTCACTGGACACAATTTCCCCTTTATGACCGAAACAAGCTAAATTTAGCCCAGAGTGATGCCTTTGATATTGAAACTATGACGTAATGTTTCTAAACCAAAGAAGAAGTCAGCACAAACTTGTTGCTGTAATGTTTAATTTTCTTTTTGTAAATAAAAAGACGCTTATTTTATAAACTATATTCATTTGTCACTCAATGTTTTAAGTGTGTATGGCGCTACAAAAACACTTGCAATTTAGCATGATGGAATTGACCCTTTCTGAATATAGTCTGACCCCTGAGTGCTATATTCAAATTCCCCCAAAAATAATTAGAAAGAAATATTGTGGAAGACTTGTTGAAAATAATTTTTTAGTGGGCAAACTAGATATGCATCACTTTCAAATCCGACATTAGGGATTCTTGATATTTTTCAGTAAATTATGAATTTCTACAGAACCAAACCAGTCTAGTTTAGATTTTAACAGACATAAAAAAATCCCCAGGAACTGAAAAATCATATCATGGGTTGGACACTGTGAAAGAGCAGCAGACTAACGAATATCAAATTGACTAAACAGAGGAAGTCAATGGAGGAAGAGGAAAAAGGTCAGCCCTGGTTTATATCTATATATAGAGAGAGAGAGGGGGGATGACCTGCAGTAAAGGTCCACGGGTCGGACTTGAACCTGTGACCACTGCAACAAAGGCCAGAGCCAATATGGTACGCGCTCTATCCACTACGCCACCGGAGCACCCCAAGAAAGTATCATTGTATGAGCTGATGTAGAACCCGTCTCACCTGTGTCTTGCCCTGCTGTCCGTAGACGATCTTTGTGGGGATGATCTTGGTGGCGGTGGCCTGGGCCCCAGAGCTCAGGCCTTTGGGTTGGGTCACGATCATCTTAGTGATGGGGCGGGAGGCTGTGATGATGGCTGGTTTGGAGCCTTGGACAGTCTGGAGGCCTTTCTCACCCTTAAGAACACACAGAAAAATATTTTACTACAGCATATCCTAAACACAAAAACAGCTATTATTATTATTATTATTATTATTATTATTATATACTAAATATATATATTACATTTTTTTTTACGAATAAACATTAGTATACAAGCTACAGCTTTGATAATCTTAATGAATGTACACCAGCATTCTTTAACCAAGGAAATCTGAGAGTTAAAAACTTAAAGCTAATGTTCAGAGTGTCTTTGGAGGGATCCCTATTGATAAATGAATATTGGCGTGTCACTGACCCCAGCATTCAACAGTGTGGTGACCACGTTCTTGCCCGGCAGTCCTTGTATGGTCGTTCCTTTTCCTGTTGTCTTCTGAACCACGATGACATTGGGCTTGGAGCTCATGGGGATGGTGGTGATCTTAGTGGTCGTGCCTGCAGCAGAGGGGAGATGAAATGTATTAGCAAACCACAAACTATGTAAAGTAGGAATCAAGATTTGAAACAATTCGTTTGTCAAATATCAAAGGCTGTGATTTAGGATCTCCATGATGCAGCCAGCGAAAACTTCACTTCCTTTTTAACCTTTCTAAAATAATCTTATATTAGTATCTTTTTTTTTTCTACATGCTTGAAAATTTGCTCAATTAGTTTAAATAAAATAATAAAATAATCAAACGGATTCGATTTATAATTCAAAATGTAATAAGAGACATGCCTTTCCATGTGTTATTTTATACAAAACATTTATCTGCTGAGTTTCTTGACATGTATTGTATTCAGGAATTTAAATAGCTTTTGTCAGAATAATTGATTTTGGCCATGTATCACATCATATGAACGACTGCCTCACCAGACACCATGTTGCTGCTGATGATCTTGCCCCCCAGTGTGGCCAGACTCTTGGGCACCACGGTGATGATGGAGCCGCTGGTGGTCTTCACGTACGTCGCACCGCCGCCCGAGGCCGAGATACGAGCTCCCATCCCGGGGCTCACCGTGGGTCTGGTGTAGGTGGACTGGGACGCTGCGGGCAAAACATGGAGTGTTAAAATGTATTAAAGTAGCTACGAGGAGCATTCAGTTTATGTTGATTTCTTGGATAAAAGCAGTAGTTTTTTTTTTCAACACCAGCGCCTTAGCATGCATTTGTTTAGCAAGCGAGTGAGTACATCCATGAAGAGAGACCACAGACAAAAATATAGTGTCATTATTTATGGAACGTGGAGTCAGTGATTCTGGAGAACGCTTGTTCACTTTTTGTCAAAATCAGTGAAAAGTCCTCTCGACCCGCTACCTAAACGTACTGTGTGGACTGGACACTGAAAAAAAATCTGGCTCTGTAAACAGGTATTCAAGCAAAGTTACAAGATATCAGCTACCATTAGTTTTGGGATTCGCTCACCTGTGGGCTGAGTGACCAGTTTGGTTGTCATGATAGCTCCGTTGCTGCTGACGACCATGATAGGGGAGGAGCTACTGCTTGACAACCCGACAGACGAGGGTTTAGGAAGGATCTTACTGGGCTGCACCTGCTGAGTTATGATCTTCACTCCTGCGGAGGAAAAAATACTCCTGTATGCTGCAACACAATCACTGAGTTATTGTTTATTTGTTATTTATACGGTTATTAATTGGACAATGTTGTATTAGGTTTTACAAAAAGGCTGCGGAATTGAAGGTCCCCGGTGGATTTAAAGTTCAGGAAATTATTCTATGGCCAATCTTTTATTTGAAAAAATTTAAATAAACATTATGATAATAACGATATTATGAAAATAAAGAAATGTAGCAAAAGAAATGCAATATCCTACAACATGATTATGTGTTTACTCATCTAAAAATCACAATTTACTATTATATTTCTGCGTTTGTATTGGAATGTAATATATGAAAAAGAACATAACTTTGTTTATAGGTAAACACCATGAAACAACAAACATTTAATTTGAAATAAATACAGACATTATGTGTTTACTGTTTTAACTGTAAGGTGTCCCTGAGTGTTGTGAAAGGAGCCCATAAATAAAACGAAACGAAAAAAAGTTGAGGAACGAATGAGAAAGAAAGATATTAGAAGGAAAGATAGAGAGATAGACAGCGGGAAGGATAGATAGATAGATAGATAGATAGATAGATAGATAGATAGATAGATAGATAGATAGATAGATAGATAGATAGATAGATAGATGGTTGGAGGGATGGAGAGATAGATAGATAGACAGTATAAATTCAGCGTACCAGATTCCTGTTTGATCTGGATGGTAGGTTTAGTCCCGGGTGAGGCAGTCTGGCCCTGTCCCATCCCTGCCCCTCCCATAGCAGCCCCGTGCTGCAGCTGTTTGGGTGAGTGCTGCTGTTTGGGGAACTGAGCCATGATCTGAGCAGGAGAGCCCACCATGGTCTTAGGGGAGGGCAGTCTGGCTGAGGCAACCTTCACTCCCGCTGAGCCAGAACCTAGAATAATAATAATAATAATAATAATTGTTTATTTATTACAGATGTGCAAGTAGGTCCATACCTAAAACTAAAAAGTAAGGAAATACATGCAAGTAATATATATATCTATATAGTGTATATCTATGCAATAAAGAGAAGAACAACGGTTTGAGCTAGCTGAAATAACAGTTTGGCAACAGGGATTCAGTTCCCACAAAGAGCAAATTTGTTAACAATTAAAAAATGTCTATGTACGTCAATGGGCTCTGAATTGAATTTTTGGCAAAACAGTGTCATTAACATTAATTTTTTCATAAAATGTAAAAAAAAAAATCGCATAATTGTAGGTTGCAGCATAAAACATTTGAAAATGTGCTGCATTTCATTTTCTTAAATCAATATAAATAGAATATCTTAGATTTTTGTTTATGTTGGTGCAGTGGAAAGAAGAAGCCTACATGTTGCTGTTGACATGACGACAGCAGGTGAGGAGGGGACCACGGATGTCACGGCGACAGTGTTGGCCGGGCCTGCGCTGGCGGGGAACACCACCGTCTGTTTGTGTGTGGGCTGGGACAGCATGGAGGTGGACAGCTTGGACAGAGCCGCGTTGTGTGTGTGAGACTTTGACAGGATGTTGGGCACAAAGTTTGAGCTGGGAGAAGTGGTCACGATGATCACCTGGTGAAAGAGGGGACGTGTTTAAAGCTGTGAAGCATTGTGTATATATACAGTATACAGTATATAAATAGATAAAAGACAAAAGAAAAAGTTAAAATTGTACATAGAGAAAGTAGTTTTACGATAAAAAATGAATGACATTACGAGAAGTTGTAATTGCATAAGAAAAAAAAAATTGTATATATTTTTTTCCACATAATTCTACGAAAAAAATCATGCCATTACCCGAATAAAGTCTTAATTTTACAAAAAATACAGAAACATAATTGAGGAAATCTACAAAACGATTTAGTTTTTTTTTCTATTAAAACTGCGATTTCTTTTCTCTTTATATTACAATTTTATCCTCGTCGTTTATTTATTTATTTTTTCCTCGGCGTGGCCCTTATACTCATATAAGAGAGATGTGTAGCGAGAGTAAAGAGCGTATGCAGTTCAACAGTCACCCACCTTCTGTGTGGTTGTGTTGGTGGTCTGTATAGTGGGTTTGGTGAAGGTGATCTTAACGGGAGACAGGTGAGGCGGGAGGGAGTTGGCAATACTCTGCATGATGTTGCTCATCTTGGGGCTTCCGCTAACCGGCACCGTGATGCTCTTAGACACCTAGAGACAAACAGTAAGACAGTTAGCAAAGTGGGAATAATATCAACAACCGCAGCTCACAAGAATACATTACAACTGGTTTATTGTGTGACTATGCTGCCTGTGCTTTATAGTTAATGTAGTAGATCTATATTTTTCTCTCTTTCTGCAAAGTTATATTTACACTTAATTTGTATGTATATTTGATGTAACTGGATGTCAGAATTTCCTTTGGGATCAAGGAGTATCCATCAATCTAGCTATAACCTCCATTTATCATATATACTGTATATTGCTGCTATTTTATCACTGTAATATTGCATATTTTATTGCACATTCTATCTTTGATTCTTCTTCTTCTTCTTCTTCTTCTTCTTCTTCTTCTTATTATTATTATTATTATTATTATTATTATTTTATTTCAAAAGCTTCCTGTGAAAAAGTGTTGAGAACTAGAATCTATTTTAAAAATCCTAAACAATGCATCTGGTTCTTATCTTCTATTGTTATGTTATTGTTAGTTCCATTTCAAGTAAAATCTAATTAACTGATAAACTATAACTAACTAACCTGTGGTGAAACCTTGGTAACCTCCTTCAGCACCACTGGAGATGAGCTGGACGAGTTTGTCCGTCTTCTCTTACGAGGTTTCTCATCCTCATCAGAACAGCTCACACCTGAGAGTGAAACACAGGCAGATTCCTGATATAGCAGGGGTGACAGTACGTCTGTATTTGTCAAAATGGAAATTGTACAACAGGATTAACGAGACAAGAATGACGTTTAAAACATTAAGGGCTGGTTTCACAGACATAGATTAAACCTAGTTCTGGACTAAATTGTACTTTCAATGGACAATTCAAAATTCCATTTAGTCCAGGATTTGGCTTAATCCATGTTTGTGAAACTGGCCCTTAGTCTATGGTTTAAAATCACTTAGAAATAGAAATATGGAAAGCCTTGTAGTGCCCCCTGCAGGCTGGTTAGTAAAACATTTTTTTGGGGGAAATTTCCAAATTAGGACAAATAAACTTCTTCTTCTTTTAGGACCAACAACCACAACAGTATAGAGTTTACTTCAAAACACAACTTTTCTAACAATGCATTTACCTACACTATGTAGTTCTTTCAGTTAACACTATCGGTTCCATTTTAAATTCCATAACTTCCATATAATTGCAATCTAAAAGCGAGGCAAGTTTATTTCTATAGCACAATTCAAACACAAGGCCATTCAAAGTGCTTTACAAGGGGCAAGATTAAAACACATAATACACAGAAGAGAAACAAATGAAAAACAAAATAAACTTTTTAAAGCAATGGAATAGAAGTAGAACATTTAAATTAAATAAAAAGCGATAAATGGACCAATGTTTGTATTGATTTGATGGGGCAGACACTCACTCTTGACATAGACGGTGCTCCCGCTGGGCAGCACCACCACGTTAGACGAAGGGCTCGGTGGCCGTGGTGACTTCACCGCTGTTCCCATGGAGCCGCTGGTTGCCATGGCGCTGCTGGGGGTGCAGGTGGTGCTGGTGTAGGAGTAACACACCACCACTGCAGAGAGGAGGAAATCAAACAGTCATTCAATCATTCATTTGTGAGTTTACTCAGTCAAATAAAGTATGTAATTATCATGCACAGGGCTATAATTACGACACTTTCACTTATTTATTTCATCATAACAGTCGCCCTTATACTTGAATCTTTCTTATATATCCGTCGCATTGCTGGTTGTTTCGTTTTCAGTCGAAGGCTCTGTCAATGTGATGGCACTAAATAGCGTGCTGATTTCCACACTAAAAATCCAGTTATTTTTCAGCATGCTGCATCTGATCACATGTATTGGGACATCCTAAAGACATTTCTACTAAACCAAATAGCAGGGAAGTATAGGTATTGGAACACAGCCAAATTATGATGTAGGCCCACCTTCTTTGTTTCCTGTTTCAGCTGGCAGTAGAAGCGAAGCGTTCTGATTGGCTGTTGCACTGGCCACAGCGTTAGCGGTCACAGTGAAGGCCGTCTGAGGGACGAGCCTGGGCATCAAGGGAACCAGCCGACGCCCCTCGATGGACCATTCAGACGAACTGTTAGGACCCGACATGCTGGAAGAGACGGCATGTACCGTTCAGTGTTTAGACATTGAATTGAAAATGTGTTTATTTCAAACAAGTAAAGTAAAAATATAGATTAATAAAAAAAAAATATATAAAAAGTGGACATACATAAAAAAAAGTAATATTTACAAACATTTAACAAATATAATAATAATAATAATAATAATAATAATAATAATAATAATAATAATAATAATAATAATAATAATGGATTGGATTTATATAGCGATTTTAAATCACACTCAAAGCGCTTTACAAGGTTCCAGGTTCCATTCATTCACACACAGTCATACCAGTCAAATGGCATTGGCTTATAAAAACTACAATTCCCAGTACAGCGGTGGTGGTGACACAGTTCTACACTTACTGATATGCGATGGTGGTGAGGCGTTCATCGTTGACGGCCCTTCGCACTTCTGCACGATGTCGCTCTGTTGAGATACTGGAAAGATGGAATGGGGTGAGTGAGTGGACAGAAGAGGACAGCACATTTTAAATACGGCAATAAATAAGTTTGTGTGCAAAACTTGGAGATTTTAAAGATATGTAGGAACTAGGCAGTCCATTTGAAAAAAAATAAAATCTGACCGATAACCGCCACTAATTAAGATCATTGGCCTTTTATTTATCTGTTTATTTAGCATGGACAATGCACAGTTCATTAGCAGTACCAGAGTTAGCTATAAACTCATTTTCACCTGTAGCGGTTAACTGACTATATTAAATATAGCTATTTATAGATATTTTTTTTTTTTAAAATAAATGTATTATTATTACCCGAGCATTTTAGTGAGTTCTCCCAGCAGCTCCTTCTTGTCCTTGTTGAGGTCTCCCTGGGCTCTCAGGGCGCTGATAACCCCGGCATACGCTTCCAACTCTGGGGAACAGAATCACACATCAGACACCAGAAACTGCAGCCTCTTCATCATACAGTGGAGACCTACATGTTCAATGCTCAAAACGCACTGCATTCACTGTGTGTGTTTTTTTTTTATAAATCTAATTATTAGTTTTATTTTTGACAATTAGCAATTACAAATCACATTCTCTTCTCATCAATATAACACAATTCAATACCCTCTACTTCCTCCTCTTAATCAGATCAGTTCAAATTTTAACATAAGAATAAAGTGTGTACAAAATGCTAGAATACACTGACATTCCACCAGTATTTTCTTTGTTTTGCACGAGAACTACTGTATGGCGACCTTACCCAGTTTGCGAAGAACTCTTTTGCACTCATCCCGGCCCAGGTCCAGGATGGTGGGCCAGACCACGGGCATGGTACCGGTCAGAACCGGTTTCTCCAGCTGAATCATGAGCTTAGAGAGAAGTGAGAGAGTTAACACTAAGGGCATCAAGGGAACCAGCCGTATACGTTTATATAGCATCATGGAGATTTCTTGTGTGTGCAACAAACTGATAAAGGACAAAGGTATCTTGTTGAGATACGTGTGGGCAGTTTTTTTTCTTCCACCAGTAATGAGTTGACATAATTTTTTTAAATCATTTTAATCAATTATTGCAGGACTGTAAAGGTCTAATTCTTAGATGACTGAATTAAAAATGTGTAGGATACAAAATATAATACACCAATATTACAATAAAGTCTTCTGAACGGTTTCCGATGAACCATATTACTAACGTCTACAAAAACATTATGGGCGTAAAAGGCCAAACACACACATAAAAGTGGAGATTTAGTTGAATTAAAACAATGCATAGAAAACATTTTGTCAGCCGAAAAGTAACAGAAGGCCCTCATGATTAAAATAATCTATTTTTATTCTAACAGATTGCAATATTTCTATTAGAAAAACAACTACAAAAACGGTCAACTTTGCTTTTCTGGGTCAAATTCTGTAAACAGAACGGTAAAAATAGCAACTGTCCCATTGATTCGATGCAATGCAAACACGCACTACCATTCAAATGTTCCAAATAAGGTGTATGATATTTGCAAAACATTATATTGATTATATTTAGCAGTCAAATCAATGTCTTACCTCTGCGTTAGCAAGACAACTTCAAGGCCTTAGCAAATCCGAGATACAAGCAAACATAGCGGATCAAACGAAATTGAGTTAGTCTGCTGCATTATATAGTTATATTACAATACACTACGTTAACGAAATCAAAAACTAAACTGTTAAAATAGTCCAATTTCCCGGGAGATATGCCAGTGTTTATGCTTTGTTGTTTTTTTTTGTGCTAACCATAGACTGTGCTAACTAGCTGCGAAGGAGGATGTTTGGGTTTCTTCTTCGTGTGATATAAAATGGCACCAGGAGCGTGTTCATCTACGCATGCGCAGTGCTGCCATCTACAGGTAGGAAGAGGAAATACAGCGACATTGCTCAAACATACGTCACAAAATCTTATCTAATCTTATTTTATTGGACTTTTTATTATACCTCAATGCTAAACTATTTGTACGTACTTCTATGTAAAGTTTTGAATAACTTTTTATCTATATATCTATCTATCTATCTATCTATCTATCTATCTATCTATCTATCTATCTATCTATCTATCTATCTATCTATCTATCTATCTATCTATCTATCTATCTATCTATCTATCTATCTATCTATTAAATATTGTTAGATTGTAAATATTAATGCATTTATGTTTAAATGTAATGGTGTAGCTTGTAAAAAAAGGGAACAGATTTTGTAACTTTATATCCTGCTGGATAGGATGTGAATCGCATATGACATATCCTATTATATCATATCCTAACTAAAACATAAATGAAGAACCACACAATATGTTTTTGTATTGTTAATCTGAATCTAAAAAGTGATAACATAAATTCTGCCTACTGGAGTAAAATGCACATTATGTGCAATTATGTATTGTAGTGCAGTAGAAAATGGATATAGCCTACTCAAATGAACTAATATAAGTTAATAACTTGAGTAATTGTATTTTATTGTCAATAAATACCTCATCATCAGTGTTTAATGGGACAGTTTAGCGAAGTACGAGGAGTCCCTGAACGCAACGGGATGGAAGGTGGGTTTTTCTCCTCTTTTTACTCTTTTAGGAAGGGAGGGAGGGGGCAAGGCATTTCCTTTTTTCCATTTGCATCACGGTCACTGTGGAGCTTAAAAAAAAAAAAAAAAAAAAAAAAAAAGAAAATCCCAAGCCAAGGCTGCCTTTCAAACGAGTCCGGATTTACATGAACTGAGCTGGAAGAGGATGCTGAAAAATACAGTGTGGCTTATTATGGCAAGAACACAGCAGCGCTTCCAATAACACTGGACGGAAATAAAAAAAAAACAGGAGTTCATTTTGGATTCAGAAGCCCCAAAAACTTTTTTGACGTGATTTTTCCCCGGACATCAGGGATAGCAGGCAGGCTGTTTGGTTGGTGGTGTGTGTGTCATCGGGGAAACACTTCTATATGACTAATATAATCTATTTGGATTTAGACGTTTGGGAGAAGTTTGTGTGCAGAAAGTTCACGTTTTTTTCCAGATGTTTCTGCAGTCGCTGTGCTACTGAAACACACTGACACTCCAAAGGAAAAAAAGTGGCAATTTTCTTCACTTTTTGCAACTCTTGTCGCTTTCAAGGAATAGGCTATACATGATCAATTTTGGGATTGAATTGCCGAGCGGACACTCCCATTAGAATAACGGTGTTTTGAAAGCTTTGTAGCCTATGTTGGATGTTACAACTCTTCGACGTTATTTGTGTTTGTTTATTTGTTTTTCCTTTTAGTCGTTGGATATGGACAGATAACGAGGATACAGCGTGACGAATCGGTTTTAATAATTCAAAGTCAAATGTTAATATGTAAATGTTATTCGGGTGAAGTCGTCGGAAACTCTTCAGGGAAGCCCCAATGAGTGGCACACAGTCAACTCTCACTGACAGGTAGGTGAAAGACCGTTTTTTATTATTATGCGACTGATTATCCTTACTTTGTGAATACACTGCACGTTTTCTCACGATTTGTCATGTTAAAATATGCTTCTAATCGCTCTAAGAATCGTTAGAACAGACTTCAAGGAACCAAACCCCGTTAAGAAACATTTATATTTAAGTTTATCGCACTATTTGGAACGTGTATTTAAGTAGCACAACGTAATAGAATATATTTGACCATTTAATTCAGTGTTGTTGGCAATTCGGCATTAAAAGTATTTCATAATAGTGGCGTATGTGTCTACAAAGTGTTAGTTTAAATTCAGTTCGACGGCTAAACGTCGCACGATGGGGAGCCGATGGCGTCTGGGATCCACAGAAGATATAATCAAAAAGTTGATTTTAAGTAAGGCTTAAAGTTGCTTTATCCACTGGATGCAAGCCGAACTGGAGACAATACTTTGATAATTCCTGTAATATGTTAAGTTATCTTTTCACTCCTGTATATTACTGGGAGAATCATTGCAAGATAAAATGTACATATTTCTCAACGTAGTTCGTAACTAGGCTTGGATTGAGCTATTTACAGGATGTCATTGTTATTGAGTGTTTGTGACAAGCTTCCCTTCATAGTCAACAATAGGCATTTTCCTGTGTTTATCAAAGTATTACTTATGCCCCCTAAACATCACTTTACATTAGGGATTCCTGCATATTTTCATGTCCATAACTTGTTCAAAACAGGACACTGAAGTGCACACAGAAGGTTTTCATCACCACCACACACCTGCGTTTGAAACAGTTTCCTCATTGTCTGGCTTGACTGACGGTGGACTGATTCAAACATGTCTGTGTAAACATGTCCTGTAGCATTCTTACAGATGTTGCAGGAAGACACTTCAAATTCCCACAGAAGGGACCCAGCAGCAGTGATTGGAAGTGTACTAGGCCTGGATGCAGTTTTACTTGTCTAAATGTTGCAGTAGTTTGCTGGTAGTTGAACTACATTCATATTTGCATAGTGACGTAGGCTTGTTAAATTAATTCTACTGAAACTACAAACTATAAAAAAATTTGGGCCCAAAAATGAAAGGAACTCATTTTAGATTTACCATTACCATCTTTGCTGGAAGGTGAATTAATTATTATAAGTCATATCACATGGTATTTGTCCATTTGATATTTCTTACAGAGTAGTTTGTACTACTTTATCGAAGTAGCTTTAAGTAAACCAACCCATCTCTTTCCCTAGCTTTGCTGTACTTCAACTTATTCCACTGTGAAGTCATTGGTAGTTTTCAAAGATATGCTTTCAAAGTAGCTTCCCCAACATTGCCCAGCGGCCGCCATATGTTCTACTGACACCACAGTTAGCCACATGATGTTATGTGATTTCAAAAACACTAAAATGAAAAGTCACATTACTTTGTACATGACAGTACAAATTTAATAAGTGGATCAAATGGCTCTCTCCTTAGTAGATTAGTGAGATTGCAGCCTGCTGGACGATAAAATAAATCGCTTCTTTTATGCTATTTTATTGTGCTAAGAGATAATCTCACAACTCCCCTGTATCAACCCGTATAAGGTGAATTGTTTTTGGAAAAGGTTAATGGTTGACTTTCAAGCTTTTGCAGATTCCATAACGGAGAAGTCACTTGTGTATTTTTACAACGAGCAATCAGGAGTTTCCTCCGAGGAAGAGCCAAAACAAAGGCACACATGACTGCCTCGGAAAGTCAAACAAAGTCATTTGATTTCTTGACCTTCAGCCTCAGTACAGACTCAGAGGGCGCAGCCATTCGTCTGCTGTTCAAACAAGAATAATTTTTTTTTTATGTAGTTTTCATTCTCTGTAATGTTTCCATCACATAAATCCACATAAAGTTCATTTATAAAGTTTTAAAATCAAACTGTCTTTGGAAGTGGAAAGAAGCACACACACACACACACACACACACACACACACACACACACACACACACACACACACACACACACACACACACACACACACACACACACACACACACACACACACACACACACACACACACACACACACACACACACACTTACAGTAAAGGAAATGACAATAGATAGTTGTATTGCCTTCTTCTTTGCTGGTTAATTTAAATCAACTGCCAATAAACACAAGTCCTAGCACATAGTTAATGTGACAGTGATCACATGCTACATCAGTGGTTTTGTATCAATAATTGCACTGTATCTGAGTTCCTCCTGTGTCTGTGTTAGCACAATGAATATTTCCATTAAGACACTGTGCACTCGTTTTACTTGCAAATGAGTTGAACTTGATCGCTGCCGTCTGATCTTTTCATACTGGTTTTGAATGTGTATACTTCTATGAGGTCCAATGCTTCTGGACAATGTGGACACTTTACATCTTTCACATTTAACATGATATTACACTGTATTATGCATTTAATATGATTTTAAACTGTAAGCCACTCTGCTCTTATTTGACTTGGTGGTCCAAAACACACTTTTTTTTTAAGGTTATCACTGAAGGCTGTACTACTAAAAAAAAAAAAAAAAAAAAAAAAAAAGTATTTAGTTGCCTGGTAACGTTAGCTCCAGCAGTGGTTAGGTCACTTCTTGGATGTTGTTCAAGGGTTTCTCAGTGAGAGGAATTCAGTTCAAGCGAGCCTGCTAGGTTTCCTCCCAACGTTTGGGATATTTTACTGTCTGTAGATGGGACAACCCCCAGCATGGGACATGTTCTCCTGTCTGCCTCGAGGGATCCACTAAACCACTTTCTTTCCCCCAAAGAAACTGTATAGGTCCCGTTGGGCTCATACTTTTTTTCTACTAGAAGTAATTCAAGGCGACTATCCCCAATGGAAATCTATCCATTGACCTACTGTATCTACTTTTTAATCAAGTATCACTATCATTATTTAAATGTTCTTCTTGCTGAACAATACCTTTGTTATTCTCTTCCCCTTTAAACTTCTTCATAATTGCAGGTTACACACACACTCATACATACACACGAAGGCAGGCAGACACACACACACACACACACACACACACACACACACACACACACACACACACACACACACACACACACACACACACACACACACACACACACACACACACACACACACACACACACACACACAGTATTGTAAAGCAGTAGGCATAGCTCAAGGCACAGTGCAGATCCCTGGAGTTTGGGTAGAAGCAGCCGATTTTTAGACCTTTTTAAAGGAAAAAATCTGGTTTCTTAGAGCTTGGGTTATTATTTTCATAGCTCATAGCCGGCTATGGCTTTTATCAGTCCTGATAACAATTTGAACACAAATAATAAAGTTCAACGGGGTCACAAACACGAGCAGAATCAAGCCAACAGGTTTGTCAGATATATCTAGAAGTGAAAACAAAAGCCTACAGTCAGTAACCCAGAGCCGAGCTGCGGGCAAATGTCAATGTTTTGTAATCAAAACTTTGCGGTGGTTTCTTCCATTTTTCCCTTTAAAGGAGATTTTCGTCAGCCGAACAGAAGATCTAAGAACAGAGGGTGTCATATGCTCTATAGATTTTAAGCCCCTATGAGGCAAATATATGATTAATGATATGTGGAGACATACAGTATATTGAATGGATAGTCTTATTGTTTTTCTCTCTGAAACTGGGGCCCTGTGTCGTAACTTGTGGTAGCATCTTGTTTCACAAACAGTACAGTATTGTTTCCTCTTGGATTCAAAGTTTGGCATTTGTTTTGGGAAGCAAATTTATGCAAGATGTTTTTGTTGCTTCTCTCATGCTAATTTGTTGAAACCAGTTCACTTCTGTTGTATTGGTGAGCGCAGTCCTTTCCCCTGCAGAGTGAGTGTGTAGAGGTTCAGTTTCCAGGAGCTGTGTATACGAGATGCTACCGTGGTAAATCAGAAGCTATATACATGCATGCGGAAATGCATGTACATTTGGCCACTTGAGAGCTAGTGGAGAAATCAGGGAGGCAGTCGGACACAGACAAGAGGAGGCCTGGCCATTTAGGACATGTATTAAGACGTTTTCCAATCAACCTGGCCAGAAATCACCTTTTTATAATTAGTTAACATGCACACTTGAGAGTTGCAAAATATTAGGCAATGTTATAATGACTGTTCTCCCTGCCTTCGTTGGGATGTTACCAGAGTTTTTCCATTAATTTGTTTATCTATTTGACTTCTTAATATCAAACATGATGCCACTAGTTCAATTGTTGCACAAATGCTTGGACGTACAATACTGTATATAATCATCGTGAATGCCAACAGGCCATAATGGCATACAGTGGACCAGCTCTTTAAGCTCTTTGTCACACGGTTTTGCTGATGTGTGTCCCCCTCTGCCCCCCCCCCTCCCTGCCCCCCTCTGACGGGAAGTGGTGACATCACTGTTAAACAATGTCCGCCGGGCCCTGCAGACCACTGGCCTCTTCCTGACTGACACACTGCTGCTGGCGACACATCAGTGCAGAATGGCAATCAAACACAGCCCACTGTATAGCTACTGCACATACATTACATTACATGATATTTAGCAGATGCTTTTATGCAAAGCGACTTACAACGCGGTTTACAACTGGAGCACACATTATAATATGAAAGTCAAAGATTAGTCGTATTTTAACCATAATATTCATATGGATACTTTTTTGTCGGTGCATCATATGCTTTTAAAAAGCAATGTTATCAAATTACTTCCTAAAATGATGTTGTTGCATCATCTAAATGTAATGTTAACAGTCCTATAATAATAATAATAATAATAATAATAATAATAATAATGGATTGGATTTATATAGCGCTTTTCAAGGCACTCAAAGACGCTTTACAGGGTTCCAGGTTCCATTCAGTCACACACAGTCATACTGGTGGTGGTAAACTACCATAGTAGCCACAGCTGTCCTGGGGCAGACTGACGGAAGCGTGGCTGCCATTCAGCGCTCAACTTTTATCGGCCCCTCCGACCACCACCTCAAACATACAGCAGTCATACACATTCACACGAGGCAAGGTGGGTGAAGTGTCTTGCCCAAGGACACAACAACCATGACACAGGTGGCCGGGCGGGGATCGAACCGCCAACCCTTGGATCATTGGCCAACCCGCTTAACCACCTGAGCCACGATGGCCTCATTTGGCTTTAAAATGAAACATTTCAATGCATGTGTGTGCTCCCCCCAGGTGCAGACCATCGGTCAAGTAATTGATAATTCTTTTTTTTTTTTTTTAAAGATATTTTTTGGGCATTTTTATGCTTTATTGATAGTGCAGAGAGACAGACGTGAAATGGGGCAGAGAGGGGAGCGACATGCAGAGAACAACCGCGGGTGGGAATCGAACCCGGGTCCGCTGCTGGGCCCGGCCCGGGAGGGAGACGCCTTACCAACTGAGCTAAAGTCGCCCCCGATAAGACGTTTGTGTGTTCATGGCTTAAGACAAACAAAAAGCTCTATCTTGACAAATGACCAAAGAGCAGACAGGTCATAGTATGATGTGCAGTGTCGCCGTGAGATGTAATAATCAAAGTTATACTCGGATGAATGAGTCAGACTTTAAACTTTGTCAGGCGGTTTGTTGTAAAAGTCTTTAGAGCCTTTTCAGACGTACAATATTTACTTTATTCATTAAACTGAAAGGTGCTCCGAGGGGACGCAGCCTTCAAGATTTAACATATGAGTTGTCAAGTTGTTGTAATATTCATGATTTATGAGCCCTAAGGAGCTTATCAACACACCATTCGTGTGGGAAAATATCAGAAATTAAAGCCTGTATTTATATTACAAAACTGGTCTGTATGGCAGGTTGTGTAAGGATTCAACTTTTCATGCATAGATTCCATTGTTCAAACAGTGTTGAATGTTTTTTTCCTGATCATTCCTTTTTTTTTCATTTTTTTATCATTTAGGACAGAACAATGTATAAACACAATGTCTCGTAGAGGACATACATTGAGACGCACAAATCACAAAAAAAAAAAAAAATTATGAAAAAAATAAAAACAAATGTATGAAAGCCTAGGGGGAGTTACTGTAAGACAGATTTTTGACTTTCTACACAAGGCGTAAAAATTCATTAATAAGAATTAATTTTCATCTTTGTCACTATATCATGGCATCCATATAAAGTCATGGCAACCAAAAATATTATTTCGATAATAAGAAGTAAAGGTTTTGCAAAATGATTAACATCTTTCCACAGTTTATTTGTTTACAAGACCAAAACAGAAGTGTTTAATGTGTTACAGTCCACATTGAGAAGCTTGACTAGGTCATTCCTTTGTGTTCAGTCTTATAAGCTGATAATTAACCAGTGAAGTTACTGTTTACTTAAACTTAAAGCATTAGTCTGGGGGGATTGATCCTACTAAGAAGTCTACAGTATTCAGTGTATCTAAAGCCAGTGCTGTAGACCGGGCTGGTTTGGAGAACACTTTACAGGTCTTGTCTTGGAATCAGTTCATGTTTATTTAAAACAACCGGAGTTGACCAAAGTGCTGTACAAGATAAAAGAGCAATACAATTAGAATACAAATAGCAATGCCAATAAAAAGGGCGACATTCATATACACATTTTATTTAACTAAACCGTTTTAATTAAACTGGTCTCATAGTTTTATTTTGTTGTATTTATTTAAGACAACTGCAACTGAGTATTATATAGATATAGTAGTGCAGTGTAGTGTGTGCATTACTTGTTTTCTTATAAATGCAGGAAAACTGTCATAGTCAATGTGGTATGTGGATTTGCTATGAGTAATATTTATTATTATTATATTGTGGGTTTGTGACTGTGATCTATGACTTGACTATTGCTGCACAAGCTATGCGTTAGCAAATGTGCTCAAATTCAAATGAGCTTTACTGGCATGGCCATATTAAAACAAAGTTGCCAGCCTTTCCCTCTCCTTACAACCATAACTTTTGTAGAGTCACCTTCTACTTTCAGAGTACTTTTTGCACTGATATCCCTTCTCCTTGTAAAGTACCATCGGTTTTCAAGTGTCTCGGTACAGATGTACAGTAGCTGCCAAAAAATATGTACAAAATTACCACTTTGCCTGAACCAAGGAATTTAAAATAGTCACAGGTCTAATATCAAGTTCAAGGTTTTTTATTAATGTCCCAAGAGGGCAAATTAGTTCACAGCGAAGGAGGTAGTGGCTAAAAACACACAACAGTACAACAATGGACACAAAACACAACAGTATGTACACAAACCTGGGGAGTCATAAAGTGCTTATGAAGTTAACTGAATGTGGGCCCTTAAATATCTGAAGCTGAATTCCTTCCTGTTATCCAGCAGCACTTTACTCCAGCAGCCACCCATTGAGCAGGATGCAATCTGTCCTTGTCTCGCCATGTCTTATCAAGCCGCTAATCTCCTCCAAACACAGCGAGGAGGCTCTTTAAGTGGTGCCTCCCAACTCAAGAGGGTATGACCCCCACCCCCCACCTATCCCCCCCGTCCCACCTATTCAACATCATTTCAACTCTTTTTTGTTGTGTCTATGAGAGAGGGGAATCCATTTCAACTTGGTGTGGTTAATTTCACAATGGCTCGAAACCCATATGAAGATTTTCTTGGCTTTTGTCTGAAATTTTTATCTCAGAATTGAATCTGTTCTGATCCCCTGTCAATTTTCAAGAAGAATTCAAAGTTAGTTAGGCATCCCAACGTTACACCCTTGAGTGACATTGTGTGGAACTTCAACAACTTGAATAAGCTTATCTGATGTGATATTATTAAGCCAGTAAACTATTAAATTATTAAACAAATATATATTGTATATGCAATGTGGTTTAAAGCATCACTTTATTTATTGATATAAAGGTATCCATTTATTTAAAGGAAAATATGAACTTGTGTTTTTGTTGTCTTTAAAGAGAACTTTTACTATTGGGCGGTGATTTGCGTTAAGATTCTTCGTCCATTCAGGTGGACGGGAAATTAACATAATAAAGTATTTTTAGTTTTTTCTCACTTATTATTTATGAAAGTAGTTGGTAGAAATCCAGTAGTAGTAGAAATAAGTTTAGACTTGATTTGATTTGATAATCTTTATTGTCCCTGAATTTGTTTGCCTTCATTAGTAAGAAAAGGCATCACAGAATAAGTAAATATGCATAAAAAACATTCAGGAGATATCATGGTATATAAAATATTGGACAGGTTGTAAAAGTACATGGGGGTCCATTATGATTCTGTTTAAAAGCTATTGCGGCAACTACCCCAATTTGTCCAACCACCCAAAAACTGAGACACTGCCTTGCTCACACACTCTGGGAGCCATAAGTCTAAACTTCCTCGACCCACTTTTCCTCAAAGACACTTGTGCGACCTCCTCCTTTTCCCCCTTCTCCCTCCTCCCTCCATTTTACTTTTCCCACATTCAGGAAACTGGCACCGGGCCAAAAAACCCCTAGTCTCCGTTTCCGGGAATCTGTTCCACAAAGACATACACACACACACTCACACTCACAGACACACACACAGACACACACAGACACACACAGACACAGACACACACACACACACACACACACACACACACACACACACACACACACACACACACACACACACACACACACACACACACACACACACAGAGTATAGTAAAGTTGGTCTCTGACGTGGGACACCATTGTTAAAAGCCCAGGGCCCCCATTGTCCCGCAGCACAAACAAAACCCCCTCTAGTCTAATGGAACCAGTGGGAGGGGCTGGCACAGTCACAGGGGAGCCTCTGCTATTAATATATGAACTTACACCCACCAAGGATATGCATCTTAAATCAGTTAAACTAGTACCAAGAAATGAGGGAGTCCAAAGAGGAGCCGGGGGAGGTCTTTGTTTATTGTCATTTGTACGTATCACATGGAAACGATTGGGGAATACTTAAAGGAATAGTTCAAAGTTTTTTTTATTTAGCTTGTTGCCTCACTTTTTGAGTTCAAGATAAGGCGACAGAAGTGATTTATTTGACTGTGCGGGCGAAGGTTGCTTATTGCTAATCAGCTTATCACATAGACTGGTAGTCAATGGGTAAAATATCAGTCTGCCTCCAACCGACAGTCGCAAGATAAACTTTACAACATCACTCAACGCTCCTGTGTGCTACTTGGGAATTGGTTATTTACCACGTTATGTTGCGCTCTATATGTTTTGCACTCTATGTCATTTAAAAAATCAAATACTTAGGCCTATGTTAAATTCTCCCCCCACACCCAAAGGATACATGACATTGTTACACTCAGAAATGGCTCTATGTCACAAACGTCAGACTCCAGCATTTCAAAAAATCACCAGTGAAGAAGAAGAGAATTTTTGGATTTTTGTAAGGCTTTATCAAATCCAGGTGTTGTGTCAGTGTCTATAATAGTTTTAGTTGAATTGGAATTTTGTATGTATTGATGTATGTTGAGGTGGTGTATTCTAACTGTTTGCCTTATGTTTCTTCAGGACCCCAAGCATTCTGAACAAGGAGCACACGGACAAGAAACCCAAGAATGAGAAATCCACCGTCTCCCTCAAGCAGGACTTTGACCCTACAGGTAAAAAGATGGTATGGGTGTAGTCAGCGCTTAGCAACAGGTTGTTAAGGTACTGGCAAAAGTTGCAATATGGACAGTAATCCTACTTGCCCCTTTTCTTTACACAAGAGTATTTGAGGCTTCTTCATGAAGGCCATTAGACAACCAATTATCCACTTTTTATTTAATTTAAATTATTTTTATAATTTTTTGGGCATTTTTGCTTTATTAGACAGGTTTGGAGAGACAGAGTTGAAATGCGCCATTTCATTTTAATTTATTCCAATTTGTATTAGATCATTTGTATATCAACTACACAAAATAAAAATAAAAGCAAGTAAAAGGACAAGAAACATAGTTATAAACAATTATGAATGAAATAGTGCCATAGAAATTAAAAAATAAATGATCCTCTCAGGACATGGTGAAAGGCCGACTCACCAAGCTTCCTCACTGCCTAGAGAGGAAGGACATCCCTTACTGCTGCTTTCTTGATCTAACAGATTGTCATGGTAGATTTCATGGCTGTGGGCGGAGTTAGGACTAAGGGGGAAAAAAACTCTCTCTGTATTTCTCAGTATGGCAGCGTTTATCAACTCCCAAGAAATGTTTCAGTTGTTGAGCCTACTACGGGTAATTTAGGGTATTTTTATATATCGACAAAGGCAGTGAAAAAGAAGACTCAAAACTAGATAGAAAGAGTTAAAGCATTGCACAGATTTTTATATAAATACATTTTGGGAATATGATATTTTACGAGGAAGGAAATGCACTCAAGGCCTCAAGGATACACACAATGTATTTTCATGAGTAAAAATCAATGTAAACAAGGCTTTGTTTACAAGGAAACTCCACAAATAACTTTAAGACCCCACCTCATTCATGAAATAACATTGCATATTACTGTTTATGCACTATTTTCTGTTACTGCAGTTGTCTGGTTATCTATGCATTGGTAGTTTATAATTAAATTAATTATGTGAGCAGTTCTATATAATTTCACATTAAGATTAATAGTATACTACTAGTATTAATATTGTATTACATATCCAAATAATATCAAAGAGACAAGAGAGTAAAATGATCTTTTGCTGGTGAGTCCAGTTTTTGTTGGAAAGACCACAGGCTTCTATTTAAAAACCTTTTCTGTTTCAGTCCTGATTTGTAACTTCCTGTGTTTTCCCACAAGTGACTGCATCAGACATTTCTTCAGAACATTGTATTTCTAGTTTCATCAGACATTCTGTGCCAGGCTTTCTTTTTGCCAAAGACTAATCCAAAAGTATGAGACTTCTTAAACTAACTTCACTAGCTTGCATTGGCAAACAGTGTGTGAAATGTGCACAGAATACACTTATAGGCATTATATTGTTGTATGTAATGTTATAAAGTTGGATCATTTTTTTCATAAGCTTTTTAGCTCAAATTGTGTGTGTGTGTGTGTGTGTGTGTGTGTGTGTGTGTGTGTGTGTGTGTGTGTGTGTGTGTGTGTGTGTGTGTGTGTGTGTGTGTGTGTGTGTGTGTGTGTGTGTGTGTGTGTGTGTGTGTGTGTGTGTGTGTGTGTGTGTGTGTGTGTGCAAACGACAGGTCTTGTCCAGCGCTGTGTGATAATCCAGAGGGATGAAAATGGCTTTGGGTTAACTGTAAGTGGAGACAACCCAGTGTTTGTGCAGCTGGTGAAAGAAGGTAAGGAACATACAGTACGCAAGCACATACACACACGGCACGCTAGCACACACACACGTTTGTATTTTGTACTTGTGAAGACCCCCTCATGGACACAATGCATGTTTTAGCCTTAACTTTTTTTAACCCTAAAACCTTTACCCTTTTGACTCTTCCAATTTAACCTTAACATTAAAACAGCTGTTTGCAGCAGTCACGATGCAGAAATGGTCTCTTACCAATGGTGTAAATTGAACTCCCCATAAAGTCATCTAGACAAGTGTACACACATGACCACATCAATATGTCTGACTCTTTTCTTTTCTTCTGTTAAAGATGGAGCTGCGATGCGAGCCGGTGTTCAGACCGGAGATAGGATCATCAAGGTGGGACAAATTCATTTCTAGGATCAACAACTTATCATCTCTAGGTCTGAAAGCGAAATGTTCTTTTTTCTGTGTTCCATAGAGCTTGATTGTTGTCTAAGAGCTTAAAAAACAAACAAATATCAATGAGCACTATTCGCTATAGTTGAGTACACTTTTGCCAAAAACTAATAATAAAATAGAGAATATCACCCAATCTTTATCCTTTAGTTAATATGTCAACTGTTTTAAAATGTCTCCCCATATGCTTTTCTGTTTTTTTCCGACAGGTTAACGGGACATTAGTTACACATTCAAACCACATAGAAGTTGTGAAGCTCATAAAATGTAAGTATGATCTTCTAAAAACATCTTCAGCATGCTGTATTACTTTTGACACATTAAGAATATTATTTTACTTATTTAGCAACAAGGGTAATTTAAGACTTATAGTTGGTAATAATCACTTACTGTGCATAACAAAGATTGTGGAAAACAATCTAGAGTGGCCATTTAAACTGTGGAGCTTTGGTATACCTAATTTTAGCCATTCTGTTTAGTTACTGAAGCCATCAAATCCCAGGAAAAAATCCACATCTTGGCTGACTATAAACGACTGATACATCTATTATTCAAAGAGTTTTATGTCTGGGGGCATGTTTGTTTGAGTTCTGGCTATAAAGACTTTCATTTCTTGTGGAAAATAAACATTTTGTACAGCTGTCTTGGACAAAACATGTATTTTATGACGTAATATATCAAGATTGTTTTGGTCTTTTCGTTCCTTTTGTGTGGTAAAATGTTGAGCAGCTTCACTGTAAAAATTGAAAAATTCAAGATTTCAAGGCAACTGTCTGCACTAGAGTTTTGAGGCTAACTAGAATTATTAGGTTTTTATGGACAACTGCCCACATTTGAGCCAACTATCTTTTCTTTAAATACATTATCATTTATATGGAATATAGCTTTAATATGTTTAAAAAAGTTGTTCAAAATGTTGATTAAAACAAACAACAAATAAGTTGGCACAACGTTTAGTTGTTTGGAAGTCTTAATATATACAATTAAAACCTTGAATACTATGTTCCCGCAACAAAAAAATGTATTTGTTGGCTTAAAAGTTTTCCTTACATTTTTTCAATTCCATTTCCATTTTTTATATGGAAGGAGCTCAACATTTTACCACACAAAAGGAAGGAAATTAACAATGCTGATTTTATAATGTGATGCAATTTTTTTTTAACTATATTATGTGATGCAATACATGTTCGTACATACAAATGTTCAAATGTCCAAGACTACTGTAGTTTTACATTAACATTCCTGTCCCCTGTCTTTCCCATGCAGCGGGCTCTTATGTGGCTCTGACGGTGCTGGGGCGTCCTCCGGGGCTCCAGATCCCCCTAGAGGAGGAGGCAGAGGAGGGGGGAGTGAACGGGGAGGAAGGGTTTGAGAACAGCTCTCCCTCCTCTATCCTAGTGCCCCACTCACCCTGTGTGCTGCCAGGTGGGGGTCAATACAGCCCCGGGACCAACCCTCTGGAGCACATCTCCTCCTCCTGTCTACATGATGGGGTAAGGACCCAAGATTCATATTTATTGTTGTATCAATCAATCAATATCTTTTATTTACTCTCTGTTTTACTATGTATACTGCATTATGCATCATATGGATCTGTGTCTGCAATAAAGCTTTATATAAAAAAAACAAAAAACATAAAAACATGCAGTTACACAATGAATACGTATGAATATGAAATTCATACTTTGTTCGCTCTCCAACGCACAAAAAGGTTCATATAGATATAACTAAATATTCATTCATATTCATGTCATTTTGAACCATGATAGGGTTCATGATATCAGTGAAGCTTATCAGTCTGGTTCAACCCCCTGCGCTTGTTAATTAGAATCAACCCAGTCGTTCCACTACATTACTTTCAACTTTGACCAAAACGGCTACACTGTGTAAACAATGTGTTCATTTTGTATCACTGAATGTGTCCCCCCACATCTTTCATAGCCTACATTGTGTTAATGACAACTTTTCAACTCCTTTCATAATAATTAGAACTTTTCAAGCTTTTTGTAAGTGTTCCTACTTATTCAGCTATCCAGTTAGCGTTTAGCAGAATGGGATCGAGTTAATGATAAACTATATTGTTAATAAATACACTTCTCTCTTTCTCTTTCATTTTCACTCTGATTTCTATCACTTCTTTCGTCTCCTGTGTAAACTAAAAGCTCCCTTCAATTTCAATTCTCCGTTACAGAAATAATATTGTGAAAAATATGTAAAAATTGCTTCTTTATCACCTTTCATAGGATGAGACGAGGACAACGCACAGCCCAAAGGCCGACGTCCTACAGAAGATGTTAACCAAGGACCAGCAGGACCTACAGGTGTGTGTGTGTGTCTATGATCCGTATACATATATAGGCATACAAAAGGATCAAAATGCCGTTTGTCTCTGACCCACAGTGCAATAGGAACAATAATAATAATAAAATAAAGTAGAATAAGATGAAGATACACAATATTTACATTCAATAAAATCGAAATAATAAATAGTGCAAAAAGGGTACAAAATAAAACGGTATATATAAAATAGAATAGAAAGTAAAACGTAGACAAATTAAATTGAAATGTGCAATGTAATGAACGAATGAACAGTATTTACAATATGTGCAATATGCAGTCAGCTGGATATTCATTACCACAGTGATTGTGAATGATTTGATTTATTCAGGAAATACCTCCTGGATGTGTTTGATTGGTTTGTCTGCCTTGTCTGCCACCTGTCACTTTAGACACATTTGGCCAGTAGCACACTGCAGGAGCATCGGGTAACTTTTGGAACTTACAGAAGTCATCAGGAAAATTTGCCAGTTGATTAGTTGCACTAAAACAATTATTTTAGAAAAGTTTGAGAAGAATTCACAGTTGGCAATATTGAACTAATTATGCGTAAATATGCATCCCTTTTGAAAAAAACTAAAATCTAAATGTTGGTTAAGCCAGAGTAAAAATCTTTATTTCATTTTAACATCAAATTAGAGTCCAAAGTTTTTACATAACAAATATGGCATACAGCCTTTACAAAAAAATACTATGTACAGCAGGTCTTAAACATTTATTTTCGGCACGTATTCAAAGAACAAAATGTATCATAAATCAAGTCCTTCTGCCATAACCTTCAGAAGAGTGCTAAGAATAATTATATACGATGTGTTTGCCTTCTCTGTCTCTTAAGGCAAAGGAGGAGGAATACAGCCGGAGCCCTCGGCCTAAACTACTGAAGGAAATCCAAGAGGCCAAGAAGCACATTTCACTGCTACAGGAGCAGCTCAGCAAAGTTCAGGTGCTGGAAGCACACACACACACACACACACACACACACACACACACACACACACACACACACACACACACACACACACACACACACACACAAAACACACACACAAAAACACACACACACACACACATAAACATACTGCAATGTAGGAGGGTTGGGCGGTATCCATTTTTTAAATACATTTTAAACCTTACCCTAATTATCTCCCAGTACATGATCCGATAAAACTTATATTTCAACTGCTAGTGACAATTATAACTAATCAGTAATTCTGTAATTCTTCTTCATGTGTGTTTTCTCAGGACGGGTGTGAGGATGGGGACAGCGGGCCTCCTATGCGGGAACAGACCGATGGGCCCTCAACCAGCAACAACTCTGTGAGTATAAAGATCACAGAGTTGTTAGTGTGGTTTGAACTACATTACCCAGAAGCACTCTGTATTTACAATTTTTTTTTAAAGTGTAGTTATAGAGACAGTGCGGAACGCGTCATAATCGGAGGCCACGCCCATCGTGGGGGAAAACAATACACAGCGCTCCATCCACTTTATATTGAATGACACCCGTATTCGGCAAACAAACTTAATAAAAACGTAATAAGACATGCCTTTCACAAATACACGTTACTTTCTTTTAAGCCACGACTCTTGTCTGTCTATACGAGCTGTTTTGGTGAAAAAGTATCGAGTAATTTTCAATATCGAGACAAAACTCTTAACTAATGTATGCTGTATGCTAGGCTAATGTTAGCCTTCTGCTGTAGGCTAACCCTCACGGACGGGAAAAAACACCTCAATATTGAAAATTACGTTTGTTTGCAGAAGACGGGTCTCCTTCAATACAAAGTGAATGTAACAGTGTTCAACGGTTTCCCCCACGATGGGTCCAACCGGACAAAAACACCAATATTGAAAATTACTCAATTATTTTTCACAAAAACAGCTCGTATGGACAGACAAGAGTCGTGGCTTTAAAGAAAGTAAAGTTTTTTTGTTAAATGGATGTTTGATTAAGTTTTAATTAAGTGTGTTTGCAGAAGACCGGTCTCCTTCAATACAAAGTGAATGGAACGCTGTTCAATGGTTTCCCCCACGATGGGCGTGGCCTATTTCATGCACTGTCTCTATGTGATGGTTTTGCGGAAGCTGCTCAAGTCTTAAATGATCTCTTTCACTCACTTACTAAACAAATGCGTGGGCCGCCAGCACGTGCTAGCAAAGATATTTATGACAGCAGGTGCTGGTGTTGTAAAAATCATACCGCTTTTGTCCAAAGGGGGCGCTACAGTCAAAAAAAACTGAAAGCTCCTCGTAGTCTTTTTAAACTGCTCATGCTTTACATTTGTTGATTCGACAAACATGACACATTTTCACTGGTTGCTGCTACACAAATAAATGTATTTACTCCTTTTTAAAAGTATTTGTAAATTGAATATCTTTGGGTTTTGGACTTGAGAAAACCCACAATCTGATGTTAAGAAAACAGAAAACCATTCTGAAAATACTGCTTGCACAGACTCCTTTTGTAAAAACAATCTTTTTTATCATAACTTCTATAAATAGGGATGAAATGGTCCGACTTTACAATCTCCGGGGGACTCCCAGTATTCAGCACCAGACTAAACAACCAATTTGGTCTAATTGTTGTTCTGTGTGTGTGTGTGTGTGTGTGTGTGTGTGTGTGTGTGTGTGTGTGTGTGTGTGTGTGTGTGTGTGTGTGTGTGTGTGTGTGTGTGTGTGTGTGTGTGTGTGTGTGTGTGTGTGTGTGTTAGATGCACAGCAGCCCCCTCCAAGACTGTCCAGGCAAACGAGAGACGCCCTGTCAGAGCCCGGACATCGGCCGCAGAGAAGGCCTCAACTTCTGCCAATCACCGGACACTGAAGACATGCCTGATACAGTAAGATATACACAAAAACACATTGAGTTTTTTCATCACTGTAAAGTAATTTTAAAGTTACAGTAACACATTTTAGTGGAATATAAGTTGGTGTACTGTATATGATGGTGACGTGTGTGCCTTTCTGTGTATGAGTTAAGCCATATACTGTTTATGAGTATTTATGTTTTGTTCTTTTATATGCCTCCTATGTAAAGCACTTTGAATTGCCTAAAGTGTACATAATGTGCTATTTAAATAAACATTCTTATAACCATGCCTCATACATCACTCAGGACTCCTGTGCGCAGTGCATTGTGGGTAACCCTCCCTACCAGCTCAACCCCCAGATCATCGGAGCAGAAGATGACTACTTTGACTGTCAGCAAGAGCAGGTATCTGAAGAAATGTTTCTAAGCAACTCAAGTACTGTATTAATTGGACAAAGACACGTAAGGCGTCCCATTGTGTGTTTGACACCTGGGTGTCCATAACTTGCCAAATTACACTTAATTTTTTGAAGAACTCAAGTTGAATCTCTCTGTCTCTCTCTCACTCTCTCTCTCTCTCTCTCTCTCTCTCTCTCTCTCTCTCTCTCTCTCTCTCTCTCTCTCTCTCTCTCTCTGTCTCTCTGTCTCTCTCTCTCTCTCTCTCAGATCAATGGCGCCTGCAGCTCTTTCCAGAGTCTGGACTTGCTGAAGTCTCGTCCGGCTCACCTCGCTGTCTTCATCCATCACGTTGTTTCACAGTTTGATCCTGCACCTTTGGTATGTATACACATACATATATGCAAACTCATAATAAGGTGTGTCAATTGTAGAGAAGATAAATAAAATAGTTCCTTGTACACTAAATGAGCAATATTTCTGTCTTCTTCCCTCTGTTAGCTGTGTTATCTATACGCTGACATGCACAAGCACACCAGCTCCAAAGAAAGTCGACGATTCTTCTTGGAGTTCCACTCGCTCTTTATGGATCGAACGGCTGTGAGTTATACTCTTGCTTTGTCATCCACAGTCTTTCCTCAATGTGTTACTATTTGATTTATTTGTGTAATTGTTGAAGTTAAATTGTTTAGCATGTTTCTCTTTCCCAGAATCTTAAAGTACCAGTGCCAGACACAGTCGCAGCTGAACTAGGTAGGAATAGAAATTAGTTTTTAAATTTTCCTCAATGGACTGACTTGAATTGCCATAAAAATATCATATTTTATTCTTTAAAATGTTGAAGAACAACTTTGAATGTCAGACTGTAGAATGTAGAACTTTGTCATGCTTCTTAAAGGGGTAATATTAAAAATAAAATTGTGTGTGTGTGTCTGTCTGTTTGTGTGTGTGTCTGTCTCTGCACAGAGAAGAGAAGACTAGAGTTAATCCCAGAGGATCTTTGCAAACAGCACACACAGGCGTTACAGGAGGCGCTGCTAACAGACCTGCACAGGAACCTGGAGGACTTCAGGTGAGAAGAGGGTTACCTAAGGTCTGCTGCAACTCTCAGCTCTTTAAAATCAAATCTGAAGACTTTTCTCTTCCCCTTTGAATGGCCTTATATCTAAATTGTGCTTTCTAAATAAACTTGCCTTGCCTTCTAGCTGGATAGCTCATTAACTAACCCCACTGATCTTGGTACGGGAAACCAGGCTTTGATTCCTGGTCAGTCCAGTGAGGGTCCTTGGGCAAGACCCTTAATCCCAACTGCCTATCTCCAGTTGTAAATTGCTTTGTGTTAATGTGTCTGCTATATGACATGTAATGTAATGTTGCCGTGTGTGTGTGTGTGTGTGTGTGTGTGTGTGTGTGTGTGTGTGTGTGTGTGTGTGTGTGTGTGTGTGTGTGTGTGTGTGTGTGTGTGTGTGTGTGTGTGTGTGTGTGTGTGTGTGTGTGTGTGTGTGTGTATCTCGTTTGCAGACAGAAGCGCAGCATGGGTCTGACTCTGGCCGAAGACGAGCTGTCCAAGCTGGACTCTGAGCCACAGGCCTTTGAGAGGGAATGCTCCTGTGCTGAACATATTCTATCCAAAGTCGAGGACATCCTGTAAGAATACACACACACTGCGTAGGCAGGGCACGCATGCACGCACGCACCCCCACCCACCCACCCCCCCCCCCCACACACACACACACACACACACACACACACACACACACACACACACACACACACACACACACACACACACACACACACACACACACACACACACACACACACAAAGACACATACATGTGTACACTAAATTCCTGTATTCCTTATATGAATGTCTACATGCTGAAACCCTCCCCTGGCTTTTTTGCAGGTTGACGACACAGACCACAGAAGAAGAGAAGTGGTAAGGCAGCACAGTCGGTGTGATATCAGTTTCAGTTTCAGGAATAAAAATATGAATATAAATGTTTTGTATATTTTCTGTCCTGTTGCAGCCAGACGATGCAGTATGTGATCCTCACCTACATGAAGCATCTCGGGGTAAAGGTCAAGGAGCCTCGAGGCCTCGAACACAAACGAGCCCGCATCAACTTCCTGCCCAGGATCAAGGTTGGACTCCATGCTCAGAAACACTTAAGAAGAATATGTTTTATAATTTTTCAGATAAACTGCCTTTCAATTATTTATTTATTTTATTTAACCTTTATTTATACTGGAGATATCATTGAGGCGTGACCCTCATTTGAAGCGATGTCGAGAAACAAAAACAACAATACATACACAATATACAATGCAAGTACATCAAATCAATGACACAATATGATCATGCCATCATAATGTGATTACATTTTCAAGACACAAACTGATGATTTTAAAATGATCACAGCGGCTTTTAAAGATCTTAGAATCTGTTGGTATTCGCTGGCATTCAAGAGAATATTTCAACGTGTCTTTTTAACGAGCAGAAGAGTATGAAGCCTGAGAAGGAAGGAGAGGAGAAGGTGAAGAGGCCTCGCTTTCCCAGCATCCTTGGCCCGCCTCGCCGGCTCAGCAGAGTGGATTCCACTTCAGGTATCGTTGAACCAACAAATTATTATTTTGAAATATACAGATTCACAGATTCCAGAAATGTACAAACGAACCGGAATATTCTCCGAGATAAAAAAAAAGTCATACATTTTTGTGAAAAGGTAGCTCCAACGCCTGCGCTGCATTAACGATTCAAGGTGAACCTGATTTCAAATTTAGCAATAAGGCAATATTTGTTTTTTCAGCATATGAGGTTGGTCCAACTTTGCGAAATAAATCGATGTGGTTCCTTGACAAAACACAACAATAAACAAAGAAAAATTTAATTTTCCAAAAATCTTCTCATAAATTTGTTGAAATCTTGAATTTTTCTCTTAAAAATACAGCCATTCTTTGGCCCTGTGAGTTTTTTAACCTAAAGTTTTTTTTTCTGCCTTCATATATCCCTGTATGTTTGTCCACACCATCTTTCTGTGCAGTGGGTAAAGCGGTGGAGATAACCAAGCAGCGTTCTCCCAAGCCTCTCCCTCAGCCTGCCTTCACCTCTGAGCAGACTGACTCTTCTGCCTCCAACTCTGGACGTAACCGTGGGAACCAGCTGAGCGAGGGTTCGGACACTAGTGCTGTGTCATTACCTTCCACCGTCTCCCCCACACACAGCTTCGCCCTCCGGACAGACGTCTGATACCAGCGGACACGACTCGGACTCCAGTGAGATACACACTAGTTTCTAATCTGCAACCACATTTCAGATTCAAATTCCAAAAACTTTATAGTGTGTCATGATAGAAAATTGTCTATGTTGTGGCTCAACATACAACATACAGTGCAAAACAAATACATTGGAATATTAGAAATATGAAAGTACAGGCTCCAAAGTTTTATTTTGTTTGTGACCAATCATCACAGGTCAAATGTGGATAAGTTGTGATAAGTGTGATTTGAACAGAGTCCTATAGAGGCTTACAACGTCTTTTTTTTTCAAAATATTTCAACTTTATTCAAAAAATTGGAAATACATGAACATTTGAATGGACTCTGAAATAGCATAGGTCATAATAACTGACTTTTTAATTTCCTCTCTTCTCTCCAGATGTTTCTCCGTTCTGTGTCCCGCCCAGACTGGGAGGAGAGGGTCTGTTGTTGCCCGGTGACCACCAGGAAGGCGTCTCCGTGGCGACTAACACTCAGTTTGACTTCAGTCCCTCCAACCTGGAGCAGCTACAGGAGGAGGACCAAGACGGGTTCAGGTATTCACACCAGACCACTAGTTTGCATCTACACTTTTTTTTTTTTTTTTTAACCTTTATTTATACAGGTAAATCCCATTGAGATCGGAGACTCTTTTGCAAGGGAGACCTGTTCCCACTTACACGTTACCATTTTACACACACATTCATACACCGATAGCAGGCTAACTATCGACATTCACACTTAGCTTGTTCTGTTGGGTAAACATCCAAAAAACCAAAGATATTCAGTCAGACAAATACAATATAAAGTTGTTGTTGGTGTATAATGTTTATGTGTCTTTGTTTTATTGTAGACTTTTTTTTAAATAAAGTTTTTTAAAAAAGAGAAAAAGAACAAATAAAAATATCAAGCCAATTTAAAATTCCCACACTAATTATCTAATTGATTGAATCCAACTAGTTTCAGAACAATTATCTGTTACAGTAATGGTTTCCACAGGAAAGGTAATCCATCTTGAGGAAAAAAATGTAGCATGTCAAAAAAGTATTGATTTAAAAAAAATATATATGAATAGGAACTCTTAGCATAACATACTGGCCTCTTTCCACTCTCAAACAATTAATGATTAAAAATATATAATGACGATCAAACTCCTTTATTTCCATACTGTTTGGTGCAGTAAACAAAGATTACAATACCATCATAGCCCCTTTCTTTGTATAATTGTCTGAATGCAGAATGGATGTTCAGTGTCCGGTGAGCTCAGAGCTGGTGAGTGAAGATGACGTGTGTTGTGAGGTGGAGCCAGAGGAGGACCCTCTCACCTGGCAGAGTCTGGTCTCTCATGGTGTTCTCTCCACTCTGACGCCACACGAGATCAAACGACAGGAAGTCATTAATGGTGAGGCCAGACGCTGGAGTTTAATATGTTTCAGAGTGTCACATGTAGCCTATATATTTATGAAAATAAAATAAAAAATTCATTTATATGTTATTTTCTTAAACTTTTGGTTGAATTAGATTTTGTTTAGCAACTTTATTTATTTGATTGATCTTGTACCATAATTTAGTGTTATTAAGGCCAGACGCTGGAGTTTCTGAGCATCTGGAGAAAATATGTTTTGTATGTGAAATATGTTGTAGTTACGATTAGGGCTTTCTTAAGACCTATATTTTTAGTTTGGCATGTAATTTAATATATTTATCCAACTTAATTTATCTTGATTATATTTTATAATTTCTTCTTAAAACTTTATCTCATTACTTTTACTTTTTTGTTTTTTCTAGGCTTTCAATTGAAATGTGTTTATTGAAAATGAGGAAATAGAGATAAGGAGAGCACTCCAAGTTTACTAATTTGTTTAGTTCACACTGACGTCCTCAGCGTGCATTGGAGTGATGTCCTTATCTTTATTTCATTATTTATGCTTGTTTAGGTTTCAGCACCCAGTTTTTTCATTGTGAGTTGAGCACGTTATATCCTATTTTTGTGTATGAGAAGTGACATATAGATGAAGTTTGACTTACATGATCAACTGTATATCCTCAGAGCTGTTCTACACAGAGCGCGCTCACCTGAGAACTCTGAAGGTTCTGGACCGAGTGTTCTACCAGAGGCTGAGCAGAGACGGGGTTCTGCCTCCAGACGACATCAAGAACATCTTTACTAACCTGGACGAGATCATACAGCTGCATGGTAACAGCACACGCACACGCATGCAGTCAGACACACTCACACACACACACACACACACACACACACACACACACTCAGTCAGTCAGTCAGTCAGTCAGTCACACACTCACACTCACTCGCTCACTCGCTCACTTGCTCACTCGCTCACTCGCTCACTCACTCACTCACCCACCCACCCACTCACTCACTCACTCACTCACTCACACACACACACAAACCTCTGGCAAAAGATGCAGAATATGTTCATTCTTCTCCCTCTGCTTCACAGTTTCCTTCACAGAACAAATGACGGCGATCAGGAAGAGGAGTGAGACTTCAGTGATCGGTCAGATGGCTGATGATCTCCTGGCATGGGTAAGTTTTAAATATTTTATTGTGTTTATTTGACTTCTAAAGCACTTACATCTACATTACATTACAACTATCCATTTTAATTCCAAGCACTATTCTAAAGGTTAGTACAGAAGGATTTGTTCATATGTTGTCAAGTGTCAAGTGTCAAGTTGTCAAGTGATTTATGATACATTTTTCCTTCAGTTTCAGTATGAAATCTATCAATTTAAAATTGTTACCTGCAGTGTTTTGCCGGGTGAAAACATTGGACACAGTTAATACTGTGAGTGTAAATTGTGTGTGTGTGTGTGTGTGTGTGTGTGTGTGTGTGTGTGTGTGTGTGTGTGTGTGTGTGTGTGTGTGTGTGTGTGTGTGTGTGTGTGTGTGTGTGTGTGTGTGTGTGTGTGTGTGTGTGTGTGTGTGTGTGTGTGTGTGTGTGTGTGTGTGTGTCCAGTTCAGTGGGGAGGAAGAGGAGAAGATAAAACGAGCCGTGGGAACGTTCTGCAGCAACCAGCCATCTGCTCTGGAGCTCATCAAGAGCAGAAAGAAGAAAGACCAGAAGTTCACTCTATTCATGCAGGTCAGAACTATACAATACAAACATCTATCTATCTATCTATCTATCTATCTATCTATCTATCTATCTATCTATCTATCTATCTATCTATCTATCTATCTATCTATCAAACCTTATTTCTCCTTACTGTCTTTCTTCAGGAAGCTGAGAGCAACCGTCTGTGTCGCAGGCTGCAGCTCAAAGACATCATCCCTGTAGAAATGCAGAGAGTGACCAAGTACCCACTGCTTCTGGACAATATCGCCAAGTACACAGGTAATACAGTACAGTATGACTGCATGGCTTTAAAGCCATAGTGCGTAACTTCTGTCACCCCCATTAGGAATTCTTAATAATTACACTCAGTAATAATGCTGTCGGTGCATCTACTCTCTGAGGTAAGCCTTCGGTGATCGTGCATGGATTTGATACCTTCTGCTGTACGTCCAGGTTTTTTTTTAGCAGTAGAATCAACAACTGAATAATTTCTTGGGCTCTTCTTGGGATTTTTCTTGAGCTCCTGTGCCAGTGTCGGGGGGGAGGCTGACACCAGTTTGTAAACACTGCCATACTGAGAAATACAGAGAGAGTTTTGTAGCGCTGATAGGTTTAAAACTTTGTGTCAACTCATTTGGCGATGGCTTGAATGTAACCGACATTCATTGATATGAACAAGTTACGCAGCATAGCTTTAAGTGAGGAAAAGGATGAAGTTGAACAGCTTTTGTTTTTGTTCATTTATCTTCCAACAGAAAACCGAGAGGAAAGGGAAAAGGTGAAGAAAGCCGGAGATTGTTGCAAAAAGATCCTCAACCACGTGAACCAGGCCGTCAAAGAGGCCGAGAACAAGCAGGTAACCATCAGTGTATTTGAATTCAAAGCTCATTAACACTAGATGTCGTGGGCCTAGATGGATTTTAATGAGTTGTCTTATTCATCACCAGAGGTTAATGGAGTATCAGAGGAGGTTGGACCTATCGTCACTCAAACAGACTGAAAACCCAATGATCCTGGAGCTCAAGGTAAGAGTGGGTCTGCACTCTGTAACCTTAGTGCATCTAGTGATTGGATAACGTTGAAGTTATTATGGCGAGACACTGCAGGTGAAGAGGGTGAAATGTTTATGCAAAAAATTTGCGTCTCTTTAAAAACTAAAAAATCTATATGTTGGATAAAGCCAGATTTAAAATGTTTTTTTTTTTAACTTTTACAACATAATAGTGGCAAAACATTTTGCACAACAGATTTTTTTATTACATTTTCTAAATCAAAAAACTGTTTTATTAGCCTGCCTTGTCTTGCCTAAAGGAAGCCTATTTTGTATTGAATGTTGATAATGTTGGTTCTCTGTCCTGCAGAATCTGGACCTGACCAAGAGGAAGATGGTTCATGAGGGACCGCTCTGTTGGAAAGTCATGAAAGACAAGACAATTGGTAAAAATAAATAAAAAAAGCAAGATCACTGACACACACGCACACAGGCACACAGGCACACACACACACACACACACACACACACACACACACACACACACACACACACACACACACACACACACACACACACACACACACACACACACACACACACACAACACAGACCCACAGTCTCACCATTGTCTTCCTTTCAGAGCTGTACACCATCCTTCTGGAGGACATCTTGGTTTTGCTTCAGAAACAGGACGAGCGTCTTCTCCTCAAACTTCACGGGAAGAACCTGGCGAGCGCCGTGGACACCAAACACACCTTCAGCCCCGTCATCAAGCTCAACACTGTGCTGGTCCGCCCAGTGGCCACCGGTGAGAACTGCACACTTCTGTTGATGGGTTTTTGCATTTTGTTGGTGAAGTGAATCAGTCCTCAATTTGTGACACCAAATACATCTTTTGAGAATTGGTTTTACTGAGCCTTATTGCAATTTCCGTAGGCTGACACTTTTTTTTTTAAATATTTTTTTTTGGATTTTTCTTTATAAAGAACACAAACACACAACTGAGAAAGCGAACACACAATCAAAAGACCAAACAACATAAACAACTAGTTGGGCTGAAACTTTAATTTTTAATTTATATATTAATTGTTTTCTTTGATCAATTAATAGTAAAAAGAAAAATCACAATTTCCCACAGTTTTCCTCACAGAGCTGTCAGTCTTCAGCCTTCTTTCACTGTTATTATTAGTTTAACATTAATTCCTGTACATTCAATACAGTGCATATGGAGTCTTGTATTAATGTGGTGCAATGTTTTTAATCATTGTTTTGCATTTTATCTCCTCATCAGACAACAAGTCTTTCTTCGTCTTGTCCATGTCAGAGAACGGAGCTCAGATCTATGAGCTGACGGCTCAGACAGTGTCCGATCAGAGGACGTAAGTCTCACGCCCCGAAAATCAGAAACAGAATCAACATTATACAGTAATTTTCACATGATGTAAAGCTCATTAAAAACAAGGAATAAAGTTAGAAAAGTAAAAAAGAAGTCAAGCTAAACAGGACAAGTTAAAAAAGATAGAGTAGAAAAAAGCCTGCATAACGCATACTGATAACTATAGAAACTAACTCTGTCTGGCCCTGCTGTGATACCTTTGTCCATCCAGGTGGCAGTGTCTGATCACACAGTGTGCTGAGGCCATGAAGGCCAAACCTCACAACAGAGACGCGCCTCCTGCTCAGACTGAGTGAGTGCTTTTAACACCGCAAAACTTACTCCCTTATACTGTTGTTGTTGATTTTGTTTTTTTCACCGTTTCTAATGAGATAATTGTTTTTATTTCATAATGTATTTCAGTGCTGACGCAATCGAGATCATCAAACGTGAGCTGCCCAAGGCGATCAAAGAACCCAACAGCACATCCGGTGGAAGCATCCATTCATCAGGTACTGGAGCTTGGATGGAATTAAGATTTTTTTTCAAACATTTAGCATATTAAAAAATGTGATTAATTGAAAACAAATGTAATCACCATTTACGTAATTTATCAAGAAAAAATATTAATAATTCACTTCTTCCATCTGAGGTGATGTTTTATGTTGTTATAACATGAACATCGTTGGGTCCAACTATTTATCTGTTAATATAATTAAAAATAACTGCATGGCTGTAGCATTTTACATCGGATAAAAAAATACTGCAATGTTACACTTTCACGCTCTGAATCCAAATCTCTTTTTACCCAGATAAAGACCCTGCCTCGTCTCCAGACATTCAAACGTCGCCTAGCAACAACCCGTTTGACGGTATGACATCAGAGGACGAGGAGGAGGAGCCTATAGACATACCAGAGGAGGTGGAGGACTGTGATGAAGAGGTGGATGAAGCAGAACTAGAGGCCTTTCTAGACGGGCATCTGGCAGACGGCCTTCCCTTCCTACACGAGGAAGGGTCCCGTCAAGGCATCGCCCTCGACAACCAAGAGCACAACGCCATGTTCCCCCTACCCGCCTCCAAAGGGGAAGAGGCGCTCAGGACATGTACGTTATGAAACTGATTTTCTGACTGACAGACTAACTGACTTTTTTATTTAATTTTTTTGTCTGTTACACTGTACAGATGAAAATATTAGGAGCATTCTAATTTTAAAGTCAACTGTCTGGACTTGATTTTTGAGTTTTGAGGCCAACTATGTTTTAACGCTGTTTAATGTTTGAATCAACATTTTGACCGACTTGGTTTTGTTTGTTACCTGTATGAGAGAATAAGATGGCATGACTATTTATAGAAATTCTTAGAATGTATAACTCACCTCAACTTTATTCATATGCAATTTTTCATTACATTTATCTCAACAAAAGTTATAGTAATACGGTGGCTCAAATATAGTCAGTTTTCTTTCAAACTTAGTGAGCTTTAGTTTTAGCCTCACAACTCAAACATCTAGTGCAGATAGTTGCTTTGAAAATGTTCCAAAGTTTTCATTTTTACAGTGTAAGTTTGGAAATTTCTTTCCCAATATTGAAAAAGCCTATAAAATGACTTTTAAGATAATAGAATTTCACATGTTTGTGTGTCCTAGTGTCTATGCTGAAGCAGGCTCTGTTCAGCCACATGGTCAGCAGAGAGGCAGAGGAGGAGACAGAGGAGAGCAGACAGAGCAGCACCCCTGGCTGTCAGCTGACGGCCTCATTGCCTAGCAGCCCTGAGGGGCCCAAACCCTCAGAAACAAACCCTCTGCTCCCTTCAGGGCCCACAGCCCCGTCTGACACTACAGAGAGCAACGGTGAGAGACCATACTGATATGTGTTTGTTAAACATAAGGCTCACTCACAATTATATTTTTAAAAAGAAAAAAAAACCAAAAAAAATTATTTGGTAAAGATTTAAAGGGGGTGGGTATTTTATATATATATATATATATATATATATATATATATATATAGGCTATATATATATATATATTATATGTATACCTTGGCTATTTTGCTTCCATAACATATGTAAATGTATGAATACTTATTTTATTCAAATATTTCAAAGAAAAATATTAATATATTTTTTTTAGTTTTATGATGATATCTATAAGTAAAGTTGTTAAGCCTATTTACTTGCAGTGTCTCGCCTTAAACTATGCTAAGCTAACACTCTGCTAGCTCTAACTTGATAGGCTATTGAATTGGCAGATTTACAAATTGTAAAAAGTGAATTTCCCTAAGAACTGTACGAGATGTGCTTCTAATACACAAACATACCTTCCTTCTAGGTGGTTTTGTGGTTGTGGATCAAGTCTCGGGGTGTGAGGAGAGCAGCACTGATGAAGACGGGGCGGTGGTGGTGGGCGACGTGGGCATCGACATGAGCAAACTGCTGTCCTCCTCCTCACAGGCAGGGGGCAGCGCAGGGCCCAACCTCAGCAGGCAGCTACGCACTCACCTGCGCCTCCTACAGGCAGACCTGCAGTATCTCAAGGTACTGCTTGTGTGCGTGTATTTGTGTGTGTGAGTATCTGGCCGTGTCCGAACTGCCATACTAACGTCCTACTCATACTCATTTTGACTTCAATTTGAGTATGTGACGGTTGGGTATGCGAGTTTGGGTATGTGAGAAATTCCCGGATGAGTACTAACTTCCGGGAAGATTTTGGGTATGAATCGATCGTATACTTTTCCTACTCAACCGCCCCACAATGCATTGGGTCAATTCTACCCGCCCAGGAAAATGAAATATTTTCGAGCAAGTTGCTAGGCAACGACATTGTTTGGGGTCCGCGATCTGACAGCTGTACGTGCAGTCATTCATAAACTCTTACAATAGATAAGAGATGAAGATAAATACCTAAAAACATTAGAGTCACTAAGTGAAATGAGTGATGTGAGTCTGATAGTGGAGAGAGATCAGAACAGATCGCTGTTCCACACACCGAGGCTCGTCCAGCTCAACTCACAGACAGCTGAGTGCTGATGAGCCGGACAGAGAGCATCGGAGGGATCCTCCGCCTCAAAATATAATTATTATAAAACAAGAGGTCTAAAACACAGATGATGAACACAGGACTGTAAAAATCTAGTTCAATATCTAACCTGTAGAGGGCGGTTATAAGCTTAACAGTGTCTAAACTGCCTGAATCTTATAAGAAGAAGAAGAAATTCTTCATTGCTTGAGTATACTTCAACTGAGAACGTTTCGACGCAGCTCGCATACACAATCGATCTTTGAGTAGAGAGTATGCAGTATATAGATGGTGAGTATGTAGGACGCTAGTATGGCAGTTCAGACACGGCCTCTGTGTGCGTGTGCGTGTATCTGAAGAGAGATCCCCTGTGTGTGTGTGTGTGTGTGTGTGTGTGTGTGTGTGTGTGTGTGTGTGTGTGGTGTGTGTGTGTGTGTGTGTGTGTGTGTGTGTGTGTGTGTGTGTTCAGAATCGAAAAACCATCAAAGATCTACAAGTGTTTCAACGATATGGTTTCAGATGGATTTGTCTCTTAAAGTGGCTCCAAGGAACTTTCAGATTTTGTTTATTCTTGCACCCCCTTTGGACAAAATCTGTGTTTTTTTTTTTACGACTTCAGCTGCTGTTCCTGAGTGAGCGTACCCATGACAAAGGCATTAAGAAAAACTATATAAAAATAGCTTTTTTTTCCCCCCCTGATGGTCTCGTTTGCTTTTACGTGTAATTTATGATCATCAGATGCAAAAATTTAAAGTTCCTTGTAGCTACTTTAACCCATTGATGACGGCTGCTGCGTGATGCCACATTGGCTCTCCTGCCTGATGCTGCGTCGCGCAGCATTATTACTTTATCTAATTTTCATGGCATTCCCAGCATAGAATGCACTGTCATTGGTTCAAATACACATGAGGTGGGTTTTGTTGATTTTTTTAAGACCACGTGACCACCCAAAAGTTGTGTGGTTTGCCGAAAATCACGTCAATCAAAAATAAATAAATAAATAAATAATAAATAATAATTTAAAAAAAATACGCCGGCTATGTCGGCGACGGAACAGTTAGTGGCGTTTGGTGCGCAGAATCAAGGTCTACTATAGACTACTGACGAAAATCACACAACACATTGCATCTATTTATTAACAATATTTAATAATTTTCTAATTCATCTAATTTTGACGATTTTTAGAAATATTTGTTGGTTTGTAAGCGCTAAGGGAGCATGTTTAAATAAAACCTGTGAACCTTAACTTTTAAATGTATTTTATTTCATGTTTCTATTTGCTACACAGGCTTAGATATTAAGGTTTTGGTAGACTTGACAATTCGTACTATTTTTTCAGAAAACCCTCAGGCATTAAGGACATGCATCCTAGATTGCCATAGTCATCAATGGGTTAAAACACTTAAATTTGACCCCAAAAAAAAACCGATTTAACAGTAGAATTCTAAACTAAATAGTGTTATATATTTTAATCTTACCTGTGTCCTTGTCTGATCAATTCACCTGAGTGACTTTTGTGTGATGAATTTTCTATTAGGAGGTGGAGATGAAATACAACGAGCTGCGACAGACACACAGCGACCCAGCTACTGACTCAGAAGACAATAATGGTGGGTTTCAATTCTCTATCAATAATCAAATCTTTTGTACTTTTTTAACTGTGAAAAATCTCAAACACTCTTTACTGTCTTATATTTATTGCAGATGGTATCCAGTGATGAAGCATAATTCCTTCTGGACGAATCCTTGACCATTTTAACACTGATGTCGCTCCAATGAATGAAAGGCTTTAATGTCTGGTATCAATGGAGGACTTGATCGTACATTATCAGGAATGCTCCACTTTGAACTCAAAAACCCCGGAAAAATCAGACAGCTGGAGCGGACGCTGTTGCCGGGCAGAGAAAATTGTGGAATTATCCCCGAGGACAATTCAGTCACTTTGTGTGCCTATGATATAAATATTAATCAACTGCATAAATTATCTTAAACACTGGAGATACGAGAAATGGATCAAAGGGCAAAGTCGTTAAGAAATAACAGAAATGGAAACGAGACTTGAAGACAGTGACCCAGAGTGATTTTTTTTGTGAGGATCAAGAAGGAACATTGTCTTGGTTGGGAGAACTCACTTGCTGTAATGCTTGATATTAAAGAATTCTGCGATAGAAAATAAATGTACATATTATGCCCAGCAGAACCATGCTGCCCACACAGGCTAGAAAAATGGATTTCCTTTATAATGTAACTGGCTGAAAACATCTATTCTTATCATCCCCAAATGTCTAATTTTATTATTATTTTTTTTTTAATGTTTTATGTTCAATCTCTGTTGCCTAGTTTAGCATAGAACTGGATTTGAGGAGGAACGGCTATCATGTCAAAATAACCAACTACCGGCACCACAAACATTGACAAATTCACACATTGTATCTTTTTTGTTTCATCCAAAGTTTTTTTTTTAACTGTGGGGTTGCCAGGTTTTCTACCACTTTGTCTGACACTCACTGATCATATATGGCAACCCATGCAGTAACTGGATACGTTGCAGACCAAAACATGTGGTTACAATTGTGTCTGTACGTATTGTTGTATAACTCTTAAGCTTTAGAAGGGTTCACTGATGTGTTTTTGAACGTATAACTCTTCCTCCCTGCATCCAGTTTGATGCTAAGCTAGGTGATGCTAATCATGTCCTGAGTCCAGCTCCGCACTTAACGCACAAACATGAGAGGGACATCCATCTTCTTGTGTCACTCTTGGAAAAAATATTAAAAGTATTCCTTCAAGCCCATAAATAGTACAATCTATACGAGATTTCTGCATATCTCACTTCTTATTAACAATTATAAAGTCCCTGTTTTTTTAAAATTTCCTTTAGCACTTGAATGTAGCATAATATAGCAAACAAAAAATCAACGCTGTCTGCACTTCACCAAATTCCAGCCAAGTGATGCATTTCATTATAAATGTCTTTCCAAGGTATAAACAAACAATACAGAATTATGAACAGACATATGGAGAAAATTATCGTTTTTTTTTTTTCCAAATGGAGTTTGCCCTCATGGAAAACAGATTTGGCAAATACTGTTTTTTCTTTATTTTCTATTTTTCATTCCCCACAAGAATGAGATATCACTACTCTTAACTCAGTGCACAGTGCAATATTAAGATCTTTGTCACATTGTGTGTGTAGCTGCAGGTGTGTTTTTCTGATATTGAATGCATCTGGCACAATACACCACGTAATATAAATATATTATAAGGTTTATAAGGTGTTCAGTGTCCGAGCAAATGTGAATTTATTGATTGAAATTAAACTATAATGGGAAACCTATTTTTTTTTTAATATTCCAGATTTTTTTTTCTAAATTCCTCTGATTCCATGATAGTTTGCACAGTAAAGGTGGTTTACTAATCTTGTTCATCATCAAATTTAGAAAATCCTGAAAAACAAAAGTGTCTTTATCCCCCTGAAGTATATGGTGAGGATTCCCGACCATTTTGGTTACATTGTAACAAGCAGTAATTTACCTACATTTGATTTGAATTTGCTAACTTTAATATACCAGAAGTAAGGCAATATACCACACCTCTAGTGAGTGGCCCAGCCCTTTGTATTTTTCTTTTCTGTATGTAGGCCTCATTGAAAAAAGTTTGGACACCCCTTGGTTACAGCAAAAGGCTTCTTATTAAAGCCAAAATTTAGGTTGCAGTCCTAGCCTGGTTGCACCTTTCCTCTCTCCAAATGTAATGCTACATGTATCGCTTTTGGTACAAGCTACAATGATCCACTTATTAAGTCCACTCTGCACTTCATTTTTTTTAAAAGATATTCACAAGCCACCAGACTGCACTGAAGACATTATGGCTTTGATTTATGGATGAAATATATAATAAAGAATAAAAAATAAAAACATTGGAAGAATATATAGACATAAAAGGATTGTTATGGACTGATTTCAATGTAAAGAAATATAATGTAAATTGTATGACTGTATATCAAAGGTTTTGTGTGTGTTTTTGTACACCGTGCTATCATGTAATTTTTTAACACAAACTACTTAAAGCTGTCTTATAAATGTTCTATTCAAAGTCTTATATTTATTAACCCGGTTGACGTGTTTGCTCAAATAGCTTTCAGTTTAGTTCAGTTTTTGTGAGAAGATTTAAAGCCAATCCGTAGCTAATGAAGGTAAAGATTGATAAAAATGCCGTTTTATTTGTACGATGGCGGGGAACAGGGTTGGAGTATGGCTTCTTATTTAATCCCAATACTATTTGTGAGTTCATCTATAGCTGTCAAATGTCCATGAGTAGCAGCAAAATAACAAATTTGCGTTAACATCAGCTCCACATGGCATCTGCAGGTTCTAAAATCCTGAAAAGCATTGAATTCACAAAAAAACACTCTTACGCAATCATGGGGCAAAAATGAAACATGAACGAATGAATGAAAAATATACTAATTTATTGATTTTGTTAGATGTTTCAATATAAAGCACCTTGACATGTATTAAGTTTATACCCACAGATGCAACAAACAAGCTTTGTCCCATACAAATCTGTGAGATTAAAGCTATAGTGTGTAATTTATGTTGCCCCCATGAAGACTTTTGGCTTCTTGGGATTTTTCTGGGCTCCTGGATGCCAGTGTCGGGGAGCGACACCAGTTTGTAAACACTGCCATACTGAGAAATACAGAGAGAGTTGTGTGGAGCTGATAGGCTTAATCAACTTTGTGTCAACTCGTTGGCTTGAATGTAACCGACATCCATCTTATGTAAAAAAAAGTTACGCACTATAGCTTTAAGTATCTGCCTTCTTGTCCAAATCCTCCTCTATCTTGATTCTTTTCTGAATGTGCCTCTCCGTCCACATCTTATACTTGGCTTTGCTTTTCTTAAATCCGAACTTTGCAATGTCCACCATGAAGACCCAGGCCAGTGCGTACATGACCACGCCCCCTAGCTTCATCACTAGCGTTGTCCTGGGAGACGTGAGCTCGCTGTAAAACATGGCCGTGCCGACTCCCACGCGCACGGTGGCGAACAAGAAGATAAACATCAAATCCACGGCGTCGCCCAGGAGACTGTCGTTATACAAACCCAGTTGGCGTAGAAACCAGCGCGTCTGTAGCAACGGGTTTGTGATCTCGCTGCCAAAGATGACGGCGCACGTCTCGCAGGCCGACACGCCCATACATAGAGCCAATAAGATCCCTATGATGCTCGCCGCGTGATGCCCCAACATGACGGGGCCCTCCGTGTGGTGACGCACACACCAGCACATGTCGAACAGGAAGTAGCCCAGGCACACGCACAGGGACAAGGTCTGGAGATCAGTGTTCTCTGTGCCTGGGGAATATAGATGGTTACAGGGTTAAAGGTCACATATTATTATGCAAAATGTGCTTTTTCATGTTTTTTTTAACATTGATATGGGTGTGTCTCTTTTTCGCAACCACCACCTTCACCTTTCTGAAAACCTATGTTCAAAAACGACAGTCAGAATTTTCCCCATATGATGTCACAAGGGGAGAAGCCACGCCCTCTCATTACCAACTAACTAACTACTTTTTACATGTATATTCCGCTCATTACTTTGTCACTCAAATTACCTGCATGTGTGAGCGGCCAGGGTCCGTCTATGAAGATGACGTATGATGTCAGCATCACTATGACGACCCCGTGTGACAGCGTGACGAGGCGACAGTTCCATTCTGCAGAGCGCTCAGTGAAGACGCAGCAGAACAGCTGGTAGAGTCCAAACCAACCAAACAGGCTGCAGCAAACCTCTGGCACCGGCATCGCTGTCTGTGTGTGTGTGTGTGTGTGTGTGTGTGTGTGTGTGTGTGTGTGTGTGTGAGAGACGATTTAAACATGCCTTCAACATCACATCAGTATCAGTATTTTTCCAGATATTCACTGATTTTGACCAAAAGTGAATTTGACAACAAGAATTCCCCAGAATCACTGCCTCCACCTTTAATTTTAAAAGGCTCTTAAGCAACACGGCTACTTAAGGTGGGCATTGTATTGCAAATACTATGTACAAAAACATTTTAAATAATAACATTTAACTTTATACCTGCCTGTAACTACATAAGGCAATACTGTGCAATTGAGTATTTATTAAATGTTTGTACACTGCTTATTAATGCCTAATAGAGGGGTTAAACCCCCTCTTTGGAAAAATATAAGAAAATGAGTGCTGCATTGACCCAAAATGAGTTCAGTTTTGACCCTGTCACTCACCTTGACCCCTTGTCTTCTCAGTCGTCTTCAACATTCAGGAAACGTGTAGAAAGTTAAACCAGCGTTCACACACAGCCTTGGCCTCCATCCCTATTCATGCTCCATTCAAATAAATAAAAATAAAAATGCAGATAGACGCCACCTAAATTTCCCAAATCTCAGCACATTTTAGGCGAACACATGCTCACTCAAGTCAAGATGACAGCAGTGCCATGTGCGGGCTACTATACACGATGGGCAGTGGATCTTTTTTATCCCTTCCCCCTGAATCTCAGACTTGATCCTCTTAAAGGATTACTCTCCCTATGCTTCTCTGCAGATACCTGCTTTAAGACGGGACGGGAGACACTAGGCTGCAAAGTAAAAAGTGGACCGAAAAGTTTGTACATTCGTATGGCACTCTGTTCTGGAGGCTGTGCATTGCCTGATAACACTGGCAAAGATTTTTTTAAATACTTTTATTCCCGCGTATACTCCATCATATTTATCCTATATGCTCTGAGTAAATGTACTTTTATGCAGCGGTTTATGCTGTAGATATGGAGCTTTCCACACCTTTCAGATACATATATAAAAAATGAATTGTTAGACATTAAAATGTATGCAACATGTGTTAGATATTGCCACATTTGCATAAACACATTACATAATCAACTGACAAAGTTTTATGATGATATCTATAAGTTCAAATGTTTTACTCTATTCCCCTGCAGTGTCTCACCTTGAGCACGTATACTTTTATGCAGCGTTTTATACTGTAGATATGGAGCTTTCCACACTGTTCAGACACTGACGTATAATGCAGGAATATGTGGCTGATGTATATGGGAGCACAGCAGCCATTGAATATGCAGCATAGACACAGGTACACCATGTTCTCATGTGAATCAGCACGTATGCTACTGTAGGTTATTAACCTGTGCAGCAGAGGTCAGGTGTTCACCTCACTGTAACACTGCAGCATTAACCCTCTTCATCAGTCCCTCTAATCTGACACAGAGCTGATTACTGGGCAGGGAGTTAAAGCAAGCACAGATACCATTGGATCAATGGATTGGATCAATATCTTAATTAAACATGTTCTACTTAAACTCCACCACATTTCAAAGGTAATTACCTTGTACTTTTTACTGCATTTATCTTACAGTTTTAGTTTTAAGTTAGTTTATAAATCATGATTTAATTAATGAATTCAAGCATAAAATATGAGGTTACACTAGTTGAATTACCCAACAGTTTATACAAGAACAGCTAAAACGATATTTAAAAAAAATATATATTTCAGCATTTCTTTTTTTTTGTAGTTCTCAGCATCACAGATGGGAGGGTTTGCGTCAATACTGTAAATAATAATTTTAAAATAGTTTTTTGTTTAGTATTTCATATAGTCAAGTGTACTGTGCAGTATATAGTCATGCACTCCGGTCCGCCACGTGGCGCAATGCTTTTCTAATGTTCACAGTAAAAAGGAGCGATAGGTGAACCGCTTCCTGGGTTAAGTTAGCTAAAGGTAAATAAACATGAGGATGACATTGAAATATATTATTACTATTTCACCTGATTCACATCAATTTCCTTACGGCAAATGATACATCCCAGCCGTTGAAATACATTATAAAACCTCGGTTTAACAGGAAACTAAGGTAAGTTCCCCCATGTGGAAATGCCACGAGATAAAACTGCGTTCTAATTAATAATGATTTAACTCTTCCGTCAGTATGATCAAACTTACATTTGAAATAAAACATAAAACACCATGTTAAATGAATGATACTGATCTACTCTTCTATTCGGCATCAACCAAATTAACCAAATATAATTTATAATCGGACAATTTTAACCTTTATGGGTTGTTTCACGTGTTCGTTCGTTCATTAGTGACCACCAGCTACTACTATGCCCGAGGATTTTGATGCGTTAAAAAAGTGATATTTAACGTTAATATAGAACTTATTATCAAACTAGGATTATGCCGAATTTACTATTAGACTATTAACTGTCTTCAAGGTGCTCAAGGTATTCATATATTACATTTCATTGTCAACATGACGTAAGTAGTACTGTTTGTGAAATAAGGGAATGGAGTTTGGCGCTGGTACATTCTCTCTGAAAAACACAAGACACGGGTGTTAATTTGCAGGTTATTTACGCAATACCTATATATGTTTTTACAAGATAAATGCTTTATTAAGGGATATCTAAATGTCACCGTTATACCAAGCCTATATATAATGTGTTATTTTTGCACAGGTAGCCAATTGCAAGTTGTTTGGAAAAAAATTCTGATTTTGCAATTTGTTCTCACAATAATTTTGCGTTACGTCACATGCTGAAAGATAACACAGCGACAAATACTTTAACACATTACAAGAGGTGTCACATATTTGGACCAAAACGATTAACATGATAGTTTGTGTTTTAAGATGTATGTATCATCAGCTGTATACAAAATGTAAAAATCTCTCCTGAAAATAAAATGTTTAAAATAGAAAAAAAAAAAGCGTAACAAGGTTTTTAGGTTCTATATTGTGGAATACATTTGAATGAAAGTGACATTATATCCATCCATTGAAGTTAAACTGAACCATTCAATTTCTTATTCCAACCCCAAGACTATTAAACAATAACCTGCTATTCATTACTATCATGTATTCTTGTCTTCTCTCTTTGTACAGAATGGCTTTCCCATCGGTGCGACTTTGCTCTCGACACTTGAGCGAAGGGCTTCAGGTGTGTGGTTATGCTACAGCGAGTAAAACATCCAGACCGCAGCAGGAGAAAAGCAGCAGGAATGATCCAGTGTTCCAGTACGTGGGCCAGAACAAGAAGCCCAACCACAAGGTGTTCGTTTGGGGCTTTAGCTTCACCGGTGCGTTGGGCATCCCCAGCTTTGTGATGCCGGACAGCGGAAAGAAGAAACCTCGCAAATATCAGCTGACTCCTTACAGACTGGAGACCGCAGAGCAGGTGAAATATATGCATTGTTTTATCGAGCTTCATAATATTTAATGATGCATCTAGTATACAGTTTTAATGCCATTATTGATGAGATGTCTCAAATGATGTCTTAAGCCCTATTTTGACAGGATTTTGGGATGATTTTAATATTATCTTCACTAGTTGCTGGTTATTTTGAATACTTCCCAAGGTGCTTATGTGTGTAATATTTCACCCACTATCTCCAATAATAACTACATCTCTTTACATATTTAATAATGGAAAAAGAACATTTGCTAATGCTAATTTTATTTTTATGTTTTTCTTTATATGTAAAGCACTTTGAAATAAAGTGTATGAAATGTTTTATATAAATCAATTTTCTTTGGTTTTTCTTCTTGAGCAGATCTCGTCTGCTGCCTGTGGCTACGGCTTCACCCTCATCGCCTCCTCCACCAAAGACATGATCAAGCTGTGGGGAATGGGCCTGAACAAGGACTCTCAGCTGGGCTTCCAACGCACGCAACACAGCCGCAGTAAGACCAAACTGTCATCATACGAGTGCAAAGTCTATTAATAAAATAGGAGGAAAAAAAAGAAAAGAAAAACAGCTACAAAATAAAATAGACAAGAAAGAAGTTTTGTCAACATTTGTCATTTAGAAATGTATGCAAATGTGCTATAGCAGGGTATAGAGGACTGGGGTTGTGTACTAGATGGTGGTTTTTCTCGAACATTTTCTTGCCAAGAAAAGTAGCTTATCTAGCAATTTTGATCCATTGGAGTCTACAGTCTCAACTTTGAACTACAGCCCTATCAGGAACTTGACTTAAACTGTCACTTATCATTGTCAATTAATCGGTTGATGAAATAACAGGGTTTTTTCAGCATATAACCCTGCTTTCCATCCTCTCTCTCCCTGTGTAGCTCAGACCTATGACTACCTGCTGGAGCCCTCCCCTGTGCCTCTGCCTCTAGTGGACCCTCTGCAGACCAAAGTCATCCAGGTGTCATGTGGACGTGCTCACTCTCTGATCCTCACTGACAGAGAGGGAGGTAAGAGAGAACTCACACAGACAGACAGACAGACAGACAGACACAGAGAGAGAGAGGGAGAGAGACACACACACAATTAACTATTCTGTCGACCAACTGCAGTGGGCAACCCTTTTGTAAATGTTAAATGGACTTTACTTATATAGCGCTTTTTAGCCAATTTTCTCAGCCCCAAAGCACTTTACATTTCTTACCACATTCACCTATTCACACAAACACTCATAGACCGATGGCAGTAGATGCCATGCAAGGCGCCCTCTGAACTATCCGGAGAAATGTGGGGTTCAGTGTCTTGCCCAGGGACACTTTGACATGTGGCAGGTAGACGGGGGATTGAACCTCCGACCCTGCAATCCAGTGGACGACCGCTCTACACACTTCGCCATTGCCGCCCTCGACCACGGCCTTTGGGATGGCTTTGGCTGTAACTTTCGACTGCCATATTTCATGTCATGTCTCACCCTAAGTTTTGTTTAGGGCTTGAAATATTAGTCCATTTGATTACCATAGTTGTTCAGATCCACAAAAAAGATCTTATCAACAAATCTGATGATTGATTTATCTGTTGAGCAAAAGAAACATTTAGAATACGACAAGCTGTATTATCTAAGAATTAATTGAAAATGTTTGCTGTTATGGAGCAGCATTTCATTAGCATTTCATTTGGATGACTTGTTCTGTTGATTGACTGTTGAATGACTCATTAAGTTAATTAATGTAGGACTCAGTCAGTGTGAACAACAGGTCGGGAGTGACAAACAAATGCATCAACTCGTTCCACCATTTCAGGCAAAAACTTTTTCTATCACCACAGATAAAAATTGTAATTATATTTTTTATCATTCAATGGTGTTGATTTGGGACTTCAACTTTTACTACAATATGGGACTAAATGAAGCAGCATTTATATGATAGTAAAAATTTAAATAAGAAAGTGTGTATATGGGTGCTCAGAGTATATTCTTTTATTTTCCAAACCTTCAAAGTCTTCCCTCTGTTTTCTCCTTCAGTTTTCAGTATGGGCAACAATGCGTACGGCCAGTGTGGGAGGAGGATAGTTGAAGATGAAGTCTACAGGTGCTCACTCAAACATGCTCAGTCATTGTACACTTTATTTTCTGTCTCATTTGCTGCTTAAGCATAAAATAAAATGTGCTCTTTTACAGTTTGGCTCTTGTTTATATGGGGCATATACAGCTCTATAAAAAAATTGAGAGACCACTCCAAATGTTCAGTGTCTCTCCTTTTACTATTTATAGGCATATGTTTGAGAAGAATTAACATTTTGGTTTTATTCTATAAACTTCTGACATTTGTACCAAATTTACAATTTTATTTTGTCATTTAGAGTATTTTTGATAAGTAATGTAGAGATGAAGATCTGAGAGAAATCCAGACTGGTCTCTTCATTTTTTGTTGATGTTTTTTATTAGTTGGTACCTCACACATAACTCAGTTCCGCTCATCCTACTGTAAGTGTGAGTTTAAAGGAAAGCTTGAGAGTGGGTGTGGGACTTCTCCTGATAGATCTGTTGTTTCTCTGTCTCTTGTTCAAACAGTGGCAGTCACACCATCCACCAGATAAAAGGTTTGGACAGCAGGGTCGTACAGGTGAGCAGAGCCTTATCTCACTCACACATTTTATGATTATTTTTTTTTTTATCTCACCCACACATGATGGATGGTTTTGGTCGCGTGTATTGAACTTTTCCCTGAAATTCGATTTTTTTTTGTGAGACACACCTGTAACTACATTTAAGTCTTAATACTGTTGTTGTTTGCAGGTGGCATGTGGACAGGACCACAGCCTCTTCCTCACTGAGACGGGGAAAGTGTTTGCGTGTGGCTGGGGCGCAGATGGACAGACGGGTCAGTGCACTTCAACCAAAAGAAAAAACGTGTGCGTGCGTGCGTGCATGCGTGCGTGCGCGCGTGTGCGTGTGTGTGTGTCGGGCACGGTCAGTGGTTCACTACCTGGAAAGCAAGATGAAAAATGTGTTTCTGCTCCAGAGAATTCCCTTCTGCCTCAGTGAAGTTGGACAGAGACACAGTTAAATAAGCACAAAGTAAAAATGGCAGAAAACAGCTGCATCTTCGGCAGCATAAGTCTGTTTTGTTTTTATAAGAAGATCCAAAAAACTCTTTTGCAAGACAAACCTCAGTAGAAAAACCTCTGTACAGCAGAAGATATAAGCCACCTAACACAACAATAATACAAAGATAGCTTTATTGCTGCTAGACCTGTTTTTGAGTTGCCTGTGTACTGGTTATATTGTAATGTGTCTTTAAGTACCTTGAATACAGTGGGTTAGAGTCCCAAGGAAATAGATTAAAGTCCTGTTTTCATTCGCTTTTCTAATGTCAATTCTATACTTGATGTATTTTAATCTTGATGTATTTCATGCCCCTGTAAAGCTCTTTGAATGGCCTTGTGTCTGAATTGTGCTATAGAAATAAACTTGCCTTGCCTGGAAAAGCACTATGTAAAATACATGTATTATTATTACATTTTAGTCTAATTCATATACATTCTTCCATTCTCTTCCTCCAGGCCTGGGCCATCACCAGATCAGCCCCAGTCCTGTGGAGCTGGGGGGGGACCTGAGTGGAGTGGTGGTGCAGCAGGTCAGCACGTATGGAGACTGCAGTCTGGCTGTGTGCTCAGAGGGACAGCTGTACGGATGGGGCAACTCTGAATACCTGCAACTGGCCTCCGTCACTGAGGCAACACAGGTGAGGGGATGAAATTACTGAATTAAAGCCTCTGGAATCCTGGTCTAAAATAGTACAAAAAAAAAAGTTGGGTGTCTCAATAAAACATCTGATTGAAAATAAATGTTCATAAATATATACAGTATATAAAAAAAGATAGTTAACATATATATATATTTTTTTTTACTGTTTAGACCATTTGACAGGACTGTGTAGTATATCAAGCGGTGTCCATGGCAGCAGTCATTGTTTTTATAGACCGTTCAGACAGAGAACTGCTGTGATTGGTTCAAAATACAAAAACCCGAGCATAGCCCGCATCGTCTAAACCGATATTTCTGAAAAGTTTCTCAAACTTAAATGACAATATCTTAACAATACCTTAGAAGGAATTTGTGGATTTGTGTGTTGGGTTCAAAAGCTGTTCCCCGAGTTGCTAAGTTCACAGAAACATACCAAATATGTGATGTTTTTTTAAATGTTTTAAACCACAATCCTAAATCGCTCTGTAAGGTTTCAAACAGATTCAAACTAGCAAACTGGCAAACTGGCTTCACCAACTTGTCGTTAAAACATCATTAAAATGCCACCTGTTCACGAGGTGGCGCCGCTTGTATAACTCGATCATAAACGTAATGGAACGCGGCCCGAAATAGCCGTGTTAGGGTTGCCAGTTCTGCACCGTTTCTCAGTACGTTTCATTCATTAAAACGTCACTCTCGAGTGAAAACGACCGACTTTGCAAGTGCGAGTTAGCCAGAGTAAACACAATAAATGCAGCAGTGTCAGAAGGGATGTCTGTGGAACCCAGAAACGTTGGAAATATTACTACAGCTGCCGTCTGCGTGTCATGCCAGAGCCTTAAACAGTGACTGAAATACAGAAGGGAGTGAGATGGTGCCAGACATTTATTTTTCTTTCAAATAACTAACTACAACAGAATATTGTTAATTATCTTGCTGTTGTGTAATGACAATTATGAGTTACTCAAATGTTTTATTTTATACAACTTTATAGTTCAGACAGAAGTAAAACACAAGACACATGTTTACTCCCTTCTACATTTTACTTATTACTTTTCCAATTTTTCACAAGCAACCCAGTTATGTTTAAAGTACCTAAGGTTGACTACACATTAAGTTATAATATCCAATAATAGTGTATTAGGATTTTTTTTAATATATTTGGCTGCGTTTCTGTATAATGAGTACTTTATTCATTATTATTTAATTAAGAGAAAACTAAGAGGAAAAAGAGTGCATGTCAAACCGCTCAGTAAACTGTCAGTCCATGATGTTCAGTGATGAGGTCAAACTGATTATCACATTTATGATCTCTTGTTGATCTCTTGGTCATTTCCCAGATCAACTCTCCGCGTCGTCTGCCTCTGGTTGGCTGTGGGAAGCTGGTGCAGGCAGCGTGTGGAGGAACGCAGGTGGCTGTGCTCAACGGTCAGTTCACACCATCTTACAGTCTGTGTTCACACGTTTACACACCATTACACAATATAGGTGTGTGTGTGTGTGTGTGTGTGTGTGTGTGTGCGTGCGTTTACAGAGCCTAGGCTGTGATCATGAGGAGATGTTAGCTGATATTTTGACAAAAAAGTGATTTCTCACAACATTGTCAACATTCTCCAGCAGTGACTCCACGTGTGGCCTCTAGGTGGCATCGCTTATCACACATTCTGTTGTGTGGCATTCTGGTCATAATTTACACACTTAGGCTCCTGAGTCTAATGTGCCATCTCCACAGTCTATTTTAAAGAGACAATGTGTTTTTCAATGTGTGATGCCATCTTTAGTAACTAGCTTCTTGTCCTTGAAGGCCACCGTAGCTTCTGTACATTTTCTAAACAGGAGGGGTAGAAACGGAGGGTTGAAATCTAGAAGTGTTACCCCTAGATGCTGCCAAAATATACCTATATTACAGTACACACTAAACCTGCAAGGGAGTGTAAATTCTCACAGCCTTTCATACATAGGCCTTGTATTAATGAAGCGTTTCGGATACGAAATCAGTCCTAAATCGACAAACATTTTTATTTAACGGGCCTTACCTTCACATTTAGAAGTCATGGCTACATTTCTAACTCGCTCCTTAACGCTTATGCAACACTGTACAGTACATTCACCATGTGACACCGGTAAAAACGTCATAAAATGGATTTGTCAAGCAGCTGAGTCAAGTTACCTACTTAACTTTAATTGGTGGAAAATTCTTTTTTTTTTCAAGCCGTGGGAGAAGCATGTCAGGGTTAACTTACAGTCTACTGTGGATAACCATAGACATAATGAAGAGAACTGGTAAATATCATTCTGAGAGCGTCATAGACTTATGTTTGCTATTATTATTTTCAGATTATTATAACCTTTATTTAACCAGGAGAAACTCATTGAGAATGAAAAAAATCTCTCTTTCAACTAACCCAAACAAACAGTAAGACAGATATTACCCTAAGCTACTATATATTTTGGCCCATACACATACAATCGCATACATTTTTTGCTGTTTGACCACTGAAAACGACTTATCATCATCATTTTCAACTTTAAAAAAATCATGTCCCCTCGCTGTCCTGGAAGTAACCTATGTCCTGAAGTAGGTTGAGAAATATCGTTTAACCCTAACTGAACCTTCAGCTTGATTCCTGGTAGAGCTTGAGAGACGCTTGATGTTTGATGGGCCAACATCTTTAGAACTCACGGCTATTTAAAAAACCAGACCATCTAAACGCTGTCACCTGACCTTCCCTCACCTCCTTCCTAACCCTGTTAAGTACTAGACTATGCAATGCAAACGTATATGACAGATCTTTAGGAAAGCTGAAATTCTTGTTATTCGTTTGATTGCAAACTTCTCTCGTTACAACAGTTACACTCACCACCCCGTCAAACCATAACCCTTGGCTATTTCCACATGAATGGTACGATGTCAATGAGTGTGTTTTTTAGCCATGCTAATAGCTATTGGACAGACTGACATTCATTTTATTCAGATAATGAATCTAATTGACAATCCACTGAATTTTCCACTAGTGCCACTTTGAGTTTTACTGAAATATCTCAACAAATCGGCTCATTTGTCTTCCAATGACCTTTTATTAGCTACATGCTAAACTAAAATTTTTAAATATGGTAACCTTATACCTGCTAAACATTTGTATGTCAACATGCTGATATCAGTATTCCGACAGCCACACAGACTCTTCCTAACACTGTCAAAATCAAGTGTACTCCCGGGGATGTTGACTATATAAGTGTGATTTTTGGGTGTGCTGTTGATGGAGGAGAATAAAGGAGCTGCTGCTGACAGCTGGGGAAAATGAAAAATTGTGGGTGGTGGAGAATCGGCTCCAGTTTGATTGACAACTGATGTCGAAAGTAGTCGTGTATCAACATTGCCTGTTAGTGTAAAATAGCAAAGATATTTTGATGTGCTATTCTGAAAAGAGAATTAATATGTAAATGGGAACACAGCCTCTGTCTTGTGTTCAAACTGTTGATAAGGAATAACTCCTTGAGACAAACCCATTTTGATTTCAAGGGGAAGGTACAATTCCAACATATTTAGAATATATTTTTTAAAACATAACAAAGAAAGATAATAACAAGAAGAACCCATAACACACACACACACACACACACACACACACACACACACACACACACACACACACACACACACACACACACACACACACACACACACACACACACACACACACACACACACACACACTCTCTCTCTCTCTCTCTCACACACACACACACACACACACACACACACACAGTAGTGTTTTCATCACTTCTGAGGACATAGAGTAACATTCATTTCCATGAGACTTGCCATAACCACTACTTGCATAACGCTAGCCCTAACCTAAACCTAAGTCTACCCTTACTTTAAAGCAATAAGTCTTCACCCTAAAACTTAAATGTTGTCCCCAAAAGGAAGACAAGTCCCCACAATACCACTGTGTAAACAGAAAAAGGTCCCCACAACATGGGTAATACATAGTCTGGCATGACCACTTCCAACACTTACACTCTCTTGCATAATTAGAATTAGAAAATGTATCCTTGCATACAGAAGAGTTAAATACACTCTACTTATCTACTACATCCCTTTGTTCCACCATTTCCCTGTATAAATAGCTTAAGTCTTTCTTTGTGTGCCTTGATCTTTCCAGAGAAAGGAGAGGTGTTTGTTTGGGGTTATGGGATTCTTGGAAAAGGCCCCAACCTCTCTGAGTCGTCCACCCCGGAGATGATCCCCCCCTCGCTGTTCGGACGCAATGAGTTTAACCCTTCAGTCACCGTCACCCGGGTACGCTGTGGACTCAACCATTTTGCAGCAGTGACTGGTGAGAATTGAATTGAAAATGTTTTTATTTCGAAGAAAAAGAAAAAATAAGCAATCAATGAAACATGTGGACAGTTACAATAAAGTAATATAACTGTCTAACACTTGCTTTACCCGTGAATGTCTTACATTTACATTTATGCGTAAAGCAACTTTCTTAACACTGTGTTACAAAGTGCTTAACAATAAAAAATAAAGCAGAACTTATTTCCAGTAAGAAGACAGGAATACGGAGCTAAGCACAGAAAACATTAGAATATCGTAAAAAAAAAGAACAGAAATAAAATTGGTATAAAAGCAGAATAAATAAAAGAAGAGAAACAGTGGAATATAGAATATTATCAGAGATAACATAGATCAGATTAAACTATGTTTAAATTGGTATGAATTGGTGGACAACTAAAACTTTATGCCTGTTTGTGTTTTGCTCTGACAACATTTCGTTGTTATCTGTAACAATGACAAAATGAAACTGAACTGAACTGAGCTGAACATAGGCAAATGAGGTCACATTACGAATGTCCTGAAAGTTGCACTCGGTTGGATCTTATCGCACCATGAAACACAAAGATTTGCAGACGCTACTACCTAATACTTCTCCATTATACTCCTCACTTCCCTCATTCCTCATCTTGATTTCATTTAATTCTCAATTAATATCATATCCTAGTGTCGAAATATTTAAAAATATCATATTTATTTACAAATCTACCCCAATTGTAATTTTTTATTCAAATAATTTCTCCCCATGAAATTATATCTATATATTTTTTTTTATTCTTTCTTTAATTAAAACCAAACTTTAACATTACAACCTATTAAATATACATATTCATTAATAATAAATATTTTTAATGTGTGTTCTTCAGTTATTTCAACTTTTTTAACTTTGACTTTTCTCTCACAAGTTTACCACAAAACCCTGTTCTTCCCTCAAAACAACTCTTTTTATTTTTAACAAAATTCTGTTTCCATAACTCATCTCCTTCGGTTATTCCGTTGGTGATATTGACCTGGATTCGCACAATATCCGGACCACATCTTTCACCACCAAGGAGGGGCCAAAACTACTTCCTTTGACCGCATTTGGAGGTAGTCGCTCTGTTCTTTGGTGCGCACTCTCCTTGCTCAAAGAGACATCTGCTCATTACACTGTCCACTGGGACTGTTCATCATCCTCATCAATTTCAGTCATGACAAACTCCCTGTCCCCCACTACGCAACATTTCTGCCTCAACCTTTAAATATCATTCTAAATCTCTGGAGCAGAGATGGAAAAGAGATGGAAACTCATAAATGGAAAAGTCTTTTTTTCCAGTTTCATCCTAAATATTTTATGTCTTATTCATTCAGTGAGTAAAAGCCAGAAATGTAGAAGATTCACCACATGATTTTAAATAACTGCGCATAACAGGAACCTGCTGACACTAACACATCTTTTAAAAAACACCATCAAATATAAATTATTTAATTATTTTTGCTCATACTACATAAGTATTTTATTATAACTCTTGTTTTATATATACAGTATTCTCCATGCCTCAAATATCACTGACTTGTTGCAAAGTGCAGCTGCCCTGTGCCTAGTGTCAGCGGGCGTTTTGTCTCACGGCGTGAATATGTTTTTTTTTATATTTGCGTTTCAGACCGAGGGGAGCTGTTCGTGTGGGGGAAGAATGTTCGAGGATGTTTGGGCATCGGGAAGAGAGACGACCAGTTCTTCCCGTGGCGGGTAAGACAACACTCACTCAATATTAGTCCAGTAAACAAAGGAATTGACCTCCTGTGCAGAGGGAGAAGGACACCGATTTGTGAGCTTTGTTTGAAAAATCTAAGCATAAAATGTACATACTGTATAAACTTACTGGTAGAAAACAAAGGAACTGTGTTGGATGAAAAAAAGCCTTTTTTTTTTTCATTATTTTTATATAATTATTATAAAACCCTTACTCTGGTACGATTTCCTGACATTTTCAATGAGTCATATAACCATTATTAATCTGACATAGTAACATAAAAATACATAACCTCATCACGAATGCAAGCATGTGCTAGTAAAAATCTTAAAGGACGGCAGGCGCTGGTGTCATAAAAACACTACCGCTTTTCCAAAAGGTGCTGCTAGAATCCACAAAAACTGAAAGTCCCTTGTAGCCACTTTAAACTAAAGGAGCAATAAAAAAATTATCTTGATTTTACCCAAATATCTCCTCTAAATCGTATTTGTCCATGTGTTATCTCAACAGGTAACTGTCCCGGGTCTAGTGGTGGACGTAGGGTGTGGTGTTGACCACATGGTGGCGCTAGTGAAGTCCCTCCTATGAAGCTCCTGTGTTCCTCCACAGTGGATGAAAGGCTGGATGTTTGGCCCTCCCCATCCCGTCTCTCTCCCCCCCAACCCCTCACTGACCCTGGGCACCTTAGGGAGAAGATTGGGGTCCCGGGCTGGAAGTATCAAAGCCAGCTGGTCTCAACGGGCAACAGACCCTCGTGTCCCCTCTGTCCTACACTGACGTCAAGCAGAAGGCCAGAGCAGAACTGTCACTGACACAGCTCACTGGGAAATACATCAAAGCATAGTTTGGCTGTATGGAGACTACAGCTGAAAGGATTAGTCAGTTAAATCTATTAAAGCCGTGTTTCAAGCAAAACAGTGAAAACATGCAAAGAAGTAGCTGCTTGCTGCTTCTCCAATGTGAAGATTTTCTGTTTAAAACTTTTTTTTAAGTGAAAATCTTGCAAAAAATAAATTAAAATGACCGCGAGAGAAATGTGGTCAGAGAATGAAAGAATTCAATATGTAGTCAATAGACCCTTGTGGTTTTGGATGATCCCAAACGATGTCTTGTGGCTCTCTCACGGCCTATAACATGTTTGTAAGACATTGAAGCATTTGAGAAGCCAGTGACGACATAAACTATCCCACATTTTTATTATTTTCTTCATCTGACAACCCCTCTGCCCGGAGAGAAAACTGGTTTTGAGGGACCAATGTTCCTGTGTCATCAGTAGCTAGTAAATGTTGTTCTGGTTAAGGCTCGGCGGGAGCAGCAGAAAAATGACAGTTGCAGGCAAACAATTATCATGTTTTTTTGTGTCGTAATCTCAGAGGATGATCCCACGTCTCCCACAATGTTATGCCTATGCCATTTGATACACAATATGCAAGAAAATGACTTTAAAATGTTTATTAAAATAAATATTTATATTTACTACATTAGTTAACTTGCCTGTTAATAAATACCAACATTTCCTAAATAGAATCGTGCACACAAAGTCCTTCTGACACTACTTACTGTAGTTACACTGTCCAGTGACAGCTGTATATACAATGATCAAATGTTGCTGTAAAAAGTGTTAGTTTAGCTCTTTGCATGCAAGAGTTTTGCACATTCCAACTTACTTAAACTGTTTTGAAACTTTAACCAAAATTATGCTAAAATAATGTTACTAATACCAATTAGTTGCTGTTATTTGAAGTATTTTAATCAGTGCACAATAGGTCTGTTGACGATGCAAAAAAGTGCAATCGGTCTTAAGGCCACTGTATAATTCAGCATGTGTTATCAATTTGTCTGAAGTCAAGTCTACTACTCAGCAGGTGAAGCTAAAAGTTTCCAATAATAAAATTATGAATATTGAACGTTTGCTTGGAGTTAATGAAGCAGTTCACTCCAATTTGTACCTAATTATAGCGGCTTTCAAGAAATGATTAGGAAAAAATATGAGTCAGCTGATCTCAACTTGTATTCACTGTCTACACTACCAGCTGATGGACAGGTTCATGATTACTCTACAGTAATTGTGTGTTATTCTGTGCTCTCCCGGTTCAGTTCCTTGTGTTTTGGGGCCATTCATCATTTTGACGCCCTGAGGGAGTAGGGAAATGTATTTTCGACAAAACATCTGGGTTAGCATAATATGTACACTCTGCGAAAGGTCCTCAAGGCAGGATGTGAAAATACCCAACAGGTTATCAGGGGAAAAATATAATATAGATTTTATTTAGCTGTTTTATAATTCTGTCCTTGCTTGCCCTTATCGGGGGAAATGGCCAGGTTATACTGTGAGACTAGTAGAGTTGGGGGTAAAAGATATCTTGAAATGATTGAAAACCAATCCTGGTGAAATTATATCCATTCATTGCAAAAAAAAAATCCAGTGTGTTAATTCACAGACATAGGCTCTGTAAACTGGTTAATAAAAGGTAGGTAAACAAAGGGTAGCCTAGTGGATCGTGAGGCAAAATTTACTTTTTTTCCCAGAACAGCTGACTCCACCTTTAAGCAACAGCATCCATTCGAGGAGGAGCTCCACCCCTCAAACAAAGCAGGAAACTGTTAGTTTCTGTTCAGCTCTCGGTGAGAAGACACGCACATGCAGACAGACAGAGGGTAAGATTTATATCTGCTCATTATTGGTCTGGATATTATTATACCCGATCCAACGATTGGCTTACCATCTACTACAGTGCACTTTAAAACTCAATGAATTAATATCCATGGGTCAGTTTATATCTTCAATAACCAACCATTTTACCCCACCCCTACAGTTACTTTTAAATTGTCCAACTGTTCAATGTTAATCAGTAATTGACTGACTTATCTTGTTTATTTTTGCATTCATAGTGTGCTGTATAGTCTCGACATCATTGCTAATGAGAGCTCTGTTACAAGTGAACAGCAGCCCCAGTAAATGATAGTATGCGCTCCATAAAGGTTCAAATGTGCTGATTAGATCAGATAAAATGTGGTGGAGCCTACAGTTAAACCTTAACAATCTGGTATTTTTCCTATGCACCTTGGACTGAGACACACTGATGTGTTAGAGGTTACGCAGCAGCATCTATTAGAGAAAGTGAAAGTAACTGAGCAAGGGAGGTAGACATCAACTGACTTCCTGTGTTAACCCTTTGCTGTGTTCTTTTCAGCTGCACTCAGATAAGGCACAAAATACACAAAATGGCTGCCAGGTCAGAGGAGGATTTCTGCTGTCCTGTCTGTCAGGACGTCTTCAGAGATCCTGTTGTTCTGTCGTGCAGCCACAGCTTCTGCACAGACTGTCTGAATACTTGGTGGAGAGGGAAACCGACCAAACTTTGTCCGGTGTGTAAGAGAAGATCGTCAAGGGAAGAGCCTCCTCGTAACCTGGCGTTGAGGAACCTGTGTGAGGCCTTCTTAACGGAGAGAGAACAGAGAACTTCTGAGGCCCCGCCTTGTAGTCTCCACTCCAAGAGACTCACACTCTTCTGCCTGGACCATCAGCAGCCAATCTGTCTGGTCTGTCAACACTCGGAAACCCACGCCAACCACCGATTCAGACCCATCTAAAGCCCTTCAAGAAGAAGTTAGAGCTTTTCGAAGAAGTCAAAGTGAAGTCCGGTCAAACGGCAGAATACGTCAAGGTCCAGGCCAGACGCACAGAGACGCAGATCAAGGATCAGTTCAAGAAGCTTCACCAGTTCCTAGAAGCAGAAGAGAAAGCCAGGATCGCTGCACTGAGGTCAGAAGAGGTTCAGAAGAGTCAGAAGATGACAGACAAGATGGTGGATCTAAATAAAGAGATAGCAGCTCTTTCAAACACAATCAAAGCCGCGGAGAAGGACCTGAGAACTGACGATATCTCATTCCTGCTCAACTACAAGGCTGCAGTGACAAGAGTCCGGCAGCGCCCGCTAGTGGAGGATCCAAAGATGCTCTCAGGAGCTCTGATAGACGAGGCCAAACACCTGGGCAACCTGACCTTCAACGTCTGGCACAAGATGAAGGACATGGTCTCCTACACGCCTGTGATTCTGGACCCAAACACAGCACATCGGTATGTCACGCTGTCTGAAGATCTGACCAGTGCTGGACAAGGGGAAGAGATAGAGGGACTTCCTGATAATCCAGAGAGGTTAGGTGAGGCGTGTCTGCTGGGCTCTGAGGGCTTTAAATCAGGGATTCACAGCTGGGACGTCCATGTTGGGGACACTGGAGTCATGGGCCTGGGTGTGTCTGCCAAGATTAAAGGAAGCGAATGGCCTGAAGATTGGAGAATAATGTTATGTGGAACAAACTACATACCACAGTCACCGTCGGGGGAACACGCTGTTGTAAGAGTGGAGAAAGTTTACCAGAGGATCAGAGTGACACTGGACTTCAACAGAGGGAAGCTGTCGTTCTCCGATGCCGATACTAACGCAAACATACACACCTTCACACACAAGTTCACTGGGAGGGTGTTTCCATTCTTCTATTGCACTATGGGCGAACAAAAGATATTACCGGTGAAAGTTTGTGTGACAGTGGAAGGCCAACGTCTGTAGGTTGGCTAGGAGTGTTTTTTAGATCAGTTCCACGGGACCCGGGTGGCAAGGAGGAGTTAAGTATTGATGATCAACAATGATTCACCAGGCAAGGTACTTACGTCCTTGATGCCGCTACATTTCAAAGAGCTTCACAAATGGTCCATCCCATTGAGATACTAATATGAGTTAACCTGTTGTTGTAGGTTTTGACCACTAGTAATGCTGTGGCCTAACTCAGTTTTGCTCAGTTTTTATAGAGATTTATCTGTAATCCTAAAAGAAAAACCACACCTCTTTGACAAATGCTGGTCTGACCCGAGGAGCCACGTGTAATGATTCACAGTCTGAAGTGTGTTGACAATAAAGTTATATCTGATATATTTAGTCATCCTGTAAGTAGACTCTCTTTGATATAACTTTGCGGATGATTTTTTGTCTATTTTGCTTCCACAACATGTCTTCTTTCAAACTAGTACTCAAGGGTCCAAAATGTAAATGTATGTGTTTATGTTACTAAACCTTATCCGTTTGCATCTGTACATTTACATTATCTCAATGTAAGTGTATTTCAATACTCCGAAAATAAAATCTCAACTTCTAAAGCACTTATAGCAAAGAAACTTTCCATAATCACTCTTAAGGATTTGTTAATATGTTGTTATTGTATGATTTATGATACATTTTGGTTCTGTACGTATTTTTTGATTTATAAAATGAGTAAAAGCTGTATCCAAAATCTGTTGTGTAAGAACTTTGGACTATGATATGTTGTACAATTAAATAAAGATTTTAACTCTGGCTTCATCCAACATCTTTGCTTTTTAACGTGATGCAAAATGTGGGCATAAGGAGTTAGATATTGCCAAATGTGGATATTTATTTAAAACGTATTGGAAAAGTTGTTAAACAAAAAATTATTGTTGTAATGTAGTAAAGACAATGCATGCCATACCTTCTGAGATCAGCACAATCTTTGCTGACAATGAGTCAGTGGGCTGCAAAGTTGATCTGTTGGGGATCATGTTAGAAGAAAGATGATTGTGATAAAGGAAAAAAAACTATAAAACCATGTCCACTCCTTTCAAACACAGCATTTTCTCTATACAGCAATAAGATCTCTCAACAAACAAAAATATATAAGTTGAATGGTTTTACCTTTAATGGGATATAACTATTACCCAAATGAACAAATTATTTTAATATACAATTTCTCAATGCAGTTTTTATTTACTACTTGTATGTATTTATTTATTAATATTGTGTGAAATGTATGAATGATTGAGTGGAGAATGTGTTTTTAACTTGTGGCACCTTGCAGGAGTAGCACTTTTGTTGTATTTTTTAATGGTACAATGGCATTAAAAGCATTCTATTCTATCCTATAAAACCTGTTCTAGAGAGACGGTTTCTACAGCTGGAACAACCCCCTATCTCCTCCTCCTTGTGTGTGTGTGTGTGTGTGTGTGGGGGGGGGGGGCATGCCATGTATTACCTAGTCTCGCAAAGCCAGACCAAACTACAGCAAGTAGTATGGTCTGGAAGCACTCTGTTTAGAGCCGTCTATTCGGGTGGGGAAACCGGGGGAAACTGGGCTAGCCTGTTTGTATTTGTTTAAACCAATCACAATCATCTAGGGCGGGGCTAACCCCGGGAAGCAGCAGCGGTGTCCTGCAAAATAGTGCCGGGGGGGGGACTTATTTTGATGGAACGTCTTCACGTCCAGAGACTGTCAGAGAAATGGCTAAACCCGCAAACGCCACACAAAAACTATTAAAGACAAAAGGAATATACATAGTGTGTTGCTTTCTAACCAGCATGTCAAGACACCATACATTTTAGCCCCCGAGGAGCTCACGGGATAACTTAACCGGAGTTAACTAGCCACGTAGTGTTATCTCTGGTAACATTATCATCTGTGGTTGAGAGGCAAGGCTACGGCGGTCCAGTAGAATTTTTAGCATTCGAGAACTTATGTCACCACCTTTTATCGCTGTAGTCAGAGCCGTAGTCCGTCTGTTTACAGGCAGAACAGGGTTTTGACGTTGTGAGCGCTACACCAACTGCAGCAAGTAGCCGTAAGAGTTGCTAGGTGATAGTGGAAGCCATTGGAATCTTTCCCCGTCGCTAAAACACCGCTGCTTAGTCCCTAATTCACCAAAGAAAGGGAACGGCGGATCTTAATCTAGCTGGTTATAAGGTCCGGTGCTCAATTCAAACCCCCACGCTTCATTTTCCAGAGTTTATGAGGGTATTTCTGCCCGGGGGTTGGTCCCGGACCACCGCCGCCAATAATATTAAGTATTGCCACACTTTATTTCTGTCTTCAGTAATGTGACTTCTCACACACTGTGTGTGTGTGTGTGTGAGAGAGAGAGCGCTGCACATAAGCACACGGGTTGACTGTGAGCGAATTGTTTCCGAATTTGAGGGGGATCACAATAGGGTAAAGCCAGCAACCGGAAAAGGAGGGGGCTGCGTCAGGGCTGCGTAGCTTGCCGCCGCAAGCGAATAGACGCTGGCGGAAGTGGTCATGCCAGACTATGTATTACCCATGTTGTGGGGACCTTTTTCTGTTTACACAGTGGTATTGTGGGGACTTGCCTTCCTTTTGGGGACAACATTTAAGTTTTAGGGTGAAGACTTATTGCTTTAAAGTAAGGGTAGACTTAGGTTTAGATTAGGGCTAGCGTTATGCAAGTAGTGGTTATGGCAAGTCTCATGGAAATGAATGTTACTCTATGTCCTCAGAAGTGATGAAAACACTACTGTGTGTGTGTGTGTGTGAGAGAGAGAGAGAGAGATTGTGTGTGTGTGTGTGTGTGTGTGTGTGTGTGTGTGTGTGTGTGTGTGTGTGTGTGTGTGTGTGTGTGTGTGTGTGTGTGTGTGTGTGTGTGTGTGTGTTTGTGCTGAAGTGAGCTGAAGTGAGCTGAAGCAGAGAAGGCTCCCGTGCTGAGCTACAAGGATCTGGCTGTTCTGGGCTTTGTTTACTCAGGTCAAATAATACAGAGGACCGTCTCTCTCTCCTGCTGTCAGCCAGTTAGACAGAGGAAGGGGATCATCACTACAGCTTAAGTCCAGCAGTGAAGAAACAGGTTTATATTATATTATTTGCTTCAAGTTATGATTTAAATTACATAGCTACATGTGTAAACCCCTTATCAGTAACATCTCACAATATGGAAGTGTTGGCATTTGTTTATGTAGCAGCCAATAATGTAATACCTGCTGAAAATGTACAGTAATTAATGCCAATAACGTAATATTTGATACATTTTAGTGTAATAAAAGCCGATAATGTATTTAAGGTGGAGTAAGCGATTCTGGAGAACGCTTGTTGTCAAAATCAGTGAATATCTCATCACGGTCCAATACCTGTATCTACAGTGTGTGTGCTGAAAAAGAAATCCAGTGTTAATACACAGCCTAAGCTCTGTAAACTGGTATGTAAACAAAGGGGGCCCACCGTTGAAACATACCCGTTTACAGAGCCTAGGCCGTGTATTAACACTGGATTTTGTGCACACACAGTACAGACAGGTAGCGGATCATAAGGAGATATTCACTGATTTTGACAAAAAGTGATTTGGACTACAAGCATTCTCCAGAATCCCTGACTCCACCTTTAATTACAGTACTGGAGTAAATATGCTTACTATTCCAATGTCAAAATCCCCCAAATTTGATTGAGGAACCTGATTTTTAGTTAAGCTCGAGTGTGAGACCAGATTGGGCAGAGTTTTGATAGATGTCACCAGTTTATTGATTAAAGTACAACATTTGGAACAAATAACAGTGCGAGGACAATCCCCCGTTGTTAGTAAAGACAGTAAAAATGACACATCGCTGAAAACTCAACACTCAACAAGCTAAAAAAAAAAAAAAAAAAAAAAAGCTTGTTTATTTTTTTTCTCCACTCAAAAAAAAAAAAAATCCAAAAACGAAAAGCTTTCAACTTTTTCCTTGAAACAGAATCAGAAGAAATGTTCCCGTCCTCATGTTAACACTGATAAACACATGGTTTTCTACTAATCGTATCTGATCAGTAGAAAGGTTGTTGTTAGGTGCAAGGTATTGTGGGAAAAAAAGAAAACATAAAAAAAACAAAAAACAAAAACATTCTCACCAAACTGCTTAAGACCAACAGAAATCTCCCCCATCTGGACTTGATCCTTCTAAAGTAAATAGCCCTCCCCGTTTTCACATCAGTACAGCAGGCCTTTTGGGGGTTTGTATCCTGCATTAAAGTGCAGACTGGGGCAGTAGTGGGACTAGAGGGGGCTTGGGGGGGACAACTTCAAGACCTAAACGGGTACACCAGGGAGATGTTTCTTCCCCGTGTTGAACCTTAGCTTATGTTTAGCACACTTGCGCTAATTCGTTATTCTAGTACATTGTCAAAGTGGCTCAGTCATTTATTAACTTATGCTATTGATGCAAACAACTTCATCATCGCATTTTATAATCGGGCCTTTTTACTGCGGGTTCACACACTGTGAGCAACGTGGTCGTCAAGCTAACGGAAGTCACTATAAAGTTGTAGTAGTAGGCTAATGCTAACGTGCTAATTATATTGACAAACAAAGTGCAGCTGAGCCGGATGGGAATGTCTAGTTTTTTGAATATTTGGTGAAATTAAAAAAAGTTTTGGACGAATCAAAATTAAGACCTGATGACGGCACTGGATGAAATATTAAAAAATAAAAAATAGCACACATCATCTGCATGTTTGTAACAAGTGAAAGCATTGAGCTGCTAGTGGCTACATGGACTTCAAGGGGACATCAAAATAAATAGGTTTTCTCCACTGCAGACCTTAAATGTCTCTACTAAACAATTGAGAAAAAGTAGGGAATTTAGTCTGACCACTCAGGTTTGGTATAAAACTGAGAAAACTAAGCAAGTCTGTATCGTGGAAAGCTTTGTTGCACTTTTAAAACATACACAATTTTAATCAGAAATCATATTATCATAAGTAAACTTTCTTTAGATCAAATAATCGCTTTGCAGTGCAAATCATAAATTCAGTTAGCGAGTCATATAATCAATAAAAAAAAAAACGTAAGAAATAAATTGTTTGGGTAAAATTAAATAGATAAAATCTGCTCATTTTGTAGTGCCTTGTCAACCAGGTTGCTCACAGTGTGAATGCATATTATTATTTAAAAACACTAAAAATGTATATTTATTTTCTAATGGAGATCTTGACTTAACTTCATATGTCAACAGACCAATCATCTGCACTTCAATCTGAGGGACTCCAACAGTCAGATCATTGCTGTAATTACAACATGTTCAACAGCTACTGAAAGCAAAAAAAAAAAACACAAAAAAAACACACACACACACACACACACACCATATTACTCAACCAGGCAAGTCCATGATCTGTCCGCTGGCTGTCTCACAAAAAAAATTGTCTCCTTCAATTGCACACGTGTATAGTATTATGACAAAGGCATCAGTTTAGTCATTCAAACATCTTGGCACTAAGAAAAATGACCTGTGGAAAAAACTCTAAACAAAATCAAGAAAAAAAAAAAGGAAAAAAAAAAATATGGAGAGCTTGAGATATATTTTATATATATACTATATATAGTATTTCTTTTGATTTTTAAGAGTACATTCGTCATCCTTCTATGAGAGAGGGATTATGTAACTAATACAGTATGGTGCTCAGGAGGAGTCAGGGAGTGGGAAGAAGAAGCAGCTTTAAAAATAAACGTATTCAGTCTGGTAAACTAATGCAACGACAGTGGGACGCCCTCGGGTGCTACGAAGGTATAGGACGGGTGATGGTGGGGTAAAGAAAATGACAGAGTAACAAAGGCATCCGTAACACCCTGCACCCCACCCTCCCCTCTCTCAAGCCACCAACGTTTTTTTCTGTGTGTGTGTGTGTGTGTGGGGTGGTTAGATCCTTTCCTTTCAGAGCCCATCCACAGGAGTCCACCTATCATCTCTTGGCACTTTTTGGACATGATAAAACGTTTGAACAAAATGACTTTGAAATTGACCGTTTCACTTCACTGGGCCGTGCTCTTGGTCCGCAGCGCTCCGATCACACTTTGGATATTTTCTTCGGGAACCTGGAGAAGACACACAAGGATTTTATAACGACAACTAACTAACTAACACCTGATTGGTTCATTATTTAGTCTTTAAAATGAAAGTAGACGATAAAAAGTCACAATTTTTTTACAGCCGAAAATGTCATAATCAAAAGTCTTGTAACCCTAACCCTCTCTAGCCCGTGGAAGAGCAAACTGATTATTGAAAGGTTCACAATATGAACAAACCGTGAACCTGTATTAACACCAGCCCAGCACTATAACTAAGTTCACACAAGTTTTTTTTGAGAGCCTGGAGAAATCCCAATTTGGACATATTGGAACCAAAGTTATCTAAATATAAATTGTCTGTATATCTTCAGCACATACACTGTAGATAGTCTGTGATAATCAAAATGAACTGCTTTGCGAGGGTCATGTCTTACCAGGGCGTGGTCAAACTTGAAGGTACTAATGTAGTAAGCTGGAATGTCCGCCGTTGCCAGGGGTTCTGCTATTTGAGCCACGATGCCACACTCATCTGCAAAAAACACAACATTTTATATTACTGATTATTGATTTTGTGCGTCATCACTTGGAGACAGTATAGGGTCTTAAATGTGCATAGCATGTTCAAAATGGGTTATTTGAACATATAGTCAACTGGATGCAATTTAACACTATAAATTAAGAGTACAAATGATTGCAGTATTTTTTCATTCATCTTGGAATGACAACATTTCAAAATATTTAGTATTTTCTACCCGTTTGGCGAAATCTGACGTCATGTTATTGGGGTTTTAACTTATGTTACCAAGCCAATTAAAGTTACTGGATTATCTTTACTATCATATGGCCTCGTAGTAGCCAAAGAAAACTTCATTTCTGGCGAATAAAACTCACCGAATCCTAAAGGTTGTCCCCCGATGCGAACCATCTTCCAAAGCTCCCCAGACGCGCTGGTGAACAGGACGTTGTTTGGAAACCTTATAGGGTAAAAAAGCACAAATAAATTCACGTATTAAAGGTCAATATATTTGAAAAATGGAAATGCAATAAAATATACAGCAAATCTATTAATGCAATGTCAAGATACAGGATGTATCATGTCAAAGTGATTTTATATCTTATTGTAACTATCTCAACTATCAGAAATGCTCCTTTACCTGTTGAGCTATCATGCTAGTGAACATGTTTGATTGTTAGCAGCGACACAATGCAAACAAACCTGTGATGCTAACTGTAGCTTAAAAAGCTAAGATTTGCCATCTGTAGTGTTAAAGAATAAGAACCACACCAGCTGACTATTGTTGACATTCGAATGTACGTCTTTGAACTAGTCAGTGACGATACTGCTTTAGCAATATGGTTAAAAACAAAATGGTTTCATTTGTTATGTGTATACAAAATGATCTGTCTTTGTAGATGGATATCCATGGCATTCTGACAGATCAATGCACAAACTTTAAAGGAATACTTCGCTCATACAGAAAACATAAAATTTCTATTATAATTTAATGAATGAGGTTGTTTTTCCCCTTAGTCTTTCCTTGGCCCAGCTGTCCTGTTAATCCTAACCCTACATTTTACCATGTATGATGTCACACATGGGAAAATGTAAGGTTAAACAGTGAGACTATAAAATGTGATTTAAAAGAGCCGAGCTGTGACCAAATAACATGCACTTCATTGTCAGTTGGACTCATTATGACATTTTCAAAATGTTTTACATAGATTTGTCGGAGCTGGCTCACTTTAAATGTTGTGCGTCACTCTAGTCTAACAGCACCTCTGTGTTTTGCTCTAGTTAACAAATATAAGGCACCTGGCACAGTTGACACACAAAGCAGAGGGAGCTAACTATTAACTCATCATCGATCGAAGCAGCTGAATTGTAACGACTGGTGTATTGAATAACAGAGCCACTGTAAAGCAGAATAAAATGGGTGACCTATTCCTTTAAGGCAGCACATACAGAACATTGGGAAAAGACTGACCTAAAAGAAGCAGTATCAAAACATAAACTTTAAAAACACAATGAAAAGTTTGGTCCAATTATTATTTTACCTCCGCATTGCTTAAAGACATCTCTGACCCATATAAGGGGAAAGCTCATTTATGGATGAAAAATATATGATCAAATGCTAATATTGCAGTATTATAAGAAACCACACGGGGTCTGCAGTTTTTTTTAAGACCTTTTCTGCTTAATTAGAGAGTATAGTGTGGGAAAGAGAGAGACGCAGTGGAGAATGAATGAGTCAGACTTGTACCCACTGTGTCTAAAGTGCATTGTAAGTGCAAGTGTTCTAATTTTGCTTAGCAACGACACTAATCGCTTCCCTTTCAAAGAACAATCATACATTTGTCCCCCCCAACGTACAAACATTATGTTCCAGACGGGAAAACACAAAACAACATCTTAAGAGAACAACTAGTGTAGTCAATTTGCACGGTAGCAATATCAATATAGTTTCACAAGCAGTGAGTAGGGCTGCAGTATTCTTCCTAAAATGTGGATCACTGTTTTTCTCCCAAATAATTTATGGCTCGATTCTCTAATAGCATTTTTATTTTTTGTTAACAAAAACATCAACTGACACTTAGACACCCTTAAACATAAGATTTAAGTGCTAGACTTCAACTTAGTCTCTTCTAACATAGAAATAGAACACTTAAATGAGCAGTGTGTATTTTTTTATTAACATTTTTTTTATCATTTGCTGCTGAAACAAAATTAGAATGTGAAGTTACAGCTTTATAATAATAATAAAAAAATAAATATATATATATATATATATATAAAGATGAATTGCTTTAGCCCAAACCTTTGAGTGGTCTGTTCGTCCATGACCAGAGAGATGTATCCCTCGATCAGGGAGAAGGAGAAGAAGCGGATGTGGTTTGAGTCCTCGCTGGAAGCTCCAGACTCCTTTGTCCTGGGAGAAGACAAGGGCAGAAAGACTTAATGTACAGAAATCATATTTTGGGAATCTCATACCTAGTTACAGACATGTCATTTAAAAATGTCATTAATTTACATCTTAGGAGGTGGCTGCCAGTTTTGCCTAGCAAGTAAAACAGAAATATAGTAGCTACTTTGTTTAGTTGTTTTTAATTTTATTGCATTTAATTGTGAGTTTGTTTTATTTCCGTCTTCACTATGTTTTTAAATGTTTTAACAATGAATTACTTGGTTGAGTCGGTGAAAGCAGCCCATCTATTATGTATTGTAGGTGTCATGGTCTGTCTGTGTCTTGTCTTGTTTTGGTGGTTTCCCTGTGTTTCCTGTTTTATTTTGGTATGTCTGTCTTGTTTCTCCCCATGTCCTGTCAAGTTTCCCTCCTGTGTGATTACTGGCCCCGTCCTAATGTGTTCCACCTATTCCTCGTTGCCTACCCTGTCTTGTGTGTATATAAATCCTTGTGTTTCATTGTTCCTTGTCTTTGCATTGTGGTTTGTCGGTGTGTCACCTGTGTCTCTGCATTTGGGTTCTACCTCCCTGCCTGCCTGACAGTAGGTGACTATCACAGCTAAATAATAAACCATGCAAAAGGTGTTCACTTTCGGCTTATAGTTTGGTAAAAACCTGTTAACATATTTACGACCAACACCAAACACAATAAGGCCTTTTAAAAATGTCTGTATTTCAAATGAGTGGGGCTGATTCTTACCCTCCAGAGTAGAACATGACGTCCATGAGCAGAGTAGCTACAGAGGGCAGAGTGTCTGGATCCAGGCTGGTCACACAGAACATGTTACTGGGACTGGACAAGGGGTGGATGATGGGACGGGGCACTGGAAAAACAAACCCATGATTGAACACATGAGGGGTTAAAAGACAATGATACAGGTATATTTAAAAGGTGAAGTCAGCTATTGGAGAATGCTTGTTGTCAAAACCATCTTTACTCAGATGTATTCCAAAACTTTCACAAACATTCTTTAAAAGCTGGCTTCTATTCAACAATAAGAACCTACCTAGTTTAGGCTTAACGAAGCCGTTGGTGATGCCCAGATTGTGAGCGGCGACCGTCTCTCCGTTGACGACCCGCAGCAAAGTGAACTCTGAAGACAGCGTGTGCATGACCATCGGCAGGTCTCGCTCTCGCACCTGAGGGAAGAAAAATTAAGGAATCCATCTATTGTAGCAAATTTCAAGTGTGTGTGTGTGTGTGTGTGTGTGTGTGAAGTTTGGTTCCCCCAAAATTGTATTTGAACAATATTTAGAAACAGTGAAGAGGAAAATAAAATCAACTGTATAAGAACAAATAAATGTGAAAAAAAAACAATAAGTAATAGACTAGAATTTTTTTTCCAGTGCAGCACTAAAAGTTCCCCAAATTAAAAATAAAATCACAGGGGAGCCATTCATCAAAGTCACCAGGGGAGATTCTTCATTTAGATTTGAACGCTGCAGCAGTTGGAATTCATTAGGACGTTTAATGTTTTCCAAAAACAATGACGCAGTACGACTATAATATGATTCAAACAAAAAGCTCTTTGTTGGTGGCGTAGTGGAGAAGAAGAAGACAAACTGCAATGCACTGTGGGTGCTGTTGCAGTGGTCGCGGGTTCAAATCCGACCTATGGACCCTCACTAGCCTACAGGTAATCCCCCCCCCCCCTCTTGCTGTCTCCCCATCTCAAGCGTACACTATCCAATTAAGCTTAAATGCCAAAAAATAATCTTAAATCTGCTGCTCCTTGCATAATGCGGGTATGAGATGTGTCTTTTGTTTAAGCGGAAACTGAAGGTAACCAAAGATAAATATCTACAGCGTGATTCATGGAAATTAATTTGTTAGTCTTTGAGGGCATCTTGTCTTGGTCAGAGAGAATTTAGGAATGTGAATGAATGCGCCAAAGTGTTTCTGATAGTGTGGCAACAAAAAATAGCACCAATCAAAACACATTTTGTAATCAAGTTCAATTTCGTTGAGATTCCTTTTCTTGAAGATAATATAATTTTTAATTCTAATTTCAAGTAGTGCAGTGAAAAATTCAGGGCCTGTGCGGCTACTTTGATTTTGATGCACATCTATTCCTGCAGTTACGGTAGCGGCACATTTTGGTCCTTTTTAACTGGGTTTTCAGTTTTCTGTAGAGAACTACTGATTCAAACAACTTCACACTCCATTGTGTCCTTAGCAACAAACCCACCATGTGGGAACGCAATCAGATGAACAGTTGGCGAGTTATCTCGAAGACAGACACAACACAGACACGTCTTCTTTTATAGTCTGATGACTTTGTATTCTGATTATATTACTATCAAATGAAAACTGAATTCCCTAGTAGCATAAGCATTTCAATCAATTCAAGAGTTATTGCAAATTGCTTTGACATATTATAACCCATAAAGCTTTTTTATGAATTTAAGCAGATTGATTGAAAACACTAAGCTGCCGCGTCTTTAAAACAAAAAGGTCTCTTGGAAAAACTGAAAATGAAAAAAAAAATACTTAATTTCATTTCTGAGGGCGACAGCTATAATTTGAATGTTTTTCTGTGAGTGTGTGTGTGTGAGATAGAAAGAGAGTGAAGGTGAAGTAGCTTGTGTGTATCTGCTCTGAGCTGCTTGACTCAGTCAGAAATATACTTATGGCTTCGTCTGAACTAGTGCACTCAGCATTGGGGTTATGTAACATGCAACAACAGCAAACAAAAGGTTGTGCCCGTAGAAATGAATAAAATACCAACAACACATATTAAGCCGGTCTGCCCTTTGGCCCGGCTCAGAGACTGGGTTAATGCATTCTGACAAAGTGTGAGCTGATGACAGAGAGACCTGTGTGTGTGAGTGTCTGAGTGTTCGTGTGAGTGTCTGAGTGTGTTTGTGTATGTTTTTGTGTGTGAGACTGTGTGTGTGTGGGCGCCGGGGTGAACACAGCAGGTTTATGCAGCGATAATTAGAATGGTGGTTTTCGCTGGACACAGAAAATGGCCCCCCGAGTTATGATACCTGGAATTTCCAAATGCTGAGCTGGCTGATCCCCTTTACGTAACAGATTATCCACGGAGACTATTGATAGTTTCTTTCTTTCATTTTCTTAAACATGCCAGAGTTAAACTCAAAATACCTTGTTGTTGTGCTCCAGCAAAGCAATAAAATTATATTCTCTCCGCGTCGTGAAAAAAAGGCATTCGGTATGAAGAGAGAGGATTTATGTCTAAATCAAAGGAAGTGGGTCTGTGGAAGACGGTACACTATATCCAGGGTTATTGCTTTTTCATGTCAGGCGCTGTGCGGTGTGGACATAAACAGTGAGGTAACCTAGTGGTTGTACAATAGAGACATAATGCATCTCTTAAAGCATGCTGTGAAGCAAGGGGATCAATGATAGCCTCTGAAATGCATAATGTCAAACTTTAGCAACATAATCCAATTTGTATTGTATTGGATATTGTATTGTGATGGATGCAAACGTTCTTATTCTATTTCTATTGATTACCTTTAATGTTTTAAAAAACCCTTCCTCGACGGTTAAAGGTGAACTCAGCGATTCTGGAGAATGCTTGTTGTCAAAACACGGGCATGTTGCTAGCTACAGTGGGCCCCCTTTGTTTTAAATACCATTTCACAGAGCCTAGGCTGTTTGTTAACACCAGATTATACCAGCGATATTAACTGATTTTGGCAAAAAAGAATCACTGATTCCATCTTTAAAAAAAGTAGAAAATTCAAAGTTAATGGTCCAAAAGTAGCACTGAAAGGCCATCACCCTCACTCACCAGGATAAAGTCGGTCTGATAGGTGGACAGCATGAAGACAGAGATGTTGTGGTCGGCCAGCGGAGCGATGACTGATTTGGCGATCTTAGTGACTCCGATGGGCTGGGAGTTTGAGGCGTTACCACTGCCTGACACCACGTTAAGGGCCAACCACGTGGCTTCTGCTACACTGATGTGCTCCGACACGGGCAGCTCTGAAAACGGACGGAGACAGTCATGTTAAAGGGAGTTAATGGAGGTACAGTATGTGTAAAAAATGTGATAAAATAAAATAGACAACAGTACATCACCAAAACAAAGTAATAGTTATTTTTGTATTACGTTAAAATGAGAGTTTTATAGCTACACGGACGCCGCCATGTTGCTTTGCCATGTTTCTACAGTAGCACAGAACGGACAAACCTAACAGCCTTACGTGTTTCTTTACACAGTGAGTATAGGTGAAGACCAAGAAGAAGTACTATAGAATAAATAACTAAATACATCTTCACTTGATATTGTGGAAAGACTTGAGGCAGTGGTGGATGATGCCATCTTTAGTAACTATAGCTTCTTGTCCTTGAAGGACACCGGAGCTTCTGTAAATTCTCAGAATGGGGAGTTTTTTTTTATTTCACTGATAGTGTTCTTCCTAACACACAGCTGTATTTATAAAGGGAAACAGCGATTTAACCCGGAGCCAGTTGTTCATAAAACTTTTTATAGATGTTGTTTTTCCAAAGACCCAATGTCTTCTTGCTAGTTCTTTCCTGAGGAAAAATCCATAAGTAATAAAAAAAACAAAAAAAAAAAACATTTTTGGACAGCAGTTCACAATGAAACAGTGTAATAATGGTTTGTTTTTCTTTTTATGTGTTCCAGTTCCTGCTTTTCTTCTGACCTGGGATTATGGGAAATATACAGTAATATCTTTAACAGCCTCCAGTAATAGAGCGGTGCATTAGACCAGCTTTTCCGCCTGTCCTAACAAATTCCAGTCTAGATGGAAGGATATTAAAAGGTGCAGTGTGCAAAGGGAATTGGAGTTTCTCAGAACAGACCTGATAGAAATGATATATTATATTCATATGTATGTTTTAATGAGTGATTAATCGCTTGAAAATAAAAGCTGTTATTTTATAAAAGTTTTATATCTACATAGAAGCAGAGCCAAGCCGCCATGTTGCACCGCCATGTTTCTACAGTAGCACAGAACGGACAAAGTTAATGGCCTGACGTGTTTTTATATATAGTCGGGTGCTGAACTCAACTTCCATTTAGATCAGTTAATAATAAACCCTCTTACATATAGAGGATTAATAACTATATCCAATACCATAGCCAAGACTTACATTTACAGCATGTACAATATATTGTTTATTTCTCAAACATTATCACATTAACTTAATTAAAGGTGTATATGGACAAATAATTCCATCTGTATAAAACATGTTGGCTGCTCTAGTTATGGAGTAAACGCACTTAGACCCAGTCACCAGTAGAACATACCTTCGCCGGTTACGCAACACATAGCCAGTTGTCTCCACGGTAACCAAGGAGGGGGTGTGTGTGTGTGTGGACAGACATGGATTCACTCAATCAGCTCAACCACACAACACACACCGAACAGACCGGCAGCTTGGCCTCACGAGGTAGATGATCACAAAGTGTGCTCAAACATTGGCCTGCCGAAGCTACGTGGTAGAATCCCGATATTGTGTGAGTGTGTGTGATCTACGGTTACCACGGTGACTTTAAATAAAGATCCACAAAGCGAGGGAGGCCCCACCTTTAAAGCCTTCCTCGTCCACGATTATTGTGTAGTCCTCCGGAGTCTCTGTCAAACTGAAGAACTTGCACCTGAATGGAAGAGACAGACAAAAATATAGGATGGTTTGAATGGTGAAAGTTTGACTCCATAGTTAAAGGTGCAGTCAGTGATTCTGGAGAACGCTTGTTGTCAAAATCAGAGAATATCTACTCACAATCTGTTACCTGTCTGTATTGTGTGTGCACTGAAAAACTACAGTTTTAATACACAGCCTAGGCTCTGTAAACTCATGTAAAAAAAGGGCCTATCATAGCTAGCAACATGCCCTTTACAGAGCCTCGGCTGTGTATTAACACTGGATTGTTTTTCAGTGCACACACAGTAAGGACAGGTAGTGGATTGTGAGGAGATATTCACTGATTTTGAAAACCAGCATTCTCCAGAATCACTGACTGCACCTTAAGTCTTGTAGAACAATTACTGTTCTCTTTTGGCTCTGCTGCTACCGTAAGCATTCATAACAAATATTCTGTTTGGAGAACTAAGGTGATGCTTTCATATGAAAAGATGCATCAATGAGACGTTCAGGGACCAATACGAGACGGCAGCTACGCCTGTAAATGTCCAGTTCATCATTTTATAGTGAACGTGAGGCTCGTAACCAAGACATCTATAAAGCATAGCACTGCTCTGCTTCGGATATAAACCTCTCTGAGCTGTGAGAGGAATGCTCAAGATGTATTTCTATTTTCTACATATGCTTTGTACAGTATGTTATATACATATCTAGTTTTTACCAAGGTTTTATCCAAGACGAAAAAAAAGTTGCATCTTTCAATTACTTAGTCTTATTCATGCGTATATCATAACCCGCCTGGACTATTGCAAATGCACTTTCTGTTGCTGTTGGTCAAGCCTCCCCACTCAAAGTCATAGCATGGTCCAAAATGCTATTGATAGTTTTTTCTGGCACCCAAAATCAAGAGCATATTTTTTTCCCATACTGGCCTCCCTCCATTGGCTCCCCTGTGCCTTTTTAGAATTTGTTATAAGATTTTATTATTTGCTTCTTAAATCCTTAACCCGTTCAGAACCCGATCATGATCCGAAGACACTGAAAATACTGTTATGCTGGATTTTTACAGTAACTGCAAATCATAAATCATAAGCAATACAAAATAAACGTTATGATGTTGTTTTTCCGTCCATTGGAATGGACGAGGAATCTTAACGCAAGCCACCACCCGATAGACCTTGTTATTATGTACAGTGCTTTGGCTTAACTCTGTTGTTTTCAATGTGCTTTAGAACTACAGTAGGATTGGATATGCATACTGAAAGACTATGACTTGCAAAACAACAACCAAAATATGATATATTATCAAGAGATACATCATGATATTTATTACCACATATTGATAAATTAAGCAATATTTTTTTTTATCATTTAATATTTCGAATGCTTGAGTTAAGACAACATGCACCACAACATCACACAATTCCTTGTCTTGTATCTAAAATCCAGCAGCTAGTCAGGATTCAATGTATTATGCACCAATGCAAAACACATTCTTAGATGGTGAAATTCGGATATTAAATATGAAGTCATAAATCGGCTCGAAAACGAAATCGCATAAAAGGGAATTGGCAGTGTGTGCACTTGCAAAAACAACATGCTGCACACGACAACACTACAGTGCTAATCAGATCTTCCACAGACCCCGGCTACAGAATGCTGCTAGGCTGGCACTTCACATTCAGCTGAAAGGTGTGAGAAACGACAGGGAAGACTCAACAATGCTCTCTGAACGCTGGCATTTCCTGTTGGAATGAAATGAGCTGTCGGCCGGGTCGTCGCTTTGATTTGTTTTCTTCTTGCCAAGGCCTCCTGACAGCATTGGGGATTGTGTAAATAATACGTTCTCCAATCATGATAGTGTCATTGGTGTAGCACTAACTAATGACTGCAGCAGATTTAGTCTAGTGTATTAATACCGGTCAGGGTAAAGGATGGCAAAATATGTAACAAACACACAGACTAGCCCAACACATGTGTTTGAAAAAACTACCCATCTAGGAAGCACACTAAAAGGTGGAGTCAGCGATTCTGGAGAACTTGTTGTCCAAATCACCTTTTGGTCAAAATCAGTGAATATCTCCTCACTATCACGTGTGCGCTGAAGTATGTTAATACACAAAGCCTAGGCTCTGTAATCTTGTATGTGTAAAAAAAAAGTGGACCGGACACCATACCGTAGCTAGCAACATACCCGTTTACAGAGACTAGGCTTTGTATTAACCCATTGATGACTATGGCAATCTAGGATGCATGTCCTTAACGCCTGAGGGTTTTCTGAAAAAATAGTAGGAATTGTCAAGTCTACCAAAACCTTAATATCTAAGCCTGTGTAGCACATAGAAACATGAAATAAAATACATTTAAAAGTTAAGGTTCACAGGTTTTATTTAAACATGCTCCCTTAGCGCTTACAAACCAACAAATATTTCTAAAAATCGTCAAAATGAGATGAATTAGAAAATTATTAAATATTGTTAATAAATAGATGCAATGTGTTGTGTGATTTTCGTCAGTAGTCTATAGTAGACCTTGATTCTGCGCACCAAACGCCACTAACTGTTCTGTCGCCGACATAGCTGGCGTATTTTTTTAATTATTTTGTTTTATTTTTTTATTTTTTATTTTTTTGATTGACATGATTTTTGGCAAACCACACAACTTTTGGGTGGTCACGTGGTCTTAAAAAAATCAACAAAACCCACCTCATGTGTATTTGAACCAATGACAGTGCATTCTATGCTGGGAATGCCATGAAAATTAGATAAAGTAATAATGCTGCGCGACGCAGCATCAGGCAGGAGAGCCAATGTGGCATCACGCAGCAGCCGTCATCAATGGGTTAAAGCGCAAACACACATAATGGACAACAAGTAGTGATCGTGAGGAGATATTCTAGCCTGGCACCGCCCGCCTACTACTTCCGCTCAATTTTAATTTCCCTTCAGTAGTCAGTCTGGGTGTGCGGTATATTCTTAGGTTTTCTCCGGACAGATTTCTGCCGGTCCAATCAGCGAACGGAAGGAGTGGCTCAGAAGCCGGCGTCTCACATGGTTGGTTGGCAGATCCTGAGTGGCAGTGGGCAGATCCAATAGTTTTAAACTTCAACAGACACCCGCCTTCAAGTGAGTTAACGTTTGTCAATTGAGCGATTCCAGACCTTCTGTACAAATGAAATGAAGTACGATGGTCTGGTAGAACCAGGCTAGAGATATTCACTGATTTTTGGCAAAAAGCGATTTTGACAACAAGCATTCTCCAAAACCGATGACTCACTCTCACTCAACCTTTTAGTGCATAATTAAAAAACAAAAACATTCTCCCCTCATTTGTATTCTAATACTTGTCAGCGTACACTCATGTTACCTAGTCACAAGACATGGAATTATGTAATGACTAATGGCTGGCTGCCATGGCCACCCAAACCTCCAGTCTCAGACAAAGTGCACCACTTAAGAATTTCGCCCCCAAACACGGAAATAATCCAGTGTGTCTGAATAACTCTGGGCAGGATTTGTCTTTATTCCTATACAGGATATGAGTAAAAAATATGAAGAAGCTTTTCATTTGTTTTCTTCAGTTCACTGCTACTGTCTTTTCTCAGGCATTCCCTACATAAAAGAACAAACTGTAGTCTTAGCAACAGAACAGTGAAAACAACAAGGCTTTTATTGATGCGGCTAATCGCATGGCAAAGAGTATAAAATACAAGAGGTCAGGTGCATATTTTTTAAAACTTTTTTCAGCAAGAGTTCCCTGATGTTTCAGTTGTTTTGCAATTGGATGACCCTGGCCCCAAACATAGCTCCTTGTAAGTTACATCCCCCCCCCCCCCCACCACCACCACCAAAAAGAAGCGCTCCTTTTCTCTGCCTTTCTTCTCAACTGTAGTCTTCATAGCTGACACTCATATTTGTAGACCTGAATACCACAGAGAGGATATTGCCAATAGTCCAACATGCAAAGCTAAAAGTCACAGGACCTAAGAGTCAAATGTTTACAAGTGTTGGTTTACATTTTAAAATCCAGAAATAAAAAGCGCATAAATGTTTTTCCACTATACTGCAAACCACCGATACACTGAATACATAATAACTGACACATGGACCGGGCTGTTAATGTGACAAATATACAATCTGTAGATGTTTACGCAGTCTAACAAGGTCCTTGAATGCATCATATTAAAAGTTGGAGCGATTCTGGGGAAAGCTTGTTGTCAAAATCACGTTTGTCAAAATCAGTGAATATCTCCTCATGGTCTGCTTCCTGTCCGTACTGTGTGTGCGGCGCGCTGACAAATAATCTGGTGTTAATACACAGCCTAGGCTCTGTAAATGGGCATGTTGCTGCTAACTACAGTGGGCCCACTTTGTTACAGTTTTTTACGATTGCTAAACCACAGTGGGCACAACTGGAACGACAAGTGCAAAACTCTTACAACAGTATGCAGAGCAGCGGTTCATTTGGACCAAACTGTTGCTCGTTTTTCATTGCTTAAACACAACCTTCAAAACTCTACACACCTATCTCATGGCTTAACCACAGCCTGCACAACAATGTGGATTTCCAGCATTTTTTTCAAATGCTAACACACTGCTGCCACAACTGTAAACCACACATTCAAAACAGAATGAATGCCTTTCAAACACTGCAGATTGCAATTTCAACTGAAACACTAAGATGTCTTGTTTTAGACTTATTAGTATAGTATATACAGTATAAAGGGAAAGCTCAAAAATATATATTTTTTTGGAAATGGACCAAGGAAGACAGGTTGTTGGAGGTAGAAGTGTGGCAGTGAGAGTGTGGATGTGTGGAGGAAGACCTAGAAGACATAGAGCTGTAATGTCTGATGAAATACAGTAAGGGCAACACTGAGACACCCTGTTGTGAATCATGGTCTCGCATTGAGAGAGGCAGGGTTGAGAGTGCAACCCAATCTGCACAAATCTAAAGTTGCATCTGTAATACGAATTTTCCAGCAAACAAACAGCTTAGAGTTGCCTTTCCTTACAGTAAATGACAACATTACAGGAATTGATTTCTGTATTACAATCACAGAATATTTACACAGATAAATACTACATTTGGAAATGTTTTCAATAAAATATAGAAAAAGTGTATCTCTTGAAGCAAACTTCTGATTTTAATTTCTTTTTGTTTTCCTAAAAAACTGGTATGTTATAAAATAAACAATTTCATGTGAAATAATTTCACCCTTTCATCAAAGAAAATATTATGTAATTTGTGTGAAATAACTCAAATTATTCAAACTGTAAAGATTAAAAGTTTGTAATTTGTGTATTGGGGTTTGATGCTAGTGTTTATACTCTGAGCAGGCTCTGAGTGACAGTGTGTGTTATCTCAATGAGGCTGGTTCATAGTGTTTGCTCCACTGAACCTGTTTTGCAGGTGAAGTGAACTGTTCAGCTCCAATGACTGTTGGTAGTGCAGACTGTAGTTAGAGTTTTGCACATTGAGCTACAGTTGTGCCCACTGTGGTTTAGCGATCGAATAAAACTGTAACAGACCTTTTTGTTTTACTTGCCAGTTTACAGAGCCTAGGCCCTGTTTATTAACACCAGATTTATTTTTAGCGCACACAAAGTACAGACAGATGAAGGATCGTGAGGAGATATTCACTGATTTTAACAAAGTGATTCTGACAACAAGTGTAGTCCAGAATTCCTGACTCCACCTTTAACGCAAAACAACCACTTACTCTTTACTCAAATATTTTTAAAGGTTTTTAGCAGTGACTTTATGATGGACAGTATCAAAGCTACAATAACAAGCAGTGACAGACAAGTTGGCAGAAAGGCAAAACCTCACATATCATGTCTGTTTACTTCCTCACTGACACCGGAGCCAAAGTTCTGCATCTCCTATTTCAGACTCTAGAATATATTTGGTTGCAACGAATAACAAATCCATGTTGAAAGAGGTTATGATTAAATCTCTCTCTCATAGGGACAGACAGGGAAGTTGACAGGGACGTTATATCAGCTGACTGATCGGGCATCTGGCCAATACGTATAATATTGTTTATCCAGCAGGGATTACTCAAAAACATTGGTTGTTTCGTAACTGTAAAAAAATTCTCGCTCAGTACATACAGTATTTCACAACTCACTTCAATTACCATAAAGCCCAGTTCAGACCAAAGATTCGCCTTGCAACTGCTTGCAACGAGACGGTTTTAGAACGTCGCGGTGGAGAAATCGCAGCAATGTGAACTGCTCGTTGCAGCGCGTTGCAAGCCGTTGCAGCGCGTTGCAAGCCGTTGCAAGGCGTCGCAGAAGATTCAACATGTCAAATCGCAAGGTCCAGTTTTAGAACGTTTCGGCGGTCTCGTCGCAAGGAGTTGCAGTTGCAAGTCGAATCTTTGGTCTGAACTGGGCTTTAGGAGAATATGTAGTTTAAGTTATTAGCATTTTCAAACTTAAATAACATTATTGGTCTCAGCTTCAATATTCTTCTTATAGAAATGTTTTAATACACTAATGGTCCAGTTCTAGTGTTCTTAGAGTGTTTCATGTTGGAATCGGCCCACTATCTCCACTGACAGCTTTACATAACACTCTAATGAAATCTAGAATTAGAACACTATAAGTTAATGCAATATGCAGTACATAATGTGAGTGCCTGGCTATTGTTGATGTCATCATCACAAAAAACAAACTCATTATTGAAGGAAAGTTTTCAGAATCTGTCGGAATTTGAAGCAGTTCTTGCGAGATGGAAAGATTCTCATATTCCAGACTGATAAACACAGTTATACGATTGCACAGTTGGACATATTAAGGTGAAACACTGATAATAGCAGAAGATTCATTACATTTGGGTTTAATAACCTGAAACAATGGACTTTTAGGCTGTCCTGAGGCGTTCAAAGTTTGCTTGCATTTCAGGGATTTCCTTCTTATCAAATCGGCAAGTATAATATATCGGAGCTTTTAAGTAAGTACCCCAGTTTTACTTATGCCTTGAATGTTGACACAAACATTTTTTTTACAAACATGAAACTGGTGATAACAGCTACCCAGCTATCACATGAATGCAGCGTTACCACCTCTGCTTAGCTATGTTCTTGGGGAAAACCCTGCAACATACAAAATAATTCAGAATTTAAAGATATTATGTTTATGTTTTGCAGATTGTAACCATGCCGACTGATGTTAAAAGGCTGATGTATGTAAAGGCACGTAGCTGTGCAGCTTCTCTTACTAGGACTTATGCAATAGGCTAGCAGCTGTCACTGGCTATTTCCCACCAGCAAAACAAATCACCTCACAGTTTAAAAGGTGGCGTAGCTAGGATATCACAGAATATGTCGGCTATTACGTTACAACAGCAACTTTGACTGCAAGGTGAAACCAATTTAAAAAAAAAAGATCACAGATTTACGCTGGTTTTTATTTTGTTGATTGCAAAGTGTCTGTGTGATTTAACATGACAAGATGATGTCTGAGTTCAGATCTGAGCTGTATTTGATTAATCGTATAGTAGTCGATGGAGAAACATGAATATTTTTTTTGGGTGGGACAAAACATCTTAAAGTTAAAGATAATTGTGACATGCATATTCCGCCTGTATTTGGACATTGTATAGAACCGGCAATGCATCAATTCATTAAACGATATACAATTTGTAATAGTAAGATATAGGGGCAATGCAAATATTGCTAAGCTGCAGACCTGTGTACGTCAAATCCAGGGCGTTAACTTATTTATTTTGGATAATCTGTAATGTTATTTCACTGTACACAGGCTTAGAACAACCAGTGTGTTTCCATTGAGTGACGTCATTTGCTTATAGGCTTCAAGCAAAGGTTGTGGTGGTAATATGAACACAAACACGTGTAATAAAGGCCTGTTGGGATGCCATGGCACTGGCTGTAGTCTGGTGTGGCTGTGCTGCGAGACTAGGATGCCACTGACAGCCAAGGGGCTCTTTAATTAAAGTTGTCCACATGCTGAATGTGCCACAGTGGCTATCCACTTCACAGGAGAGGGACAAAGCAGCTCCTCTACTTACTTCTTGTTACAGTTTGGTAAAGAAAGAAAAATAATCTTGTTATAATTTCCCTAAGTAAAAACAGGTTGCACACACACACACGCGCACACGCACACACACACACACACACACACACACACACACACACACACACACACACACACACACACACACACACACACACACACACAGAGTCCTACTGGCGTCCACCCAGCTACAGATGGCACAAAGCTACAAAATGACACTACAGAAACAAGGATAGGCCTGGAAACTGGTGGCAGAGACAGACTATAACACACAGTATGAATACAAATGCATGAAATATATGGAGCATGCATTCAACACCAATACCAGCCAAATCCCTGCAGTACACACGTACAGTGATACATGTGGAAACAGCTAAATGGCACAGTGGTGTTTGCTATTGATGCAGCCATCGCGTTTGGGAAGTTACGTACCTTGTTTTGGAGGCCAAGAAAGCGAGTTTTATTAATCCATGAGTGCATATCTGGATCCCCTCTTTCTCTATACACGCCACTTTCAAGCTATGCTCTAGTATGTGAAGCTCCATCGTTTACGTCTTCTCATTTGAGGAACGACAAAAAAAAAATTGGGGAAAAAAATGGGAAAAAAAACAAGACAACAAAAGCCTTAAATACTTTCAAATAAGATGCATAAATAAATACATAAATACACACGCGTACACATACACACACGGCGATGCTAAGGCGTTATTAAATAGGGAAAGAAAGAGCGAGGCAGGGTGGAATAGAGAAAAGCAAAGAGGTGTTTAAAAAAAAAAAAAAAAAAAAAAAAAACCTGCTGTCAAACCTGCAGAGGAACCGCCTCACACTTCTGGTACAAGGTTTTCAAAGTAAAAGTCGACCATCTAATAGGCCTACGAGACTATTCTAGAGCTAAAAAAAAATGTGTGGATTGATTGATTTATCTATTGACAGGAAAATAGTTGTCCATCTGTTTGATAATCTATTCGGTTTATCGATTTTTAATTTGTCATAACATTTCATGTCTAGTCTACTGCTTGATTTTAATTTTTTTTAATTTTGTATTATTCCTAAATAGAAACTCTTGACAAAACAAACTATTTGAAAATGTCACATTGAACATTTAATAGACCAAATCGTGAACTGATTCATTGAGGAAAAAATGACTAGAAATGACTATTGAGATAGAAACATGGACTATATTCAAACAAGACATTTTATATTTAGAAATCAAATGGTAACACTAAAGTGATTTTCGTATTATTCCCAAGAATGTAGTAATCCTGTATCAATAATGGGGAGAATGGGTTTATTTTTGTTTAGTTGTTTCACAGTTTATTTGCAGTTTTTGTACAAAACGTGAAAATCAGGAAAAAAATCAAATAAAATGGCGACCTTCACTGACTATAAAAGCACCTTATTCCCTGATCAATTATTTAATGGGAATAAGTTCAATTGATGATTTATAGATACTCTTTTATTCTGAAGAATAAACGTGAAAGCGGCAGTGACCTTCTCACTAACTTCCCGCAGCTTGTCAGAGAGCAGCGGACCACCGGTCCCCATGTTTGCTCTCGACTGGAATAGTTAGCAGCTGGTCCGACTGAAACAAACAACTTGCCATTCAAACGCAGGGGGGCCGGTCTGCAGTACCGCGGGGCAGCTTGGGAAGTGTAGTTATCTGGTAAAGCAGGCCTATTAGTCCCTACAGTCAGGTCTTCACCAATGAAATAAGATCAATAATGTTATATCTAAAATGTATACATTGCACGCCTTTAAATACATTGATTCATATTATAATAAGTGAGTCCTGATGTCATTTCTTAGTAAAAAAAAAAGCAAAACAAGCAACCATGGGGTAGACTTATGTGCAATACATAATAATACAAATATACCAATATAGGAGTGAGAAGTGAGCTAGACAGCCTTTTCAAGTCACTCCTCTGAACAGATTTGAGACAAATATCCTTTCCATCCCAATAACAAGCCCCAACCTCACCCTCCAACATACGTGTTCACATTTACATGTACAAGCAAACGGGCTCTTCCTTGTCTCTCACAAGCCCCACGCATGTGTTTTTGCAGTGACTCAGCAATTATTTTCACATGTAGCTGTTTTAGTTGCCCTCTCGTTTAAAGGTGTGTGTGTGTGTGTGTGTGTGTGTGTGTGTGTGTGTGTGTGTGTGTGTGTGTGTGTGTGTGTGTGTGTGTGTGTTTGTGTGTAGTAGAAACACAACAAGGTGTATCAGAGGACATTCAATCCATTTTAAACGTACCTGTCTCTGTTTGGGTACAGCACAGGGCCTTTTAAGTAGAGTTGAGAGTGAGGGCAAAAACATTTTTTTCACAAAATAATTGGCATCCTGTTGCTTCTTCAGTATTGCAGTATGTGTGAATGGGGATTCGGCTTGTAGCAGTCAATACAATGGGCAATGCTTGGCTTATTTTGATGCCAGAATAGATACATCTCGCTGGAAAAAAAAATCTTCCAAAAGGTAAAAATGACATGTATGTACCCTTACCTTATACTTTACCTTGACACATTTCTAACTACATGTAATCGTCTGTGGTTTCTAAAGTGCTTTTGCTCCTTAAACAGTCAACCACATTGTTTATTTCAACACATGGCAAACTTTGGTTGTGTCTAATATTGATCCACACTGAATTACCAGCCCAATATTGTTACCTCATGTGGCTATGCTAACAGTCAGTGCGTTTCCATGGCACAACTTGATGTGTCACTTGTCTGAGTATACATGGCCTTTCAGGAATCGGATAAATGTCAGATGCATGGCTGTCTCCACTATGCTAGGTGGCGCTGTAGCCCTTTCAACAAGTGGTTATAGAGCCACGTCCGGTTCCCTTCCGGCAACCCTACTATTTTTTTACGTCGTCTCCTTCCACTTCCTTGTGAAATCCTCCACAGGGATTCTCGAGCAAGCGCAGAACGCAAACTCTGATATGCGATGTCCAATCCCTGTAAACATGCAGAGAGAATGCCGACTATGAACGAGTTATCTAGGTGTTCTTATTCGACTTCGCTTGTCCGTTAATGTGCCGATTTGTGTGCGAAGTAGATCGGATGAAGGTGTTTAGATGCATTTTACAAGTCCTGTTGAAGTCTTATTTGTTTATTTACCCGATTATGAGTCTGCATGTAAACGCACTGAGTGTTGTTGTTATTACTCAGAATTCCTCATGGGGGCAACAGAAGTTACGTACTATAGCTTTAATCTGGGGCCGTTTACAGTCTTTTTAGAGTGTGCATTGTACTGGATATAACTAGGAGATTCAGCCCAATAATAGGTTCATTTTAAAACATGTTCACACCTAGAAACATATTTTTGCTGAAGCCTTTCTGCATGTTTGACTGCCCAAAGTTTGGGAACTATCCATTATTGATATTAGTCGCATAAACTCAGGTTGAGAGCTTCAGGAATTAAATTTAGCTCCCTGTCCATGGGGTGTTGAGTAGTTCTGGCCCAGAGGAAGAAGCTCTGTGCACCAACTTTAAAGCCTTGCCTCTAAATCTCACCCCGAAGCGAGCAATCTTTGGAGCACTTTTTAATCCTGATTTGAATTTTTTTACTGCCACTTCTAGAATGTGGCAACTCTGATTTTTAAAACGTATTGCAGCATTTTTCCTCTCTCATAGATGCTTCAAATGTATTTTTTTTTGGTGGGTTTTATCACATACAGGCTGTGTTCGAAAAGCCCTACAAACGTCCTCCCTCCTACATACTCAACATGTATATACTCCATACTTTCTACTTAACCATGCGAGGTTCGTCGGACCGTTTACACTGAAGTATACAGAAGCAATAAAGAATAAAAAAAAAAACTTCCGTGCCGTTTTAAAAGACGCAATGCATTGTGGGGCGGTTGAGTAGGAAAAGTAACCTGGCGATCCATACACAAAATCTTCCCTGATGTTAGGTCTCATCTGGGCATTTCTCATCTACACAAACTCGCATACACAACCACAACATACTCAAATTGACATCAACATTAGTATGAGTAGGACGTTAATATGGCTTTTTGAACACAGCCACAGTCACATACTGCTCCTTACTTCCACTATCTTAACAATCCCTTTGCCCCGGAGTGCTCCACCCCGGCATTTCATTTGTAAGTCTTGAACCAATTCCCTGACGAGTGCATTCTTGTCTAATAAATGATGTGGAAACACCATGGTGCTAATTGTCTCTAGCTGAGGGCCTGTGTGCAGCTGTAGCATTTCCAGCCAACACTCTAATTGCAAGATCAATTAGTTGTAACTCCCAAATAACAAAGTATTAATTTAGTAAGCAAAGACAGGAGTTCTGCCATAGCACAACAGGGAGGGTCAACAAATTAAAAATGGCCAAAAAAAATATTTCCCTTATGACAGGTGACTATTGTACTGCTAATCTTCAAATGGGAATTGGAAGTCATATTGGTCAAACAACATAAATACATCAATCACTTATTATGAAGCACAGTGAAGCATTATAAAGAATATAATTATAATTTCCTTCTCCAAAGTAAGTACAAACAAGATATATTTCTTGTGTGGGCGCCTACACACATTGCAGGAAAGAAAAAAGAAAGTAGTATCAAATATGTTCAATGTATACGGGCCCCAAGTCTATATATGTATATCTCCATTTACTTATCATTCATCATATCCATTGTATAGTGAATGGGTGACTGTGAAGTGGGTTACAAGTGGATCTTTTATAGCGTAGTGCCAGTAAGTGAATAAATAGACCTGAACTGGACACCAGTGCACTCTCAAAGCATCAATGCGCACCCTTTCCCCAAGGGGATAAATATAAGTACGCTCTCTCTCTCATTCTCTCTCTCTCTCTCTCTCGCTCTCCCTCCCTTAGATAATGGCGCATAAGTATTCAGCATTTACCTGATGGTTGTTAGGGCGACACTTTTATCCCCATAGTTACTTATGACTTCTGCTCCACATGGGCCTCATGAAGCCCAGGGAGCTACTGTATGTATTATCTCAGTTGTACAACCACCTCTATTTAAAACGCTTATGCCTTTAGCAGTACAATCATGGCTAAATTATTAAAAATCAAAATATGATATCAAAGTTGGGTGTCTCAATAAGCTTTTGCAAAAATAAGATTGAAAATAAAAGTTCATAAATATAATGAATTTCTAAGAACTCTGCGTTATGCATGTTTTGTAGACTGCATGATGAATCATCGAAACAGGCCCATTTGAGGCATAGCAGGCATAACAGTCCCCACTCAAAGGGTTTCACAACGCTGCATGTAAAGTGGCGGAAGTAGTGTGTGTTAGGGATGAAAATAGAAAGCTTGAGAAAGAAGTTTAAACCGTCAGCAACATAGATTTTTTTTTCAAATTGTTCCTGGATGCTACTGTATCAGAGTGGAGGGAGCAGGGAGCAGAGGTCTCAAAACACTGTGCAAGGATTGAGTGAAATCACATTACAACTTTTGCAAGATCCTGAAAAAATATTATAGGACCTTGCCTAATACCTTCTTGTCCCTTCCGGGGCTCCGTAGCCCCTCACGTCCAGGTATGGTGATTTCACAAAATGCTTTCCCATTCTCCACACCGCGTTTTGAGGCCTCACACCCTCCTGCAGACTGCCGTGTCACAGCTGACGTCAATTAAGGTCTATGAGGGCGTAGAGCTTAGGGCTTCAGGGCCAGTCACTCCATTGATTGTTACTCACTCCATCTGAAGTGTCCTTGTACCCTCCATCTGACACTGTCCCTTACCTGCCAATAGACACAATGTCCACAGCAACAGAAGTGTCAGAATGGAGGTCGAATACTAATTCAGCAAGTTTACTCACCAGAGAAGGGTTGCATCATGATGTGTGATGTCATAGTTAGGAAGAAGAAGAATAAATGATGCTTAAGGTCGGAGCTTATCATTTAATAATTGTCTTACTTACGTTTGATCCGTTGGCCTATTTTTTGCACAAGTATTCTACTGTTTATGTTTACTGTTACTGCTGCATAGTTCAATGTATTGTTAAAAGTAATAACAAAAAGCATACGGTCGGAGCAGCTCTGTAAGTGAACAGACATTATGTGATGTTAAATGCACTTAAATAACTAGGAAATAAGTAATGCACATGATCATATTATGAAACAATTACGTTTGTCTTTCTCATTTGCACCTCAGAAATGAATCACAAGTGACAACAGAGCAAAGCCAGCATGTTATAATTTCGACTTCACAGATTTTGCATATGACAAAAAAAAATGTATGCATTTTACAAGCAGTTTCCTTTCATGCCAGGGTAACACATCTTGCCTGTAGCTCATTATATGATACTCGATCACTGGAGATGTGTCTTTAGCAGTGCAGAGCAGAGCAGACTTTTCTCAGTATTTCCAAGGTTGAAGGATGTGCTTAGCTACTTGAGGTGTTTCTGAGGTTTGTGTGAAAGGATTAATGAGGAGATATGAGATCCGTAGGGCTGGAAATGTTTGCTTTTAGACTCCACAATGTTGAGGGGAAAAGACAGATGGTAACCGCAATATTTAAAAAAAAATTTTTTGTTGTAGTCCTAAAAAATATCTTGGTGTGATGCAGGCCTGCCCCCTGAAAGTCCATGAATCATCAGTGGAAACCCCACAGTCAAAGACGATTTTTCAAGTTAAATGTAATTTTCTGACAGCCAATCGTATCGCAAACTGTCACATTTTTGTATTTAACAGTAAGATCTGATAGGACTGAGAAATTCCAAGTCCGAGAACATCCCAAGTGTGATATCATGTTACTCATATTTGGACAGTCCAGAGTTGGAATATGAAACTTTAAGACCAACAACCAAATTGCAAAGCTCATTCCAAGAGTTAGGTTTCCACTAGGGTAGAATTCACACACAGGGAGATGGTGTGTGTGTGTGTGTGTGTGTGTGTTGCACAGCTGAGCAGGGAACTGTTATACATTCTGGCAACAGCTTAATGATTGCTTCTGAAAAGCATTTTGCAGAAGCTCCAAATGACAGCTGACAGTATGAGAAAGTCTCTGTGTTAGATCAATATGTGGCTTGGATGATATGGAATCTCAAATTCTAATACATGGAGCTTGAGTTGGGATTATGTTGACATTGATACTAATCCCATGGAAAGAAGTTGGTTCTGTTGCCCCCAAGAGGAGTTCTGAGTAATTACAACAACGCTGTTGCCGCATCTACATGAGGTAAAGCCTTCCGTGATCTTGCATGGATTTTATTCCTTTTGCTGTACATCCAGGTTTTTTCTTAGCACTAGAATCTACAACTGAAACATTTCTTGGGCGCTTTTTGGAGACTTTTCTGACCTCTTGCACCAGTTTCAGAGGGGCGACACCAGTTCGTAAATGCTGCCATACTGAGAAATACACAGAGTTTTGTGGAGCTGATTGTGGGCTTAATCAACTTTGTGTCAACTCGTTTGGTGATGGCTTGAATGTGACTGTCATTTGTTTATATGAAAAAGTTACGCACTATATCTTTAAAGTTGGAGCGTTCATATTTTAAGTCACACCCCTGTATAAGAAGAAGCATTCAGAACACAGCATGTTTAGAGTCAGTCTATTTTGAATTATACCATTTATGCCCATCGCCTGCTTTAGAGCATAAGGTATGGTCCAACACTCTCAACATGTAACTTTCACAATCTTATCGAAGCCACTGTTGAATAAGCCTACCATTAAAGATATGCTCAGAAACACTTCCTGTTGTGTGTTCCTCACATACTCAAACAGACAATTCTAACAGATTGCCTTGTTCTACATCCCCTTGACTCTCTCTGACTCACTTGAGTTTTTCTCAGAACACTCAGCACTTTTCTAAGATGCATTTGGCTGTAACGGTGCGCAAAACAATTTAACACATCAGTAGACCCCAAAATGGCAGCGAGAGACAAAAGGAATTCTGATTCTGTCTTCAGGGCAAACAATTTCAAAACGTTTATCATCCAGGCTTTTATATGTCTGGGTGGATTTGGATTCATCACCTACTCTGAGACCTAGATAGAGATGGATGGATGGATGGATAGATAGATAGATAGATAGATAGATAGATAGATAGATAGATAGATAGATAGATAGATAGATAGATAGATAGATAGATAGATAGATAGATAGATAGATAGATAGATAGATAGATAGATAGATAGATAGATAGATAGATAGATAGATAGATAGATAGAGATGGGTTGGACTCAACATTTTGAACAGCTGTTTAGTGGCTTTGTACCATGAATCCCTAACAAATGTGCAAGTCTACCTGGGTTCCTGAATAATTATATTATTTCCCAGAAAAACAAATATTAAGAATCGGGCACTGTTTTAGCCTGTCATGTTTAGGAGTTTGTGTTGCTTGGTGTCAGTATAAGAGGCAACAGAGCCGCAGACAGAGGCAAGTAAAATGGAGGACAGGGGTAAGCCTTAATCTATTCCCCGTGACCCAGATGAAATGCTGAGAACAACCAGCCGGCTCAGACACACACCTAAGCACACACACACACACACACACACACACACACACACACACACACACACACACACACACACACACACACACACACACACACACACACACACACACACACACACGCAGAACTGTGATCTGTTCAAACACGGTTCTCTATGGATGACTGGACTTTGTACACCCACAAGAACAAAACAAAATACATAAGCCTGTTACCTAAACTGATGCTTTATGTAAGTTTTAACTGCAGCTATTAAAGGTGGAGTCAGCAATTCTAGAGAATGCTTGTTGTCAGTTTGTTGTTGTTGTAAAAATCAGTGAATATCTCCTCATGCTCTGCTACCTGTCTGTAGATTACTATGTGTTTGCTTAAAAAAAAATTGTGTTAGTAAACAGCCTAGGCTCTGTAAACTTGCCTTTTATAAACTACGGGGCGCCCCCTTTGTTTACATATCAGTTTTACAGTTTGAACTACTTTTTATAATATAAGTAGCTTTAGTTTAACCATGTAGTTTTCAACCAAGCCACATTTGTTCCCAAGGCTAGATGTGTTGTGCAACTTCTTCCCGGGTAAAGTCATTGGTATTTCCTCAGCCCTTGGGTTGTATTAGGGGGATGAGGGCACAAAGAAATAGGCAGTCACACTCACACAGCTAATTAATTTTGCTTTTGTTCCCTGTATGTGAATCAGAAGCCTAATTATTTTCTGCACGAGTTACGCCATAAAATAGGAGTTCTCAAAGCATCTTGAATGGTCTTGTAAAGTCCTCGTATGAGAGCACCACTTGAAAAATGGCCTGTCTTTTCAATAGACATGCACAATGCTGTGTGTGTGTGTGTGTGTGTGTGTGTGTGTGTGTGTGTGTGTGTGTGTGTGTGTGTGTGTGTGTGTGTGTGTGTGTGTGTGTGTGTGTATGTGAATAGAAACAATGCAAGATAGAGTCAAGATAGAACACTAATTTGTAAAAGTAATTCCAGCAAAATGGCCACGGCAGCCTCACTACTAAGGCATTGATTTAGAAATACAGATTTGTTAAATTGCCAAGTTATTTAAATGGGAACTCCACTATTTTTACATATATAGAGGTTAATTTGCTATTCATTGGGAGTACCACTCAGCCTGTACAATGTCTTCTTAATGACTACACATTTCTATCAGAGAAGCCTGCTTACAAACTGGAGCTGTGGAGTTTCAAAGATTAGAAAAAGAGCAAATGCAGCACATCAGTGCTCGCGTCATAGCAGAAGGAATTGCCAACATTAATAAAATAAATATATCTTAATTTTTAACAATGTGTCTGCCTGTTTCCAGCTTAATTGAATTATCTCTGGAATACAATTTCAACAATTTCTTATTTTTCAATTTATTTTGAATTGCTTATTGCCTGAATTGTGCTATATAAAAAACTTGCCTTAAACTAACACTTTTTTCCCCCATTATATCTCAAGTGGAAAACTCAAACGAATAAAGTAAGCACATGAAGCTATCTTGCTATTTTAATTAGCTATTCTAGGGGATTATAAAAAAAAACATCAACTTGCGTGATGACTTTGGCCTTAAATTAGCATGGAACACAGCAGTGGTGTAGCTTTCTGCTGTGTCCCAGTCAACATACATTACAGCGATATCACTGAGTGTGTGGAACCTCCCGCTGGTCACGAGCAACATTATCACAGACCCTGGGCTATACTGAAATGCTTTCACAGGAAGTCAAGTTGCAGCACTAATAGCTATTAATAATTTGGTTAACTTTTTTAGAAAAAACACAGACTTTCCCTTCTTGCAAACTTTTCATGTTTTCATTCAAATATTACAAAAATTGGTGGAGTCGCTTGTTGTCTAAATCACGTTTTGTTTAAAATCAGTGAATATCACCTCAACTTCCCTTTGTGTACGTACCTGTTTACAGAGCCTAGGCTGTGTAGTATTAGCACCAGATTTTCTTTCCGCGCACACACAGTAGTCTACAGGCTGATTTTTGACCAAAATTGATTTCGACAACAAGCATTCTCCAGAATCGCTGCCCATTGCTTTTACGGTTTTAAGTCCCTTTTTAATGTTCTTATTGGGTTATCTTTTATGGTATGTGTGTCTTTTTTTACTAGCATTCATGAAGAGAAGTTGGACTCTGACTTTCATTGTGCTTGTACAATGAAAATAAAGGATATTCTATTCTATTCTGATATACTATTACACCATCACACACCGGAGCCTAGACAATGCATGCAGAAAAACCAAGCACATTAAAAAAACTGTCAATTTTACATCACAAAACAAACTCTGCTGGAAATACATAAAGCGCAACCAAAAAGCATTTTTCTCTATTACATGCTTGTCAAACTGATAATTTTGTTCCATTTATTTGCATTGCATTATGTTTTGTCTATTAGAATGTGTTGTCTTGTGTTTAAAAGTATATTAAACATACTGTATCTACATTATTTGTTATAATAATCCAGTAACTAGTTGCATGCCAGCAAAAGAAAATACAGAAACGGAAGCAAAGAAAAGGCACAATAACCTGTCCGTTTGGTGTAGGACTAAAATATATATATATATTTTTTTAGACAATCCATTTATAGTCATACATACATTCAACAAACCAGAAAGAAAAATTGCCTGAGTGTTAAAAAGGAAGCAGAACAACAAAGGAGAGATTTTAATTCAACATCAAGTCACGCTTCCAGATAGTCAATACAGCAGCCAAAACAGGCAATGCGATAGTGTGTTCCAAAGGTACAAAATGTTGTCCAGAAGAAAGACAGACTTTTATATAGCATAATCTTAAGAGCATCCACAGTCATGTAATTTTAGCTTTTTTTTCTTCATTTTTTCAATACAGAAAAACAGTATCAAACATTAGGCAAAGTCATCTCATGACAAAACCAAGAACATATGCATGCAGTTTTGTTTGTAGTTTTTTTTCTCCATAAGCATTGCATACAAAGGCAGACAGATTACAAAATCAAAATCACATGTCGGTTGTATTCGTCAGTACATATTCACTCACACACAGAGAGAGAGAAAGAGACAAAGAGAGAGAGAGAGATAGATAGATAGATAGATAGATAGATAGATAGATAGAAAGATAGAGAGAGAGAGATAGATATGAGAGAGGGATAGAGTGAGAGAGACATAGAGAGAGAGAGAAAGAGAGAGAAATCACTGTTGTGTCAAGGAGCATATTAAGATTCCAACAAGGTTTCTTCACAGCCGGATTTTGTCTCACAAATCAATGATGCTGAACAGGCTTTTAACACTTAAAATAAACAGAAATATGAGGGACCAAATATGATGCATTAAATATTACATTCCCCAGCTTTGAAGGTGCAATACCCACTTGATTATAAAAAGAATCGTGTGAAAGCTAAATTATTGTTCTAATAAAACTATGTCAACAATAAAATGAAGAGTTAAGAAGGGTAAATAATAAAACACATGGACGTTGGGGGCTGTTTGAAATTGATTAACGAGATGAAATGGCATGATTATAAAAACAGCCACACTGACAGAATCGGCTCCACACACACACACACACACACACACACACACACACACACACACACACACACACACACACACACACACACACACACACACACACACACACACACACACACACACACACACACACACGCGCGCGGGCTATATCACTTAAAGTGACATGAGGTAATGACAAAAAGCTGTTAGCTGGATTGCAAGCCTGACAGGAATCCTGAACGTTTACGTGAGGACTATTTTGTAATGACGGATTTTTTTCTTGTGTTTACCAGTCAGTGCACGGTTGGACATTTTTTTTACGAGAAAGGTCAGTGTTGGGGGGCATGCAGAAAAAGGTCATACCGCAGAAATCAAACTCATAAAAATAGCATAACACATAGCTACATGGCATGCATCAGATCCCAGCCTATACTGATCCATGAAGGGAAAATAAAAGTTGGGAAGTTTTTTTAGTCTGGGTTATGTTTTTTTTCAGGAATACACAGGGACTCCGAGGGGGGGGGGGGGATTCAAACCAAAACATAAAATATTGAAGGAACAGAAAAATGACATAAATATTTAAACAGGCTCCGAGGAGTCCTAATAAAAACTCAGTTTGACTTGAGACACGTCGCCACCTGATATAGTTTGCTCCTGGGCTGTGAGTGAGTTCAACCAGATATGTGTGCGCCCCCCCCAAAAAAAATAAAGAGCTTTTTAATTTGACATATTATGAACAATATCAACAACACGGATAGAGCACTAAGCTGCACATTCTTTTACTGTGTAATAGAAGGGTTTGTCAAACATGTACATTCGGTTTTTATAGTGGAGCTGCTGCTGCTTACATTAATAAAAAAAAACACAAAAAAACCAACATATTAACAATATACATACACAGCTAGTAGGCTATATTTAAAAAAATTCCGCCCATTCTCACCCCAGCCCATCTTAGCAAAGCTTTTAGCAAAGGGGGGCGCGTTTGCCCTTTCAGCAGCAAAACTCGAACTTCAGCAAGAATAGGCTGTTGTAAACAATACATGCTTTTGTCATCATTCTTGTAGTATTTTTTTCATATATATATATTCATATATATGTATTTGACGTAAACTTTCTGTTTTTGTGATTCGGCCCATACAGCAGGCACATTTTTCTTGCCACGGTTACAGTTGAAAAATGCAGTCAGCGAGTTTTTCGTGGAAACTCATTTTTTTCTCTGTATAGTGTAAACAATAAGCTGCACACACACACATCCATAGAGCTGCCCAGTCATGTGGTATATTGTGGTTTTCTTCGACAAGTGATTTTTCAACAGGCTAGGGCTCTATTTTGTTGTTAATTACAGTTGCTCTGTATCGAGTAGGCTCTCTTCATTCCCACACAAGGTTGTGACGAGATGCCAGTGTGCATATGCTGTTTCACACAGATTTTCAGATGCATTTGAGTGCTATTCTTACATCAATGTTTACATACACAGCAATACTCCCATATTAACCCGGTTAAGATCATGTTCTGAATAACACATGGCCATGTAAACAGCAGTTTCTACTCACCTTAATCAGAATAAGCTCATAGTCAGAGTAAGCCATAATCACATTAAGATATGTGGAGTATTCCAATCTTAGTCGCAATTAATACATCTTAATTGAACTACATATTCCCACTGGAGTTTTTGCTGCTTTTTTCGGCATTACCCGCAGTTTGCTACGCATGCTCTGGTCTACGACTGTTAAACTAGCGTGTGTAGACCGCTGGTTTATTCAGAATATGCTGATTGACATGTAAACGGCAATATTCCCATAGCTGCTGCGCATGGAAACACCTTATTTTGATTATTGTCAAAATATCAGAGTATGCTGTGCATGTAAACGTTGTCACAGATCCCTCTCGAGCAGATGTCTTGTATCACAGAATTGAAAACGGCTATTGCCCGAGTACGCTCTTGCTGTTTTTGCACAAGTCCGACTGACCGTATGAATCTAGTGCATTTCATTTTGCCCTTGAAGTCTGAACTATTTGCTTTGAAGCACTCACTGCAAAGCTCAGTTTTTTCAACCACGTACAGATATAGTGGATTGAAAAGAGCGAGTGCCCTGGCCTTGTACCCATAAATCATCTCCAATTTTACCATAATTTCTAAATGCATATATGATTTAGCATAAACCCAGGAGAGCATTTACAATGAAGTCAGAATAGGATGCCTGAATGGACCAAAAACACTTGTAGGAGCCTTGACATCAGGATAACCACAAAACTAGGAAGCTCTATACTTAAGGGGTTGCACTGAAGAATCCAAGTAGATGGTGCTCCATCGCCTAGCAACGTCTCATATTGATTAGTCACAGAGACAGACAGACAGGGAGACAGTTTGTAATGTCATAAATAACAGCTATGAATTGATTTTGGTGTCTGGCCAAATAGTTTGCTTTGAGACAGAAATTTGGTGACGTACATTTCACGAGGAATGTTTTTTTGCACTGTTTTGCACTGTACTTAATGTTTTAGGAAATGGAGAAAGTCTGGGAAAGTCGAATTTTAAGAGTTAAATTGCTACACATCATAAATGTTACATTATGGACATTTAAGCCGAAATGACGGCTATCAACCGCCGTCATTCTACTCCTTTGTCCCCTGTGGAGCTTTATATTTTGAGCTATTTAATGCTGTTGGTGTATTTCTGGTACTTTCTTCCTGCTGACTAAATGCACTGGATCTTTCTGAGAAAAATGACTGAAGGCCTCAGTATACTTCAAACAAGATACCTGTCATTTGTTTTAACAGCTTCGAAGGGTCTCGGACAATCTGACAACAATGGCCACTTAAGCTGGGTACAGACTGACAGCATCAAAGCTTTCGGCTTTGTTCAAGAAGCAGCATGTTCGACACAGAAGGGCTATGTAAGGGCTTATTTTGCTGTAACGTCAGCTGACCTTGTGTTGACCAATCAAATATATCCATAGACACACTATTATTAATTGATTTTTGAACACTGTTTACCTTGTCATTGTTGAGACAAAAGATATAATGATTGCTGCCTGATACCTTCCTAGAGTACCTGAAGTGTTTTGCAGTTTAATAAGCTTTCAAACTCACAGATGTATAACTCACACTAACTTTAATTCATCGTCTCACTACTACCTTAAAAAACGTATTCCCACTAACTCCTAAAGCCCAAGGCAGCACTTAAACCTCTCACTCTCACTCTAGCTCTCTGTCTTTGTCTCTTCTTTTACTTCTCACCACAAGTCCTTGTACCACGTATACGACATCAGAACATGCACTCAAGGAGAAATAGTTCATTAAGCGTCTACCATTATCCTCATTTGAATGATTTATAACATCGAGAATATACAAGGACAAAATAAATCAGAGTTCTTGAAGATGGGTTGGTGAGCCAGGAGTAGGAGGCAGTGATGGAAGGTTTTTTGCCATTGATTAAAGTGTTGACATTCAAAACAGGTACAAACTCATTTTCTAATGTGACACAGCCAAGGCTAACGTTAAGGTTAAGGTTTGGTTTAGGCATTGAACGTTGGGGTACAATCATGGTAGCAAATGTTTAAGTTAACAGCAGTCTCCCATGTTTTAGTCTAATCCTTTTCCAACCCATCCAGCAACCCTGACCAACTCCCTCTGTAGACTTTACAGATATATTAAAACCTTCTTTGCTGTCAATGGACAAGAGACATCATTGCAACAATCATCACTAGGGGGCCTTTGACACATCAACATCACAAGTAGACATTTACCGAAATGACTGATTTAAGCTTTTGTAAGATCTAGTATATTTGAAGCATACTGAGGCCTTCACTTTTTACAGTTTTCGTTGAGGAGGTTCTGTGTTCCTTTTGACTTTTTTCTCACCAGGTCAAAATACTTAAACTAGAAAGAAACACGCTCAATATTTTTAAACCAAACTCCTTGTAGTTTGCCTGTTGGGGGGCCTTCGCTAACCAACAGTTTCACAATTGTTTAAAAGTGCAACATCTTCAGTTCTCATAAAGCTGCTCCCATACGACCCTTAATATTCTATGTAAGCACACTGAACAGTTGGACATTTTGCTACAACCTTTGTGAGATCCTCAAACTTTTTTACCACCAAGAAGACTGTGTGGAAACCATTATTTGGGACTGGCGAGTTGGTAAAATAGCAGATTTATTTGGCTGTATTTGCCCTGTTTATCTTCAATGATGATACAGGCAATCTGAGTTATGAAGCTTAAACTTCGACCCCCTAAAATCCCCACTATTCATTTTGTTGATTGAATTTCTCTGTGCAACCCCTATCGTATAAATGAAAGTGTTGTCAAACACACACACACAGAAAAACACATTTTTAAATGAGCCCTGTTTGAGAGGAAATACAGTATTTTCACGTAGAGTTGTCACACGTGGCTGTGAGCAACACGAGGAGAATCCAGTGAAGAAGAGAGGAGTTAGGAAAATAAAGGTGGGGAATCCTATTGGTGCATATCGGGACGGCAGGAAGTGAGTCATCAGTCATTTAACGAACCGGGTAATTCATTGGTCAACGTGTGCCAGCGCTCAATTTTCTTGTCCTTGTTTTTGAGGCAGTCAAACCAGTGTTTGAGCCTCTCTCCATTTGCATTGATACCCAGAGAAACGCCACCTAGGAAATGGGCACAAGCAAAAAGGATCAGTCACATTATAGTTTAGACATAACTATTTGAGAAAAGCGGTAGTGTTTTTACTATGCAAGCTGTAGTTACTGGGTGAGCGTACCCATGACAAAGGCATTATGAAAAACTATATTAAAATAGCATTCATTGCTCTGATGGTCTCGTTTGCTGTTACATGTAATTTATGACCATCAGAAGAAAAATAAGAAAGTTTCAGAAATATTTAAAATTTCCTTTAAAAAGGAAAATTATGTTGAAAGGTAGAGCCAAAATGAAAAAAATTAATTGTAATTTTTCTTTTTGATTTCATGAGTGAAGATTAACTCACTCTTGTTCGTATATACTTTATTTCCTGCAATACGATAAATTACATATGAATGAAGGTCAATATGATTTCTGGTGTAATTGTTAAGATTTTGTACATGTATGTGTATATGTGTGTTAAGTGGTGTTTATTTGTGTTTGAAAAATTAAAATAGAAGGATGAGTCACTTGAGAGCATGACATTACTACTTACTGCTCTAATGATGCTAATCTATTCTTAAGGCTGAAGGGAAAACAATCTTGGCTCAAGCTCCAATTAGTTTCCTTCTCTGACACATTTCAACTCATCTCTCAGTCTTCATTAGCAAGTTGTGTTTTCTCAAGAAAGGTAGGATAGGATTAACTTCTATTTCCAAGATCAAGGAGGAACTTTAATGATCAAATTGCTCTTTTGCATGACTTTTAAGTGGGATGGAAGACTCATTTTAAATGACGTCAAACGGCAAAGACCATTGAATTTTGAACGATAGGACATATCCGACCTGTGCGCTTAGATCACAGTCGAAATTAGAAATATCAGTTTCATATTGTATTTATTTAATAATAATTAAAAAAATCAATACCTTTTTTTTTTACTGCTCATGTCGGGGTTTTAATTTTAAAATATTAATGATGTTATAGCCCCCATCATTAATTTGTATTTACTCATATATAATCAATTGAACAAATCGATATATTCTTAACTTGTGATTTAAAATGCTCTCTCATTCCAGGCCCTGAGCAGGGACAGAGTGAGGAGAAGGGAGTTAAGTAGCAATAGCAACTACAATAAAGTAGTAGAACTTTCCCATAAGATAAGCCTAGAGGCCAAGGTGATGTATCTGGTTAGTAACAAAGGCCCTCTCATAGTTTCTCACTCAGTTCACCAAGCTTTAGACACATTCAAGGTTCATGAAGAGGAGGCCAGGAGGAAGAAGAAGGATGGACTTTGAAAACTGCCTGACAACGAGATCAACCAATCAATAGACATTTTCAAGATATGTTAAAGAGACTCTGCTGTAGAGAGAGGACTCACTTTCTACTTTTTCACTTTTTTGACTTTCACTTTGCTGTCTCTGCATACGCTGTCATTGATACATTAAACAACACTTGAGAAATTTGAAACCTTTTTCAGACATTCTTTATTTTTTTGCCTTCCATACATCCGAACAAACGAACACGTATTTATTATAGTTTTAATACTTATGCTAAACGTGCTTTGTACAAATCCAGAAAAAAGTATTGGAATCAGGCCACTTGAGGTATGCAGTGTAAATATGGCGTTAGGTGACATGTTTCAATTGACGGTACATGATGGCAGGCAAGCATCCAACACGGCTCAGTGCTTGTTTGTTTACCCGCCTCCAGCCTTTAGAAAATGACTTGGCAGATGGCAGACGACAGGCCCAGCTGGACAGAAGGCCAGTGGTGATGCTGATGCTGATACATATCGGGGTCTATTCACACCAGTGTCATCTCTGATCAAACCAGAGCTGGCCCTCAGCTGGTTCACGGGAAAGTGAATTTCTTCCCTTATATTAATAAAAAGGCTTTTTCCACAGATGAAAAAAGTAGTTGTGGTGGTTTTCAGTAGTCTATAATATCCAGAAGGTTGCTGACTGTGTATGTCTAAAGGTTAAGGTCCCGGGGAAGGAGTAGAGAACCTCCCTTGAAGGACGAGTATCTGTCTAATTGTAGATATAATACACTTGATACCCCCCACACATGAGAATATAAGACACTGTTCTGTAACTAGCAACGAGAGTGCCATTGCGGCCTCAGCCTGCTGCTACTGCTACCATGAAATCCTATGTCTGATGTCTGATGGAAATCTCCTGAAATAAACCTCTTTGAACCACAATGATGATTGTCCTGGCTTCACCCTTTGTCTTAGTCGCAACGGGGAATTCGGCTACCACATAGTTTTGAAAAAAAAAACTTTTTGATGGAAAAAAACGCAAGGAAGGAACATTTATTAACTTTAGCTCAGACTCCTCACTTGTAATGCTTTGCATAAAGTTATGAGAGTGGGGGAGAACATACTTCTATAACGAGATTTCTCTGAAACCATGATCAGTATAACTGCAGAAATGAATACAAGGTTTCATATCCAAAACATAAAATAACAACACTTAATGTACATTATGGAAGGGCTAGCCATGATGCTGCCATGCCGTTAATGTGGGTCTGGGGGAACATATGGCCTAATTCTGATGGGGTGAAAAATCTCATAGAAATTAGTGGAACATATGGATGACCCCCTGTTTTTTACTGTAACCTTCGCTTACCTATGAAATCGTTGGACTTTCCGATGTCGTAGTCCCACACGGTCACCTCCAGCGTCTTCTTGGTGAGGTCTGCATATTTTATATCGTAACAGAACTCCTACAGAAGACACAAACAGCAGAAAATAAAAGCTCTGGATGGTAGCTCCTTTTAAAAATCACATCTTTTCAAACCATCACAAAGTATGACACAGAAAATGAACACGTTGAATAAGAGTCAATTCTGTCTCACCACCTTCCCAACAAAACAGTCCTCGGCACGGTGTTTTGCGTTTGCATAATCATCATTACATACCTGAATGCAACTGACATTTTGTCTCATTTTCTGGTGAAATTGATTCACATAGTTCTCAGCGCCTCATTGGGTTTTAATTTGTGTGTGTGTGTGTGTGTGTGTGTGTGTGTGCCTAACATGTTTTTCTCCCTCTCATGCAGGGTCTCATTACCAGCAGTCAGACACTCCCAGCCAGTCCCATTCGTTCCGGATACTTTCAGTATAATACAAGTGTCTGAATTGACTTGATTAGAGCCGAAGCCAGAATTCTAAGCGAGACACAACAGGCAAAAACATTATAAAAAATTCAAGCACTAGTCAATTTGCGATTTTTGGCTATTTTGCTTCAATGACGTGTCTTCTTTCATGCTAGTATAAATAAAAGGTCCAAAAGGTACATTTAGGTGTTTATTTAACTAAACCTTGTCTGTTTGTGTCTGTATACATATTTTTAATTTACTCACTAATATGTTGTGAAAACTGATTTTTTTTTTATTCTGGCTTCATCCAACAACGAGATTATTGTTTTTTTAAAGGTATGCAAATGTAACCACTACCCTAGTCAGATATGGCCTGGCATTCAAACATAAAAAAAAGTTGCAATACATGTAATCAATTGACAAAATGTCATGAATATATCAATGCTTTTTACCCTATTAGCCTGCAGTGTCTCACCTTACAATGTAAATAAATACTGGTTGCTGTAACAAGAATGACAGCATAACCAATACAGCAACCTGCCCCCATGTAATCAATTTGCAGAGTGTGTAAAGCAAGAGCGGCGTCCATTTAGCAATTCCATCCATAGGTCATTCAGGGCTGTGGCTCCACCTCCTAGAAATCAATGTCTGGATTGGGAGGGAGACCCTTGACGGAAAGGCCAAGAGGTGATGGAAGGATTCGGGTGCAAAGAATGTCAGTGGAAATGTCAAGTCTCTGGCCCGTGTGTGTGTGTCTGTGTGTGTGTGTGTGTGTGATGCGGCTGTAGCCGTCTGCTCACTTCCGAGCCAATGCAACCCATGCGCCATGAATTCAGCATTAAAAACATGTCTGGAATACTTCCTGAAAACTTGGCGGTGTCTCAAGAGTATCTGGTGAAGCGTAATGAATTTAAAGCAGGAGTCAATGATTTAAAACACGGCCTAGGCTCTCTTAACGGGAATGTTTCTAGCTATGGTGGGCCCCCTTTGCTTACATACCAGTTTACAGAGCCTAGACTGCATATTAACGTCAGATTATTTTTGAGCATAGAGGGAACCGGTAGCAGATCATGAGGAGATATTCACTGATTTTGACAAAAAAGCGATTTTGACAACAACCGTTCTCCAGAATCACTGACTACACCTTTAACAGTACAATCATATTGGGTTCAAAGGAGGTGCTGCTTTGGCTCAGTTTGGAATAAAATAACGGCCGATTACTAGTTTTGTATTTCACCATTCTGAATCGACGCATTGTATCAGCACAGGATACGCTAATTCACTTTCTGGCCACTGCTACTAGGAAACAAGCTGTAAACACAACATCGGCATATTATTACTGTATAATGTGGATTTGGCGTTGGAAAACTGTCGCCTATTTACACATACAGTGGATGTAGAGCAATGTAAGAATCTGTGTGTTGAGTATTCCTGGCCACCTGACCTGGCTATTATTCTGAAAATGGCTGCCAGCTGCTGTATTGATTTCTCATTCACATAGCATGTGTAGTCAGTTTTCCCATTGTTAATTCAAAGTGACTGTTTGCTTTTGCTTTGAAGGTACAGTGTGTTGTATCAGAGTGTTTAACCGCATCTAGTGGTGAGATTCTAGATTGCAACGCTCCCTCCATTTCGAAGAATTTACAGAAGCTACGGTGGCCTTCAAGGACCAGAATCTAGTTATTAAAGATGGCATCATCCACCACTGCCTCAAGTCTTTCCACAATATCAAGTGATGAGGTGAAGATGTATCTAGTTATTTATTCTATAGTACTTCTTCTTCTTGGTTTTCCAACAAGTGCATTTCCGCAGGACACACACTATATATAAAAGAGGACCTGATAGAGGAATTTTTTTTGAAAGAAATCAAGCAGTGCAGTTTTTTTTTGAGGCCGTTGCATTCTTGATGGGAGTATCAGTGCTGCCAAAAATACGCCGAGTCTGAGAATGACTCTTGTACCCTATTCCACCTACATTTACAGACATGTCATGGCGCTTCCACAAAAAGTCATAGAGGGGTTGAACGAAGAAAAATGTTCCTCTTCGAAAATGTGACAGCTGTGCCCTCTCAGAATGGCTTTCGAAGGTCCCGGGGTTAGAGAGTTTTTGCTCAGCAGCAGCAGATATACACACAGGTAAAAGAGAAATAGATAAAATAAAATAATAATATTGGAGCGGGAAGATTTTTAGTGCAATAACAGTGGTTTTGTACCTCGTTGAACTCTGGATTGAGCGTTTTCTTTTTCACAGCAGTCTTGTGCTTTGACTTTTTGTTCTCGTCCGGCTTCAGGTACCTGTGGAGGAGAGCAGAGGAGGGGGATAGGAGGAAAACAGTTTATGTAAGGCAAGGCAAGGAAAGGCAAGGCAAGGCAAGGCAAGGCAAGGCAAGGCAAGGCAAGGCAAGGCAAGGCAAGGCAAGGCAAGGCAAGGCAAGGCAAGGCAAGGCAAGGCAAGGCAAGGCAAGGCAAGGCAAGGCAAGTTTATTTATATAGCACAAGGCCATTCAAAGTGCTTCACAGGGGCAGAACATACATCAAGATTAGACATAAGAAATTGCATTTAACAGGTAGTAAAAACAAAGAAAATACATCAAGATTCAAGATGAGACATTCAACATTTAGACAGTGAGGTAGAGTTGCTGCAATCAACAAGTATAACATGAGAAGTATGTAGATATATGGATATGAAGGGAGACACAATACATTACAAATGTGTTGTTGGGTGAACTACAATATTGAAAATTAACTGCATAGACCAGTGAAAATAGTTGAGATGGCGATTTAGAAGGATGAAATAGAAATGAGTTTGTCCAGTTAAAGTATCTTTTGCAGAGTATTCCAGTCAGTGGCAGGTTGAAACGATGCAAGACCAGAGTCAGCTATGGTTTTGGGAATACTTAATTAAATATAAAGTGAAGACCTGGGTAATGTATTTGACGTACATTGTCTGCAGCAGGCTACATAAGTAAGTATAAGTGATGTGAATGCTCACATACTTTACATTGTAAAAGCTTCATTCTGTAAATTTCCGTCCTCCAGAGGGTGCTGTGGTACTGCCCTATATATTTAACCTGACAACAACACTAACTTACATTCACCACACTGCATTACATTACTCCATTATCCACCTTTAATAGACTTAACCTGTGTTTTTATTAAAGACATTCATTTCAAGTTATGCTGTTGTGCTTTCAACTCTATATGAAACTACTTTTCTCCACCAAGATTATTGTCCAATACATTGTTATTTTAACAATTTCTTTTTAATGTCTTTTTTGATGAGATTACAGATATGAAGATATCTCATAATAATCCATACTCCCGCTGCACCACACAGCTGTATCTTTCTCAAGTCTTGGCAAAAATGAAGTCTTATGAGTTTGTTCTGGTAGAATTTCATAATCTTTACAGTTTTTCATAGGATATATTGTCACTTGTGTTCCTTTTAAGGTGGGTAAAATGGGTCATACTTGACTTGGTTTACAATGAATTATGTACACATAAAAATACTTCTGTCTGATGCATTAGTTGGTAATACATCCTACTTTTACAATTTTTTAAATTGGCGTCAAATTGAATTAAGTTGGGGTCTTTCTAATATTACGTCTACCCATATTCATATGAATGCTATTGGATATCTCTCTATAAGGCATTGAGATCCAACGGCACTAGAAACTACAGCCTTCGGAAGGACCATGAATTGAAACATTTTTTTTAAACAGATTTTAAACTTGAAAGAAGGGATGTATTAAAAGACTGTTATGTTAGACTGTATTCACTGTGTTTGGATGTACGTAAGAAGATGTTGCTATGCCGGTGTTTTGTTGGTGTTCCTAGAAATGTTACATTGCGGTTATCAGTTTCAGTTTGCATTCACTGCAGTCCATGAGTCATTGGTAAACACAGATTGTATAGTCCCCCTGTTGCTCTATGTGCAGGTGTGTGCAGGTGTGTGTGTGTGTGTGTGTGTGAAGGTTGGACCTTTGCATCTGTTCTGCCTTCATAAATGATGCAACATGCATCGAGTATCGACTGAAATTGTTGTTGATTAGGATATTACAGCAAACTTGATTGTGGTCACGAAATGGAGGTGCTGACCCCCAGCCAGAACAAGCTCAAAAGGAAAGTTTGGTTTGAAACAAATAATAATTGCATAATTGGCACATGCATTCTAAAGCTATAGTGTGTAACTTCCTTTGCCCTATGGAATTCTGAGTAATAACAACAACACTGTCGGATCATCTACATAACGTAAGCCTCTGGTGATTGCACATGGATTTTATGCCTTCTGCTATACGTCCATGTTTTTTCTTAGCAGTAGAATCAACAACTGAAACTTTTGTTGGGCGCTTCTCGAGCTCCAGTGTTGGGGGGGGGCGACACCAGTTTGCAAACACTGCCATACTGAGAAATACAGAGTTTTGTGGAGCTGATAGGCTTAATCAACTTTGTGTCAAGTCACCTGGCGATGGCTTGAATGTAATCGACATTCATTTATATGAAAAAGTTACACACTATAGCTTTAAGAACCATTAAACTCGAGCAAACCATTTGCATTTCAGATGACAGCTTTGATTTGATACGTCAGATAGACACTTGCTAGACATGACTTGTCGAGAAATCACACAGTATACATTTCCTTATTCCCCCTCTCACGATTCTTCTCTGTAAACCTATTATCTTTCCGAGTGTCCTTCAAGCCTTCAGGGGGATTTTTTTCTCAACCTCAAACTGTTGGAGAAACTGTTGCCAGCACCCTCTGCTTTGAAGAAAACAAGCCGTGCTTTTGTCTAGGAGATGTACACAGCAGCAGCAGCCGAGTCGAAAATTAATTGCACTTTCATTGCTCAGGCAGATGAAAGACTTGGGAAATGTTGGGGCGTGATAAATAGGTCTCTGCCTCAAATTGCAGCCCTGCGGATTGGCCTCTTGTGCGGTGTGTCTTTCATGCTGCTCATAATCACAGGTAGTCGGCCTATTTTCTGCTTTATACGTTAGTGCTGTCGGCTAATCTATTAAGGCACCTCTACAGCACACTTTATATCAACTATAAATAGCTTTGTAGTGACGAGCAACTGCTGTGTGTGCGCAGAAAAAAAATCTAGTGTTAATAAACAGCCTAGGCTCTGTAAACAGGCATTTTGTTAGTTACAATGGGCCCCTTTTATTTACATACCATTTTGTTTGCATACCAGTTTATAGAGCCTAGGCTGTGCATTAACCCTGGATTGTTTTTCACTGCACACACAGTACTGACGGGTAGCGGATCAGGACGGGATATTCACTGATTTTACAAAAAACTAAATGTAGACAACAAGCATTCTCCAGAATCAATGACTCCACCTTTTAAGTGAAGCAGCAAGTGCAATGACAAGTCCTTGTTTCGTAGTTTATAAATATATAAGTTTATAGATTTTCAGTAGGTTTAACGATGGCGAGGACACTTCTGCTCCACAGTATCTTGACAACTGAAAGCCAATTTGTCATGAAATTCGGTGTGAGTATTCATGAGGCCCATAGAAAGATTCTTTATTAACACCCTGACTTTTTCCTTAAGTACACACATAGTTAGATTTAGTCCCTGACCAACATTTTGGTTAATGGCAATACATCCATGAATTTAGTTAAAGATTTGAAGTTAAACTAAATGTATTGTCAACACTTTGCATTATCTGAAAGACTAAAGCTACAGTGCAAAACTTTTTCATATAAATTAATGTCGGTTAAATTCAAGCCATCACAAAACGAGTTAACACAATGTTGATAAAGCCTACCAGCTCCACTAAACTCTCTCTGTATTTCTCATTATAGCAGCGTTTACAAACTGGTGTCACCACCTGACACTGGCACAGGTGCTCAGAAAGTGCCAAAGAAAAGTTTCAGTTGTTGATTCTCCTGCTAAGAAAAAACCTGGACGTACAGCAGAAGGTAAAAAAATCCAAGCACAATCACTGAAGGTTTACCTCATGTAGATGCACCGAATATTGATTCTTTTTTCTTTTTAATGACCACACAGCCAGGCTGGTGGAATTTGTTATATGTTGTTGTAATTACTCAGAATTCCTCATGGTGGCGACAGATGTTACGCACTATAGCTTTAAGATAAGGGATCAATTCGATTCAAAGAGTTGAACTGACATGCTTACGGTATGTACTGTAATTCAAACTACTTTAGTATGGAGGCCCAGAGTGTTCAAAAGAAGATAAAAAAAACACATTATGATTATTTTTCATGGCTTTGTCTATCATTTTTATTGGCCTTAATAACATCCCACTCACCAAGGTAATTTGTTAAAAGAGATGGGAATGAAGCGACAGTGTTTAAAGCCTGACCATCAAACAGGTTGTAAACAAGCTGACAGTTTATCCTGATTGTCTAAACCTCTTTAATTGGAGGTAAAACTAAGAGTGAGTGCACCCAAAGTGTCTGTAATAATCCCTTATTACACAATAAAACCGTGCACAGACACAACTAAAAGAAGGTACAGCAGTAAACTAGAGATTCCAAGTTGTATTTTAAATAATGATAGATTTTTTACGACGGATAGTTTGTCTTCCCTTCCAAAAAAGTTTGGCGAACACTAGAATTTGATAACAAACATTTTTGATTATCTGTCTGCTGCGTTCTTTTCCCCCATGATATTTCTTTATAGCGATGTCTGAGTGTTCCCAGATACCATTGATTAGTTTAAGTTTAGTTAATCAATTTATTGAATATTTTAAAATAATACAAACACAAAATAAAACGAATGAGCAATAAAAAAAGGAAATAGATTAGATTCAGATTGTGCTTTGAAATCATACCACCTTAAATAGTTGACTACATCTTTTGCTCAAGTGTCTGTTTAGGTGTATTTGCATGTGTTTTCATACACTCACAGTTTGACGTAGGGGTCAGAGAAGCCGTTAGCGTCCATGGCGGCCAGGTGAGCACAGCGTATGATGCCCACCACCAGGTTAGACTTCAGGGTGTTGTACCTCAGAGAGATCATGATGCGTCCTCGCTCCTCCAGGGACTTGTCTTCTGTTTTGTTGACCTGCAGTAGTTAAAATGAGAGGATAACATTTTTTTTTTTTTAATTCTGTTCTTTAATTCCAGGGCATATAGATAGATAGATAGATAGATAGATAGAGAGATAGATAGATAGATAGATAGATAGATAGATAGATAGATAGATAGATAGATAGATAGATAGATAGATAGATAGATAGATAGATAGATAGAGGGAAAAGGGATAGATAGATATCTATCCCTTTTCCCATTGGGGAAATTCAGGTATCCAATATAGCCCATGTACACAGTTAACAGGCAGTACCATTGGCCAATAATAAAATGGACAAACAATAAATGTCAGTAAAATAAGTCAATAAAAAATAGCATTAGCAACACACAATAAATTGCATATATAAATGATTTTGTCCTGTTAAGTATTTTGAGAAAGTCAATATAATAAAAAGTCAACAGCGACTGACTACAACACTGCTTGGCTTCTTGGCAGTTGTGTTTCCTGAAAATCAGCCAACACTGATTGATGCCATCTCCGCTGGTAGATGGCTCAGTAATAGGCTAATCAAGATTCATTTGACAGGTTCTTTTAGAGACAAGATAAACACCTCAGCTGACTCGTGGACTTTATGTGTGCCAAGAGTGTGTCTGTTTCCCTTCCAAACATCACACCAGGTTTAAAAAGCTGGTGATGAGCACAATGTTCATTAAGAGAACCAAACCTTCACGCCCTGCCAAATGAAGTCCAAAACTTTTGTCTGTTTGGATGATTTGATAGTAACCTATGACAAGGCGATGCTCTTGTTGAAAATCAGCACATTTACATAGTAGATCATTGGTTTAGGCACAATGAAGCGTTTATCACGACAAACGCGTTGGAAAATGGGCCATCTTTACCAGGTCTGAATCAGTAACTCTGTGATCGATTGTGGGGTCTGCTTCTGAAGTCTGTGGGATTTAGCAGAATTACTTACACCTGGCTTGACAGAGCAGCCCCTTTTCATCCTGGATTGGTGTTTGTGTAACTAACTAATCCAAGGTGCCCAGACTAGACTTTATCAAGGCTGGCTTTTTCAATCATCCTGGATATCTAAATTCCACTTTCATGCAATAGGCCCCTGGTTGTGTGCTGCTCTGGAGGATAATATGAACCCAAACATGACGGCCAAGTTTGTTTGGACTTTCACAACAAGTACAGAGAAGCAACAGTGTTTATCTCCGCCAGCCTCGGGCCCTTGTCACCACCAGGTAGGGGAATGCACCTGCCTTTATTTTGTGCCGCTGCGCACACACAATGCTGGTGTTTGGTATGTTGCTGCCTTGCTGTTAATTGTGTGTATTTCCGAGCAGTGTGGATCTTTATGCAATGTAGTTTTAATGCTTGGCTATTTGTGCTGTTCAGTTGCCGTTTACTTGTCTTTTTGGACAGTTGTTGGACATGTTGTTGTTGTTGTTGTTGTTGTTACTGTTATATGAACACTGTTGTGCCAGGTCTGATGTCAGCCATGGTTGAGTAGGGGAAATAAAATAGCTGAAGGGAATTTAGGCGCAATAGAGTTGATGGATGCGATGAAGGGGCGTTAGGAACGATTGCCATCGCGAGCATTGCATTTGGTGTGAACGCAGCTTAAGACATTTGTCTGTTCAAAAATCAACCTCTAAAACAATGATTGTCAACTGGTGGGTTGCGTCCCAAAGGTGGGTCGCGGGGCCATTGAGTGGGTCACAGATGTATTTGTGAAACCTTGAGGAAAGAACTTGAATGTCAATGTTTTCAACCATTTAAAATTGGCAACCCTGGGCTTTAACTCAAATGGTTGGTTGATAGAACAATCCCATATCTGCTCATTGATCATCACAAAAATTGCAGTTCTACCTCCAGCTTCGAGAACCAAGCCCATTTCCCTGCCTTAAAGTAACCATATAATCATCTATCAATCAATCTAGTCTGTTCTTGCTTAATGGTTAGTGGCGAACGAGCAGTTACCGAACATTCCTCATACTCTTAACATATATGTCAGGTTGTCTTTTTTTTCCTGTATTCTTTCACCGTTCCACAGGGCACTTCAAGCTCTCCGGGGGAGAAAAATACATACTTGAATGTATGACCTTTTACGGAAATGCAGGCCTAAAGAGCTTCACCGCTATGCGCAATGACTTCCAAATGCAATTTACTAGCTATATACTCCTGCTGCTGCTGATTGCGAGAATATGCACAGGGCTTTCCCGTACATCATAATTTTTTTCTTCTTTACCACATACACAGTATTAGACCATCCATATCAGCAAATGCACAGAGGCTTAACAACTTCAGCATTACGAAGAGACACTTAAAAGTGCAAGGAACAGTTGAAATGTGGGCTTTGGGGACACAGGGTTCTTTCAATTTGGTTTCTGCCATTTTCAAATTGATATTCATTAGTTTTCTCTCATCTCATTCAGCTTTCGGTCTCCTTTTATTGCAAGGCGCGAGTTACTTCACACTGGAAAAAGCTATTAAGTTAAACTTTATCCATTTCTAGTTTTAGAAAAGGGATTTGTTCGTTGTTTTTCTTCTGTATTATAAAGAAACAACAACATAGAAACAATTTGACAGTATGAATGGGTTCGCTTGTAGACGTATCAACATGGAGCTTTACAAGGAGTCTTTAAGTTCATTTTTTAAATTTTTTTTATTTATCCTTTATTTAACCAGGTTAGTCTCATTGAGATTAAAATCTCTTTTACAAGAGAGACCTGGCCAAGATGGACAACAGAACACAGTTACACATAAAACACAATACAAAATACAAGTTCGATATTAAGTATAGTTGTAAAACATAAAAATAAGATTCTTAACTAAAAACATTCACAATTTCCGATGGAGTCCAACTTCAAACTCATAACAACAGCCTTAAATTCGTTTAGAGTTACTAGGTCCTGAAGCTTAAGCTGCTTCTGCAGGTTATTCCATGACGACGGCGCAAAAAACTTAAAAGCTGTTTTACCCAGCTCTGTACGAGCTTGAGGAACAGTCATGAGCACCATGTCCTGAGACCTTAACGCATGGGGGACACATTTTCTGGACATATACGATGACAAATAACAAGGGAGTTTACCTAAGATCGCCTTGTCAATAAAAACATGTGACAAGTGACTAAGTCGTCTCATAAAAAGAGAAGGCTGTCTGGCCTGAACTTGACTATTCTTGTTCACTCCCTTACCACTCTCGTATTGTTAATTCAGCCGGAGCAGGTAGCCAATTTCAGTGAAATAGCCTACACTTACTTTTTCCACTTTTGCTCGGCAGCAAAACCAAAGAAGAATACCTAAAAAAAAAAAGCTTTTTGTAGCAACCTCTACAACTTTGTAATGGCTTGGTAAAAATACATTTCTCTTTGGAGTTAAAAGTCCAAAACAATTGGTCTCGTTGACAAATAATTCTGCCAAAAAGTTCTAGGCATTGTAAGGATTGTACTGTTAGTAGATTGTAATCAAAAAATATATATTATTTAAATGAAAGCACCTCTTTCAGATATCATCCCCTAACAAGTTTCAAGCACAACATCCTCAATATTCAGAAACTGTATAAGAATAATAAAATAAAGTAGAAAAACAGAGGAAGAAAAGTCTCTGCAGACACAGGTGTGTGTGTGTGTGTGTGTGTGTGTGTGTGTGTGTGTGTGTGTGTGTGTGTGTGTGAGAAAAGCGCTCAACAATCTGTCCACCAGTGTCCACAGCAGGACAGTAATCAGATATCTCTGGGGAAGTGACTCTCTCTCTACATGAATCACAGATGACTTTTACAAGATGTCTCCCTTTGAAACTGTGGACTGGGCGTCAGTTTACTGTTGTCATGTCAACATGTTTCGGTTCCATCACGCCATAAGTCCGATGGCCCATTATTTTCGACAGCTCAATAGTCCGACATATTTTCTACTAGACGGACGCTCTGTTATCCGGAAAATAAGAACCTTTAGTTGGATTTATATTCCGTGTTAAGAAAGAGAGATGTATGTGTATTTATTTGAATTGTGCCATATGGTTTGCACGTCAAAATACATTTAATATTAGGGTAAAAACACTCCATAGAGTGTGAGTATTTTTACAGGATAACCAATGGTCTTTCAAAAAACAATGTAAAAAAATCATTGAAAACGCTGACACAAGGCCAGGCCAGAAGATGTAAAGCACAATTGCCAATGCACACAATGAATTCCTGATGCCAGCTTTCGCAAAACCTCTACAATACAGAAAATACAAATAAGTTTTACAAAATGATCAGTTTTCAAAATGCTCTGGTTTTAATGTTTGTGTGTGGGCAAAATGTATCTCAAAGACAGTAAGAAAAGTCTCTCTAGACACAGATTTCAGTGTGTGTGTGTGTGTGGTGAGAAAGCGCTCAACAATCTGAAAGATATATGAAAATACCCTTGTTACACTATTACTATTGGTGGACACGGCCTTACTGTCAAATCCATTTAGTCCTGTCTCTTTTCCCACCGTTAATCCATATTTAGAACGTCCCACAGTTGTCTCTCTCACCCTCCCTCACTCCCTCACTCCCTCACTCCCTCACTCACTCACTCACTCACTCACTCACTCACTCACTCACTCACTCACTCACTCACTCACTCACTCACTCACTCACTCACTCACTCACTCACTCACTCACACAGGCACATACACACACAACATCCATTCACCCTGGCTATGGAGCGGTCGATCGCTCACTAACAGGTTTTTAAGATGGGGATATGTACCAACAAATTGACACATTTAAAACGGACTCTACAACCAAATAACATCATTAATCAAAGATAAAAACATACTAATTGTCTGGGACTTAATGGTCTCAGCATCCTTCTTCCTCTTTCCATCAATCTACTCAAACATAAAATCAATTACCGCTGTTTGCTTAACATTCTCCGGCTAATTGTACCATTGCCTCTGGGGAAAACTCAATTAAGATTGGCCAGAGGATGTGCATTAATTGAATATAACGCACGGAATAACTGGACACCTCCGTCCGACGTGCCTGTCTGAACATTAGTCTAAATGAATGTAGCTGCAGAAGATGAATTATCGAGTGAGATATATATATGTACATTGCTTGCTCTCTCCTTGTGTCATTGTTGTTTCACTCCATAGACTGGCAACATAGCAAAGATGTTTATTTAATTTTTATTTCACCTTTCATTTCTAAAGGCAAGTCATTCAAGGTGCTAAGACAAACTTTTAAACATTTAAACTGTCTAATTATTCCTGTGATGATCATAAATGACACGTACCAGCAAACAAGACCATCAGTGCAAAGAATGTTTTTTGTTATATAGTTTTTCGTAATGCCTTTGTCACGGGTTTACGGTCGCTCACCCACGAACAACAGCTGGCGTGGTAAAAACACTACCGCTTTTGTCCAAAGGGGAGTGCAAGAAATAACACAAACTGAAAGTTCCTCGTAGCACCTTCTTTAAATACCAAACTAAAATTTGCAATTCCAAAACACAGACAGCAGTAAAGCAGGTAGTATAACAGGATAAGTGCAAGTGCGCAGGTACACATGGTCTAATACTAAGGGAAAAACCTTGAAAATCTGTTATGTTGTTGGGGATGTAGAAAAGCACCATAGCACAATAATACTGTTTTCTAAGAAGTGTACCGACTGCTATTACTGTCTCCTTTCGGGGGGGTTACCAGGGAAACAGAGATATTACCTGGCGAAAAAAGGTCAGGTGTTATCCCAGGATAAAGGCTGAGTTTCCTCTACACTGGTGTGTCCAGGTTGTTCATCGCATTAATCAATATCAGTGGAACAACCTTAATAACCTGCCATAAGTGTTTCCCACTGTATGACTATATATCTCCATATTAAAGTCGTATGATGCGTTGAAAAACATGATTAGAGGAACACAGGGTCTTTTTCTGTGCCACATGTCATTAGCCAAGTCGTTAGTAACAATGCGTGGGCAGTAAAGGATCAGGAGATGAGGCGGTTAAATAATGTTTGTACATAACAGGAAGCCAGGGACAGAAGACATCTCCTGCCAATGTCCTGGTATAGAAGCTCCTTTTAGATCAACACCTCACAGAGAACAGTGGGGTGCTGACTATTGGGCTGATGCTGAAGAGAACAGGACATGGATTTCAGTCTGCACACTCACAAGATGGAGCCTGACAAATGCATTTCCGTTACATTCAAGCCATCGCCAAATGAGTTGACACAAAGTTGATTAAGTCTGTCAGCTCCACAAACCTCTCTCTGTGTTTCTCAGTATGACAGCGTTTACAAACTTGTGTTTTTAAGCTCATTATTTTGGTTTTATAGCCCGAAAGTTTGCAAGTTGGTTCACTCTCAAGGTTCCAATCAGTGTTACTTTAAGCAGAAACTATCTAAAAATTCACTTTAACTGCAGCAAACAGCGCACAGTCACAGTTAGCAACTAGTTAGGGAAACAATATAGCATTTAGAAGCTAATTTGCAAAAAAAAATCATTCATATACGGTGGAGAGCAAAACAGGGGTTGAACAAGATAACTGGACTTCCAACATTCACCAGGTGGCCAGAAAGACTGGACAAACTCCATGATGAAAGCTTACATCTTTCTGTCACTGCTGGATTGAAAAACAGGAAAGTGTTTGGTTACAGTTTTTTGTCACATAAACGGTCACAAGGACATGGCGTGTTTTCTGTTTACAACTTCTTCCCAAAAGAATTGCAGGATGATTGTACAAATTGCTTTTTTATTGGTCCCTTGTCTAGTGAGAGAGAAATGGATCCCGCACTGGCTTCCTGCCATATTTAATGGGGCATACCATATCTAGCTAAGGTCTTAAGAAGAAGAGAATATGATATAAATATTATCTGGAAGCTCCTGGGGTCATCAGTATAATTGGGTGTCATCCTCTGGGCACATTGAATGTCCATATACTTTCATTACTTGTCAAGATATCTACGGAGCAAAAGTTATTGTATGGTTTGACCTCAGGCCCCACTAATGGGCCTTAACCTCTATATGAGCGCCATCTCAAACAATTCATCACAGAAGCAACGTTAGTGTTGGTGCCAAGACCAATCAACAACAGTTAAATATTAGTTTATAAGCACCATAATAGGACTAATTGAAATTCCAAAACAGGAATTAAACAGTAATTTTTCATAATGGCAAAAGACTGAGCGCCAAATTTGTGGGTCGTTTCTTGCAGTAAGTGGCTTACAGTTTCAGTGTCCAGTTGAGCTGAGGGAATTGAGACATGTATTGCACAGAGACACTGATCTAAGATTTATTGCCAGATAAGGCTGCGGGCTCTTACACTGTTCAAGCCCAACTGCTTTCTACTGTTGACAATGCTAAGGGCAGAAGTAGAGTTTAGCCTGTATGATGGTTCATGTCAGAAAGGACACATTTTCCCATGTACCTAGAGATTACTAAAACCTACATAACCTATGGTGGTAACTGTCTTTGCTGATAGAATTGGAAGTTAATTTGTAGTGGAAGGATGCTTCAATTCCCTCTGGCATCAAGAGTAAAGGCTAAGGGCTAGATGGCCCTCCAAACGGAGATTGTCTAGTCCCACACTCCAAACCAAGGGCTATGAGAAATCTCCCATAACGCTTTGCAAATCTTGGTGGGCGGGGAAGAAAGGCAGCCAGAAGTAGTTAATAGAGATGTAAATATTATGATAACCATCGTACTATCTTATCTTTGTCGTTTGAAAGTATCAAGCATATCAAAAAAAGATCAGTATAAATCACCAAAATCAATCAAGTAAATATTCATTAATTTGGTTTTTGGTTTTATTCTTTTAGGCTTCATATACAGTACAGGGCTGTACAGTGCGACAGATTTGATCGCATTTGCTACTGAAATTGATCACGTGCGATGATGAATACAAGTCCATTAGCACTCCTGCGACAGGCTGCTAATGAGGAGAGGCTGTCTTTGAAACACAGAGGAGAGATGCACAACACTGCTTAGAGGGCTGTACATTAACACTCCAAATGGGGGTAAATGTAGACGTAGGCAAGTAAGTTATTGAGTCCACCCTCCGCTTTGGCTGGTGAAAGATGTGTGCTCGTGCAGCGATTCTAGGTATAAAAACTTCACCAAACGGTAATAACCGGAAGGAGACGGCACATTACCGCAGTTAAGTTAGCGCGTGTACAAACAGATCATTTCCTGTGCGCATTCACATTAAAAGCCTGTTACTAGCCAAACGTGAGTTGACTTTTATTTTGAAGTTGGTAAGAACAGAAAGTTAGCGCTTTTTTCTAGCTTGAAAGGCAACTCCTTCAGCTGCAGCGAGCAGTCAACAGTAGCCTACAGTCTATTCAAACAAAGTTTTAAATAAGCCACTGAAAAGCTACTCCCAACACATTCACAACAACCTATTTAATTTATCCTAAATTGTACCAATATGTATACTTATTTATTTAATAGGCTATGTTTAATGTTTTAAAGTTTGGTTTTAATTAACAGAAGGACATTATAATAATAATAATTCTGAATCAGCAAAAAATTGCAATTGGCAGGTTAGATTCTTTTGTCTAAATTGCAATCAGTGCACCCCTATTAATTTTTCCATAATTATTACTGCACACACTAGGATATAATATTAATTGAGAATCTCAAATGAGACCAAGATAACATGATCAAAGGTAATTAGAGCGAAATGCAAGGGTTAAGGTTATGCAAGTTTTCGATCATACTTTGTGTGCTACCAAATTTATTTTTGTGCTACTGAATTCTTTTGCTTGCTAGCACCAGTGCTACCACCTAAAAAAATAAGCGTACAGCCCTGCAGTAGTATATGTAGGGGGTCAAACCTATGGTCAACCCTGTGCCGCCACCGTGCGGCCAAAACACTGCAGTACACCCTTACCTCTTCAGGTGGGTGTGTCTAAACGCTAGCCTGAAGTCCCACCCCGGATGATAGCCGGGGACTTCAAAAGCGCCCGCACAGCGTCTGTGCTTTCTTTCTGGTAACCGGCTGTTTGCTGATACACCGATAGAAACAACAAGTCTTTAAAGATCTACAGGGGCCTCTTCACCTCTGACCCAACCACCACGTGTTTTACTAAAGCTATCGCCTGCGGCCGCGGCGATCTCTAAAACAACTAAGTGGGTTGAAACTGTTCCGTTGGAACGACTAGAAGAACATTGGAAGCAGGCGGGTTTACCGAGAAACCTGCCTTTGGACCACTCCACACTGGAAGCAGGCAGTTTATCCAGAAACTCAGCCTCTCGGATCGCGGATTGGATAGCTGATCGAGTGATCTTCGACCGCCATTCCCGCACCAAATCAGTTGCGCCCTTTTGCCCTTTTTCCTGCGAGCTGACGAACGCAGAGATCACCTCACCAGCTCACCGACCGCCAACGGCTCGGAGCCTGGTGTTTGGATCGCCGTCTCGCGGTCCCCTTTTTCCCGTCCTGGAAAGGAGTGGCCTGCCCGCCTCACGACGACGAAGCAGTGGAAATTAAGTTTTCCTACAAGTGAGATTTTGGCTTTATAATTACCTGGGCAGATGTTTAGTTATTGTTTACTTTTTAAAGTGTGAACAATACTGTTTATTTTCGAATTTGTGTTTGCTATTTTTTTTCTTTTTGAAACAAGCTGTGTGATCAATCTCCGTTTGTCTTCTCCCCCACGGAGAGCCAGAACGGAAAGGTCGATCTTTTCATTCACGCTGCAGTGTGGTTTCAAGTCTGCTGTATGTTTTAAAACCTCACACCTTTCTTTCTCCCTCTCCCCGCGCTCAAGCGTAATCTTTCCTCCTCTTCCTCTCCTGCACGCACGTACACACACGTTAGATGGTAGCCTTGATCAGATAGAATTGGTGCTAAGCTCTTTGGTAGAATCCCTTTTTAAAGAGCTAGTGTTTGTTCGAAATTCCCCGCCTCAAATATCATCCGTCAGGTCCTTTGTTCCAAAGGTAGACGCCCTTTTGAGCACCCGTGGTAATCACTTCCCCCATCGGGGAAAGTAGGATAGCCTAGCCTAGCCTAGCCTAGCCTAGCCTAGCCATCCAGGGACGCCATTTTGTGGCATTACTAACCTAACTGATTTCGGGTCGCCATTTTGTGTCTGTCGCCCCAAGTCACGTGGGAGCTTCCCCGTCCCCTTTTTCCTTGCTCCACACACACACACACACACACACACACACACACACACACACACACACACACACACACACACACACACACTCACTCACTCACTCACGCACTCACACACACACACATTGGTACATAACTGTATAAACAACAATGTTCTAGACGGTTTTCTTTGATTAAGTGTATTTGCTTTATGCGTGTATAAAACGGATGTTACCTTAAGTTTCATCGTGGTTAAAATAAATGTTCTTATATTGTAACCAGAAGTGTTTGTGATTTATTTGTGTGGATATTATTGGAGTGTCAACAATCAACAAGTGAAAGACTCTGTAGCCTTCAGTGTTAAGATCATATTACCAAATTTATAATAGTAACTACTTGATTACATTATTTTATGGAAATGATCTTTGAGACTAGGATTTGCTAGTGTTGATTTGTTTAACTGAGCGTTAAGCTAATCAACATTTCTAAATAAATCCTTTGATTAAACGAGACAATTTGCTATTACTTTTCCATTCTTCCATGAATGGTGGTGCCCCTTTTGAACTTTAAGAAATTATTAAAGTATTATTAATCATCAGATTAATTTCTAATAGCTGAATTAATCTGAACCACCTGTACCCGCTACATATACATACTTTGCTCTCTTTCTTTAACTTTTTTTTAACCTTTATTTATACAGGTATATCCCATTGAGACCGAAGACTCTTTTGCAAGGGAGACCTGTTCCCATTCCCACTTTACCATTCACACACACATTCATACACCGATAGCAGACTAACTATCGACATTCACACGAGGCAAGGTGGGTGAAGTGTCTTGCCCAAGGACACAACAACTGTGACACAGGTGGCAAGGCGGGGATCAACCCTCCAACCCTTTGATCATCAGCCGACCCGCTCTGCCAACTGAGCCACAGTCGCCCCCAACTATATTTCTACCCCATGACAGATCCATTCAAGACCAACACCATCAATAGCCACAAATACATAAAGATGTAAAATTATGATAACCATCATCAGTTTTGCAGTTTATGTTCTTGTCATGATGCCATTTCAATGTATCCATCACTATATTACCCAGGGTTCACAGTTATCTTGTCATCAGTAAATCACCCAAATCAATCAAGGGGGAAAAAGTGTATTAACTTAGTTTTTATTCTTTCATCTATAGTTGTTCGGCTTTGTCTTTCACTATATTTCTACCAAATGACAGATCCATTCCACAGGCTAACTTCTGCCTGACTTTGTTTATGAGCTGGATGAGGCAGTCAAAGGGCTACACACTGTCAAGCCCCAAAACCCATCAATAACAGGAACTACTACCCGCTGGATGACATGATTAAATGGCCGGAGCCTCTCGACTCCCGGGCAAAGCAAACAACATCCTGTGTTCAGACTCCACTCCTTATTAGCTGCTTGAAGAGAAAGCAAAAGCAGAAAAAAAAGCTTTTTACTCCTCAAGCTCTTCCGTTCTGTAACCAGAGATTTTCATAGCTCCACTTTGACTTCAAGTATTTCTCGATGTGAAAATAGCCCAAGTGTCCTTTTGCTCCCTGTTGCTAGGGGTTTCGACATACAGGTGTACCAGTGGAATAAGGTAGTCAAATTCAAGCCCAAGTGAATGTTATTTTTGAAAGGCATTTGCAGTGCATTTTATATACTATGAAGGACACACACACACACACACACACACACACACACACACACACACACACACACACACACACACACACACACACACACACACACACACACACACACACACACACACACACACACACACACACACACACTCTCCACCTGGTAGCAATCATAATTAACCCAACTTTTAGCCTAGTAAGCCTGCAATCATGTACTTGAAACTCAATACCTATATGTGAGCAAACCTTACGATTAAAGGGCTAACATTATAAGTTGCAATCTTCATTCGTTAGCCTGCCTGACATTTGCTTCTTGACAAGTGGGACACGATGCTGATGCCAACCAAATTGCTGCATTGGTGAGGGGAGGGGAGAAGAGAGGTCAACCTCCTTAAAATCTCATGTTGGGTGGTGTAAAAACAGCAAAGCAACCAAACTGAGACAGAACAGCTCCAGAAAAAAATTAAGAGAGCACTTCAAATGTTCATTGTCTCTTTTTTTTACTCTTTAGAGGCATATGCTTGAGTAAAAATTAACATTTTGATTTTATAATGTAAACTGACAACATTTCTACCGAATTATAATAAGAATATTGTCATTCAATAAGTAATGTAGAGATTAGGGTTGCAAAGGGGTGGAAAGTTTCTGGTAAATTACCGGAAAGTTTCCGGAAACTTTCCACGGGAACTTTCGCTCGGGAATTTTGGGAATATTCAAAATTGGAAATTATAGGAATTAACTAAATGGCGGTAACTTAAATGTTTTTTTTTTTTCATACAAACATAAATCTAAACATTTAAACACTATGTTTGTTCATAGGCAGACATCCATGCAAAATAATACAATTAAAAAACATTACATTTGAACAGATTTAGGGGAGAGTGGCCTAAGTTGTGCCACTTTTTACTCAAAGTGACTTTAAAGTGAGGCCTTGACAGTAAAGTCTCCAACTCAAATATATACATATATTTCAGGGTGTTGTGCATCCCCGACAATAAAAACTTTGGATCTGGAATAAACTGTTGACGAAATATAGCTTTCGGAAAAAAGTTGTCTTGTGGCACAACTTGCCCCCGGTGTGGTGTAAGTTGTGCCATTGGAGAAAATACCATGGGGTAAATTGTGCCATTGATATATATCTCATAAACTGTATCGCAAGACACATCCATTACTTACTCCACTTACTTAAAACTCACCTAGGCTCTTTGGCACAAATCACCTCAACCCCAGAATTTTGGATAATAAGCATGATGCAGCAGTTTAGGGCTGACATCGTCCTAATTATATAGACACAAAGTGTAGCATACTAAAGCACTAAAACATGTGTCAAATGTTTTCAAACTTGTCTATAATTGTTCAGACACAATAATCAAAAAACATTGATCATGAAAATTTTACTTTGAAAGGCAAAACACAGTTTTTTGAGCTTAAATGTGCTTATATCTTATTCCATGTTTCTCCCTTCTTTACAGGATGAGTCAAATGGATGGCTCTTCTTAAATATGTGGTCACATTTCCAATTTCTTCTATGGTTATCTAGAAACAATGGGTGGCACAAGTTGCCCACTGGCACAACTTAGGCCACTCTCCCCTATTTGTAAGAAGAGCTTTATCAAGTTTTGATTATTTTATGAACAATCAATAATTTCCCTGAACAACAAAAAGATGCATGTTGAGTAAAATTGTACTCATCTGTCTGACCCATGGGGTCTGACTCCACCCATTCAATGAATAAAGTCAAATGCCCCCCATGTGATGGAGGAATGCACAGTGCATGTAGGGGGCGTGGCCTCAGTACCCCTGCAGTAGGATGTGTGCTATGTGCAATTTGCCTAGTGTACTTGCATAAAATCTGGTTGTTTTAGTCAAGATTATGCTAAAATATATTGTCCCCAACTATATTTAAAATCACAGTTTAAGCCTCTGTAAACCTGGTCTAGCAAAAACAAATTTATGATATCAAGTTGGGTGTCTCAATAAACTTTAAAAAACAATCTGATTTGAAATGAAATTTTCATAAATATATTAAAACTGTGTAAAAAACAGTTTTTACAGTCTAGAACGTTTGTCTGGACTGAAATAACATAGTTGGGTGAATTTAGTGCATTGAGTTGCTTTAAATTTAGTAAATTCCCGTTTATTCCCGTTAATTCCCAAAATTCCCGTTAATTCCCATAAATTCCCGTTAATTCCCATGGAAAGTTTCCAACTTTGAAAATTCCCGGAATTTTGCAACCCTAGTAGAGATAAAGATTTAAGAAAAATCCAGACTGGTCTCTTTATTTTTTCCGGGGCTGTATAAGCCCTGAAGAACCCCTATAGAGTTTGACACAAGCATCTGCTCTTAAAGCCACTGCATGCTGTGATGGTCTGAGCCACTAAATCTATTAAACAAACCTCCTCCAGACCTTCCTTATGCGTACTGAAAGGAAGTAGGGGAAGGTGGGGTGATTTGTGCAACTTTTTACTCAAAGTGATTTTAAAGTGAGGCCTTGACAGTTATGTCTCCAACTCAAATATGTACATATATTTCAGGATGTTGTGCATCCCTGGCAATAAAAACTTTGGATCTGGAATAAACTGTTTAAGAAATATAGCTTTCGGAAAAAAAGTTGTCTTGTCGCACAAATCACCCCACGTAGTGGGGGGATTTGTGCGTCATTGTGTCACAATGACAAAGTCACCATCATCATCTTTCTGGCCATCTGAACTCTCATCAGTGGTGTCGTTAAGTGGAATTGAGATGTCACTCTCTCCTGAGCTACTGTAGACTATCACTTTCTTTTGGTGACCAGCGTATACAGCCATGCCACTGGCACAACTCTCAGAAATGTACTTTGCACTAGTTGCTCCGTGCTTGTGGAACCAACTGCCACCTGACAAATGTGATTCCCCCTACATTTCTGCCTTTAAATCAAGGCTCAAAACCCATATGTACACCCTGGTGTTTCCTCCCCATTAACCTCTGCACTACTTACTTACCTCTGCACTACTATCTGTGTTTATGTGGATGTATGGGCTTTACGTCTTTTATTTTGGTTATTGTTATTTTACCTTCATTGTTTACCCACTGAATGCACTATGTACAGCACTTTGGACAGTGCAAACTGTCATAAATGTGCTTTTATAAATACATTTTACTTACTTACTTACTTATAACTCACCCAGGCCCTTGCGCACAAATCACCCCATCCCCAGAATTTTGGATAATAGGCATGATGCAGCAATTTAGGGTTGACATTGTGCTAACTATATAGACTCAAAGTGTAGCATACCAAAGCACTAAAACATGTGTCAAATGTTTTCAAACGTGTCTATAATTGTTCAGACACAATAATCAAAAAACCTTGATCATGGAAATGTTACTTTGAAAGGCAAAACACAGTTTTTTGAGCTTAAATGTGCTTATATCTTATTCCTTGTGTCTCCCTTCTTTACAGGATGAGTCAAATGGATGGCTCTTCTTAAATATGTGGTCACATTTCCAATTTCTTCCACGGTTTTCTAGAAACAAGGGGTTTTGCAACTTCCAAAATGCACAAATCACCCCACCTTCCCCTACATGATAAGAATTGACACGGTGGTCTTTGTTTATTAAATCCATACAATCGCTGCTATAGATAGCTGGTAAAAATATCTATCTATCTATCTATCTATCTATCTATCTATCTATCTATCTATCTATCTATCTATCTATCTATCTATCTATCTATCTATCTATCTATCTATCTATCTATCTATCTATCTATCTATCTATCTATCTATCTATCTCAATTCAAATCAATTCAAATGCAATGACAGAATTTTATCTTATAAACCACAAAAACCTGGAGGACATTATGCAACACCTGAACTCCTCATCCTGTTGCCTCGACATTCTGCCCACAGGCTTCTTTAAAACAGTTTTTAGCTGTATGGCCTCAGATGTTCTACAAATTGTCAACATGTCCCTTCAGACAGGTGTATTCCCACAGGCCCTGAAAACAGCAGTCATCAAGCCACTCCTAAAAAAGAACAATCTAGATACATCACTCATGAAAAAGTATAGGCCCATATCTAACCTACCATTTTTAAGTAAAATCATTGAAAAAGCTGTTTATCAACAGCTAAATAACTACTTAGCAATGAATAACTACTTTGATGTCTTCCAGTCAGGATTTCGACAACACCACAGCACTGAGACTGCTCTGGTTAAGGTCCTCAATGACATCCACTTAAACACAGACAGTGGCAAACGTTCTGTCTTAGTTTTACTGGATCTCAGTGCCGCTTTTGACACAGTTGACCACAGCATATTATTAGATCGACTAGCAAACTGGGTTGGACTTTCTGGAACTGTACTAAGCTGGTTTGAATCCTACTTAAAGGATAGAGACTACTATGTGTCAATAGGCAATTTCACATCTGAGTGGACAAATATTGAATGCGGGGTCCCCCAAGGTTCCATTCTTGGCCCTCTTCTATTTAACATCTACATGCTCCCACTAGCTCAGATTATGAATAAGAACAAATTATGCTACCATAATTATGCAGACGACACACAAATTTACATAACCATATCACCAGGAGACTACAGTCCGATACAGGCACTGAGTAAGTGCATTGAACAAATCAATGATTGGATGTGCCAAAATTTCCTTCAATTAAACAACGATAAAACTGAAGTAATTGTCTTTGGTGCCAAAGATGAACAATTAAAAGTCAGCGCACAGCTTACATCCATTATGTTAGAAACCACACCCCAAGCCAGAAATCTTGGTGTTGTTATAGACTCCGACTTGAATTTCAAGAAACACATCAAATCAATTAATAAATCAGCCTACTACCACCTAAAAAAACATATCAAGAATTAAAGGGCTTATGTCTCAGCAAGATTTAGAAAAACTTGTCCATGCATTTATCTTTAGTAGACTTGACTACTGTAACAGTGTCCTTGCTGGCCTTCCAAAAAAATCTATCAGACAGCTTCAGCTAATTCAGAACGCTGCTGCCCGAGTCCTCACTAGGACCAAAAAAGTAGATCACATTACCCCAGTTCTGAGGTCTTCACACTGGCTTCCAGTCACTCAAAGAATTGATTTCAAAATACTGATGTTGGTTTATAAAGCACTAAATGGTTTAGGGCCAAAATACATTACTGATATGCTGATACGTTATGAACCGTCCAGAGCCCTTAGGTCGTCTGGGACAGGTCTACTTACAGTCCCAAGAGTTAGGACTAAACAAGGAGAAGCAGCTTTTAGTTATTATGCACCAAATCTCTGGAACAAACTCCCAGAGAACTTGAGGTCTGCTGCAACTCTCAGTTCTTTTAAATCGAGTCTGAAGACTTTTTTGTTTCCATTTTAACCTGTAATTTTCATTTTATTTGCTTTTTTGCTTCTTTTATTCGCTTTTAAATGTTTTCTAATGTGTTTTATGTATTCTTATCTTGCCCCTGTGAAGCACTTTGAGTGGCCTTGTGTCTGAATTGTGCTATATAAATAAACTTGCCTTGCCTATCTATCTATCTATCTATCTATCTATCTATCTATCTATCTATCTATCTATCTATCTATCTATCTATCTATCTATCTATCTATCTATCTATCTATCTATCTATCTATCTATCTATCTATCTATCTATCTATCTATCTGTCTGTCTGTCTGTCTGTCTGTCTGTCTGTCTGTCTGTCTGTCTGTCTGTTTGTCTTTCTGTCTCTGCTATAGATAGATTATAGGTTATACTGTATGTGTAGGTGTACCTTCAATTTACTGGATAATTTAATCATGATGGTTAAATGTATGTACTCAGCCAGAAGACATCAAGTAATCCACTGTTGAAATTAAATGTTTGTGTCCTTTGAACATATAGATATTTCCTATTTATACTACAAAGGTGCATAGAGGTTTTTTTTGAAATTCTACTCTAGCACAGCCTAACCCACTAGACATAATTGTACATATTAAAAAATACAGGATTTTCAACCCCAACACTGTGTAATCAGCTTATGACACATTCTAACAACCAGACCCATTTACAATATAATTTTTTTTTTCCGGAAGTGTAGCATGTACTTAAGATAAATAAACCTTGTCAAAATCAGAGCATAGAATCGTAAATGCACCGTGTCTGTTTGATAGCAATTGCACACAAGCATAATTTGTATTTTTAGATGCTATTTCACACTCCCACATAAGACAACAAAAAGCATATGAGAGGAGCAACAGGAAATGTGTCCCTCCAAGCGCAATGCAGTGCAAAAAAAAAGAGACTCCAAAAATGGACAATCCAAAATTACACTGCATTTATTCTCTTAAATTATAAAGTGTGTAGGCAATTCTGAGAGAGGATATTCAATCACAGTTCAATGGTACTCCACTCCACTCCTATGCTATGATAAACATATAATCCACCCTCACACAGGCTCAAAACACAACCACTAATCTGTCAGGTGCTTTACACTAAATCCTTATGGACATTGGTATATTAGTGTTCCTCTTGCAAATACAAATATGTAAATATATCGTTAGCCTCATAGCATAATTGCCTAAATCATATTTACTCGACTCTACTTTTACTATACTCTACATATACTCTATTCTACATCGACTCTACTCTACATCTAGGCCTACTTTTCGTTAGCCTAATAGCATAATTGCCTAAGTCATATTTTAAGGGGTTATAAAGTAGGATAAAGTCAATGTAGAGTAGATGTAGAGTACAAGTAGTGTAGAGTAAATATAATTTAGGCAATGATGCTATGAGGCTAATGAAATGGAACACTCAGTCAAGCATATCACACTAAGTCTGTTAAAGGTGCCGAAATAACTAGTCCTTTAGATTACTTAGCTTATGTGTAAAATAACTAATATACTATATTAATTTAGTATTACTGGGTATTTCAAAAGGTGCTCACATGTGCTGTATTGCTGTGAAATTGTTTTGAATCGTCCAGCATATTTTCTTTTTTAGCTCCCTGTAGAACAGTGTAATAAGGGCGTTAACTCATAGCTGTGTAGTGCATTCCCCTGAAGAGTATTGCTTATTAAAATTGATCTAGCCATAGTGCCAAATATGTACATAATCTGAGAAGCCGAATGGAAATACAGCTGGAAGAAATAGCAGACGGCTGACGCAAGCAGTGGGCATTTAAGATACCTACAGCTTGGTTTTTCTAATTAACATCATTATAATTGTAATGATCTCTTGACAAAACAAAGTGGCTTCATGTGGCTTCATGTGTACCGACTGCTAATTCTGTAGGGAGGTGTTCGTGGATGCAAAGTCGGAGATAAAGAAATAGAGGACATTAAAGGCATACTATACTTTAGATATTTAGAAAAAGCTGGTGTTAATACAGAGCCTATGCTGTGTATTCGCACATCATTCTTTTCAGCGCACACACAGTAAGAACAGGTAGCGGATTGTGAAGAGATATTCACTGATTTTGACAAAGTGATTTCTCAACAATCATTCTCCAGAATGACCTAGTATGCCTTTAAATACAGTACAGGTAGCGTAGTCTAGTCTGGTCTAGCCTATCCTATCTATAGTATAATATCACGTAAAAAAAAACGTAAAATAAAGCTTACAGTAATATCTGAAAACAACAAGTTTGTGTGAGGCGCGTTGGACTTACCGGTAACTGTTTCTCCAGGCAGTTGTTGAAGTTTTTGATTTGGTTGGGCTTCAGCTTCTTGAGGGGGATTCTCGTTTCACCGATGAACTCGTTGTGTCGGAATTTGTCCTCGTCACACACCGAAATCCTGAGAGGGTTAGAACAAGGCAAAGCTGGTTTATTTCTTTAGCGCAGTTCAGGCACAAGGCCATTCAAAGTGCTTTACAGGGGCATAAAATACATCAAGATTAGACATTGGGAATTGCATTTAAGAGATAGTAAAAACAAAGAACAAATACAGGCAGACAAATTGCCAGATGTTTTTTTATTTCTCGTGCACTAAATTTTTTTTTCGTCAATCTTAAAAAAAATTCTCATGTACGGATTGCATTTAAAAGACAATAAGATAAAAATAAAAATAAATGGATATATGAGTTAAATGTGGTATCTAAGGTTAAGGTCCTGTTGCTGAGAAGAGGCCTTAAACTATATATATATAATTTTCCAACCTGGAGCCTATCATCGTCCCATCAAAGGCGAATCAATTCTCACCAAATCCTCACTTGACTGAAGAGCGTTTTACTCCCACTGACTCTCTAAGCCTGGCAGCTCTGAAAAAAAACCTTCTGGTACTTCTAGCGCTGAAAGAGCTCATAAGATTTTTTTTTGTCAGACCCAATCAGTAAGACAGAAAATGTGACAAAAAAAAAAGCCTTTAGGAAGCACACCGCTATGTGACGATCAAAAGAGTCAAATGTGCTAAAGAGACGGGAAACTCTGCATGAGAAGAAGTTGGTAGGATTCCTCAGATGATTTGAAAAAAGGCATTTGTTCCCGGTCATGTCAAAATCGTTTTAAAACCAAAATCCTAACTGGAGATTTAACATATCCTGCTGTGCTGTATTTTTTTTCATTATGGATTTTGAGAAAACATTTAAATGTTGAGAATAAAGGCGACGGTTCAAGACTGTGGTGAAGTTGGAAAGATTTTGACAGAATCAAACTTCCAGGATCAATAACTCATAAGCAAAACTTTACTAAAACACAAACGATGCATATTTGCTACAACCTCATTTTTACTGAAACCAGCCGTCTTTTAAGCTTGACTAATAACTGCACTGCACTGTATCAATCAGAGTGACGGTTTTGAAAAATGTTCTCTTCGGTGTTGCTCTTTGTAGACGGTCCCTGTGCCCTCGTCTCACAGCCCGCTGCACATAGAGAGCAATGTTATTAGTGGAGCTTGCATCGTTTGTGTTTTAAAAAACGTTTTGTTTATTATTTATTGATACCAGAAGTTCGAATCTCTCAATATCTTTCTAACTTTACCGCAGTCTGGAACTGTTGTGTTTAATTTGCATCTAAAAATAGTTGATTCTCAAAGTGCATTATGGGAAAAAAACGTCCTTCTCATTTTTGTCCCTCTCCCTTGGCCCCAATACTCTTCAGTAGCTCTTCTCATTTAGCACAGCTTGAATAACATTACGCCAGTGGTGCATGATACAGTCGGCCTGTTTACTCATTTTTTGATATGTTCCCATTTTCTAAGATATCTCTCTCTTTGTATGCACCAAACACATTCACACAGCACACATCCTCTCCTCAATGCATGACAACATCCTTTGAAACCAATCTGTGTACGCTTGCCAGCGTATTCCTCGATCAATAAAAAAAGAAGATTTGTTATATTACAAAATGTAACTGCTTACAAAAGATAATGACTCGTGGTTAAATGAACGGCGGCTCTTGATTCAGGACAAAGACTCAAGTATTGCACACTAGAGCTGCAAGATTCTTGCTAAAATGTAGATCACAATTTTAGATTATAAATTCTCTCAGACAATTCTTTCTTTTTTTCAACATAAACATTTACTGACACTTTAAACACAACATATAAATGCCGGACTTCAACTTAAAAGTTCATCCATCCATCCATCCTGTCTGAGCTTCAGTCTTACTTTGCCAGACCTGATATCTATATTCCTCTCTGCCGTTTCATTTAACATATAATAATGAATGCCAATTATTGGTGTGGGACAGCTCTGGGCAAGGCTCTCGGTGGAAATATGTCTTGAATAAATGCAGTCGCTGTGCAAGCACTTAGAGCGTTGGCACGGCATGCTTCACTCTCCTGACTGCATTGGGCTCATGTAGTGGAATACTGTCGCTTTCAAGTGTTTTATTCCGCCCCTCTGCATAATCAGTCGCCATATGGAGAATAACATGGAGCCTTTCTGCACATAATGGCTATGGAGTAATATGTATTAGCGATGTAGCTTGTAGCGGTGGTTTGAGGCTTAATCAGAATATCAATGAAACTTGGACTGATAAGAAATAAATCACATGCTCACATGCAGAGGTGGTGATGAAGCCACATTTCAATTTAAACAGAAAAGGAAATTAATTGTGTTGTCAAGGAATGTGGGGGCTTTTCTAATAAGATTGTTCCAGGACATTTTTTTTTTTTCTTTGCATGTTGTAGACATTTGTCTTTCAGATTACATATCTGAGAAGGTGTTTTATAATCATTCCTTATTATTATGGGAATTGAATTGAAAATGTTTTTATTTCGAAACAAGTAAATAATAAAAAAGCAATAATAAACAATAAAATAAATGAAACAAGTGGACAGTTACAATAAAGTAATATTTACACACAATGAAAACCACAAATGAAAATAAACTGTCTTACACTTGCTTTACCTGTTCGAAAAGGGGTGAGAAGAAGAAAATGTATTTAATCTCACCCCTTCTCCCTGATTTATATATCTATAATGACTATTGGCTTCCTTATTAATGATATAATAATAATTGAAAAATAATAATACATATTAACATATATTAGTTTTTACACAAATTTTATACAATTTGTTACCAATTGCATATTTATCTAATAATATCCCCGTGTTTATCTAATAATATTGTCAAGTAATCTTATAATAATAATAATAATAATAATAATAATAATAATAATAATAATGATAATAATAATAATAATATCTAATTAAACATTCAATATTATATAAATACCGTCAAATATATACAAATATACATACATGTAAACATATACACTATGTTAAACACCTTCTTCATCCCTGTACCTTGTGAAAATCAATTCTTTGTATTTTATTTTTGTAAGGGGTTAATGTTTTTCATTATGTAACCATGATCCAAAATAAGCTGATACATGACGTGTCGTGTGCTGGGATCGCCATGGCCAGAAGTGACCTGGGGCCTCTTTCAATTTTGATTTTTAAAGTTGTTTTATTTAATTCAATATTTTCATTTAAACATTCCTCCTTTCCCTTCGTAAATCACAATCAATACTAAATACTTTAACTTAATTTCACCCCATAATTCCTATAAATAGTCATAGAACCCCTAAATGAATATTCATTCATAAATATGCGAAAAAAACGAAAAGCGAAATTTTAAATCAGGTGGTAATCACTAAGTGGAAAAAAAAATATATTATTTTAGCCACTAGTGGAATTACAAACCAAAAAGGCCAGAGAGTGCAATTGTGTTAATCTCTCATCACAGTTCCAAATTAAAAAATACCTGAAAGTTGATCCAAAAACCTCTTCATCCCACTACACGGGAGGGAGAACACTACCCCCAATATGAATGGACATTATAGGAATCCCTACTTCTTCTCTGAGGGAAGGTAACTATTGTGGGCACCTGATTACTCATAAGTAATTAGTATTTATTTTTTTAAAATGAGTAGAAAGAGACATGGAATTTTAATTATTTTTTTATTATCCCCCCCCCCAAAAAAAAAAACTCACTTTCGGGGCGTTACTTACCTGCTCCACGGGCTGGGGTCTGCATCCAGCGTGTCCAGTTCCTCCACCAGCGCGAGTGGGTGCTCCACCACGGTTGGGTGCCTCCACCAGCGGCGGTGTGGGTGTCCACCAGCGCGGGGTGCTCACACCGGTCTCCACCACGGCGGTGTGTGCTCCACCACGGCGGAGTGGGTTCCAAGGCGGTGTGGGTGCCTCCACCAGCGGCGGGTGGGTGCTCCACCAGCGGAACCGGCCACAACCGAGTCCTCACGGACATTCTCAGCTGCACGGAGATTGCAGCTTGAGAATGTTGCGAGGGAGCTGCAGGGCATCAGGGATGTATTGTCAGCCATAAACCAAACATGCAACAATTTCTTAACAAATAAAATAAAATAAATGCTACAATACCTTTTTTTTTACATGCACCATCACAGCCAAACGCTGGCGCACAGCGGCCACATTTGGCTCAAAAGCCTGGGGGTATGGGTCGGGGTCAGGGGCAACCCCACCATCTGCGTCAGGAGGGAGACGCACACCTCTTTGTTGTGCCAAATTGTGCAAGACTGCACAGGCCCGAACTATCCTGCACACCTTAACGGGGTTGTAGGATAGTCTCCCTCCTGACGCATCGAGGCAACGCCACCTGCCCTTGAGGAGGCCGATCGTGCGTTCTATAATAGCCGCGTTTGGCTGTGGCGACGTTGTACCGCCTTTCGTCCTCAGTTTGAGGGTTTTGGAAAGGGGTCAGCAGCCACTGTGTGAGGGGATAGCACTGTCTCCTGCAACGTTAGGAAAGGTTAGACACTGAGTATACCAAAATGTAGTTTTTTACACATACATTAATCAGGCTTACCTAGAAGCCAGCCATCACACACAGCCCCCGCTTCAAGTCTCTGTCCAACACTGCTATGTCGCAGAATGAATGAATCATGGGTTGACCCAGGCCACCGAGCCACTACATTTGTAATCATCATGTCCATCACAAATGATTTGGACATTCATTGAATGAAAATGCTTTCTATTGACAAAAACATTTTCATCCACACTTGGCGCCCTTATAGCAACATCGTGCAGTCAATAGCACCGATTACATTTGGGAAACCGGACATTGCTGCAAATTGGCTTTTTATTTGCCTGTTCACCCACCGTGTAAGGAAATTGAATATACAGATGTGTCAAACCTATAATTCCTCCTAACACGTCTGGCATAACACGGCTGAGGGTTGGTGGAAATACCCGACCTGTCGGCCAGTTCCCTCTGAAAAGTGCCGGTTGCCAGAAATCCTAAGGTCGAGAGCACTTGAGCGGGACTGGCACGGCGTTGCTCCGCGCGTGCTCCTCTGTAGAGCCGGGCCCAACGCCGCACAGAGGTTCAGGAGGACTGCTCTTGGCAGTCGGTAGCGGCTCATGAGCCATTGATCGTTTCTGGAAAACGGGTGTCATGGTCGTGGAGACCCTCTCCCTCCGGATCCTTCTTTGTGCAGATCTTCCAGTAATGATAAATAAGCCATTTCGGTAATTGGCATTGGAATTGCATGCCTTTATACCCATCCAGCTAATTGCATCAAAACAGATACAGGTGTGGACCTAATGATGGACTTAATTGTTGACAAATATTTCCAGCAACACACCGGGATGATGATTATAATAAAAATAATACTTTGCGTTGTCAAAACATTTCATTTATTTATTTTTATTTCAGCAAGTACTTGCCACGCGTTGGACCTGCTTAAAAACAAAACCATTAAAAAACAGGCTTGGCCGTAAAAAAGAAATATGTAAAACATCATATTAAAACTCTGCGCTCCTATTTCAGAAGGAGTCAAAAACAGCATCACACATTGTTTGCCCTTTCACGTTTTTTATTCATGAGAAAAACATCCATAAAGTGAAAATAGTTGAATGAACGAAAAATACAAATACATAGATTTTACACTATTTTACAATTTGGAAAATAATATTCTTCTGGATATGGGACAGAAAAGTTTAGTTTGGTGCTCAGTTCGATCTTCAGAAACCTAAAAGCAGGTTATTCTTTAATTATTTTGAATATAGGTTTTAAAGTAGATCTGTTTTAAATGTGACTCATATATGTCCGTTTGTAGGCTATTAAATATTAGAATCAGTTTTTTGTATCACTCCATGGAAAAATCGGTCGGGCATATTAATTGTAAGAAGGCTTTATCCGTTTTGCAAAGGAACTCGATGTATGACATGCATGCATGGTTAATCGATTAATTTTACACAGACACATTCGTTCTGTCTTCATTCATCTGCTGGTCGTTCCCTTTCCCACTTTTTGTGTCGGTTTATTGTGGTGGACACCCCTCTCCCCAGTAACTTTTGTAAATCCAAAGTTGTAGTGGCGCCACCTTGTGGTACACCGTTGAAAAGGGCCCCGGTCAGAACATACTGCCATGCCCCAGCTGGGATAAACAAACAAGCTCTCAGAGACATTAGTCAATCATTAGTTGTAACGCACAAACTCATGTCTGTATGCACCATGTAAGATTGAATAAAACACGGACCAAGGACGGGAGAGAATTCAGAGTCGGTAAAGAGATGACAACATGACAACCTGTTGCAAACCGCTCTCCTTGTCCATGGCAAGTAACATGATCATTTGGTCTCACTCTATCATTGTGTCTGTCTCATTTGTCTGGTTGAACTAACCTGGGTTTCTTGTCTTACAAGCAAGTTTGATAAACCTAACAATTTTAAACTGGTTAATGTTTGGACATTCCTTGATCTCCCCGCGCAAACTGTTCCATAGTCTTACACCACATATTGGAATGCAAAACATTTTCCTGGTCGTACGGACGCTGTTCACTTTGAAATTTAATTTTCCCCTTAAATTATAACCCCCCCTCACGATCACTGAATAGTTTTTGTATGTTTAAGGGTAATATGTTGATTTTAGCCTTAAACATTATCTGTGCAGTTTTAAATTCCACCAGATCTGTGAATTTTAATAATTTTGACCGTATGAATAATGGGTTAGTATGATCCAGATATCTCACATTGTGAATAATGCGGATTGCTTTTTTTTGGAGAATAGTAAGTGAATGTAATGACGTTTTGTACGTGTTGCCCCACACTTCTGTACAGTAACTGAGGTATGGTAAGACTAGTGAACAGTAGAGAATACGGAGTGATTTTTGATCTAGAACCTGTTTTACTTTGTTTAATACATAAATGCTTCTTGATAGTTTTGATTGTACGTGTATAATGATGTGATTTCCAACTGAATCTATCATCTATTATAACCCCAAGAAATTTATTTTCGTAAACTCTTTCAATTTCAACTCCATTTATATTGATATTTATTTGCGTGTTCATTCTATAGTTACCAAATAACATTAATCAATGCTGTAACAATATAAGACAAGGTTAACCTAACACAATGAGACTTGAGAGTTTTTTTTATTCATATGTAAAGCTCTCATTTGTAAGCAACCACATTATATTTCCTCTATGTAGGGTTTGAATATAAAGGATCTTGCCATACCCGTTCTAGTAAGCTGAGGATGGAATGCCTTTTCAATAAGTCATCCACATTCAAAAAGCAATTTAAAAATTCCTCCTCTTCACACTTCTGGTATATTTAAAGCTATGATTTCTGAATTCAACAAATCTCGCTGTAACTGTAATTTCATGATCTTTAAGTATGTTATCCTACATTTATAGTTATTTATTTTATCCTTTTAATCCTTTTTTTAATTGATGTGCTATTCTTGTTGGTGTGTGTGTGTGTGTGTGTGTGTGTGTGTGTGTGTGTGTGTGTGTGCTGACTTTTGCTCGCCGTCAATGTGAACGAGGGCAACATCAGTGTCTGTCGAGTTGGAATAAAGGTCATTGAATTGAACACTGTTCAACATTTTCTCCACCAGCTGTTGAATGCATCACACACTACTTTCGAAAAACTAAGAAATGTGAGGTCTTGAAGATAATTGCATTCTAAATAATTAAAAATGGTGCCATCACATTTTGTCCTATATGACATTGAAAGCATTTTACGATGAGTTGATTGAGTCCTTGTGCGCATACCTCAGCCATTAATCCTATAAGGATTATCATGCATAAATGGATGAGCATCCAATTTGACAGCACTTGTCGAAAAAGCGCTTACAGCTTTTTGATGCTGTAATGTTCATTATAACCCACAACACCATAGTGTTAGCTCCTTTATAAGAGGCTTACCAGAAGTGGTGCTCCATCCACTATATCCTATATAATAGACACATGATGGGATCCTGTATGGTGAGCAGTATAATATCCGTCAGTCTGCCTTAGGGCAGCTCTGGCTACTATCGTAGTTTACCACCACCGGTATGACTGTTTGTGAATGAATGGAACCTGGAACCCTGTAAAGCGCTTTGAGTGTGATTAAAAGAGCTATAGAAATCTGATCCATTATTATTATTATTATTATTATTATTATTATTATTATTATTATTATTATTATTATTATTATTATTATTATTATTATTATTATTATTATTATTGTGGTTGTTGTTGTTGTTATTTATTATTATTATTATTATTATTATTATTATTATTATTATAACTATCGTAATTTTGCATAATCACTGTGTTGATAGTTTTATACTACTCATAAAAATGTTAGCAGAATACATGCTACTAATATTTTCACTCCTTTTTGGATATTTTTGATAACATTATAGATAATACATCTTACATAAAACTCAAACTCAAAGGGTGTAACACTAACACTCATACAAATACCCAACAGTGAAAGTACAATGGTGGTATGTGATGTTTTAAAGAAGGTAAAGCTACAATATGGTACAAGGTCACTGAGACCTCACAATATGTAAGGTCACAGTAACCTTTGACCACCATATACCGTTCAATTCATCTTTGAGGTAGAGTCGATATTTGTTCAAACTTTGAAGAACATTCCTTGAAGCGTTCTTGAGATACTGATGTTTTTGAAATGGTTTGTAAAATAGTTTTCATAGAGCAATGCTATTTGACAGTTTCTCTTCTTTCTGTCTCCATGAGGTAAATCCATCCGTTCAGACAGAAAATGAGTGGCGTTTTTATTTATCCTGAGTATTCCCCAACTATCACAATTCAAGGTGTGTTTGTGTGTTTGTGTGTGTGTGTGTGTGTGTGTGTGTGTGTGTGTGTGTGTGTGTGTGTGTGTGTGTGTGTGTGTGTGTGTGTGTGTGCGTGTGAGTTATCCCCTGATAGAAATCCTTTGTTTGTGTCATCTCCTAACCAAACAGCAGCTTTTATTTTGGCGAGATGACTTCCTGTTGTGTTGGTTATTTGTACTTCACTACAACACCTGAGAATAGACTAAAAAAACCTGGAACTGAAAACCTCTCACAACAATGATAAACATGAGTCTGTTATGCAATGGGAGTGTTACTCACTGTTCTTTGCTAGTTTATTTTTGACCAAAGTGGAAACACTGTGGGGAAAATACATTATGTAATTACGTGTGTAATCGGTACAGTGTACAATGTATCACAATAATAGGTGGGCCATATGCAATGTGCTATGTGAATGTGTCATTGTTACACAGTTAATTTTTCTGACATGTTCTTGTATTTGGGACTTTCTGTGAGTGCTGGGCGCTTAGAATTTCACCCGACAGTCTTTTCTATTGCTATTTCATACTGAGAAAAAAATCGAATGTTGGATTTTTCAGAGTGGCAATGATATGTTAAGGGGTTCTTAGGCATTTTTTAGGTATGGTCGTCTGTTTGAAGGAAGGATTGCTATTAGTTTTAATATGGATAATCAAGTGACGCTTCATCCAGTGTTTCCTATGCACTTTAATTGACACACAATAGTTCAATGGTGAGCAATACATGGATCATGGTCATTTTGCATCATCACTCAGGGTTTATAGTTTTGTACAACCCATAATATTGTGTTATATTAGCAGAATAAAGTGTACTAATTTACTAATGTACAGTTTACGGTATATCCCAATGATAGGCCGTATGCTTAAAGGGACTTTATGAGTTCTGGCTCATGTGAATGTGTCACACAATATTTAATTGGTCTTACTCGTAGTTGTTGTTGGGACTTTCTATGAGCGCTGGGTGGTGAGAGAGACAGAGAGAGAGAGAGAGAGAGAGAGAGAGAGAGAGAGAGAGAGAGAGAGAGAGACAGAGAGAGAGAGAGAGAGATATGCAGCAGGGACTTGGCTTTATCATACATCGTCAAACTCAAGATATTTGTAATTTTTTGTGGAATTTCCTTATTTGAGGGACTGCCATTCAAGTTTGTTCACCTCTACATACTTTTTCCTGCATGCTCTATTTTTGAGAATGCAGGAAATTATTTATTTCCTTTCTACATTTTCCATCCATCTCTCCATTGTGGGTTCACACACAGGCCATGCAGTTGAAGGTACCTGAGTGTTTTGCGGACCATATCCTCGTCTGTGATGCCGTAGTATGTCAGCGTCTCGCTCCACACGGGGTTGAGTGTGTTGTGCAGGGTCTTGGTTCGAAGTTTATTGGCCTGAAAGAAAAAAAGAGGGAGAAAACGTTGGCCTTTTGACAGTATGGGATGTCGTCTTGATTAACACACTACTAGATTTAAAAATGTCTGTTTTCGTCTAATGATCATGCTGTACATATTTAATTTTTATATTCACTACTTTTTACAACAAGTTTTGTTGTGTTTCTTTCTTTCTTATGTGTTCTCTTCACTTGTGTTTTTTCTTCTGCTATTGTATTGATGAGAGTCGAATAAGGTGGCCTAAGAATTTCATTGCCAATGACTGTGCTGCAATCGTTAATGTGCATATGACAAACAAACATCCCGAGTCTCCCTCCTATAGCCATGTCAGTTTCATTTAAAATGCTGCCAGAATTTCATAAACTTCCCTAAAAAAATGCACAAATCCATCTCTGCCTCGGTGAGAATTTGTCAATGTATTGATATCTGTCAGCACCCACCAGCAAACACACAGGCTCACTGCTGCATATTGGACGCTGTCGGGGGAGTGTAGAAATGAACAGCCAGCTGCATTGAAGCGACAGGCCTAATCAAAGCGGTGCAGTCAATAACGCTGAATGCACTGAAGTTGTGCGATAGTTACAATCGCTCGGTTCCGGCTCTGTGTGTTTCTGTGTCTGTCAGCACATTTTGGCTGGAGGAAACAATGTTCCAGTCAGGCAAGAAAAAAGAAAAAAGGAAACATTAACATATTTGTGTTTGAGCCAGAGGCAACATGAAATTCAAAACACAACCCAGAAGAAAATCCCTTTTTACACATGCGTACAATATATCTCAAGGCGAGACCCTCCAGGCAAAACAATTGATTTTTGAAGCATTGGTCTTCTTACATGCTAGTAAAGGCTTCATTTGCAACGCCTCCATGAACAAAAATAATCACTCAATTACAAAACTGGCCAATGCAATGCCCCCAAATATCAAGATAGGCGGAGAACTAAACTTATTTGCTGTCGTCAGGCAGACAATAGACTGCAACCTAATTTTTACTGAAACATGACGTCCTCTAAGCTCCACTAATAACTGCACTGCACTGTGTAAGAGTGGAGCTATTGACTGTTCCACTCTTGGGTGTTGCTCTTATTAGACTTTCCCTAAACGCTCGTCTCACAGCCTGATGCACAACCTTACCGCAATCTTGAACTGTCCAGTTTAATCACAAGACATTTTGACTTATATAAGTGTATAATGAAAAAAGAAAACTCCCTTATCGAAGTGGCCTTAATGCTCTTCTGTACTTACCACATTCAGGAAAATGTCAACTTATGTCTTAAAAGAAAGGCAGGTATAGTTATACCTCAATATGTAAAGTGAAGTAAAATCTATCAAAACGAAACCAATTTACAAAACCTTAAAAGGGTATTCTTCAAAGTCTGCTCACCCCCCACAGGTCTTGGGGAATACCACTAATCCCATTATGGAAAAAACAAGTTGCATACATCTGTGGCTCCAAATCAAGCTCAATACATTCTGATAAATTGCCTCAAGTGATGTCACTCACTTCAACTCGAGTGTTTGTAAGGTTTAAAGCCAATAACAATCTCTCTATATATTCAATGCCCATGAAATGAAGACACAACTACATTTATATTGTGTTGGCAAAAACACCAGTGCGCGGTTTGGTTATCCAGAATTGCATCGATAAATATCAAAGGAGACATCAGGACTGTTACAAACGCATTTCCATTGACTAACTTTTGACAGAGTTGAATCAATTGCAATCTAGCGAGGTGATGAGAACCACTGTGACAAGCGACACGGCTTCTATAAGCATGTAATATCTTGTTGGGAAATCCTCAGAGCCCACAGAGAAACAAACTGTACTGTGTGGAAAGTCATGGGTTAAGACATTCTGCTGAATTTTAATCAATTAGCTGTTGTGATTATCTGCAAGTCTGGTGGCGGGGTTCCACGTAATAAGCCTCTCGCTGATTGTTTTCTCCCTCAATCAGCGGTTGATCCACACACAGGAAGGGTTATAGACACACACACACACACGTACACACACCTCAGGCACACACACAGGAAGGGTTATATACACACACACACACACACACACACACACACATACACCTCACACACACACTCCCGCACAGACGCACACACACACATACACACACATAGACGCATGTATGCAGGCAGACGCACTCACGCACGCACACGCGCACACACACACACACACACACACACACACACACACACACACACACACACACACACACACACACACACACACACACACACACACACACACACACACACACACACACACACACACACACACACACACACACACACACACACACAGACCATTTAAAATGATGTTTTAAGGCTGATAAACACATTTTGTATTAAAATGCAAATAACATTTTCTTATTCTGTAACTTAATTCAAGATTGGATGCCATTAATTAATTATTCATTTATGTCTGCACTTAATTACACATTTCTCCAGGTTTTCTTGTCAGAGTACAAAAACTATGAAAAAGGATTTACAATAGTGAAGATTAGCCTAATAGGTCGGTGCACTCAAGTTCTAATTAAAATTCAACTGGTAACATGTTTGGTAGTTAAAAAAAAATAGCATTAGAAACAGGGCAACAGGTTCAGATGAGATTAATGTTGGTTGAGTTAAAGGTGCACTACGCAGTTTCTTTTTTTTTTTTTTTTTTTTTTTTTTTTAACAATATATTTATTGGCTTTTCTTATTTTCAACACAAACAATACAAAGAAGCACCACACATATACAAACAATACTTACAAACAAACAAAAACAAATACAAAGTACAGCTCAAGTCAACAAAGATTAGGTTGAGGCCACAGGAAACAGTTCACATTTCAGGCCGATCAAAAGTCACCGTTCACAAGTTCAAGTTTAGGAGACTCCTTGTGCAATAATCAAAGAATAGTCCGGTCCAAGATAGTTCAAATAGGGCTGCCAGATTTTGTAGAACTGGTCCACTTTGTGATGTATAATATTTGTGAGATATTCTAAAGGAATCAACTCCAGTAAAATCTTCCACCAGCCATTAACAGAGGGGCTCTTATCATGAATCCACTGTAACAATATATTTTTTCTAGCAGCAAAAGTTAGAATGTTGTATAATCTTTTGCCAGATTTAGAGGGTATACTTCTACTTGGTAGACCTAATAGCAAACACAATGGATCCATTTCTAATTCCATACCAAATATTTTTTCAATTTCACTTAAAATGTCAGACCAATATTTCCGTAATTTATGACATGACCATAGACAATGAGTTAGGGTACCTATTTCTATTTTACATTTAAGACACAGAGGAGAAAGTGCTGGGTTGAAAGAATGCCTGCGATTAGGAGATATATGAATCCTATGTATTATTTTTAACTGGATTGCTTTTGCCCGAGTACAGATGGAAATCTTTTTAGCAAAACTCCAAATATCCACCCATGTCTCGTCATCAATATTAACAGATAATTCCTTCTCCCACACACCCTTGATCCTCTGTGTGTCAGTAGTAGAGGTACCAGCTATTACACCATAAAGCAGACTAACAGACACCTTCCCTGGAGGTTGAAACAGCACTTTCTCAACAGCAGAAATCTCAGGGTGTTCAATAAGGGTTGTACTCTTAGTAATATAATGCCTTATTTGTAAGAAACGGAAAAAATCTTGTTTTGGAAGTTGGTATTTCTTTATCAATTGATCAAATGACATTAAACCCTTATCTGAAAACAAGTCTCCGAGTTTGGTTATGCCTTTGTCATGCCATTGCCGAAAGAATGAGTCCATCATTCCCGGTGAAAAATCAAGATTATTATTTATTGGAGTAAACATGGAAGTCAATTTGAGCCTCCCTTCTAGACGACGGGCTGATCGCCAAGCCTTCAGAGCATTTATTGTTATTGGATTGGTACAGTTATCTCTTATGTTCTTAAAATTCTTAAAGAATAACAAATCTTGTAATTTACATTTTGACAAAGATGATTCAATGTCTAGCCAAATAGAAGATGTCGAATTTTTTAACCACTCGGATATAAACCTCAAATGAGCACTAAGCTGATATATTTTAACGTTTGGCAAATCAAGGCCACCCATGGAACTTGGCAGCTGCAAAACTGCCATTTTTAATCTAGGTCTGCGTTTACTCCAAATAAATGAACTGAGCCAGCTATTCAAATCTTTCAAGGCCCTATTCGAAAACAGTATAGGAATCATTTGAACGGGATAAAGTAATCTGGGTAACACATTCATTTTAATCAGAGCTATTCTTCCTAACCAAGAAACAGGGAGTGAGTTCCAACGTTCTAGATCTTGTCTTATTTTCCCAAATAATGGGACAAAGTTGGATTTGTACATCTGACTAAATGATGGGGTGATAAAAATACCTAAATAGATAAAACCAGAGGGCGACCATTTGAAAGGAAAGGGTGGTATAGTATTAGGTATCGTTTTAAGACTACCCAAGGGCATAGCCTCTGATTTGTTTAAGTTAATCTTATATCCAGAAAATTTACTAAATACGTTAATCATCTTAAGGAGGGCCGGGACTGAGGTCTCAGGGTGACATAAAAACACAAGGACGTCATCAGCATACAGAGTTATTTTATGACATATTTCCCCAATCTGTAAGCCACATATAGAGGGCTCCATTCTAATGGCCACAGCTAGTGGCTCTATGGCCAGGGCAAACAGGAGAGGAGACAAGGGACAACCCTGTCTTGTACCTCTATGTGTAGGAAAGCATTTTGATCTTAACCCATTAGTTAAAACTGCAGTTTGAGGGTCACTGTATAGAATTCTAACCCATTTTATAAAATTACTACCAAGTCCAAATTTTTCTAATGTGTAAAATAAGAATGACCATTCAACTCGGTCAAACGCTTTCTCCGCGTCCAGAGAAAGCACAAGACCGGCCATGGATTTTTGTTCAAAGGCCTGGATAACATTGAAAAGACGTCTAATATTATCAGTTGAATTCCTGCCTTTTATAAAACCAGTTTGGTCTTCTTTAATTAGGGTGGGCAAAATGTCCTCTAGACGAGTGGCTAGTATTTTAGAAAGCAACTTTCGATCTACATTCAAGAGGGCTATGGGTCTATAGGAGGAACAGGATTCAGAACACTTCCCTTTTTTCAATAAAAGTGATATGTTAGCCTCCTTAAGAGTTTGTGGTAACTCTGTAGTTGAAAACGAATCATTAAACATTTGAAGTAGTGGTCCTATAAGCAGGTCTTTAAACTCTTTGTAATATTCGGAACCGAACCCGTCGGGCCCTGGTGATTTCCCACTCTGGAGGTTTTTAATAGCATTCAATACTTCATCTCTAGTGATTGGACCATCTAGGAAACATTTTTGTTCTTCTGATATTGTTGGGAGATCGATCTGTGTAAAAAAGCCTTCCATTAGTAGAGGTGCATCATTCGTCTGTTCTGAGGCGTATAAATTTGTATAGTATTCCTTAAAGCAGTCATTTATCAATTTATTTTCATGCACTCTAATGCCATCGTCCTTCATAATTGCTGCTATAGACTGGGATTCTACTCTTTTTTTAGCTAGGTATGCAAGACACTTCCCTGGTTTGTCACCGTGCTCATAAAACCTCTGCTTTGTATATCTAATGTTTTTTTCTGCCTCTTTAGTAAGGTGACAATTTATAGCTGATCTGAGAGCAGATATTTCTTTCCACAAAATAGGAGTTGGCGAACTAATATAAGCTTTTTCTTTAACTGATAATTTAGCCTCTAGAGATCTTTGCTTCTCTAAGTTTTGGCGCCTCTTAGTGGCAGAAAATGATATGATCAGACCTCTTGCATATGCTTTGCAGGTCTCCCATAAAAGTGAGGGATTATCTGTTGATTGTGAATTAATAGAAAGAAAAGATTTAAATTCAGTGGAAAAGTAGGATGTAAAAGTATTATCTTTAAGAATAACAGTGTTAAGTCGCCATTGTCGAGACTGATATGACGAAACTGGAAGTTTTATATCCATAACCACACTTGCATGATCAGATATAACAATATTACCTATGTGACAGGTTAAAACTAACTGCAATTGAGCTCTTGGCAGAAAAAAATAGTCAATTCTGGTCTGACAACCATGAGGTGCAGAAAAGAAGGTATATTCTTTGTTAGCAGGGTGGAGACTTCTCCAAACATCATCAAATCCAAGATCGTTACAAATTGCAGTGAGGGCTTTTGCTTGGGGAGAAGGAGCTTTAGCACTATGAGGAAACCTATCTATGAGTGGATTTAACATACAATTAAAATCACCACCCACAATTACTGTATCAGCTCTCATTTCTGCAAGGTCCACAAACACTTTAGTGATAAAGTCTAATGGATGAGCAGGTGGATAATAAACATTCATTATTAAAATATCTTGTCCTTGTAAACTACCTTTAACTATAACATAACGACCATTTTTATCTTTAAGGCATTTCACCATTTTAAAGGGCAAAGTACGTCTAATAAGTATAGCAACACCCCTGCTTCTGGTTGTAAAAGACGAAAAATATACTTGTCCAAACATACCCTGTTGTAATTTTAAATGCTCTGTGTCATCAAGGTGGGTTTCTTGCACCAGTGCAATATCTATATTTTCCCTTTTTAAGAAGGTAAGTACTTTTCTACGTTTTATGGGGTTATGAATCCCTCGTATATTCCATGTGCAAACCCGTAGCTTATTTGACATTACTTCAAATTCCTATTGTAATACCTTGGCACACTCCCTTTAAAAAACTGAAAAATAAAAAAGACTGAGCTGCATAGAAACGGTAAAACAAGTACAAAAACACAACACATACAGAACAAACCCCATAAAGAAAGGGGGAAATCCCTACTAAACATAAAGGGAATAACGATCCTTCTTTTGCTCGCAGCCAAAAGCCGACAGCTCCACCTTGCGCAATCTCGCGCCTAACCATAGAATAAACGCAAGTCCCACTCCTCACACAGTGATATAACTTTAGTCCACATTGTGCGTTATAAAGAAATAAAATAAAAATATCGATAACACGGCCACATGAGTACTTACATACTGTTATATCAGTCCAATAATCAGAGCGTAGGACGGAAAAAGAGAACACTTTTCCTTCAGAATGATGAAGAGCCTGTCATTTTAACCGAGAGAGTCCACAAACGCCGCAGCAGCCTCCGGTGTGTCAAACCTCTTCTCCGTCCCGTTGACCGTCCACTTCAGCGTGGCGGGGTAGATCAATGCGTAGACGATACCCATCTTCTTCAGTCGCTCTTTCACGGAATCAAATGCCTTGCGCTTCCTGACCACTGCTGCCGAGTAGTCGTTGAAGAAAGAGATGCGTGGTCCAGTGCGCGCGGGTTGGTCCGGGTCCGCTCCGAGACGGCGGGCTGCATTCATGACTTGTTGCTTGTCGCTGAAGTTGTGGAACTTTAGAATTATGGGTCTTGGTCGTTGGTTGGAGCCGGGCTTGGGCGCCAGGGAGCGGTGCGCGCGGTCCAGTTTAACCCGTCCTCCTTTGGATGTCAGTTTAAGATAGTCAGGTATCCACTTTTCCATGTAACGCACAGGATCAGCTCCCTCCGTACCTTCAGCCAGTCCCACAACCCGAATATTACATCTGCGCCCACGATTATCCAAGTCATCAATGTGCTCCAACATGCCGCTCACTTGTTTTTCCAGACTTGTGACTTTGGCCTGCAACGACTCCGTTGTGGTTTCTATGCCAGCAATTCTATCTTCCGCCTCGCCGACTCGGGTTCCCAGAACCTGAATTTGGGTTGTTTGGTCTTTTATAGCCGCAAGCACCGTGTTTATCTTAGCGTCGATGACTTTGGTGATGTTTTCTGATAGTTTATCCATTGCTTGGAAAATATCTGTGTCAGTGCTGCTGCAGCTAGCATCTTCACCCTCGGCCATTTCCACGGCGTTGGCTTCCCCGCTCTGCTCCGTGAGCTTCTTTTTCGGCCTGGATCTGGTCATGTCGTCGTTTTTTTTAAAGAAATAGTTGTCCAAACTCATTACAGAGTTACTCCCACCGCCAAAAATGACAATTATGCAACGCAAATGTGTAAAGTAATCGGATAACTGAAAAGTATCACCGGAGCCTCCTGGAACAACGTGCTTCCTCTACGACGCCATCTTAAACCCCCTCGCACTACGCAGTTTCAAGGGAGTAACATACATTCAAAGAGCCTGCAGTTTATTTACAAAACATACTTACTCTACATGTATTTATTAATATTGAATGATTATATCATTATAAATCAAAACTAAATTATTTTGAGGAAACTTGAACCAAATACTAGAACATGTTTGTAATCCAAACTGTGGGCCCTGCTGTTGTAAACAACAACAGTGAGACAGTAACTTTTAAGGAAGCTTTCTAACTTCAAACAGTGTTCCAGGGATCACATTTTCCTGTGAGGAAAGTTTGTTATTCAGTTATGAGAATAAACCTTAAAAAATGTTCACGCCTCTGACACACCCATAGTTACATAGTGCACCTTTTAAATAAATATAAACTCTTAAATCAGTAATCTGAGTTATTTAGGAGAAAACAGTAAAGTCAGTTTAGTCAAAACCTTGGTTAATTTTCTTCATTGTGAACCATGCTGGTAACATTCCTTTGTAAAGTTAAGACAATGGATTTCCTTTGGCTCCATCCTTCTAGCTGTCTGGATTAGATGTCAGGTTTAGCCTCCATGTTTATAGACAATCATATATTCTTCAAAGGTGAAAGTTTTAAGATGAACTCTGCTTTTTAAACTTGTGCACTTTTTGCTTAACGCTGTTGCATGCTTAACCATTACTAGTTTGTTTCTAAATAAAATCATTATTTTATTCGATTATCCTCAATTTTACCGTAATTTTAATGTTTTTATCATATCCTGTGTTTTTACCGCATCTGTTACCCTTTGTGATTCCGCATATATTATTGTTTGTAACTTTTAAAACGTGTCGTCACTACGAATGACGGAAAACTTCAGTGTCCTTCGATTATAAATGAAGGTTGATTGATGTAAATGCATACCATTGTATGCAAACAAAAGAAGGTTCCTACACAAGCCAACTATTGAACAGTAGTGTGGGGTGAATATCAAATTGTGTCCTTTTGTTGTAGTCTTGTAGTTAATGCACTTTCTTCACAACCATCCATTATGTCTTATTATACCTTGCCCATTCAACCCCTTTATGACCGTCTAATGCACTGTTCTCGTCCCCCTTTGAAAGTCAAGGTGATCTCACTGTTTTTTGGGGGACACCTTGATTTTTTTAGATTTTTATTATACAACACCCTTCGCTTTGCAGTCTCTAAGTGGATTGTTGGCAGGATGGCAAAAACAGATGAAGTGATCATATGAATTACAAAGTCGTCAGTAACTTGTGGGCAAGGTTGTCAATATTCTGACCTGAAGTTGTGTTCTCAACACTTGATTACTTAAAGGTTTATAAAGCCTAGAAGATAGTCTCAGATAGATAGATAAAGGTCTCAGATCATTTATAAGAGAAATGGTGAGTTAATAGATTAATAGTGCACCTGCGGTACAGTTTTTAGTTGTACACTGTGTGATCAGCATGCGTATAGTTCACCACCGCCACCTGCTAACACACGAAGGCTGTGTTACAAATGAGTCACAAGTCATTACAACTACCGCAGCTAAAAGAGCTTCAGCTATCAGGCCAATTATTGCAGCATTTCTGCATGGATGGACCTCTGGATCTCTCACCCTCAACACATACCTTAAATGAACCTGTGCAAACGATCTCCCTCTGTTTCAAAATGTAGGTTTTAGATTGATCAGTTACCCAATTTTGAACACAAATTCTTCTTTGAAATCTGAAACCTGGTAAAGTTACAGTTCCTGTGCACATTTCATACAAAACAAAACTGATTTTTTTAAGCACACACACACACACACACACACACACACACACACACACACACACACACACACACACACACACACACACACACACACACACACACACACACACACACACACACACAGTATGGAGAGCGGATTGTGAGGAGATATTCATGGAATTTAACAAAAAGTGAATTCTCCAGAATCGCTGACTCCACCTTTAATTTCACACTGTTGATAGACAACCCCTCATAATACTACCAAGCCACTGCTGAAAAGACAATAACCACACACAGTTTACACCTCTGTCATTCCACCTTCAATGGCTTGTTTTTCGATATAATTTCTGCCCATGAAGCTTAGTCATTTGGCCAAACATGAAAAGACATGGACCTCATTTCAAAAAAACAAAGAGCTGTTCGTTTTGCTCTGTGCGTTCGAGTGGATGTGTCTGTGCAATCAAATGTTTGCACTCATTCTCCCTTTCATTCCTCCTACCTCCTCAAGCATTGATTTTATTGTGGTCTATTAATTATAAATGAATGCACTATGCAATAAACAATGCTTAAGTCTTGTGCAAGAGGAATCTATCGCATTCACCCCAAACCGAATGAGTTCTCAAATGCGACGTATTTTAAAAACAAACATGTAAAACATTGAAATACATTTTTTGAATCAGTTTATCGGATTCTGAAAGTGTAACTTTAAAACGTAATGTTTATCAGCATCATGTCACAAAATTGAGATATTATTTTGAAAGCAATATTACAACAGTAAAAGTGTTTTGCCATGGCTGCTTTTAATGCGTTGATTACATCAGTTAAAGGTGGAGAACGCTTGTTGTCTAAATCACTTTTTTGTCAAAATCCGTGAAAATCTCCCCACGATCCGCTACCTTTCCGTAATGTGTGTGTGCACTGGGAAAAAAATGTGTTTACACACAGCCTAAGCTCTCTAAACTGGTATGTAAACAGAGGTGTCCCACTGTAGCTAGCAACATGCCCGTTTCCAGAGCCTAAACTGTGGATTATCACTGGATTTTTTTTCAGCGCACACAAAATACGTGCAGATAGCGTATCGTGTTGAGATATTTACTGATTTGACAAATCGTTTTTTTGACAACAAGCGTTCTCCAGAATCACTGACTCCACCTTTAACCGCCATGTACTCCTAAAACAAAATCATTTTACCGTTTTAAATCCCTGTCCGTATTCAACCGTTTCATTGTGGAAAAATAACATCCATCTCATTGTGTCTGATTGTGTTTCTCGGATGAGAGGAAAGCCTGAAACTTCACTTGTGATTAGAGTGCGGGAAGAACTCCCGACCTCTTTAGTGGCTCTTAATGAGGCTCTCAGACCGGAGGAGGACTAATCATTATTTTGAGAAGAAGCCGACAGAATATCAGCGTGTGTGTGGGGGGGAGAAAGGTGACGGCATCTTTGTTTTTCTGGCAGGGATATGCAGAGGTGTGTGTGTGTGTGTGTGTGTGTGTGTGTGTGTGTGTGTGTGTGTGTGTGTACTCATATACAAAGGCAGGAGCCAAATCGCCCAGAAGCAACATGGTCCTCGTGGAGAGTTTAGATTTCACTTACTGGCCAAATACTCCATGACATTTTCATATTAATTTAATACGTGACTGTTCTCTGCTGCTCTCCGAACTAGGCTGAATGTTGGTATTGGCAGTGATGGTTAACACAATAAGAAACAATTATAAGGGAAAACCTCTTACATAAGCCCAGATCAATCATTGGAAAAAGATGTGAGACATGTCAAAAAATGTGAAAGTGAAGAATGACCTCTAGTAATTACGTAGCAGAAACTAGTAGAGTTGCAACGATCCATTATTTTTCAGTTCCAATCCAATTCCAGTAGGTTTTGGATATTGGCTGATACCGATACTTTCTTATATCAAAATCACTATAAATTTTTTTTGCGGGTGGTGATATTACATTTTTAATTCAAAGCCATTAGTTAGGTCACTGCTTTTAATGGTTTCAATACAGCAGTGTTTCAGAACCTCAACTTCTTTTCAAGGTTTTGAAAGTGAAAAGAAAATATTCCAATTGAAGTGCAAGAATGTGTAAAGAAATACATCTTTATTTTATATGCTTCAAAACCAACTCTTAACAAACAACAGTATGGAAAAACAACCAACTTCTTCCTTTGGACAGCACTGATTTTGCCACAGAGATCCTTATCCTTGAGAACATGTGTGCACTATTCAGGAAGTTTTCAAAGTACATTTAAATCGGCTTAGAAACTACATTTGAACAAAATCTTTGGAAGATTGGGTGAGCTGACTGTGGCATCCATTCACAGAAGATATACAGTTGCACCACTTTATCAGCAGGGACAGAGGGCTGGCAGGAGTAAGCCAAACTTAACTCACTCTTTTGTAGATAAGAAAAAAGTGTGGTTGCTGTCAGCTTTTTTTTGGAAGAAATATCGCCTATAAATAATGAGTCAAGTATTCAGATGATGCTTTAATATTGCAGGAGAGTCCAGAACCAAAAAAAGTGCATGTTATATAGCAAATTATCAATACACATAAAGTAAAAATATGCCCAAACGTTGGGTGTGTATTCGACGGCAGCCCCAGTATTCATAATAAATGATGTTTTGACCTAGCGTTTTGCACCGCAGAGGGGATCATTCTCTAGCCCCGATCTAATGAATCTTTAAACAGTTATTAAATCCCCTCTCTCTCTCACTCGAGGTAAAATCAGATACTTGGCACCGTGACCGGGCATCCAATCCACATTCTATCTGCTTAGGCTATCCTACAATAGCTGGCTCCACTGTGGCAGTTTCGTCAAAAAATACCAATCGCAGGCCCAGAAATTCAGCTCCACTCGTTTTACAAATTGGCCTCTAATTAGCTACTTTTCTCTGGTACGAGAAACTATTTTATGCATGACTCACAGCCTCTTGAACTTCTTGACTTACTGAAGAAAAGATTTTTTTTTTGATTAAAAGTTTGGTCCCAGAATAACCAACCCACACAGGACTTGGTATCAAGCTGCCTCCACCTCTTGTCTACAGCACTGTCAATTCAGGATTCTGCATTCATCTATCTCTGCCCTATCAATGACACACTATTTAGCACCAGTGAAGTAATGGGTCCTTTATTTAGCAAAGTCAAAAGTAAAGAGGTAAAGGATGAGTTTAGCATAGACGCACAAGGAGTCTGCACAATTTGTAATAGTGTATATGTGCCAGCAAATATCGACATATGAAGCTAGAATATGATGGCAAGAACTACGGCATCAAAACATTGGTATGATGCAGATGCACATGAATGCCAATAGCGGCAGCCATTCATAATAAAAAAAATATTTTTACATAATATCTTTTAACAGGCTCAACTATCTTTCCTCATGTTTATCTCTGATGCATGGACACCACACAAACATTTTGTGATGTTAGAAAAATTGTAACCAGTGATTTTTACAGTCGAACCCCCCAGCCCCCCCCCCTCCTGATTCCTCCCTAGGCTGTGATGAATAAACACAGCAATATGTCACTATAGTTGTTGAGAAATCTTGGAAGGATATTATCACAGATGATATATATAATAATCATTTCTCTTGTAACTCTGCCCTTGATTGAAGGAGGGGGGGTGTCCAAATCAGACCGACAGCGAGCAGACTGTTGATTTGTTTTATGGGGGTGCGTTCCATGTGTTGTTTGACAATTATTGCACCACTGTTTCATTACAGTCGTCAGGCCCTGGGCTTTTCTCACTGTCTGAAACGGCTAATTACACATTCTCATGCTAATAATCTGCAGTCTATCTGTGCGGTCTCACTAATTAGTCAATTTTTAATTTTCAAGAGAAACAGTTGCAGAGGCACCGACTGTGTCTGCACACACAAGACACTCAGTAATTCATTCCCAGTCAGACGAGACGAAGAGACTAAAAAAGTATATTGACAATTTTGTTTTTTACTTTCTCTGCATAATAATAATAAAAGTCAAGAAATACAAATAGCGTCTGGCCCTAGCAGGCAGTGGATAAAGTGGCCTATAGCTAACAATGAAGGGGTGGCATATGCAGGGCAGATATCATGACTGTTACCATCTGTCTGCAGAGATCCAACAGATTTGGTTTATTTTGAGCATCGGGTTCAAAGTTGAGAGATTGAGAGTTGACACCAGCTTGTTCCAAAGTACATTTACTCAAGTACTGTATTAGATAACTTGTACTTTGTGAGTTTTTTCAATGAAATGTTATACTAATTCTCAAATACATTTCAGAGGGAAGTATTGTTATTTTCACTGTTTTTATTCAACACTTATAGTTAGTGGTAGACACATTAAAGGTATGCGAAAGTGATATGATACAGTACTACACTATTAATCTACCCAGTTGTCTAAGCAGCAGTTTTTTCCCCATATCCATTTAACAACAGGGCTGCCCCCATTGCTGAATTTTGCACCCCGTAAATGCCCTGCTGGCCGCTGCTATGTTTCAATTCTACGGGAAACACTGCAGAGTGTTAAAAATGGTCTCGACACATTGCCAAACTCCAACATTAAACATGCTCTGACATTGTTATTGCAGCCAAATCAATGGGCTTTGTACTTTTGGACTTCACTTTTTTTTTTTTTTTTTTTTTTTTTTTGAATTTACATCATATTTATTTGAGCTACCAAACATGTAAGAATGCCGGATTCCTCAACCTGAACAGCAGTCTGGTGGAGCTCGGACAGCTTCTCTTTGTTTTTCAAAATCTCCTGTCTTTTTTTTTTGCATTTATATATTTTTATTGTCCCAGGCAATTTATATCATCCAAAGGGGGAATTGTTGCATACAGTCGGTACATATCTACACATATCTACATGCATATACACCTATACACATATACATACATATACACACATACATACATCCACACATGTAGTAGTTTCCGTAGAAGAAACAAAAGATATGTTTAAAACTACCCCGTAGTACACACACCTCATGGACAGGTATTGGGTCATAAGAAGACATTCTCTGATCCCGACCAGAAAAGAAATAAACATCAAGAAAACAAATTTTCTCGGAATCGTCGACTCAACCCCTTACTATAGCTCATGTTACCCAATGCGTGCATATCATTTCCTGCAACACTTTTTTTTTTTTTCCCTTTCCCCTCCACCCCCCTCCCTCTCCCTCGCCTCTTTAAACAATATACACAATTAGCAATATACAAAAAAAAAAAGTTAAATTAAAAAATAAAAAAAAATAGAAAATTACAAAAAACTCAAATAGAAAACTTAAATAAAAAGAAAATAAGTAAAAGAAAAATTACGTAAAATAATGTGAGTAATGTACACTTGAGTTATGACTAGGTTTTATCCACGTGGAAAAAAAAAAAAAAAAAAAAAAATCCTTTCTTTTTTCTTTCTTGTCTTCTTCCTTTATCCATTTATTTACCCACTTTTATTTTATTTTATTCATCTATTGTTTCCCCCTTCTCCCTTCTTTTCTGTGGAATATATTAGGTCACTGTCTATTGTTAATGTAGTCCAGAAATGGGGTCCATGTAGTTAGGAAGGAATTATGTTGTCCAGTGAGTCTGAATGTGACCCTTTCACTGTTTGCCATGTCTGTCATTAGTTCAATCCAGTCACCGAAGGATGAAGGGGTGACTGATTTCCAATTCCTCAGGATAATTCTACATCCTGTTAAAACGGCCAGTCGGCACCATGATTTTTTTTTGCCGTGCAACTGTTGATCACTTGGTATTATTCCCAGGAGACAGAGTGCTGGGCTTTTAGTTAGGGTGACATTAAACAAAACATTTAAAAGGTATACAATATTAGTCCACAGTTCCCTTACCATAACACATTCATACAACATATGCACCATTGTTCCAGTCTCATTTTGGCAACGCCAACATTTATCATCATTTCTTAACTTAAGTCTGGCCATTTTGCTTGGGGTCCAGTATGCTCGATGGAGGATTTTATAATTTGTGTATTGTGTTTTGATTTCTCGAGCAGTTGTGTGCCAGCTAGATATGGCTTCCTTCCAGTGTTGTTGTTCTATATTTTCTCTTATATCTTTCTCCCAAACTAATTTGAGACTATTTAATTTTGGTGCATTGGAATCTCTAATGTAATTGTAAAATAGTGAGGCACCACCTTTTTTTTGGCTGGCATGATGAAGCATACGTTGTATTTCAGTGTTAGGGTCAGGTCCAGAGCTCATGATTGACAGGAGGCAGTGACGTAACTGGATATATTTCCAGAAGTCAGTATTTGTCAGATTATAATGTTGTTTCAAATGTTCAAAAGTTACCATATGGCCCTTGTCGTATAAGTCCCTCAGATGTAAAATTCCCACTTTGGCCCACTGGTACCAGCAAAATGGCTTTTTGGCTATTCTAATTCTTGAATTGAACCATATTGATGCTTCAAGTGTCAGTGATAGGTTATTTTTAACATGACAATGTACCATTTTCCAGCTTTCCCTTGTAAATTCGAGCACAGGATTAAGAACCGCATTAGACATGCTTTTCTGTGTCACAAATGTTTCTATACTAAAAGGATAAAGTAGTTCTTTCTCAATTTGTACCCAGGCAGGGACTCTGTGATGGGGCAGGTTATATTTTGATGTTTGGGCAAGTGAGAATGAGCATTGATACCAGTCTAATCTAGGAAGAGATAATCCCCCACTATTCTTAGCAGAGTATAACTTGGTACGATTAAAGAGAGGCTTTTTACCTTGCCATATGAATGATTCAACACACTTATCGTATTCTTTTCGGAGATGAGTAGGAAGGGAAAGTGGCAACATATAGGTTATGTAGTTGACCTTCAGTATTATGATCATTTTTATTAAGTTAATCCTGCCTAAAAGTGATATATTAAGCTTGTTCCAATTAAGTAATAGGGACTCAATGTTTTGTATAATAGGCTGAAGGTTAACTTGCATCATTTTTTTAATGTTGGGCATAAGTTTAATACCAAGATAGGTCATACCTGAGGCTACCCATCTATTCAGCCATTTAGTGCCAAGTGATTGTGTGGCAATGTTTGATATAGGCATTACCTCTGATTTGGTCCAGTTAATTCTATAACCTGAGATCATGGAGAACCTATCGATCAGGGAACTGATGATGGGGACAGTTGTTTCTGGGTTGCTTGAGACCAATAAAATATCGTCCGCATATAAAAATAGTTTATGTTCCTGATGACCCGCAGTAACCCCTTTGATATTTACATTGTTCCGTATAGCAATGGCTAAAGGCTCAAGGGCAATTGCAAAGATGAGGGGGGAAAGCGGGCATCCCTGCTTGGTGCCTCTATATAGGTTAAAAGGGGAGGATGTGATGCCATTACATAACACTGATGCCATGGGGTCCATATATAATAATTTTATCCATGCTAGGAATGTTGGTCCAAAACCAAATCTATTTAGTGTATAAAATAGGAAGCCCCATTCGACCCTGTCGAAGGCCTTCTCTGCATCTAGTGAAAAGGCCATGACAGGGTCTGGGTTCTCTCTGCTCTCCCATAGTATATGCAATAACCTTCTCATGTTATCAGCGGATGAGCGGTTCCTGACAAACCCTACTTGATCGTGGTGTATTATTGTTGGAAGTATGTTGTCCAATCTATTTGAAAGTATTTTGGCTAGTATTTTGGCATCAACATTTCCTAACGAAATTGGTCTATAGCTACCACAATGCATAGGGTCTTTCCTTTTTTATGGATAATTGTAATCAAGCTTTTCCTCATACTTGGGGGGAGTAGACCCTTTTCCAGTGCACTATGGAACACATCCAATAACCTAGGGGCAAGTATATCACTAAACTTTTTGTAAAAATCAGATGGATAACCATCGTCTCCAGGGGCTCTGCCTGATCTGAGGCCTTTTATTGCGTCTTTGACCTCTTGCAATGAAATTTGTTTTTCCAGTAGCTCAGTATTGGGTGAGGAGATATGGGGCACATCTAATGTGGAAAAAAATTGTCGTATTGGTCTGTGGCAACCGCTCCCTGTGATGTATACAGATCTTGATAGAAGTCCCGAAAAACTTTATTAATTTCATTCTTCTCTGTAGTTAAGTCATTATGAATATTAAAAATTGATGGGATGATATTTTGTGTAGTGAGTTGTTTAAGCCTATGTGCCAACATCTTTCCTGCTCTCTCTCCTTGTTCATAGTGGCGTTGTTTCGTACAAAAGAGGGCGTATTCTGCTTTCTTTTGATGGATACTATTAATTTCAAATCTTGTGGTGTTCATACTTTTCCAGGTAACTATGTCTGGTTTTTTAATATATTGAAGTTTAAGATAATTCAACTGTTGCTCAAGGTTAAGTAATTTTTCCCGTTCCTTCTTTTTTTGATATGAGCAATGTTGAATAAGTTGCCCTCTTAGGACTGCTTTAAATGCCTCCCATACAATACCAGGATCAGATACAGAGCCTTCATTATATGTCCAGTATTCCTCCATTGCTGCTACAATTACAGAGCATGATGTATCATTTTGCAGTAATGAGTTATTGAATCTCCATCGACTTGTTCTTTCTTTCTTTGTCTAAACTACTTATTATTAAGTCAACTGGTGCATGATCGGAAATAACTATGTTTCCAATGGAAGCATTCTGGACATAACTAACGAGGTTCTTGGACACCAATATGTAATCAATTCGGGAAAATGATTGGTGTGGATTGGAAAAGAAAGTAAAATCCTTTCCTAATGGGTGTAGCACGCGCCAGATATCTAGCAAATTCAGATCGTCCATAATTGTTTCAATGGCTGTACATGTCTGTCGTGCACCCTGTCTGAACACAGATCTGTCCAATTTTGCATCTCTGACCTGATTGAAATCCCCACCAAGAATAATGCTTTGGTTCCCAATGGTTCTTATAACATTGCAGATTTCATAGAAAAAGTTGGGAGTTAAAACATTTGGAGCATATATATTCATGATGGTGAGTCTCTCATTGTCTATTTGTGCATCGAGGGCTATCCATCTACCCTCCTGATCAGCTTGGCTATTATGGACCACTAAGTTCAGATTTTTTCTAACAAGAATACTTACACCTCTACTTCTACTGTTATACACACTACAATATACTTGCCCAATCCAACCCCTCTTAAATTTTTCAGATTCCTCTTTACTTAAGTGCGTTTCTTGTATCATTGCAATATCAGATCCATTTTGTTTTAACCAATTGATTATTTTCTTACGTTTAATGGGATGATTACAACCTGAGACATTCCATGAAATCACCTTTAAACCTCCCATATATAGTTAATTTGTTTTAATGTGTTTGTAGGACAGTTTGTATTATATGACATTTTGATGTAAGAAGTGTCTATACTGCTATTCATATATAATTTCATAGGGATCACCCAGCTTAGCATAATGTCAAATGGACTTCACTTTTAAATGAACATCAGACAGACACTGTTTGTTGGGCATGGTGTTATTAGCCTTGAATTTTCTCAGAAGATCAATATCTGGTCAAGTTTAAAAAATCACCCACCGTACATTATGTGTCATTTGAAATGAGCAAAGCACAAGGCTAAAGAAAATCCCCAATTTACATATCTGCCAGGCGTAACTAGCCGTGATACAAAGTCAAAGCTGGATTTTAAAGAAACAAAGTGAAATGAGTTTGAAAAGGCGTGTGTAGAAAAGGTAGATGTGAGTCAGGTAGTTGTATAAACTCCTTTAATTAAGCTGCTTTTTTTGAATACACTCATTCCCAAGATCTGTGTTCAATTTGCCAACTTTTAATGAAAGGATAAAATCAACTTCAAGGACTGGTAATTAAATAAGTAATTGTATCATTGTGAGTCAGTGATTGATTATATATGTTGAATTAGTATTACTGAGATGGAATACTTAAAATATTTGTTTAACTTGTTTATACTATACTTGTAGCTACATTTATCCTGGTCTGCGAATGTGAATGTGTTGAATTTATTTTATTTTTGTACCATTTTATATCTCTTGTATGTTTCTGTTTAGTTTCAGCACTAATGTTTACTTTAAAAAAAAAACTTGTCTGAATTATTCCATGAGGATGGGCAGTGAAGAAGCGGCCAGACACGGAAATAAACCATTCATTCATACATTCATTCACAAGATACATCTCCCCCTTTAATTGAGATATGTGCATTTTGGTGTCATATTGGTGGAACAGTAGTAATTGGGGCCCAACCTTTAAGGGCTTTTAATGGCTCTCATATAAGACAGATCATAATGTTATTTCTCTTCAAGTGCGTCCACTCGCATCATTGAGAAGATTGGCTCACAGCATGACAACAAGTAGCTTGGCCTTCACGAGTGAGGCACATCTTTAATGGGCACATTAGGCCGGTCTGTTAATGGTGTTTACATTGATGAAACAGACACTGTCACTCTGGTGAATCATGGAATGCATCCTAATTAGCCTTTTTTCCCCATGTGGGTCTATACTTACAGACCCTTGGAAAACCATTAGAGGTGGTGCAACATGTAGTCAACATATATTTCTGAAAACTCAAGAGGTCAGGAAAGTTTGTTGACCAATCAAAAAGCTATTTTCCATCGGCTTCTAGTCTTTATGCTAAAGCTACGCTAGACAGCCTGAAGCAAACTTAATGTATTAATCCAAGGACGAGTCAGTACTGTACCGACAATGTTTTTAATGGAGGACAAGTGAAGAACCGCAATGATAAAAAATAAATAAATTGCAGTTGTGTAAAGTAAAAAAAAAAACATCCATTAGATATGAATGATTTATTATTAATTATCACAATGCTCACCTTGCTGGCTCCTGGCAGTAGATGCAGCTTGACATAGGGGTCGGAAAGCCCGTTGTGGTCCATCGGCTTGAGCCCCTGGGAAATAAACAGTCATTCATGGATCATCAAGATAACACATTCTGTCTGTAGTTATTATTATTATGCAACATATTAATAGGTCAGGGAGTCACTACAAACATTACAATGTCTGGGAACATCTGGAGAGAATATATTTTCTTATATCTCATATTACATTTTTATTTTATTTTGTTAAATCAGTTATTCAGTCCCTCTACTTCCAACTGAAATCTTTTTCCAAAATACACCCACTGTTTTCTTGGCAGCAGTACTAAATGGTTATAAAGGCCTTTGTGTCCTCCTGTTTGGTTAAGTGCATTGCCTTTTAAACCTGCCTAAATGGAGACGCTGTTACCTCTCACTCTGTCTCTAAAACTCTGCAGAGCGACAACCCACTAAGAGCTGAAATCACTCACACATCACCCCGGTTCTTATGTCACTACATCGGCGTCAGATTAAATTTAGAATTCAATTGTGAATCCTCCTCCTCAACTGTAACGCTTTGACTAGTCTCCAGGGTATACTGGTGAACTATACTGATACCTTATACCTCTGCCAGGCCCCTCAGATCCTCTGAACAAGGCCTGATAGTTGCATCGGGGTATCGACAGTGCGTTTAGATTCAAATTCAGAAAAATGTACTGTCTGTCTTTACAAAAATAAAATACATAAACATACAACATGTGATCCTAAAAATGGAATAAAATAACTTATAAAAATAATTTAGAGACAGCATATACATAATATTATAAAATGGGTGGCTTAAATCAAGCAATCTGATAGGTTCCTAACAGTTGTATAATGGGCGTATACATAACTGCGTTCCAATCAGTTTGCAGATTAAGAGTTCCATATCATGCTTCACGTCGGGCCAAACAACGCGTTCAGCCTGTCGTAAGCTATTGCTTAAATATATACTACTGTGTGCAAAGTGGCATAGTGTTTGTGTGGATGTGTGGACCAGTATCTTCATTCCTTGAACTATTAAGATGCACTTTACATTCTACTTGTTATTTCTTCTCCGAATTATTATATCAAATCTTTGTTTTACTGACCATATTAGGACATTCAGTACAGTACCACAATCTAGGAGAGACCACATCACCATGAGAAAGTGAATAGGGGAACTGACTGAATAGAATATATATATATATATTATTTTTTTCATTTCTTTTGAAAAGCAAATCAATGCGACTCATGGAGGGGACAGGGAGAAAAGGTCACGCATTCAACCACCAAACACAAACACACTGTGAGGGTTTCCACCGAGCAGTAAGAACAGTGAAGGGATCTAAAGGCTTTTCAGAGGGAGAATCACAGAGAAAATATTGCAACAAACTTCAGCTAGGAATCCTTAATTTAAAAAAAATATTTCAATAAAGCAAAGCCCTCATGAGTTAGTTGGCTTTTCCTTGACCCTATAATATAATATAATATAATATAATATAATATAATATAATATAATATAATATAATATAATATAATATAATATAATATAATATAATATAATATAATATAATAATGTAGTGTTGTGACTATTCAGTTAAAGGTGGAGTCAGTGATTCTGGAGAAAACTTTATAAATCACTCTTGGTCAAAATCAGTGGATATATCTTCTCCTGTCCGTACTGTGTGTGCCCAAAATACTTTGTTTTGTCCGACCAATTCTGCAAAAATCTATTTATACCAATGAAAAAAAGTGAAAATCTGCAAATTATCTCATGTTGACAACAGGAAAAAGTATGTTTTTTTTTAATTTAATTCTGGAAAATATTGTTGTTGACAGACAAACGATTAGGAGCCCACTGTCATACCCTTCTTGTCTCATAAACGGACACACTCCTCCAGTTTGTAACACTGACTTTCTCTTATTCTATCGCAGGTTTATTCAGTCGACAGAAACAAAACATATTGTGTGACACGATAACAGACGCTGTATCTAGCATATAGACGAGCTGGTGGGTGGGTGGACTGTAATTGTGAGTGTGAATGTTGGAGCATAGGCAACTGTGTAAATATGTACATGTATTATGTAGAATCCAAGGATATATACAACCAGAAACTAAAAAAAAAACACTTAATATGTGAAATAATATGTAATAATATGTGCGTAGCATCAGTGAAAGATCTTCTTTTTGACTCAAAGCAAGAGTATGTCTGGACTTATTAACAGTGGGCAATACTTGAAAGTAAGAATTGTTTCAAAAACGTGCAGAGCTTTTTGATGAAGCCAAACTTCATAAATCAAAGAGAGTGATGGTAGAGATTGGCTAGGCATGTTTGATGCAATCTTATCTTTATCTTCTGAAACATTTTTTACAAGCAGAATCTGACAACAGAACCAAGCTCTGATAAAGAAAGTTTGTCTTAAAGCTTCCCTCAAAACAAATGAGAAAAACAAACTCTATATTTAAAGGAGAAGTGTAAAATCACTCTATATCCATACAGCAATCACTTAAACAGTAGGCACAGTTCATAATAGGAGTCTCCCAGTCATTCAGCTTTGCACTAATGGCCTGATAAAATTTTGAGTATCCCGCTAGTTTTATCCAATCAGGAGACAGGGCGCTATAAGGAGGCGGGTCTCTGTGCCGGTGAACGATGACTCACTGCTCTCCATCGCGGCACTATCTGATGAAGACGGCTGCGTGTTCATGTGGTGGTGACGTGGGAGGGGACTGCTAACTGCAGTCACTGAAAAGAAGTTAGCTAAAAGAACCATACCACTTACTTCTTCTTTTAAAGTTTTGTACATGTTGATTTATTATTTAAGTTTATATTGTAGTTTCACACTGAGAACTTTAAACTTTTTAATTTAAAATGTATCCGCAAAGGAGAAGTCTTTGTAATGTTATCTCCGCTGGAAAAGACAGTTTTAATATTATTTCTTAGCAGAGTGCAGTGCTATTCTCTGTTCCTGTAAGTTGAATCCATGTTCAACTTTTGAGGGACAACACAACACAGCCGGGCAAGATAGCTGCTGCATTTAAGAAACACGGTTTAATTTCAGCTTGAAATAAGATATAATTAACATCTTTATTTTATTTTTTTTATTTAAGTCTTTATTGAACATGGTTAAAAAAAATAATACAAACAAAAATAAAACGATTGAGCAGTAAAAAATTAAAGAAATAAATTAAAAACAAACCAATGGGATCCTCAGGATCCTGAGCAACAAATACAGAACTCAAATAACATCGTTCATGTTCAAAAGGGAAGAAGTTAAGAAAAACTTTTCTGGTCCTACCCCCTCTTATTCTTTATAATTGTTTACAAAATAAATAAATGTTCAGTTTGAATCAGTCCGTGTCTATGATGTTTGGCTCGTGGGTTAAACAAATCAAAACTTTTCGACAAAACAATAACAAAATAAAATAATGGAACAGATGAACGAAAACCATCAAATTGAAAACAGCAAAACAGAACTTCACTGCTCCAGGTCATAACAATTCAATGTTTGATTTCTGAAGAGTTTTTTTAGCTCTTCATTGCAGTTGTTCCACAAACTTACAGCCTTTTGTATTGGTTCTTATAGATGGTTTCTTGAATATACAGGTTCCTCTTAACTTGTATTTGCTCTCTCTCAGTTGGAACAACTCCTGGATGCCATGAGGCAATTGGTGATTATTTGCTTTAAACATTATTTGAATAGTTTTATAGTCAATCAAATCTAGAAATTTAAGTGTTTTTAGTTCAACAAATAATGGATTTGTTGGTTCTCTGTAAGCGGTTTTATGTATAGTTCGTATAGCTCTTTTTTGAAGGATGAAGATCGGATGTATATTTGTTTTGTATGTGTTTCCCCATATCTCCACACAGTAGGTCATGTAAGGAAGTAAGAAGGAGCAGTACAATGTACACAGGGAGGTTTTATTCAGTATTGCTATTGATTTAGATATTTTAGCTTTAATATAATTTATGTGAGGTTTCCAACTTAATTTGCTGTCAATTAATACTCCCAGAACCTTTATTTCAGATACTCTTTCTAGTTATATGCCCTTTATCATGAGTTTCTTTTCTGTGTTGGTTGGTCTTTTCCCAAAAATTATACATTTAGTTTTACTTAGATTCAATATAAGTTTATTTTCATCAAACCAGATCTTCATCCTGTTCAATTCCTTTTCCATAGCATCCAGAAGCTGTTCCAAGTTGTCTCCACAGCAGAGTACATTTGTGTCATCAGCAAAAAGAACAGTGTTGACGGTTTTTGATACTTCACATATATTATTGATGTACAGAATGAATAATAATGGCCCTAACACTGAGCCCTGGGGCACCCCACATGTAACCTGTTGCAATTGTGATTTATGATTTTGAATTTCGACATATTGTTTCCTGTTCTGTAGGTAGCTGGATAACCATGCCAGTGCAATGCCTCTAATGCCATATCTTTGTAGTTTTTTTTATTAACAGCTCATGATCAACAGTGTCAAATGCTTTTTTTAAATCCAGAAATATCCCCACTGCATATTCTTTATTTTCTATTGCCTTGGTGATTTTGTCTACAAATTCTATGATTGCAAATGAAGTAGTTCTCTTTGCTCTAAAACCATATTGTTGTTCATACAGTATGTTATGTTTGGTGATGAATTCATTAATTCTTGTATAGAATATTTTTTCCAGTATTTTGGAGAACTGGGGAAGCAATGACATTGGTCTGTAGTTTGAGAGTATATGTTTGTCTCCAGTTTTATGTATTGGTATGACTTTAGCTGTTTTCATATTGTTTGGAAATACACCGGTTTGAAGAGACTGATTGCAGATGTGAGTTAGAGGCCTTGCTATACATTCAATTACATTTTTGACAGTGCACATATCAATATCATGATAGTCTGTGGACTTTTTGCTCTTAAGTTTTTTTAACAGTGTCAATAATTTCTTTTTCCTCAGTCCCTCTTAGAAACATTGTTTCAAACATATGTATATATATATATATATATATATATACACACACACACACATAGTATTGGACCAAAAAACGGGAATAACAAAACATATCCGACGTCTATACTCCCACAATTATCAGACTTAATAGAGCAGCTCGGCTCACATCCCAGCACTCAGCAGGAATTACTGGCAGCCAAATGACACACTCTGTGGCTCTATAAAAGGCAACAACACTAATGCCGCTGCTGTAGATAGTATAGTATGCAAAAAAACAGAATTATAGTGACCCCGATTTCTTCAGCTAAATCTCAAAAAACATGTCCACCATTTTGATACCACATGAAGAATGTTGGATGAAGTTAGTCCTCTATCTGTAGTACTTTCTTTTGGTCTTTTTGATTTATTTTAGGTGCGTATATCACAGAGACCGTTTAACAGAAATAAATGTGTTGTATTTGGTTAAAGAATATCATGAGTCTTAGATTTAACTTTTATTTCAACATTTTTACTTTCACCCATCCATGACTGTCATCTGTGCAAAAGTTTGAGCAGATTCAAATGAGTTTCATTGAATTAGAGAGGGAGAAATATGGTGGTGTTTTGGAACAGCTGTTTTTTTAATAATATTGACAGAGGAAATTGTCATCAATAATTCAAGTCCAGGCACTCAAAATATTTTTTTTCGTTTTCAAATATATAAAAAAGGCTTTTAATTCATAGGGCAAAGACACATTAAAAGTGCACCAACACGTGTCACAAAAAAATCACAAACAAAACTATATAGCAATATACAGTATTTATTAAGAAACCCAACAACAGCTGATTTTATAAAGTTATAATGATATGTACTGTATTGCCTGCATTTTGTTAATGAAAAACTAATGCATAATCCTACCTACTGTAAGGAACACATAATTGATGTCTTTTTAAAATAAATTCTTGCTATCTTAAAGCAACTAATAAGATGGCGTATAATGGCCATTGTTGGTAAAAAAAAAAAAATATATTAATAATACATTTAAATAAAAATAGTAATTGGATATTCTGAGATTATAAGGTCATACTTTGTGTATTTTGTTTTCTTTTGAATAGGTGGAATAATGGCAATGACCCTTTTAAAGTCTGGATCCTTAATGTGATCTTTTTATACTAAACATGTACAACATTTAATAAATGAGAGAGTAGATGGGGGACTGTGCATCTGGCTGATGCTTTAGGTTTCATGTTGTAAAGCTTTTTGACGATCCACCCTTACCATGATGCACACATTTATAGGCAAATTGTCTGATGATCATATGGGACTCCGAGGTAAAATCCGAGGTAAGAGTATTCCTTGTTTTAAAAATATTCAAACTTTTTTCAACCTGAAAAACTTAGACATAGGAGTATTTTTTTTCAAAAAGTTTAGCCCCGAGTTATGTCTGAAGGTGAAGTTTTCTCTCTGGCTGAACACAACAAACCATTAATAAGTTAAAGAGAGGCGAGACCCAGGGCCAACAAGGCCACTACTAACTGTCCGCCTGCTCCTCGCTGGTCATTAATACCATTGTCCTTGCCAGTAAGAGTTTATCTAAATGTTTTACAGATTGCAGACCACACAAAGTTGGCTGTCGCTACACAGCATACAAATATTTGGTTAAGAATTCAGCTAGTGAGACAAAACTAACTTTCTTTGGTATCTGTCTTCTAGACTATTTATTTGTTCCTGTCCCACAAGCCCGGTCTGAGCTGGGAAAGACAGCTTTTAGCTTAAGTGCCCCCGACTCCTGGAACAACTTACAGCAACAAATTAAACTAAATACCTTCATATCCTTTAATCAATTTAAACAAACTATCTTGAATTTGCCAAACTCTACCTGTAACTGTTTTAATTAGGCTATATTGTACTTTCACCCATTTCATTTTAATTGCTGCCACTCTTCACCACTATGTAAATGTTTCAATTGTTTTTTTCTCTCTTCACCTGTTGTTGTGTATTTGATGTATTTGCATTGAATATTGTGTATGTATTGTTGTTTTTCCTTGGAATTTATTTGAACTCGACACCATTGTAAATGAGGGTCACCCCTCAATTGGTCTCTCGAGGATAAATAAAAGTTAAATGAAAATGAAAAAATATTGTGTGAATGATTGAAAAATACCCATATTTTTTGACTCGTCCAAATTGGACAAATAAACCCACTGAATTCGCAGTCACACTACACACACACACACACACACACACACACACACACACACACACACACACACACACACACACACACACACACACACACACACACACACACAAGTTTCAAGGGTTGCCATTCTGTCTGACATTGAGGTGAGTATTGAGTATTTCATTTTGTAGCACAGTATGAAAACTCACCCAAGGACTTCAGGAGTTTACCCCATGCCCACAACAAGTTTGAGGTTATTCCATTTGTATTTCATATACAAATCATATATCATATAGTCAAACATGCTCATATTTTGAACCCTGCTGCCACGCTTGCGAGTGTAAAGTTCAAATTCAAGGCATAGCTGAGAGGCAGGGGACATCTCTTGTTTACAATGCCTTGAATATAAGGCAATTCAACAGAGTCAACATTCACTTTGCGACCCCAATCTCTGCGCCAGCCGTGACCCCTTCTCCTCAATTTCGTTTCTTATTTTATTGTCTTTTATCCAAGCAGCAGCTCGGGTGGGGGAACTAAACAGGTAATATTTGGTTCTATACAGTAACACACGTTTGATCTGAAATGCAAACAATTTAACAGTTTTTTCCCCCTCAATGTGTAAAAAATAGGAATATAAATAAACTCAAAATCTTGACACCTACCAGATTTGTAACTTTGCCCGCAGCTCCTTGTTCATTGATTTTCACTGTCTGCTACTATTGGCTCATCTTAATTTTTTAATCTTTTCGCCATGCTTTTCAACTGTGTTTTACACACACACACACACACACACACACACACACACACACACACACACACACACACACACACACACACACACACACACACACACACACACACACACACACACACACACACACACACACACACACACACACACACACACTTGTCTGCTACTATATGCTCCTGTGTGTTGAAATGTGTATTTTTCTCTCTCCGTCATATACTTCTTGACTTGTGTTTTACATACAAATTGAGACGGCACAATGAGGGGTTGATTGGAGAGGTTAATGCGCCATCTTCATCTAACTCTATTGTTGCCTTCAGAACAAACACCTGAGCTATCATCATTTAAGACCCAGGACCCATTATGTAAGGTCAACATGGGATGAGCGTACAGCTGTGTCATGCCGCTGATTGCGCCAGCACACTGTGAATACTCTGTTGATCATAATAACTGGAGGAAAAATGACCACATCGAAAGGCAGATGGGTACATGTATAAGTGTATCATTACACATTTTCATTCCTAAGCAAACCCTTGAATAACTTGAATGAGCCTTGAAATGCTGTGAAATGGAGTTGAGTTCTACATGTTTGGGGAATTATGAGCTTCCTTGACATCTTTCAGAGGAAGTGAGCGGGGTAATCGGAGCTTTGCATCTGTACTCATGTTGAGTTTGGAGCTTTAGTTTAACTGAAAATATATATAAAAAATACTAACATTAGGATATTATGGACACTGAAAATACAAATACTGCAAAAAGCATGCATGCAGCATAGGACTATATCTACCGTATTTCACACCAAATTGAATTAAATCCATATTATAGACCCCAAAATGATTTTTTTTGTACATGATTTTCATATTCTCGTCATTATGTTTGAGAAATATTTAGTCAGTACATAGCTCAAGACTTATCAACTTAGCAACATCCTTACATCTCAGTGTTGCTTTTGTTCTATTTTTGTGCTACCTTTGGTCTTTCCATAGCACCATTTCTGAACACTAATCCATAACATGTCATCTTACTTATATTTAAAAATAACTGTTCATTTTCATCTAGCCATATGCCCCCTCACATGGATGTTTATATTCTACAGTGCTATCAGCCTTCTTCATCACCCAGGTCATATGTCTTCATTAGCATATCTGACTGGCATGGCAACATGCAGGTGAAGGTAGCATCAATCACCAGTATAGTAGCAACAGATATAATGGAATGGATGAAATGGAGCTGTTGATCTCATCCAAAAGGGAACCCAACCCACTCACAGTCTTGTTACAGAAAGGGTTAAAGGAACAGTTCAACATTTTTAATTTGAAGCCTTTTGCCCCACTCTCTAGCTCAAGAAAGGGCAACAGAAACAGTTCCTGCAACTGTGTGTGCATTTTTTATAAAGAAATGGTCAAAGGTCGCTCATCCAGGTTAGCTTAGCTTAAAAGATACACTGGAAGTCAAGGGGAGCAGTTCAAAATATATACTTATATATGTACTTGATTCTTGCCCCTCTTGACTACCAGTGTTTGAGCTAAGCTAAAATGGATGAGTGACCTATGCCCATTTCTATTTCAAAAACACATGCACAGTTACAGGAGCGGTTTCTGTTGCCTTTTCTTGAGCCAGAGAGTGAGGCAAAAAGCTAAAACCTCCTGTAAAAATGTTGAACTATTCCTTTAAAGCATCGGGGGGCCACCTGGGGATGAGTGAAGGTGCTCAGGTCAAGGCTATACTTCAGGCCGAGCCCAGAGTGATGGAAGTAGGCAATACGTACAGGCGACAGATGAGACCCATTCATCACCAATAAATGTCAACACTGATGATGGAGAGGCTTTAAGGAGGAGAGCAGTGGAGGTTGGGGGTTGTGTCGCAGGGTCACAACGGGACAAATTGGTTTAAACGCCAGTCATGTCATTGATAATGTGTCAACTGTTTGTGGCGAAGTAACGTATCAAGACAGGCTGATGCGTGATTGTTATTGACGGGGAGAGAATCTTAAGTAGCATTTAAGCAGCTATTGGGAGGGTCCTTGTGTGCCTTTTCAATGCTGCTGCAGGCCTTCTTTTGGATTTAAAATGTTCATGGACAAACATATAACATTGAGGTAAAGTGACATATTTCCAATAGGTACATACACTTCAATGGAAGACAAACGTCCAACTATTCAAACAGAGCATTGATATACAGTAACGTTTATATAAACAGATACTGTATATATATATATATATTTTTCTGATCAAAGCAAGGTCCTCTTTCTAAACCTGCCACAATCAGACCATAAACATCCATTACAGAACGTTCTATTGAACTACTGTAGAATAAGAATATGAAAAAATAATGTGCTCAAGAAAAGCCCAATTGATATTTTAGTATGCTATTGATGGACACCATAGACCCACAATGCAATTCACTTGAAAAAATAAAAGAAAGAAAAAGAGTTCTTCTAAGAGTCTAAGAAGATTTCGAAAAAGCCACCAAATATGTGTCCAGGGATGATCACTTAATTTCTAAGATTGTGCCAGAATCAATGGCACACTTTTAAAACTGACGGTAGCTCAACGGTGTCCACTGTGTTTAACAACCAGGGACAAAAGTATCCATCAAAAACCATGTAAGTAAAGTGAGCCATTTTTAGTTCAGGTATCCCTCATTTTGTTATCGCAGTGTATGCTCAAAACCCATATAGTTAGGATATCCTGCAATCATCTCCTACAATAAGGTAACACCAACGTTTTGATGTAATAACTCCATGCTGTTGTTAACGGGCTTTCTGGGAATAGTAATCAGAACAAATAGAGTTTGGTTCCAAATAAGTGAAATTACAACATATTCTAATTACAAAATACTTACGTGACTCACAAAGTGCAAAACCATCTAGTATTATAACGATGAAATTTACTTTTTTAATTAACTGGTGAATGGCCTGACCTTTTTGAGTCCAGTTAAGTCAATCGCTACATTGCTTTGCACACAAACTCCTTCCTAACAAAGTGTTTGCTTTTTTTAATTAGCTGTCTCGTCTATAGTGTGTAATTATTTACTATACGCAGCACTGCACAAACAGATAAGAATGGGAACCAAACAAAATGAAACAGTTATTACGACATTAATTCATATGAAACATTACTTTGTTTTGTTTGCAAATTAATGGAATCACATTACAGTTATAATGAGAAGGGGCTAAGGAGAGGTTTGCTATATACGGGTTGGGGATGGTTTAGTATTGGGGTAGACTAGACTGGGTCTGTGAATGTTGGATAAGACTAAGAATTGATTAGTACAGGAGCTGGTTTGGGATTAAAGCTTATCTCAACGACTTACCTTTTTGTATCTCGGGATGGGAAGCTGTTTTTTTCCCCCAGCAAACACAAAGCAGCGACACACACACAGAGACGATGAGAGCATGCAACAGAATAAGGTGGAGGAGAAGAAGAAAAAAACAACATTGATCATGTGAAATTAAAGTTAGAGCAATTAAAGGTGGAGTCAGTGATTCTGGAGAATGCTTGTTGTCAAAGTTTGCTACCTGTCCGTACTGTGTGTGTCCCGAATAACAAATCTGGTGTTAATACACAGCCTAGGTTATGTAAATGGGCACACCGTATAGACAGGAATATTGGTCGACGAGATTTTCACTGACTTTGACAAAAAGTGATTTTGACAACAAGCGTTCTCCTGTATTGCTGACTCCTCCTTTTAAATTAACATGCAAATAATAAGAGACAAAACAAAACTGAAACACAAATAACACAAAGCTATCTGTGTGCCTTCTGGAATGTTTTCGTTGACACAGCTCAGAGCGCAGCTGAAATGTTTACCGGAAAACAGTCTGGGTAAGAATTGATAATGGGTTTGAATGGTCTGTTTATGCATCATAATTGTCTAGGATTTTTCAATTTGCTGTTTTGAGACATACGTAAATTGGTTAGACTAGAGTTATATAGACAGCTCTTAGTTGGCGTGCAGACTGCGAGGCAGACAGGTGTCTATGCCCAAAAACTTTGACACAATTTCCAGATAGAGGCAAAATAAATGAAGTAGACGATTCAATACATACACAATGTTAACTCTTTCACTTGCTGAGTTATACACCTTCACCGACACTGGCAGCAAATATAAATAAAATATGTGCAATGATAAAATGGATGAAATATTTTGAGAAAAACACTTACTCGCTTTCTTTCTAAGTGAGATAAGAAGATGGGACTCAGGACCTGGTTAGCCTAGTTTAGCATACAAACTTCAAAATTAATCTACAAGCACCTTTAAAGCATAAAATAAGATTATTTATTTCCAGCTTGGCGCAGAGAATCTTCAAGTCTTGTCTCCTCAGTGAGGTTGCCAGATTTGGTCCCAGTATACATGTTGAGAAATTCTAACCAAAACCTGGCAACCCAGTGCTACAGCCAGAACATCCAGAGACCAATCGATTAATTTCAGAATCTCAAATCGATGCATAGCAATACATACAAACTCAAGAAATCCATAAAAGAGATACATACAATCTATCTATCATACATAAGCCATTTAAAAAATATGTGTCATGCAAGTGTTCAGATCTGAGTCCAGATGAGTAGACCTGTTCATTGTCAAGAAACAGTTGGAGCATTTCGCCCCATTCAAAGAAAAAGTGCTGTATTTAATATACGTAACAACATGTTTCAACTTTGAACAGTGCAAGTAGAGAGGCTGTATAACACAAATTCCATATTCTCATCTTCGCATAATAAGCTAATTTCTCAGAAAAGGCTGAACTATTCCTTTAAGACGATGACGCACCCACTCAACAACAATGCGCTCTCTAAACAAAAAGACAGAAAAAGAAATGCTCAGGCTCCAACAGCAGCAAGTAACTGTTAAAGATATGAATCACAATAGATTTTTTGCCACAGCCTTGACAACGCAGCTATACACACTCACTCTCATCCTGTCTGAAAAGACATGCGAGAATGTCTGTTCCACCTTTCAGCAGTATTTGGTTATTAAGGTGAAGCATTTCTCATCTTTTTCACATGGTGTTCCATTTACTGTAATGCTGGGAATACAAAATGAAGATGGGTTGTTTTATGAAGCCTTTTCAATGTAAAATCAACGACTTAAAAACAGAAACAAACAAAGATAATGAATACAAAAGAGGCAACACTCTGTAAGAAACAGAGCCAGCGTGTGAGTGTTTTTCTGTGTGTGTGTGTGTGTGTGTGTGTGTGTGTGTGTGTGTGTGTGTGTGTGTGTGTGTGTCTGCTCTCTGTGGGCGTACGGGCCAATGAAAGGGCAGTATGCGGAAGAAAGAAAAAAAATTAACGAATGTAGTGGAGTGTTAAGGTTATAGTGTAGGCGGTTTTGGAATAAACAGGTGTCTGATCTCGTTTTGAATAGTGAGACAACGTCTGATTCACTGATAAGGGCAGGAAACCAGATATTTTTCTATGTACAGAAGGTTAGGGTCTGCCTCTCTTTGCGAAGTTATTTACTTTGATATGTGTGGGAGGGATACAAAAAGGTACAACTTCACTTAAACAGATGAAGTAATTCAAGGTAGGAGGTCAACAGAAAGCCTTGTGCGAGAACTATGTACTGGCACCTTTAACATAATGTGTTTGATGAAGCTAGATTTGTAAACATGTGGAAGGTAGCCATGTTACAAGGCCATGTTGCAACAGACAAACTTAACGGCCTTAATACTTTTTATATATAGTGGGTGTCCTGGGGAAATGCACCTGTTGGAAGACGATGAAGAAGAAGTTCTCTAGAATAAGTAACAAAATACATATTTGCCTCATCATTTGATATTGTGGAAAGACTTGAGGTAGTGGTGGATGATGCCATCTTTAGTAACTATAGCTTCTTGTCCTTGAAGGCCACCGTAACTTCTGCAAATTCTCAGAACAGGAAGGCAAAAGATGGCCCTAAATACTCCTATATTACACAATGCACCTTTTAAATGTTGTAATCATACTTATCTCCTGGAAGAAATCATTTGTTTTGCACTCCCTTGTTCACATGAAAAAGTTTGTTCTAGATTCAAAATGGGAGCTTGAGAGAGAAACTTAACTGGTATATTTCTCTCCTCTGCACAGCTAACCAATCATCGTAAAGGGAATGTTAATCTGGACGTTAGAAAGGCGTGGAGAGAGAGAAGGTTACCGGAGCTATTCACCAGTCTGACAAACAGTTTCTGCAGGGTCATGCTGGCAGTTTAATGCCTTCGGTGATTCCCTGAATTTCCCTCCAGCGCCTTTAGCTATAGACTTTCACTCTGGTTATCTAAATTAGAAGGAAACTTTTTCCCAAAGGACGATAAAGGTTCCAACTGATTCTATCGGCATTTTATTTACTCCAAGTCAACCCCTTCCATTGACTTATGAGCGGTATACAAAAGCACCTCGTACACTGGGAAACCCAGCAGGGAACATAATCAAGGTAGCACTTACAATTCTTTGGAAAACCAATCTAGAACAACAACTGAACAGGGTTATTTAATGGGAGAGAGTCAACTGGATAACTGATGAAGAAATGAAAGGGCAACTCCAGTGATTTAAGACACTTTTCCATTAAACGGTACAGACTCTACTTTACTTTGGTATCAGGTACTTTCTTGGAGTGGTTTTCGATTGCACAATAGTACACATGATAGCACTGCCTTAAGGAAACCTAAACTGTGTAAGGAAGCAAACTTCTCATTCTAGCCACAGTAACTTTTCAAAGAGCCAATGTCTGTCTTTAGGAGCTGAGAAAATCCAACAATAGTTTGATTACACCAGTACAGTAGTGCACCTTGGGCACAGTCTCCGACACGAAAAACCAAGAAAAAGTATTGTGTATAAAGTGCAGAGAAATCTTGATCAGTCAAATATGAGACTTAAAACATGCAAGGTGTGCATCCATTCATAAGTTATAGACAAGTTGATGGACAAGTTAGTATCGCCGCTGCCCTAAGGTGCTGCTGATACAGGGGTTAAGAAATGACCAAAGACAGAGATCTGTCATTAAATGTTTTAACATGTAGGGTTCATTCTTTATTTAGTGGAATCTTCCTCAGTCAAAACCGATTATTCCATTCAAGATAATATACAAGCAGCAAGCAGTGAGGAGAGTATCAACCTTTCCAAAATCTGAACAACCAACAGCCTTGACCTGCTTCCAGCTAAAAGAACAAATTGTTAAAGTGAGGAGTGAGGGAAACTTCTTAAGAGCCTGTAGATGTGGATGCCAACTAAAGAGTGTTATAAGTCTTCTTGGTGTCTGACACGGTGTACTACTCAGCTTAACAGGTTGTCCCTTGATTTTCAATGAAGCTGGGAGGGCATTGTTGAAATTCAGAGTGAGTGTGCTATAAGATTTGGAAGTTGTGTGTTAGAGAGAGAGAGAGTGGTTAAGATCTTAATGGTGCTACAAGGAACTTTTAAATATTTCTGAAACAGTCTTATTTTTCCTCTGATAATCATAAATGACATGTAACAGCAAACGAGACCATCAGTGCAAAGAATGCTTTCTTTATATATTATATCGTAAAGCCTTTGTCATGGGTATGCTCACCCAGGAACTACAGCTGGCGCAGTAAAAACACCACAGCTTTTGTCCGAAGGGGATGCAAGGATGAACAAAAACTGAAAGTACCTCGGAGCCCCTTTTTAAATTGGTGTAATGAGAAATATTGCATATTGTATATTAGCCTGTTATTCTTCCAGCTCTCATGAAGCATATGGGGGGACTGGATATTTCCATACAGACAGTGAGGAGATGTTTGGATACTTTTATGGTTCTGTGGTGATGTGCTGAGGCGTAACTGCAGATACTGTGCGATATGATGTGTGTATAATTGTGAATAATAATTTCCTGGGATTTTTCTTATATGTTTGTGTGCTTTTTTGTCTTTCATTATTGTGTTTTCTTTGTCTGGTGATGCATATGAATGATGTATTCTTTCTTGAGAGCTTGTGGTTACTATCTGTTGCAAGGGGAAATTAATCAAACTAAGTGCACATTATCAGAGCTTTGTGAGCCACACACACATCAACCATAATAATAAGAATGATAATAAATTAAATTTATAATGCACTTTATATTCAAGAATCTCAAAGTGCTTCAGAGAAAAAAACTATTAAAAGGGGAACCTCAAAGATTGTTAAGCTAAATGCTCTCTTAAAGAGATGCGTTTCTAAAGGCTGTGTGCAGTGGACACATACTTTAGTATTTTCGTGACTGTATCGTTTTCTGTGTGGTTTGTCTTTAGTCAGCAGTGGTGAGAGGAGCTAAAGAAAGTGGCTTTTTGGAATTCAAAATAGCACAAAAAATACATTTAATGTTATTGTATGTTTGCATTAGGTGAGCTAAAAAGGTAAATAGCTGTGTACAAATTCATTTAAAGCCATCCTGAAAATAGATAACTAATGGACTAGTGGCTTCACTATGCACAACATGCTTTTATTCTTAAAGTGATTGTGTGCACCGAGATGTGTTTTATCTTATTCTCGCATCGTTCCAATACCTTTGCAGTATTTTTCATACATTTTATATACAGTTCCAATTCAGTCAGCCCTCTTCTATCAGGTCTATTTGCATTAACATGACACACATGATACACTGCATTCCTTTTTGTGAAATGCTTTGCCCATTTTGTTATCTTCCCAAGGAGACGGAATAAAATGTAAAACCAATTTACACAGAGCTTCACACATGAATCCTTTTTCTTAAAAGGTTTTGCTATCTGGTAAATTACGATGTGTGCAATGTAAGATATGTGTGCACAGTTTTGGATCAAATAAGTATATATATTTAAATGCAGAGAACGTATTGCGACAAAAAGCAAAATAAAAGAGCTTGTGTAATATTTAAAAAAAACTGGATGTTGTAAGTTCTTGGAGCCAAGGATGTGAGTGATTCATTATAATGCACTAAAATCTTCCCAGAAATGACTAGGGGTGGGAATCTCTTGGCACCTCACGATTCGATTCCGATTAAGAGGTCAACGATTCGATTCAAAATCGATTCTCAATGCATCTTTCATGATGCAATTTTTTTTTTATGTACACCCATGTGTGATTTTCAAAAATATATTTATATACACATCTGAATTTGCTAATCACTTTCTACTTTTGTGATGATCATTAAATACAATCAACAGATGAATTACCTTCTCTAATATTGTATTAGAGAAAACACTTTTCTTGTCACAAATATGACTTTCTATGAAAAATGCAATAATCAATGCAGCTTGCATTTCAACACAATATGGAAGTAATTAAAAACTAAACAGATTCAGTTTAATTTTCTTTCTACTCTTGTAAATCATGTTTCTATAGGATTTCTATTCTATTATTTTCTATGTCATTTCAACACACAAAAACACACAAAAAGGTAAACAGACACAAAGCCGGTGCAGGTCAAATGGGTTATATTGTCGCCACTTTTAACAACTCACACTTGTGTGGTGTGCATGCGCAGTGGTGCACAAAATACTAGTATTAAATACCTGTAAAAAATAAAAAATAATAATAATAATAATAATTATAAATCGATTATTAACTTATCTGAATCGATTCGGAATCGTTCGAGATAGAATCGCGATGCATCGGACAATCGATTATTTTTCCCCTAGAAATGACTGTTATGTGCAAAACCGTCTTTATCTGTGTTTGAGTCATGATGATCCCACGCATCTCTAGCCAACAGAGACGGCCACCGTGTAGATAAAGTGCTGTTAGCGCTGAGCTATTTCTGTCTCTCTGAGTTCATACAGTACATGCATGTACATCATCCCGTTTTAAATCAATTACAGCCTATTTCAAAGGACTAATTCGACTTATTTCCAACCGTGTGAGTCATCGCGATAGGCGTGGGTGGCCCTGATTTACTTAATTATTTGATCAACCTTTATTTAACCAGGCAGGCCATTAAGAACACATTCAAGTAAAGAGGTAAAAATGAAACACTAAAGTACGGTTGACATTTTCTCCTACCCTTTCATTTGGAAGTGCCGTCGTTATTTCAAATGTTAAAAACAAAACAAATGTCATGTAAAGAATTGGTGCTGAAAGTAGCCTGTAAAGATAGTGAAGGTACATATACCCTGCGTTCCAATACCTATACTTCCCTACTATTTAGTATGCCAGAAAAAGATATAGGTTGCGTTCCGAATCGCATACTCCTTCTTTTTTCTATTCTACATCCTACGATAAAAATAATCTAGTTAGGATGCAGTAGGCATACTATTGGGACATACTTTACTCTGTTATTTTATCATAACATTGTGCCTTGAGCTTGCCTCTTGCTTTTATATCCGTCGCATCCCCGTTTGTTTTCATATGGAGGCTTCGTCGATGTTACGTCACTTCACGTGCGCACTGGATTGTGGGTCAGAATCGCCCAAATAGGATGCACTTTTCAACACTAACAATCTTGGCCGCATGAAGTAGGACATCCGGGTACTTCTAACCATCCTAAATCTGGCCATAAGAATCGGGACATCCTAAATCTTTTTTCTGCATACTATATAGTAGAAAGTATGCAATTCGGAACGCAACCTTAGGGTGTCCCAATACATGCACGTCAATTGTAGTATGCTGAAAATACATAAATGCCCCCCTAACTCACAAAGCATTTTGGAGTATTCGTCTTTATTTTTGACATTTCTCGACATAATGAAAAAAAAACTTGCTTATCTAATTTATTTTTCTCTCCTGTGGCCCTAAAACTCTTCTGTACTTTAGTATGTAGTTTAGTAAAAAGAAAAAAGTATGTGATTTGGAACGCAGGGATAGAGTGATGTCAATGAGGTAAAAAAAGGGGGAGTTAAGACTAGATACCTCCCTTGGTGCAAACTTAATGTCTGACTCCAAAGAATAGGCTGAGGTATTCCACCATTACTTTAACTTCATTATAAAGAATTGTCCAGTGGGATACTGTACTGATGTTGGCCAACATCTGGATGAATTTTAAAGGTGCCTTTACATAAAGCATCAGAAGACCTATTGGCTACTGAATTAGTTTTCAGCTGTTTTAAGAAAACAGCAAAGAGGTTGAAGGGGAGTCAGTGATTCTGGAGAACACTTGTTGTCGAAATCACCTTTTCTTCAAAAACAGTTAATATCTTCTCAGGATCCGCTACTTGTCCGTACTGTGTGTGCCCTAAAAAAATATGGTGTACATACACAGCCTAGGCTCTGTAAATAGGAATATACACAAAGGGTGCCCACCGTAGCAAGCAACATGCCGTTTACAGAGCATAGGCTGTGTGTTGACACCAGATTTTTTTTTCAGCGCACACACACAGTACGGACGCACTGTTTTTGAACAAGCTTTCCTTTAAATGCCTCTAAAGTGAGATTCGACAAACTTATACGAAAATATTCCCTTCATATAATGAGCGAGCAGCCGGTTAATATTTTCTTAATAATTATAAATTTGATTGACAGATGCTGAGATAGTCCTCATTGTTAATGTTTTGTATAGCTCCAGCTTTGTGCCCACACCCAGAGCCTTTTAATTGAAAGCCTATTTGAAGTCCCTGTAATGCCTTTGATTCAAACCAGCGCCAGTTTTTCAGCCCTCCAGTAGTGAGTAGCTCGGTGGCAAGGATGGAAAATGAAACAAAAAAAAACTCCCTTTGTCAAGCTCAATGGCCCTTGTGAGAGAACATACACTATGTCACACAGTTTCTTTAAATTCAAATAATCCCAACCTAATACATAGATAGCATGAGTAAGTAGCATGACTTGGTCCTATGAGTCACGCGAAGCAGCTTTCAGTTTTTATGCTCCACATATCTGGAACAAACTCCCAGGAAACTTGAGGTCTGCTGCAACTCTCAGCTCTTTTAAATCAAATCTGAAGACTTTTCCGACTGTTTCCCTTCTAACCTGCGATTTTTATAGCATTTAAATGTTATATTTCCTATTTTTCATTTGCTTTTCTTATGCCTTTTCTATACTTGATGTATTTAAATCTTTACGTATTTCATGCCCCTGTAAAGCACTTTGAATGGTCTTGTGGCTGAACTGTGCTTTTGAAATAAACTAGCCTTGCCTTGCTCTTGCCTATGGTGTAAAGGGGGAAAAAAGGATTTCAAAAACAGTCCGTTTAGCATGTAAAAGTAGCATTCATTAAAAAAAGGAAGATAATTATGAAATAGTTCTAGCGCTGCAACTTATCACACATCAAGCTGAAGGTATTTAATTAAATGTTAAACAGAGAGTGTGTATTTGCCCTGCTATCTTCCCCTATTGCATGGTTGAGAGCCCTTAAATTCCACTTAAAAATTAATTCCAAATTAGACAACAAGAAGTGTAGTTGGTGAGAAATTCACAATGACTTCTTTTGTGTGTATTCACTATCCAAATTGCTCTAGTATTTACAGGGCTTCTGAGTATATATAAGACCTTAATTAAAATACTGGTGATTGTACAAAGATGTTTCACTGAGCAGTATTGACTTGAATTAATTAGTGGAGGAAAGAACTTAAGCAAGATAGTGGCATACTGTTTTTCTTTTGAAAAGTCTGTGGACAGTAGTGAGATGGAGGCAATACTAATCTCTGGTTCTTTCTTTTGAAATCAAGGAAAGCACTATAACAAGTAAAACATAAAGCGACTAAAAAAATAATAATACTCTTCGTTATACTTGAACTGAAAGAAAAAAAGTGAAAATCCAGCAGTGATTGGCAGCTTAATTGAGAGGCAAGACAATAATGCAGGTATAGCATTGTGTCTGTATTGTGCTGGGTCTGGTGAATGGGTGGATATAGTTAATGGTGTTGGACACATTAAAATGTATACAATGTAGGATATTTCTTCATTTTTAGCTGTTGTATCACAAGCTAAATAGATAGACTTTTTTTATATACTTTCAGCATGTCATCGTCCAATTGGATGTCCTTCAACTATCTTCAGTACGGTATTGAAAGTTTTTATGTGGAGTTGTAAATGAGTACTAAACTGTCCCTAGCCCTAATTTTCAGTTATAGCAATGGTGGAGTCCAGGGGGCTGTAAAAGGACTTGGGCTATCTCAGACATTCTTTATTATGCTTTATATCATGGTCCCGGCTGTGCTTATCCCTTGTTGCCAGTTTGTCCATTGTCTCTATACACTCCCTTGTGTGTCTGGTTGGTCTCCTGATTGTCCTTCCCTGCACTCCGATACCCATATTTCCCTGCTATTAAGTATGACAGAAAAAATATTAAGGAAGTCACTTTAAATGTGGTCAGATGCTGAAAAATACCCAGATGTCCTACATCTGGTCATCATTTTTAGTGTGAAAATCAGCATGCTTTTTGCACCATTCTGACCCACAATCCAACCAGCAATGCGACGGATATATGAGCAAGAGGCAAGTTCATGGAGGGAATTTATGATGAATTAAATGATTTTGTCTCAATTGTAGCATACTGCATGCTAACTACATACTTTTTATGATCAGCTGTAGTCTGTAGAAGAGTAAAAAGAGTATGCGAACGAAGGGTTAATGTCAATTGCAGTAAGCTAAAAAGCACTCAGGCGTCCAACTACATCTGGTCGTATTTTGCACCAGCATGCTTTTTTGGCTGTTCAGACCCACAATCCTCTGTGTGGCCGTTCTGTTCAATATACAATGTTATGATGGAAGTATAAATATGTCCCCATTATATGCATACTGCATGCCAAGTACATACGTTTTATGATCAGCTGTAGTATGTAGTAAAAAGAAATAGTAGCCTATGCGCTTTGGTTAAGCAGGGACAGTCTGTGTTTAGATATAGAGCTCTGGAAAGTCCCTTTGTGCCAATTCACCCACACACCTGCAATCCGTCCACTCATCAAGCCCCTGTCTGTCTATATAGCCCAGCTCTTCAAGCCAATTTTCTACCAGATTGGTCAGTTTCAGTTGCCAATGTGGTACTAACGCTGCCAACCGCCAACCCAGACCTTTGTATTTTCCATGTTGCATGGACTTTTCTGTAATACTGTGTGTGTGTGTGTGTGTGTGTGTGTGTGTGTGTGTGTGTGTGTGTGTGTGTGTGTGTGTGTGTGTGTGTGTGTGTGTGTGTGTGTGTGTGTGTGTGTGTGTGTGTGTGTGTGTGTGTGTGTGTGTGTGTGTGTGTGCTTCAGGTTCATTCCCTCTCTGTGCCCGCCAGGCTTCACAAAAAGCTCCTCAGCTCCTCTCTCCATATCTCCACAATATTACCTGTGAATAAACCAAATTGAACTGTCCTTCAAGTCCAGGTTCTGGGTCTTCGTTTAACTCAACCTGACACTCTCATTACAATGAATGTTTGAAGTTGTCCGGACGGTCAAAAGGAACTTTAAATAACACTTGTTGATAGATTTGTTTTCTATCATCAAATACTGCACATCTGATTGTTTTCAGAACAGTACTGGAAAAAAAAATATCTTTGGAATTTACCAAAACAAATAATGTAAATAAAATGCGTGGGTTTTCTCCGCCAGATTTTTGGTGGTCCAATCAGTGAACAGAGGGAGTGGCTGAGAACAATTACGTTGAGGTTGTGCGCCAGTTTCAGTTGTATTCAGAAGCCGGCGCATGACATACGTCACGACCAAACGTTATGCGATTGGTTGGCAGATCTAGAGTGGCACTGGGCAGATCTAATAGTTTTACACTTCAACAGACACCCGACTTCAAATGAGTTAGCCTTTGTCAATTGAGTGATTCCATACCCTCTGTACAAATGAAATTAACTATGATGGTCTGGTAGGACCAGGCTAGCCTTATATGCCTTCAAACCAAAAATGTGAGCCATTTGCCAAATGAAGAGGAAACATCAGGGAAAATGAGAAGACATAGCGCTAGAATTTAAAGTCGATATATTTTTGACATTTGAAAAACAAAAGACTTGTTTAATTGCTCAGCAGTTTCAGAAGTGTGAGAGAGGGGTTAATGACTTGGGAAGGAGGAAAATGGCTCTGAGTGGGTTTATGCCGGTTATGTTGGAAGATAATTAAATCTCATTAATATTGATCATATCTTTGAGTTTGTCAAAATCTGCAATTTCTTGATTTTCAGATTTGCTGAGCTTTGCTGTCTTTGTGGAGCTCTCGTACATCACTCAGCCAACCTTTTCAATGACTTTATTCTTGAAATTTTTTGAGTCAATGTGACTAAAATGAAACAGCGTACAACACATTTGACATATTACCAAAAGCGTTTCATCATGAAAATTAATTTCAGCTCTTTTCCCATGTTGGAATAATGATCTGACCAGTGCCCTTTGGCACTCTGCGTTAAACTAATCTGTTTGCTAATGTTACGTTGTCTGTTGACCTTTTTTGTCAGTTTCTGCCACACACACTTATTTATTTTTCAAACGAAATGCCAACCAGGCTACGATAATTCAAGCATTGTACTTGTACATTGTATTGAGCTATGACTGCTCCAATAAATCTGCATAAAAGCCGGTTTCCACTGCACTCTGTCACTCTTAGCAGCTGCACTACAAGCCCCGAGTGTTTAGTTAAGTGTTGAAAACCTTTCCCATTCTTTCCAGATCTAATCAGACACAAAATGTCTAAATGAGGCACACTCGCTCACTGCAATACAATTGGGTGCTATTGCAGCTTTTTGGCAGCAAAAAGCAACACCTCGGAAAATATATGGTTACAAAAAAGACCATTAAGGAGATTGAGGAAAACAAATTAAATCATGGAAATTGCTTGGAGGCCTAGATACAGTATTTGAGAATGAGAGAGTGGGAAAAAAGCGTTTTTCTCTGGTCTGGTAAGTCCAAGAGCCAGAGCAGTATAGACAATAACCACCATAAATCAAGATGGCCTGATGCCCGTTCTGCTGTCCAACACTGCTGCCAAAGCCGGGCTCTTCCGATGCCCACTTTCCCCTCATAGCAGCTATTCAGGCAGACAGATCGCAAGACTTATAGCTGCTGACGGCAAGCCATGGAGGTCCAAACACCCACTTCATCACCTCCAAACACAGTAGGAGAGAAAGAAGAATAAAAGACAATTCCTATGGATTTATAGTAATTGCTTTTTGAATCAAAATGGTCGATGGTCGATGTAATATGGGCCAGTCATTGCAGTCCACTTCCAATGCGCTGGATTTCTTTTTAGTTGATTGTGTTTTGTTTACGAAAATCTTCACTGCTCCTTTGGTTTGGCCATAGGAAGCCTGTACACGTATTGATTCAGCAGCAGCATTAATCTACTTGATACATAAAGCTTCTAGGCTTCTTAGTTCTGCTGATCCTGCACACATGCATCAAATAAATAGAATGAGTTCTGAATGAAGAACTGAAAATGTTTCACTTGGGATGTTATATGGACGTGTTGCAACTTAGCAGTGAACTTACACTGTGCAAGCACGGTAAAGGAGCTTAATCACAAATACACATTGAGTCTGAACATTTTTCAATATCTGATGATTTTTGGGGACAATGTGAGTTGTGCTGTTGCAAAAATGTTCAACTTAAACTGTCGTCTCATTGATTAGGAAAATATATTGAAAAACACATTGAAATGCTGTCAATTTAGTTGATGTTGATCTGTTCTTTATTCCCTTGTTATAATATAGTGAGTAGTGATTTATGTTTAACTACTGTATATATGGCCCCAATATTTGGGACCAGTTTTGCTAAATCTTAAGCAACTTCTATGACAATTGTTAGTTTATCCAGTTTAACTGAAGGTCTCAATTGCATGTTGACTCAGTTCACTGAAGGATTTGATGTAGAATTCCTCTTTCAAATTCATATGAAGTAATATAAATGAAAATATAGAAAAATATACATTTAAAGAAAGTATGATTGCCATTATTGTCGTCATAACGGCGGCTTACCTTGGCTTTGTTAATGGTGCAGTGCAGTGCGTTGTTCTCCTGGTCGTACTGCAAACTGAAGACCAAGGTCCCCAATGTAGCTGTAGGCAAAGTCATGAAGAAGAAAAGGGAGAAAAATGTTAGATGTAAAATAAGTCGTCATTGCACGAACACAGCCACAGCCATATCTTGCTACTTATCAAAGTTTAACAATGAAATGTATTATTCAACCATTTAACTTTTTTAAATACAGTAGTAGCACAACTGAAATTGTGTTAGCGATCAAACGTGAAGGCTATTTGATTGGGGGGAAAAAACACTTAGGCTCAAAACTACCCATGCAACTTTGCCACTGACTTGTAAATTGTTCTGACCCTCACACCTAATCGGTCTCCAATCAGTATTTCTCTGTATGAGCGCTCCTTCTCTATCATTAAGTGACTCATTCAGACCCTTACAGGAAGGCCCACATCATAGCCTGATGACTGGGTAATTCTGTTCTTTCTATTAATATGCATTCTGAAGTAGCTAGGGCTAATGTTAGCGCTATAGTTTGGCACTAGTTAGAGCCAACAGTATGACTTTAACCTAGGGGTAACAGGGCCGTAATTATGTTCACCACAGGGTTAGGCTTGGCCAGAGGACGCTTGCCTATTTTATCACTCATTGTAGTCAAACCCATTCATTTATAATGGCCTGGAACTTCATGGGGGTACAAAAGTTAAACATAACACTCAAAGTTGTACGAAATATATCCAAAATTAAATGTGTTTGTTCCTTGGCCCTGCACGAACAGAATCATGTCAGATTAAATTAAATTAAGTATACTGTATATTTAATTAGAGTGTGTAATATCCTAGTATTAAGCAGCATCTAGTGGGGAGATTTTAAATTGCAACGCTCTCTTGCTAACCCCTCCCTTTCGGAGAATTTTACAGAAGCTACGGTGGCCTTCAAGGACAAGAAGTTATAGTTACTAAAGATAGCATTATCCATTGGTAAGACCATTGGTAACATTACTTTCAAAAACTTCAATAAACTTAACTTTGACCGAGTAAAGTCATCTCAGTGATTGTTAGACAAGGTCTTTTTCAGTTTCTTTTTTAGACTGTGTGACTTCAGATCCCTCAGGATGTCATATTTTTTTCCAGAGACTTGGAATAATTTTGGAATAATTGTCTCATTTTTCCACTTGAAGTTGTTAACCCTTCGGGGCCGAACGTGAGACCCCACTTCACCCCCTTCCCTGTAATTAACCAGCTTTGTCTTTAAACTCAGAAGCTACTAAATCATACTGAAGCGCTATACAGTGCCTGATGGTGAACTGAAACAATGCATGGCATGATATCTCATCCTTTGTCCTTTCAAAATGCCAAGGGGACAATGGACTGTCTGATCACTGTCTGAACTGATGAAACAAAAACAACCGATTAAAGATACAGACGTGTGTGGGATCACAGGGTTACATGCATCGAGCTGTTGGTACTGAATAACACCCAGCCTCATTCAAACTATATCTATATGAGCAGTGAAAACAACATTGGTTTTATGGGTTTGTAATGTACTCAGTTACTGTATTTAATACCACCTCCACACCTTCTCTCCTCTCAAGAGCGTCTTTGGTTGAACTGTAGTGGATGACCTATGTCATTTGGTAAAATCTAGTGATGTGATTTTCGCATATTCAGTATAATTATTCAACCAATCAATCAAACTTTATTTATAGAGCACTTTTCATACAAGAAAATGTAACACAAAGTGCTTGTTACTTTTTCATTATTTTAGGCATGCCACTGTTGGTCTGTCTTTCCACCTCTTTTGTCCAGATTAAACTATCTCAACATTCATGGACACATTTCAACAATCCCTTGTATTTTCCAGTATCCCTATACCAGTAGGTTAATATTTGAGTTTTGGAGTCTTAATCTTAACAATAACAGGTTGGCAACAGGTGTTAACGTTAGATTTTGACATCGGCTCCTTTCATATTCTCTCACTTGGAGTGACAGTCTCTATTAAAAACCAGATACATTTTATACATTTAATGTCTTTTTTGTGCTACAGCCTTTCAGAGCCAATAGCCCTGGTGTAGATTCAGTCTTGTTTAGTAAAAGCTCTTGTATTGTAAGTAATCAGTCAGGCAACACTGCAATTCTGAACGTGTCATCTGGCTTTCACCAGATCATGTTTAGTCTCAGGACTGCTGACATCCCCTATGAATGTATCCTTCAGTGGCTTCAAATAAAAAAAAATGTCACCCTATATAAAAGCATCTTTAAGTGTGGAGTCAGCGGTTCTGGAGAACTCTTTTTGTCAAAATCAGTAAATATCCTTTAAGATCCACTACCTGTCCGTATTCTGTGTGCTGAAAAAGAATCCAGTGTTTATTCACAGTCTAGGCTTTGTAAACTGGTATGTAAACAAAGGGTTCACCGTAGCTATAGCAACATGCTCATTTACAGAGCCTAGGCTGTGAATTAACACTGGATTTCTTTTTGCACACAAACAGTACAGACAGGTTGTAGATTGTGAGGAGATATTCACTGATTTTGACAAACTTTGTCAATAATCCATCTTTTGTGCTTTATCTTTACGTTGAATAGAAATAAATCTAATGTTTCAATGCAATTTTGTGTACACCTTTCCATATCTTTGAATGTCATAGTACATTGAGTATACTTGAAAACACTGTCATCTTCACAAGCAGAAGTAAAACTGTGTGAGTTGGGCAGTGTAACAGGTGGCTATACGCTGGTGGTGAAATAGGTCAGCAAAGGGGCAGACAGGAGGTTCAACCCTAGGATAGGGCAAGGGCTTGGTGTCGCGCTCAAGGAGATTTTGACCGCTGTGACAAATGACCTGTTTTCGTAAAGGTATCAGAGCTTAGGTCTAGGAGTCAGTTGTAGATTCGAGGTAATGATCAATATTTTCAGGCGGATTTTTATTACTGGTACTATTTATGACTATTGCAAACTGTATGATTTTTTTTATTTTACGACCAACCAGAGCTTGAAAGATTGAAAAATTTGCTTTTAATATGACCTTTTTATGGCAGCAGGAGTACTTGCAGGACAGTTTTATAGTACATGTATGTAGAGTAGGGTTGAAGCTCATGATGAGAAAGTTTAATATTCGCTGTGTGTGTGGTTGCTATTTGCTACAAAGCTACTTGATGCTGACAAAAGTGCTGCAAGCTTCACCAAATCAAAGGCTTTTCCCAATTTTGAACCAATTCTTCTCTGTAATGCCAAGCAGCCATTTCTAGGAAAACAAATAAGAGCTGAACTTAAGCTGTAAAGCCAAACACAGATGGCAGAGTGGTGAGATTTGACGTGAAAAAAAACCAAACACCAGACGAGGGATAAAAGTTGTGATTGTTTTTTTTTACACTGCTAACAGCAAGGCCTAAGGATGTTTTCTGATGGCAGGAATAATACTGCAACAGAGAAGATGAATCATTTGTTGACCCCCTGGCCTTTTCCTCTCGGCCAACAGGCAAACTGCCAGGAGAGATGAAAAAAGGCCTATTCATAATCCATCTGTTTATTGTGCAAAAGACAACAACCAAAATAGACAAACTCGAAGACAGAATTTATTCTTTGTGTAATCTTAATGACATGAAGCCCTTTTACTCTGATGACACCATTCTATTGTAGCTCTACCACTAGTTCATTTAAACCTAATATTCCGACTGAGTTGCTGAATTGTTTTTGAGGGGTCCACTAAAAAAACAGAAATTTTTGGGCATTTTTCAAGCTTTACTAGATAGTACAGAGTTGAAATGGGGAGACAGAGAGAGAGGGGGGATGACCTGCAATAAAGGTCCGTGGGTTGGATTTGAACCCACGACCACTGCAACGAAGGCTGGAGTCAATACACCGAAATAAACAGAGCTTTTTAACATAATCTTCAGGAAACACAAAAGTAACAAAAGTGGCAGCCAATGTTTGTCATTCATATTAAAGGAATATTCCGAATAAAGATTTGTTTTTATGTATAATAACCTTTACAAATCAGTCTATCTGATCCACACTGGATATTATTTTGAGTTTGTTTGGGCTTGAAATGGCTCTGGCACACTCCATTCTCAAACCTACAAAAGTCACATCTCTCAATTGTTTTTCCAACAGCAGTCAATCAGCAGTAACACAAAACCGAGTGTAATCGCTGAAAGAGTGGGAGAAGCAAATCAGAAGCCAGCAAAACTATTGGCGTTCTGTCCAACAAAATGTATGAAAGAAACCATCAAAATGTCTTTATTTAGTTTATTTAATTTCCTGTACTGCTATAACATGTTCTGTTGCGTATATTTTCAGTGTAGAGCTCCAGTATTCAGCTTCCCTTTTATATTCTCTGCTAAAAGTTAATTAAGCAGATAATAAATAAGCCAATATGTTTCACAATGATAAAGGGAAAGGCACATTTAAAAGGATTGTTAGGGATAGATGAACATGGCATAGTATCTCCTGCCTCACAACAAAATTATTATATATATATTTTTTGTTTTACTGCAACATTGCCTGTGTCTATGGTCTAACATTAGGATTTTATTAGGCAGTTCATCTTTAAGAGGTGCTTCTGGTAACACTATTTTACGCTGCGAATGCTCAAGCCATCTGGATAGCTGTGGGGTATACGGCCCAGTAAGATTCAAACAGTGCTGTGTGCTCCAGCCTAGCGGAGTATACAGTAATAAAGTGGAGTCATTTCACAATACAGTTGAGTCATATTCCAGCCTAGCTGTGAAACCTAATTTCTGAATCTCACACAAAAAGAAAGGGGATAATTTATTTTCAAGTGGCTACTTAAAGGGTATTGAAAGCAATAATTACCCAATTTTCTGGCAAATAGTCTAATTAGAATGGAATAATTATCATTCATTAGAAAGGTGCTGATTTACTATGAAACAGGCTGACGTCAAGTTTCATTGAATGTGTCTTTTTGTTAATTTCCTTTAGGAAAAACTCGAGAGCATGTCTTGCTTTAAAGGTGGGGTCAACGATTCTGGAGAAGGCTGGTTGTCAAATTTAATTTTTGTCAAAATCAGTGAATATCTCCTCATGATCCCGCTACCTGTCTGTACTGTGTGTGTGCAAAAAAAATAAAAAAACGGGCATGTTGCTAGATACGTTGGGCCCCCTTTGTTTACATACTTTTTGTTTAAATACCAGTTAACATAGCATACACTGTGTAATAACACCGCATTTATTTTTCAGCGCACACACAGACAGGTAGAGGATTGTAAGGAGATATTCACTAATTTTGACAAAAAGTGACTTTGACAACAAGCTTTCTGTAGAATTGGTGACTCCCACCTGTAAATATGTTAACTTGATAATAGAATTCATGGGGTGAAGATCAAGCGCAAGTTGTGTTGTTTGAATAACATAAGATAAATCAGGTTAAGTGATTGTTTTACGGGGGAATGACGAATGTCAACGTGTTGAGAGACTGTTTACGTTGTCATCATTTACTGTACGAAATGTGCTGCTCCCTGCTGATGATTTAAAGTGCTAAGGGGAATTCTCAGGCCTATTAATAATAAGAGTGATTGCTCGGAGCAATGTTTTAAAGCTGGCACATCCATCGACCCACCAGAGATTGAGTGACATTGACATGGAAAGGGGGACGGGGAAGGTGGGGGGGGGGGGGGGGGGGGCATTTCCCCGTGTATGACATTGATTCAAACAGACATACCACAGAGTTTAACACCTTTCAAAGCATGGGCGTATTGGAGTACATTTCCCACAATTATTTTGAGTGGAGAACCTTGTTTGGTCTTTGAAATGTATCGATTTTATATTGACAATACCAGGAGAAAATTACAATCAATTTCCACTCCCACATTCCTTCTATAAGCAGCGAATGTCAGAAATAAAATCAATAAGGTCTCACTGTTTTCACTTAAATGGCTTTACATATACCAAGTGTTGGCCTACAGATGTCTCTCCTAACACTGTTTGTGATACTGAAATGAAATACATAGTGTGGGTTCAGCTCAATTGTACTCAACCACTGCCTATTAACCCACAGACAGACAGTAGCAGTACCCATTGGCCAGAGACAGTGCTTAAGTGGGCTGATATCAAGGCAAATTCATTTAGTCTATTCTGCAGAGATTCTCAGCTCGTTACAAAAACAGGCAGCAGACAAAACGAAAGGCATAGAGTCTGGAGACACACTTGTCTTGGCTCCAAATGATTTGTGCATTTAGTGACATTTTTACAAATCTATTCAAAAGTGCGCTGGCAGGGTTTTAAGAAAACAGCCTCTCACTTCCACAGCCAAGGGCTTGTTAATGTTAATGTGTATTAAGCATTAACAGTTAATTAAAGTACCCTTATTTTAAAGGGTTTCCTTTTTTTAAGAGCTTAATTTACCCATTCACACATTTGTGCTTGGTGACAGCACATTCAAACAGCTTGTTGCACATGTCAAAAAGCATTTTTTTTTATAGCATTAATCTGCTCTCTGGGCCATGCTAGTGTTAACAGAGCCAATGAAGGTGAAACAGTGGACAGTGACAGGGGGTTTTCTGAGTGATGGCTGCTGTCACACCGGCCACACACAGATCGGTTAAGAGGAACAACACAGCGGCTCCATTACTTCGCCTCCGGGCCAAACTGCAGCAGCCCAGCCGATCCCCACTGAGCCAGGCTGACCGGGCCGTCACCTCCCTGCTGAGAGCTGAGGCCATGATCCACTGCCATGCTGGGCCATTGGACCACTACACACACATACACACGCAAGCAAGCACGCACGCACAAAAGCAAGCATGCACACACACACGCACATACACAGGCACACACACACACACACACTCTCTCACTAACTTGTTACTTATTTTTCACACACACACACATACAAACAGGCACTCTAATATTAGAATTTCTTTTTCACATACACACTCTCTCTCGCTCGCCCACTCACTCACTCACTCACTCACTCACTCACTCACTCACTCACTCACTCACACACACACACACACACACACACACACACACACACACACACACACACACACACACACACACACACACACACACACACACACACACACACACTCAAAGTTGGACTTGGCACCTGGTCAAATCTTCAGTCTGTGAATCTCGATCAAAAGCTGTACATAGAGCCAGTCGTAACCCAGGCGACGTATACTTTCAAGACACATTCACCACCGTCTGCAGGCATCACCGCAATTTACTTTGGAGACTCGCTAAAGTGCAATTGAAGTGCCATTAGGATACCATTAGCTGTAAATGGCTCAAAGTCAAATTGCATGAATTGAGTGCAAAGTAAAGCGTCTTGCAAAACTAGGTCAAACACCAAGTGAATTTTTTTGCTCACAATTTATTTAAATTGAAATACATAACTCACATTTGGGATCATTAAGTCCCTATCTATCTAAACATAACTGACATCATAGCTCTTAATTACAGTTTTTTACGATTGCTAAACCACAGTGGGCACAACTGGAACGACAAGTGCAAAACTCTAACAACAGTATGCAGAGCAGCGGTTCATTCGGACCAAACTGTTGCTCGTTTTTCATTGCTTATACACAACGTTCAAAACTTTACACACCTATCTCATGGCTTAACCACAGCCTGCACAACAATGTGGATTTCCAGCATTTTTTTCAAATGCTAACACACTGCTGCCACAACTATAAACCACACATTCAAAACAGAATGAATGCCTTTCAAACACTGCGGATTGCAATTTCAACTCAAACACTAAGATGTCTTGTTTAGACTTGTTAGTATAGTATATACAGTATAAAGGGAAAGCTCAAAAATATATATTTTTTTGGAAATGGACCCAGGAAGACAGGTTGTTGGAGGTAGAAGAGTGGCAGTGAGAGTGTGGATGTGTGGAGGAAGACCTAGAAGACATAGAGCTGTAATGTCTGATGAAATACAGTAAGGGCAACACTGATAGACCCTGTTGTGAATCATGGTCTCGCATTGAGAGAGGCAGGGTTGAGAGTGCAACCCAATCTGCAAAAATCTAAAGTTGCATCTGTAATACGAATTTTCCAGCAAACAAACAGCTTAGAGTTGCATCCTTACATTAATTGACAACATTACAGGAATTGATTTCTGTATTACAATCACAGAATATTTAGACAGATAAATACTACATTTGGAAATGTTTTCAATAAAATATACAAAATGTGTATCTATTGAAGCAAACTTCTGATTTTCATTTATTTTTGTTTTCCTAAAAAAATATGTTATGTTATGGTATGTTATAAAATAAACAATTTCATGTGAAATAATTAATATAATAATATTATGTAATTTGTGTGAAATAACTCATATAATTCAAACTGTAAAGATTAAAAGTTTGTAATTTGTGTATTGGGGTTTGATGCTAGTGTTTATACTCTGAGCAGGCTCTGAGTGACAGTGTGTGTTATCTCAATGAGGCTGGTTCATAGTGTTTGCTGCACTGAACCTGTTTTGCAGGTGAAGTGAACTGTTCAGCTCCAATGACTGTTGGTAGTGCAGACTGTAGTTAGAGTTTTGCACATTGAGCTACAGTTGTGCCCACTGTGGTTTAGCGATCGAAAAAAACTGTAAGACAACAAGTGAGCCAACACACAGAAGACACACAGCAGCAACATTGGCATTCATTTGGGAATCCACGGAGCGTTGCAATCGAGAACTTTCACCACTAGATGACGCCAAAAATCCTCCTATACTAGAACTCCCACACTGTACTTTTAGCGTTCTACAATCAGAACAGGGTATAGTGTCATGATCTAAGAGCAAATAGAACTTGCTCAAATCTAAATGACTAATACAACATCATCCAAAATCAAAACCTGTATGTGTGAACCACTAGATCACACCCTACGCACTATGCTTTATTACTGTAGTCAAAGGAACAAATTACCCCTGTGTTCATGTGTCTGCTTATGCGGTGCTTGAATGAACAATTAGACTGCACGCTTTGCTTTAGCATCTTATTATGTGCCTCTCATTAGGACAGGAAAAAATACTCATGGGAGATGGCGGGTCTGCTAAAAGATGTTATTTGTTTTGCTTGTTACCAGCTGATCTGATACAAAGCTATAATGCGTGACTTTTGTTGCTCCCATGAGGAATTCTTAGTTATCACAACAGAAGCATCTACAAGAGGTGAGCCTTTGGTGCATGGATTTTATACCTTCTGTGCATCCAGGTTTTTTTAAACAGCAGAGACAACAACTGATACATTTCTTGGGTACTTCTAGGGATTTTTTTGAGCTCTTGCGCCAGTGTCTGGGGGGCGACAACAAACGCTGCCATACAGGGAATACAAATAGAGTTTTGTAGAGCTGATAGGCTTAATCAACTTTGTGTCAAATCATTTTGACGGTGGCTTGAATGTAACCGGCATTCCTGTTTATGAAAAAAGTTACGCACTATAGCTTTAAGAGCGTCCAGTGAAAAGATAAAAGTAGGATTTTGAGCTCAGCCTGTCAAAAGGTTGAACACTCAGATCTGCACATTTCAACGTATGATCTGTTTCTGTCATCAGGTCATGTTTATACATAGGCTCTGTAAAATCATGGGGTTATTTTTTTTAACTATAAATAGAAAGTTCCCCCTGCTCTTCCCACCACCAGCAGCAGCCTTCACCTACAGAGGGAATGATTAGATTCTGGGGCTCATGACTGCACACAATTTGCATGTTAATGAGAAATGGAAGTTATGGAAACACACCTAATGCTTTTAAAGATAGAGTTCATACTAATTTAGAACTTCCCGTGTATTTTAACATGGCATGGCATTTACATTTTGATTGGTTCAATAAAGGCAAGATCAGCCAGTTATGTTTGATACATGTCAATTATGGAGGCAAATTACAGTAGGTAGCCCCTTATTTAATTCTGCAATAGGTTGGCATGACAATCAAAGCCCCCTATAGACACCCCGAGTCAATGAATATAAATGGAATATAAATTAAAATTAACACGTTGGCTTAATTCTAATTTGTTCACATATACAGAGATTACATTTGCTCAATTTTGAAAACAAGATATATCTAATAAGCCTATTTTAATTTCATAGAGCAGACAAACAACAAAAAAAAAAATTCCATTTAAAAGATTACCAGTCTATGTATATTTTTTACCTTTTCTTAATGCCCAAAGGATTAAAAAATATCAAGTAAATTTCTTTACCTACAGCGAGAGAGAGAGAGAGAGAGAGAGAGAGAGAGAGAGAGAGAGAGAGATTTCTCGGCCGCATATGAGGAGTCTTGCAAGGAGCCTTGCAAATGGAACAACCTTTGCGCGCCGCTATGACGCAATCGGTCTTGAAATGCAGCCTTCGTAGACCGCAACCCCTGAATCGAGATACAGCCGTTAGGATACTGGCCAGAAATCAGTGCTGGAAGATTTACTAAAAATTGACATAGGCTACCATGGTCTAAAAATACAGAAATGTTATTGAAAGTAAGTCCGAATTCAAAATGTTACATAGACGTATTGTCAAAAAATGTACTCAATAAAGCATAACAAGTCAAAGTATTTATTATGCATACTGGCTCCATATAGAGTTTTTGTTATTTTATCTTTAGAATATTTTATCATTCTGTTTTTATCACTAACAAAACGCAATGCTAAGTTTGCTGAATAGGTCCAAGTTCATACCTGAAACTATTTAAGTAGATGATGGCATTATCAGTTTCATAAAATGCATCTTGTGAGTCATATTTAACTTCTATACTAATGTGCTAGATTGTTCACAGTTTGTACGTTTGACCTTTCGATCAAACAATCAGATCTTTTTCATATTTTGCCCTGATGACTCATTTCATTTTGCTTGACACAGAGTTTAATCCTCATCTGAGCTGCTACACTGTGAGTCACCTCTCATAGTCTGTGCAGAACAGAGACAATGGAAAAATTACTTTGTCAGACAAAAAGTCAACACTTATTAAGCAAACATGACAAAGGAAAGTCTGGAAGGGCGCTCAAGAAAAGCTTGTAGCCCCATTACACCCGGTGGTGATTTTTAATGTGGAAATCAACGTGCTTTTTAGGTGATTCTGACTCACAATCCACCGCACATCGATAGAGCCTCAGAGTAAAAACAACCAGCAATGCAACTAATATATAAGTAAGAGGCGAGTTCAAGGTGCAATGTTATGATGAAATAAATAAAAGTATATCCCTCCTCAATGGTATGCCTACTGCATGCTAACTAGATTATTTTAATGATCAGCTGTTGTATCTAGAGAACGCATAGCCAGTCTCAAGTTTCATATGATGGAGGGAGAGCACATGCAATTCAATTATTTCTTCACAAAAATAAGAGTCAAGACTTATACCGTAGGACCATGGGGTAGGTCAGAGTTAAACCCCCCCCAGAGAAGCAGTCCATAACAGGCAAAGAAATTCAACAAGGACCAAGGCAAGAATCCAAAGTCTAAACAACCAGGCATAAGGTCAAGCTGGCAGGTCAGACAGAGACAGCCTGAGAAATAGATAGAGAGCTGAACAGAGCAGACTATCTTGCAGAATGAAGCATGGGACCTGGTTTATATTGTGAGACGTTGATGAGGGAATGAAGTGTATAGGTGGGGAGATTGGCAGGTTGTTTCAGGTGAAGGGAATGAGATTTTTTGCAGATGGTATGGATAGAGAAAAGTCCAATGACGTCTGGTTGATAGATAACCCACAAGAGGCGGCCTTTTTTTTCATTCCATATTTATAATCATTCCTCACATAGTCATGCCCTTATATTGCACATTTTAAATGTCTTAGTTTATCCACTAAAACGTATTAATATACTACAGCTTTAGGAGGTGTCAAACACACACACACACACACACACACACACACACACACTGCAAGACTGCAGTGCTCACATAACATCCATCGCCAAATCATCAATATCAGCTCCTCTTTGTACATCTTTTAACTGTGAACAAACCATGAAAGCACATTACCAACACTTCAATTAAACATGTTGTCATAATCACAAGCTGCTTTCTCATGAATATTTCCTCACACAATGATTGAATGACATTTCTAAATGATGCTTTATTTGTGCTTAAAGACCCAAACATTTGGACATTTAAGATGAAAACTGTTGGTTAAATATTTTGCATCAATGACTCTTTTTGAATTGTTTATCTAATGTCCATGGAAATCTTGTGAAACATAGCAGACGTGTCTTCAAGTGAAAAACATCTCCAGTATAATAACTACCCGGAGCTTTTTTTAAAAGCATGAACAAAATGAGTATATGAGCTACATCTATGAACTGAGAGTGCCAGCTCTAAAGATTAGTAGAGCTGGCAGGGGGTCAAACTCTTATTTACCACAGCCAGTCAAGTGAGACACATTTCAGCTGCATTCACTCACTCTCCAGGCTGCTCTCTATTAGTTCAGACCCCATAAAATATTCTGTGTAAGCGCCCAATGCTCAAACAAATGTGTATCGCAATCTGGATGCAGTGAAGTGTGCTGCAGTGCCAGTGATGATACATATACTAGGCATGGGAAAAAGGATTGAAAGAATACAGCTATCTCTAACAAGCTGGTACCATGCAGGACCCAAGCTGGTATAACGCTTGGTGAAGCACCAGTGATGGTAACCATAAAGTCTCACCAACGGTTGTGTTTTAAATAGATGTCACAGTAGATGTTTAGGGGCCTATTGTTTTCAGTGGGGAATGTCCTCACCAGAAAACAACAGTGGTCATTTGGTCAAAGACATAAACTGTTGAGATTTACTTGATATCTTATGATCCCATGTGCGATATGAACACTGTCTTCCAGAAACAAAGGCAGAAGTGGCATCATATTAAAGAGCTAGAAAAACTTTGTAAGGAGGAGGTTGGAACATATTTTTGTTCAGTCAATAGGGCTGGATATTTGCAAGGACTTCAAGACAGACATCACAACATGGGTCACGATATGATACTGTCACAGCCCGGCTCAAGGGAATGACAAAAGAGGAGACCACACAAGAGAGATAGTTTAACCAAATTATAGTTTATTTAACCAAGTATAAATTAATCTAATAAATGGTGCGTGAATGTCAGTAGTCAGTAATGGGTGGAGTGTCTGTGTGAGGGAAAAGTGTATGGTGTGTGTAAAGCAGCAATAACTAAACCTAACTAACCAAAACCAAAACCAAACCAAACCAAACCAAACCATACGTCAAGGGAGGGGAGACCAAGTGGCTGACTCCTGCAGGAGAGCAGCCAGCATGGGTGTTAAGGATCAGCAATCAGCTCCTGGCAGCCTGCCAATCAGGAGGTTCCAGGAGCTGTCACAATACTGTAGATCACGATACATTACGATACAATGCATATTGCAATATTCAGCTTTGTATTTAGTTGGTGCCACTCTAATTGTGTGATCCATTTCGACCATGCTGCTTCCAGCTTTCGCTCTGTGCCACAAAACCAGGAAGGGCACCTGGCCATTCAGGGCAACTAGCCGTACTGCGACATCTACGAGATCGGAGGTTTTAGGTCATAACTTTTCTATCAAAATGAAATTTTGCAGCTGGAAAACCATGAAGATATCATGAAAATAGATATCACAATATATTGCCATAATGATTTTTTTAGCACAACCCTATCATTCTAAGTGCCATTGTTGTAGTCAAGACCAAGCAAATCAAAAACAGGACCAGACCAGTCCCATACTACATAACACCCACTTACAATACAATTTGCTATTTGCAAACCAAAGGCATTACTCAATTTGATCTGAAATATCCACATCCCCATAAAAAAACACCCACAGAAAGCAAATTGATTCCTTCATTCATCTTTTTATTGCCTTACACTGTGCTGTATATGTGTGTGTGTGCATGTATTACGTGACATCTCAGCAGTTGAGAAAAAAACTGATATCGATTCTAAGGCGAGCCCAGAGACCTTTTTAAAGTGTTCTCAAAACCACGACGGGCCTTGAACACTACAACCTTGCAAAGTGCTGCCTTTTCACTTCCTGTCAGCAACAGTCGCTGTGGTTACTTTTTACCATGGAGACAGTGGTTAAACAAACCCATCCATATCAAGTCAAGGTCCCCTGGCAGTGAATGGCTTTTAGACAGTTGCCATGGAGATGGATCTATAGACATAATAAGAGTTCAATTGTTGTCATGATTTAATCCATTGCGTTAATAAGGTTTTCTTATCCCCAAGGTACTCAACTCCCAACATTGTGTAAAGAGCTAGTCGATAGACCTTGACTGTCAATGGTCACGTTAATCAGTTTTCATATCGATATAAACACGTTTTATTGGAGATTTTAACATGTTATTTCATCAGTTTGAAAGCTACACATTTTTCTAGATGCTGGGATACCCAACTGCATAATTGAAACGTTGACGTACTGGCATCACTATTCTAAAGATTAGGGGTTCACCAAAATCGATATGCGACATGTTAAGGAGACCATGCATATCTGTACCAAATTCCATGGCAATCCAATTAACAGATTTTGAGATATTTCAGTTCATACTAAAGAGTTCCTTGTCTTTTTGCATGTGACTGTACACTGTGCAATCTTGGTAAGAAACTGAAATACAAGCTGCACTATAGTGTACATTTTCCAGCTAGACAATCCCAATGGGCACATCTGTATAGCCGAGGCAGTCGGAGCGCAGGTCGCTGTAATACATGAGAGGTCAGTCTTCAAGGCCAGACACGAGAAGTGTGATTGGGAAGAATTCAAAAAGGAATAGGGGAAGGTGGGGTGATTTGTGCAACTTTTTACTCAAAGTGATTTTAAAGTGAGGCCTTGACAGTTATGTCTCCAACTCAAATATGTACATATATTTCAGGATGTTGTGCATCCCTGGCAATAAAAACTTTGGATCTGGAATAAACTGTTTAAGAAATATAGCTTTCGGAAAAAAAGTTGTCTTGTCGCACAAATCACCCCACGTAGTGGGGTGATTTGTGCGTCATTGTGTCACAATGACAAAGTCACCATCATCATCTTTCTGGCCATCTGAACTCTCATCAGTGGTGTCGTTAAGTGGAATTGAGATGTCACTCTCTCCTGAGCTACTGTAGACTATCACTTTCTTTTGGTGACCAGCGTATACAGCCATGCCACTGGCACAACTCTCAGAAATGTACTTTGCACTAGTTGCTCCGTGCTTGTGGAACCAACTGCCACCTGACAAATGTGATTCCCCCTACATTTCTGCCTTTAAATCAAGGCTCAAAACCCATATGTACACCCTGGTGTTTCCTCCCCATTAACCTCTGCACTACTTACTTACCTCTGCACTACTATCTGTGTTTATGTGGATGTATGGGCTTTACGTCTTTTATTTTGGTTATTGTTATTTTACCTTCATTGTTTACCTACTGAATGCATTATGTACAGCACTTTGGACAGTGCAAACTGTCATAAATGTGCTTTTATAAATACATTTTACTTACTTACTTACTTATAACTCACCCAGGCCCTTGCGCACAAATCACCCCATCCCCAGAATTTTGGATAATAGGCATGATGCAGCAATTTAGGGTTGACATTGTGCTAACTATATAGACTCAAAGTGTAGCATACCAAAGCACAAAAACATGTGTCAAATGTTTTCAAACGTGTCTATAATTGTTCAGACACAATAATCAAAAAACCTTGATCATGGAAATTTTACTTTGAAAGGCAAAACACAGTTTTTTGAGCTTAAATGTGCTTATATCTTATTCCTTGTGTCTCCCTTCTTTACAGGATGAGTCAAATGGATGGCTCTTCTTAAATATGTGGTCACATTTCCAATTTCTTCCACGGTTTTCTAGAAACAAGGGGTTTTGCAACTTCCAAAATGCACAAATCACCCCACCTTCCCCTACATGTTTAACAATATAGAAGGGGGTTTGCTTGTGACCATGCAGCCTCCTTGTTAATCATGTGTGTGTGTAAATACTTTAGGACACCTTCAATCAATTTTTTTCTCGCTATCCCAAATTGCTTTTCCGTTGTTTTGATAACGCTCAAAACCTGGCACCATCAATACATCACATGGATTACATCCACCGGCTAGATTAGAAAAAATATGTTGATCTGATTGTGTATTTGAATGAAGGCTGATACCAATATAACTTATTAGGAGCGGAAATCCATCCTGGTAATGATGGTATGATAAATCAGGCAAGTGCAAATCTATCTCACTGTGATTCCATCTTAAGACTGATCCCTCATTTCAATGCACTTTTTGATTTAAAGGTGAAGTCAGTGATTCTGGAGAACGCTTGTTGTCAAAATCCTTGAATATCTCCTCAAAATCCACTAGCTGTCCGTACTCTATGTGCGCTGGATTCCAGTGCTAATTCACACTCTTGGCTCTGTAAACTGGCTTGTAAACAAAGACTATTTAAACAAATGGGCCCAAAAAAGAGATTTTGACAACATGCATTCTCCAGAATTGTTGATTACACATTTAGATTAATCTGTTTGCTTATCAGAAAGCAGCAGGTGAAAAAATATAAACTCCAGTCATTTCTAATATGAAGTAAGAAATGGTAGTAGTTCCAAAATGTTGGAACTACTATGTCTTGTAAGACCCATCATTGACCATTTCCATTGTGTCTGCTCTGTCCTCCCATTAACCTTGCCCGCGGGGAAACTTAAATCACTCAATCCAGGTTAAGGCTTTTTACAGAGCAAAATTGCAGTCGATTTTAGTTTTAAAATAATTTCCTTGCAATTTTCTTCCCCCCCTCGGCCCTGCAACTTAACAAGCTCCCGAATCACTGTTAGTAAGAAGCGCACCGCTGTGTGAGTGCATGAAAAAGATGAGTGAGATAAAGCAGTTCCAGAGGGCATCGACAAAGATGGCTGCCAAAATCTGAACAAAAGGACTTAAATGAGCTCAACAGGGAATTTACTGATAAATTTGCCCGTGGTAAAATAGCAGTTTTTCCTTAATGGATGGTGGCAGTTTCATTTGACTAGAATTTGCATATAACGGAGATTGACAAATGATCTCAATGCTGTGGTAGCTACAGCTTTGTGAAGGCTCAAACTGTGAAACCCACCAACAGTTTCAGTGAGAGCTTTTTTGATCATTTTCACAACCGTACGGCATAATCATAATTTACAATCCACTTATCATTTATTAAGTAGTGGCCTTTAAAGGAAAGCTTGACAAGTGGCTAGCTTTGTAGTGGTATAAAACAGCTAAAAGTGATAAAGCTTGCGACCGTTTACCATAAAGAAATTATTCAGGATTGTTTTTGTGAAGATACCAGTTTGTTTTGGTCTTTTCTAAAATGGCATTTTCTAATTAGCATATGTCATCTTTAGAAAAAGCAAAGACATTTCTTCCACATTTTAAAAGACTCCTACAAGGACTCAAAATACATATTTAACACTAGAGCTAAGGCAAATTACCATGAATGGGGACATACTGTAGCAATATTATTGGCTAAGAAACTGGATCTCTATCCATTGTGAATGTACAAGTATACCTAAATGTGCAAATGATTTGTACTTATAAGTAAAACATTTTTTTTTAAAAGAACTCATGCCCATAAACTCTAAATGAAAATGTTCTTTGTTTACAAAAAAACTAGATAGGGCACCTTTAACTTATAAAAGTTCTGTTTACAGTAAGTCTTACTCACCAAGATACATAATGTGTGTATCCTTGAGCTTTAACATACATGTTGAATGTATTCCATCCTCATTAAGAATTTGTAGAATATTTAACTATTTTAAATTCAATATTGTTTACATCCAGCTAAACTTGCTATGTCTTCTCCCCTGTCTTGGCTGTTGCATTGCAGCCTGTTAGCACCCCCATTGGTAATCATTGTATAATGTGTCACCTGCGTGTGCATGTTTGTTTTTCATCTTAAAAACAGCTTCATAGCCCTCCTAAAGGTCAAACCCTCCACAGGGTACATTTAATCAGTGTAAAGGGGTTGATATTAAGCGTCAAGAGATGAGAGAATTTCTAATTTCCATGTCAGGCATGCATCTTATTTCACAGCATTTCCCTACACTCCTGCTGTGCTTCACATCTGGGAATCTGTCTTGTCAGTTTTTTTGTTGTGATGTTCACCGACCTAAGATGTCTGCTATCACTGAACAAAAATAATTGAAAAATCCTGCTTGTTTTAGTTTTGAGTTTGTGTTAGTAAGACTTGGAGTAAAAGCTTGGCCTACAACACTGTTTAGCCTGTATCCTTGTGTATAGGTACTCTGTTAAGTGTAGGATGTTTTGAAACATTATTTTTAATTTGTTGTTGTATCATCATCACACATCACAATACACACGCAAATTATGAATAAGCAAATCCATTATGAACGTGACATGACATGCCCATCTTCTTGCTTAAGTGCAGGTCACCTTTGGAACCTCTTTTTTTATAGTGTTTAAAACACTGCTAACACCTTATGAGTCCATTTCAATTGTCTGAAAGCCTCTTTAAAGAATACCTGGATAAAAACACAGGCAGTTGACACAAAGTAGCCAACAATAGTAAATGAATAAATCAAGAATCGTGAAAATAATAGGTGTAAATGAAAAAAAGGTCAAAATGTAAATCCCTTTCTTTGCTGCTTTATATTCTAATTTACGTTGAAACAAACTCCTGTGGTGGTAAAATACATTATATACCGTACGTTATAATGTGATAAAGCGTTTCAGCATTTCACTCCTTCATCCAACAACATTTAACCATATCCGTTCCTCAGTTAAGTCGTATTAATCTGTCAAGTTGTCTACTGGCTTGACAAGGAACAAAAAGTCGACTTTGAAGACAGTGGCCCGTGTAATACCTCCTGTGATACTGTTGTCACCCACTGCCGTGTTAATCCATTTAAGAGAGCGTGAGCGAATATAAAAAATCCCCCGTCCCTTTGGAGTTGAAAAAGTCAAAGTTGCATTTCTAAGCTGCGAAGAGATAAAAATACCATTTAGCTACTGGGTGCAAACTTTGGAGTCCATTTTTTTTTGTTCCTATATTTTAAAATGGAGAAAGAAAGATAAAAGGGAAGCCGGTGATCAAGAGTCTTGCCTGGCAGCGGTCCCCCCCATGAGAGAAGTTATCTTTTCCGCTCCGCTGTACATTCACTGTCGCAGCGGATTAGACAAGGAGAGGGGGTTTGGCTTTTTTGCCTTTGCGTGAAATGGAATTCTGTTGACAGAGCTGAAGGGTAGAGAAGAAGGCTCCTTGATACGACCCCCTGCAAACACACACACGCACGCACGCATGCACAAACGCACGCACACATGCACACACACACACACACACACACACACACACACACACACACACACACACATGCACAAGCACACACACACCAACACGCACGCACACACACACACACACACACACACACACACACACACAACACGCACGCATGCACACACACACACACACACACACACACACACACACACACACACACACACACACACACACACACACACACACACACACACACACACACACACACACACACACACACACACTGTTTGTAGTCACAGGCAATACATGTTTGCTAATTTTAGTTCATCCCCCTTGGATTTAATACAGCCTGTAATTGCATCAGGTTGATGTGACACAGATGAATCATCCGTCAGTGATGGGGCAGATACAAGATGTTATATAGTCCCCACTCTCCAGATACATTCAAAGTCATGTTGAAGAAGTATTCCATTGTTTTTTTTGAAGGAGTAGTATTAACTGTTTGTAGACATCTGTTGGAGTATTGAAATTACAGTGATTGGTCAGAACAATGTACGTACTTTAGGTCTGTAGCAACTGTGAATGATCCTTAGCAGCAGAGGGCATTATCGAGAAATAACGGCACGTAGGATGTCATGAATGACCAATCACAACACAGCATTTATAAGTGCTGTGTAAAAAGGAATTTGGAGTCATGGTCAATGTCTTAAAAGACTCCAGTTAAAACTAATTGAGACTCATTTAGTCAAGTAAGTTTGACCAAAAATGTACTTAGGTGCTGTTGCTATGGAGGAAGTTTTGACCGTAGCGGATCATTCGTTGTACCGTAAGCAATAAAAGCATTTCTCTAAATCTATGAAACCAAACCTAAAAACAATGTTTTGCTAATTAAGTTAGTAGCCATGTAATAATCGGGATAACGTATAGCAAACTACTGTGCACTATACATTATCCATCACGTATTGCATGTTACACAGCAGTTTGCCTTTTCAAACATCCGATGGTTAAAAAGATGCCAACATTATTTACATTTTGATGAGCTGCTACTGAGCATATGCACTCTCCATCCTCCTATTAAAGAGAAATGCAATCATCACCCTGCCAGCACAGTTTAGCAGACAGCACAATATGCAAGAGCAGGCCAGGTTTAACATTCCTCTAACTGGGTAAAACTTGTTCACAATATGACTTTATATATGAATGAAAACACTTTGGATACTGTTGAAGGGATATAAAAGATATTTAGCTCCAGACTTCACACAGCGAGATGATGGATGACCTATGGACATCATTCTCACTTTGATTCAGACTGTGATATGTATCTCAATGGGGACTGACGGCTATTATATGAGCATCAATTGAATGCCAAAATGTTTGATGAGAAAAGTTGAAACAACTTAAGGCCAGACAGCGCAGGGGAATAAGGAGAGCTCTTTTTAAAACTGATATACTGTATATGATCATGAAATGTTGCCAGTTGGTTACCAACATTAAAACAATTAATAATTTATATTAAAAAAATCCAGAAATGTTTGATAAGTATGTTGGATTTAGGATGAAGCCAACTTAAACTCTTTATTTTTATTTTTACAACAAGAATTATCATAGAAAGTTGAATTTATTTAAGTTAGTGCTTTAGACGTTGAGATTTTTGGTTTAGAGTATTGACAAATCGAATAAATGTAATAATGGCCGTTACCCCTTTTGTAGCGTATCACTTGTCGGAGTACAGACTCCTGCACACTACAAGGAATGCTTTTAGAAAGTTATGAGACAGCTGTCAATGGAACTAATACATCTTATTTAAGAAACTCTGTGAACTTGAAGTTAATGATAAATTCAAACTGTCAGTTAACAAACAGTTAGCGAGGCCATTCGTTTGGAGAGCTTCAATGAGATACTTTATTGACTGGAATGGTGGAGGACATTCCTGAGAACAAAATGCCAGAGTGTAGTGAACAGAGCAGTACTGATAAAGTAGAAAGCTGTTCCAACTGACTAGCTACAGCCTGTCTTTAAAACACTTCAAGGTGGAGTCAGCGATTCTGGAGAATGCTGGTTGTCAAAATCACTTTTTGTAAAAAATTAATGAATAATAAACTCACGATCCGCTACCTGTCCGTACCATGTGTGCTCTGAAATTAAATCCAGTGTTAATACACAGCCTAGGCACTGTAAATAAGGATGTCGCCAACTACGATGGACCCCTATACATACCCTTTGTTAACGTACCCATTTACAGGGCCTAGGCTGTATATTAACACTGATTTTTTTTTCAGTGCACACACAGCAGGAATTGTGACGAGATATTGACTGATTTTGACATAACATTTACAAAATATTTTGCTTTGGCCCACTGATGAATTTCCACCACCTCTGTAGACCAGATGTTAACAATAAATCACCTTTAAAATAAGTTATGCACCAATAACCCACCCACTAAAACGTCAAGACTGATTGTGCCACATTACGGAGCATCTGCGAATGATAAAGCAACGCTAGCAAGAGCCCCATTAGGAAGATGTATGTTGTATAAATATGCAATGGTGCAGACGAGGCTGAGATGTACTGCAGTGAAGACAGGCCCAGTCCGTGTGATGTAGCGCCGCTTGATTGATGCAGCGCTTAATCTGGGTGTCTGATCGGAGCTATGGGCATCGGCAGCAAAGCACCTAGTGACGTAGTGTGTGTGTGTATGTATGTGTGTGTTAATGTTGTGTGTGTGTGTGTGTGAGTGTGTGTGTGTGTGTGTGTGTGTGTGTGTGTGTGTGTGTGTGTGTGTGTACCTGCCATGTAACGTAGTGTGTCACCACAGCTGAGGGCTACTGTGTGTGTGTGTGTGTGTGTATGTGTGTGTGTGTCTGTGTGTGTGGCTTCATATACTGTACAGTTGTGGTTGAACAAAGAAACCACATCAAGCGCTAGAAGAGGTCTTATCAGTGTTGTAGTCGAACATTGATTTTGACTCTTTAATTGAATTCTCTTGTATTAAGATTTTTTTCTTTGCCAGTTTTTTGTCCACTTTGTTTTCTGAAAACATAAAACACGTCTTTGCTCTTATGTGTATTGAACAGCGGTTCTTAAAGACTTCATGAAGGGGTGTGTGTGTGTGTGTGTGTGTGTGTGGTACTTATACAGGCACATTTCTGATGACCAATCTCAGCTTGTAAAAATCGGAGTTAGGACACATTTTTGGAAAGTTAGGACATTTTGACTGGCCCTTACTTCTTCAAAGGGCTTATTTAAGGGTTACAACTTGATTTTAAGATTCAAGTTAGAATTAGGTTTAGGTTAGGGTAATGTAAAGGTTGTGGTTAGGCATTTAGTTCTGATGGTTAGGGTAAGGATAAAGGGCTAGGGAATGCCTTACAAGTATAGCAATACGTGTGTGTGTGTGTGTGTGTGTGTGTGTGTGTGTGTGTGTGTGTGTGTGTGTGTGTGTGTGTGTGTGTGTGTGTGTGTGTGTGTGTGTGTGTGTGTGTTAGGCACATAGATATAACCTCATAGTGGATCAGCCTGTTGGACAGTAATCCCTTCCATCTCTCACCATGTTTCTCTCTCTCTGGCTGCCTCTCTTATCTCTCTGTCACTGTCCATGTTGTTCATCCATTATGCGGCTTCTCGCCCGCGGCTACGGCACCCTGCGATCAGGGTCTCCTCATGTCTAATGGTGCTAAGCCCGGGATGTTTTTCCCTTTCCTTTGCTCTGCTCTGTTGCACAAAACAATCTCTGATAGGCTACCTGTGAGTGTGTGTGTGTGTGTGTGTGTGTGTGTGTGTGTGTGTGTGTGTGTGTGTGTGTGTGTGTGTGTGTGTGTGTGTGTGTGTGTGTGTGTGTGTGTGTGTGTGTGTGTGTGTGTGTGTGTGTGTGTTTGTGTGTGTGCACGGATAGACAAGGTGGTAGTAGATGAAAACCAGCAACATGAGTCATTTGACCAGGAGGTGATTTTCAGGTTCAACTTCATTAACTCTCATAGGCTTTTATAACAAACATGTCTTAAAGGTCTTTTACTCGGGCCTCCTACATCATTCTAATCAACAATACATCACTGGACCAGTTAATGTGTATGCTTCATTGTAACTGTACCACTGGTTGGAGTCGTGTTGCAAACTCATATTTGCAAGGTGAGTAAAGAGACACATTTTTCTTAAAAAAACCCTTCAAAATAATTGACATGCCCAATTCACTGTCCAAAACTGGGTCGCTACCATCAGTATCTGAATCCAAACTGAATAGGTTACAACTACACAGTGTTTTTCATTATAGTTTTTTTTAATAATTTATACATGCTGAATTATGCCTTTTAAACAAGTCTGAACATTATCAATTTGATGCAATGACTATAAGCAGTTTTTAATCATTTTAAACTATTCGCTTATTGGACACAGAACAGTTAGAAGCAACAAGTTGAACTTATCAACCTTACCTTTTCTAAACACATTTTTAAAAGCCACATTCTGGTTTTGACAGAAACTCTGCCATCCCTTATACCTTTAAACTGGTGTTAACCTTTTAACGAGATGAGAAGGTTGTGCGGCTGACTTCAGATAACTGATGCTGGCTTTATATTTATCACCACAGGGTTTTTTTTGTAACATTCCCCCCCCCCCCAGTAGCAATTTATCTATATTTATCTCTATTCTGTGCTCTTCCAGAAGCTTCCTGTAAGATTTTCTATAGTAATCTGTCTTTGGGATTTGTTGTGACAGGACAGAGATTGAGAGGATTTATTCAGCATCAGCACTTTAACCCAAGAATCGACATGAGTGAGTTTGAGTGAATCCGCCCCCCGATTTCTAAAGAAAACCGCAGTAATGCCGTAAAGTAATGCTATGACTTCTTAAGGGGGGCTGCTGCCAAGAAGTGACTTACAATGCTGTGTTTAGACCCCACACACACCATAGTGCAATGGGCTGTTCTGCTGAAGTTGCTGAAAAAATCTGCCCGGACGCAGAAAAAATGACCGAACCCATCTTAGAATACACAAGTATAACAACAACACAAACAGGAGAATAAGCATGTGCAAAGACCTTTCTCCATTCACCCTCACCTGAAATTATTTTAAAGGTGGAGTCAGCAATTCTGGAGACCGCTTGTTGTCAAAATCACTTTTTGTCAAAATCACTAGATATCTCCTCACGATCCGCTACCTTTCTGTAGCCTACTGAGTGTGGACTGAAAAAAAGTCCAGTGTTAATACACACTATAGGCTCTGTAAACGGACATTTTGCTAGGTATTGTTGGCCCCTTTTGTTAACATACCATTTGTTAACATGCACGTCTACTAGGCTGTGTATTAACACTTAACACCTTTTTTCCAGCATATGCACACAGTATTGACAGGTAGCGAATCGTGAGGACATATATTCACGGATTTTGACCAACAATATTTTGACAACAAACGTCCTCCAGAATCACTGACTATACCTTTTAAATATTTATCACAAAGCAAACACACATATCCATCAATCTGTAGCCGTATCACACAGATCTTATCTCATTTCCTCTCAAGATCAATTCAGTTGAAACATTTCACTTCTGCCCTTTAAGTGTGAAGGTTAACGTTGCGTGAGATAGTAATACATTCTTGCAGTGTATAGTGCAACCTCTGCTCTTTAAAAATGACTTGCTAAATGAAGAGTCAATTGTAAAGAGCAATAGGGATAGGGCTTGGATGGATGTGGCCCAACTGTTCTTATTAGCAATGGCAAAGTGTTTTATAATTGTGCCTGTAGGCAGGTTAAGAGTACAAATACATGTGGGTCAAGGCTAGGTCAATGTTACAGCTTTGAAAGTACAGTGGTAGTAAGCAATGCTTTAAAGAAGCAACAATATGGTACAAGGTTACTGCAGGTTAAGAGTACAAATACATGTGGGTCAAGGCTAGGTCAATGTTACAGCTTTGAAAGTACAGTGGTAGTAAGCAATGCTTTAAAGAAGCAACAATATGGTACAAGGTTACTGCGACCTGATCTTGACCTTTGACCTCCAAAACATAATCAGTTGATCCTTGAGTCAAAGTGAGAGTTTATGACAAAAAACACTCAACGCGTTCTTGAGCCGGAAAAATGAAGGCCTTCTGCTACCTATGGAGGCATTAAAAAAATACTTAACCATGATCATTTCTACCCAACCTATAAGAAGCCTAAATACATATCCATAAAAATCATTATGCATTAATGCTTTAGAATGGTATGAACTGATATAGAAGGAAAACTAATTCAATACTTTGTCGGTTGACATTTTGCAGATACAATTAGTATAAAAACTTTGTGCAACTTTGCAGAAACATTAATCAAACAACATGTCCCCTATTATGTTGATTGAAAACGTAACAAAAAAGCTATCGGCTGTTGTGACGGCTAATTATTCAAAACAACACAATCGTTTGTTTTAAAGTCGACTAAGGCGGTCTTCAATGCAGGTGCAGCGTCCCATCCATTATGAAACAAAAGCAATACTGTGAAATTGTTTAGTGTTCACTGTGGACTACATTTAATAAGTGATTCTGATCAAACTTTAGTTGAAGGCACGCTGTGGTATTGTTTGTACCTCACTGTCCTCCCTCTGAAAGTCACTTGTTGCTCTCCTAACTTCCGTGAAATATTAGATTCAGAAAATATTTCACATTAATTTCATATACAAGGTCACAGTTAAGGACATGCACAGTATGAGTGTGTTCGTGTGTGTCTATGTTGGGAAGTAGTGGCACTTTTTACAATCCAAAAAAGGGTTAAATATGTCAGCAAAACACAGCGGGTAATATATATATATATACTTTCAAAATAATATAGATATAAAATTATGCTGGTTTACCCTCCATGACATTTGTCATGATTATAACACAAAATGATTATAAGACTTGCCACATCTTCTTTTCAATCAGTGCATGTTCAGTTGTTGTGTTTATTTGTTTGTGTGTGTGTGTGTGTATGTGTCTGTGTGCGCTCGCTCGTGCGTGTGTGTGTGTGTGTGTGTGGTTCAGTATGTGTGCGCAGAGCAGGGCAGGCACATGTGTCTTTATCTGGTGTGCATGCATTAAGTCTGTATAATGGGATTAGAGTATCTGCCTGCACTCTGGGTCTTTCAAAAACCACGGAGAGACAGACAGATTGATCTAGTTGGTTGCTAGGAACTGAGAAAAGCAAGGGGAATGGACGAGGCAAGGCAATATTGTAGCCTCCATCAAATAGCTTACAACCACATTGAGAGGGACTTGATCTAATATCCATGGGGGGGAATAAATGGGTGGTTGTGGAAAGGGGGGGACGGGTGGGGATATGCATTTGGCTGGAAACAATCTTATAAGAAAGTGCACCACGGCCTTGCATGTGGTCATTGTGTGGTTTGACTGATTTAAAGCTATAGCAGGAGATGAACAAAGCAATGTCTGACAGCCGCTTCCAGAGAGACAATTACATTCATTCATTCTTTTATGGATATTTCAAGTGGGTTTCAATCAATATTTATATGGAGGCTGCTGGTGCATATAGTAACTCAGTCTTTAATGTGCTATTTTAATGTGAAATGATAATTTCTAACGATTCAGAATTGGCACACAAAACATTTTTTCATGTAACATGCAAAGCCTTTGCAAATCAGTTATAGGAAACAGTAAACTGAACATAAAGATATATTGCGTAACTTTTTCATATAAATGAATGTCTGTTATTCAAGCCTTTGCCCAACGAGTTGAAACAAAGTTGATTATAGAGCAACTTAATGCTTTTTCATGTTTTCTGACCTATAAATGTTGTCTTGAGAGTAGGTTTCCTAAGAACCGTAGCAAACACCGCCCATTTTAGCGTTGCACATAATGCTGGCTTGGACAGTCAACAAACAGCTTAGTTGATCCAATGATGTCTATACTTAAAAAGATGATTGTACGAGTAGAAAATGCAGCAAAACTCATTAAAAAAAACCTGAAAATATCATCTGAGTCACCCTACATTGAGGCTGTAATTTTACTGCCATTAAGTCAGCATGAAGATCGCCCGCCGGCTGGCTACTGGATCGCTGTGTGTGTGTGTGTGTGTGTGTGTGTGTGTGTGTGTGTGTGTGTGTGTGTGTGTGTGTGTGTGTGTGTGTGTGTGTGTGTGTGTGTGTGTGTGTGTGTGTGTGTGTGTGTGTGTGTGTGTGTGTGTGTGTGTGTGTGTTAGATAGCAGCTAGAAGGCATTAACAACAACACAATGACAACAAAAACAACAACAACACCAGTGCTGTTATAATTAGCAAAGCTGTCTTAACCAGCTGAGAGTGTCAGAAGTGCCTCCTTCTCTTCTGGAGAGCCAGTGACAGAGAAACCATCTGATGTACAAAACAAGAGGACGAGAGAGGACTGGCAATGAAGTCTTGAGGTTTGTATGATAAAGTTTTGACATGATGTTTAGTCATTTGAATGGGCTGGCAGTTCAAACATAGAACCCCTTAAGCCATTGCTGAGTGGTGATTGACAGGAGGTTGCGTGGACATTGTTAATATTCCGGAGATTATTGTGTAATTATAATTAGTTAAACTGCTTTTTTTTCAATTAATACTTCATTGGAATTTGTCTTTTGGAATATCCCCTCAACACCACACTCCAGAGGGGGTCCTGTGGACAGCAGATGTATGTTCTTCAACCGCTCTTCTTCCAACTATGAGATTCACACAGGTCCCCTCATAAAGCAGAGATTTATGAATGAACAAAGATATACAATGTATCAACCCCTACAGCCATATCGACAAATAAAAAACATTGTATTACCACCTTGAACGTGTTCACCCCCCTCCCCCCTCCATCGCCCAATCAGACCAGGTGTCCGGCGGATTAAAGATGTGAAGCCACGATAGGATTTGGACACACAGAGAGTCAGAGGAGACCGTTCGCTTTTCTCGCCATGCAAGAATAAAAATTGCTTCCGGATCGATAACGTGCTGTCAGACATGACTTGAGTAATCTGGCTCTCATGCCCGGCTTGAATACCAAAACATCTCATGGTACACTGAGCAAGCAGATGCCTCTTATTGAGGGAGCTGGTGATAAAAAACGAATGTCTCTAGGTGGTATCGTGCTATCTTTGTGTGACCTTGTGTATTCCTACAGGTAGTCTGTTGCGTGTTGCATGAAGACGAATGTGTGGGAACAATGAACAAGCGTTTAAAATCAATATTTTTTTGATATTAAAATTGCTGTTAAAACTAGGAAAAATGCGTGTGTTTCTGATGACAGGAAATAAAATATTTAACTCTGTGTTAGATAAAGTCGAAAATAATACATTTTTCTTAACACTGAGTTGAAGAAAAAAACTATATTTTGATATAAATGCAAGCTCTGTTCGCCGTAGGCACTTTTTTCTCGCCTTTGCTGTGTATGAAAAGTGCAAACTAGATAAAGTTTGATTTGACAATATTAATCATGACTTCACTCCATCTAAGTGCCCTAGTTAGATTTAGTGCGCTTTACTAAGTAGTGCACTATATTTTTATCCTTTGTCATTTTCGGTTAGTGTCCAAATTGTGCTCTCATTAATTTTCACAACCGAACGTAAAAGGAAGTCCACAGAGTGTATACACTACTTTATGCCAACACTCTTGACAATGATTTATGAGGGTCTGAACCAGAAAAGTGTGTTCATTGCTTAGGAAGTATATTGTGTTGTAGTCAAGATTGAAGTCATGACCAAGACCAGCCCTTTGTGAGTCCAACAGTGCATTACACACTTTACGATAAAGGAAACTCAAACCATTGGCTGTTCTCAATAAGATCTAAAATGATACACATTCCTATTAAAACAATCCTAAAAAAATAATACATTCCCCGTGCATTATTTTCATATACTGTATAAATATGTGCATGTATTTAGTGATATCCCAACAATTGTGGTCCTTACTGGTCTTGAAATAGAATCCATGTCCAGGCCCAGACAAGACCAAGATAACATTTTGGCTGCTCTTTCAACAAGCCATGTTTCCACGCTTATACAAGACAGTGCGATGACTCACATTCAGACCAAAGCTTCACAGCTGACACTGGGGCTGGTGGTTCAAAGTAAGTCTCTGGCTCTTTCTTGTGTTCAGTCAGTGTCACCGTCAACCATGTAATACAAAGCCAAAGCTTTTGATTGTTTTTTGCCAGGGAGATATTCACTGCTTTTGAAAAAAAAGTGATTTTAACTACATAGCGTTCTCCAGAATCACTGATTCCACCTCTAACAAGCACTGCAATACATTTTTTTTTAAATTTCTGTGAAGATTTGTGTCCTTAGAAGAAGGCATATGAGATTGGTATATGAGATAATTAAAACGTTAGATTGAATTTACGTGTAGACAGACAAATTGGTAACAACCAAAAAGTAAGTGTTATAAAATATGATAAAAACCATCAAAACAGACATTGGGAAGGATTTTTACCATTCTCTCTTCCGATTGGATATTAGGTTGTGGGATACCAGAAAAGTTTAAATGCCGATTACATGGTAATGGTAAATGGCCTTGTATAGCGCCATATCTCCATTTATCACAGACCCAAAGCGCTTTACATTGTTTTTGTACACATTCACCCAGTCACACACACATTCATACACCGATAGCAGCAGCTACCACGCAGGGTAGGCTTAGCACTAGGGTGCTAAGCTAACTAAGCTAACTATCGGGAGCAATTCTGGGTTCAGTGTCTTGCCCAGGGACACTTCGACATGTGGCGGGGAGACGGGGGATCGAACCTCCGACCCTGCACACCAGAGGCGAACTCCCTACCCACTTCACCACTGCCGCCCACATGCAGAGCAGGTGACTGAGAGACCTGTGTTATGAAGCGTGCATACTATATAAGTGATCACTGTATGAATATAGAGCGATTTAACACATATTAACATAAATATATCGCTCACCTACCTCACCTTTAATGAGTTGAGATTTTCCTATGTATGAGCACCGAGAGAAACCAGGGCCAAGAAACCTTCAGAGAATAGTTGATTCAGTTCCATAATGTAATTAGACCTGTACATTGAATGCTTATTTGTATAACTTTGAAGAAAACATTAAGATGGGATGTAATGTCAAACTAATTCTTGGATCTGAATCTGTGTGTATGTAAGGTTGTGACATGTTATTTTGCCTTCTGATTTGCGATTATGAAGGCGGCTCGGTAAAAGGCATTCAATGGGTATGTTAACATCACCATAATGAAGATTTTAGAATACATTTTAAAGCTAAACAAGTGGGTATTTTCATTGTAAATGTTCTATTACAGCATGGCATTTTACAGATTTTGTTGAAAACCTGAAGGCAACCACCTTGAAGGCATCCAGTGGGCTGTTCCTTTTTAGACTGTCTGCGTCGTGGGTGGACTGTAGTACATAGACAATAAATTGAAAAGACTGATGCAAGGAAAAATATTGTCCTCACGGTATTTAAGCAGTGCACCGTAAAAGGAAATATGATGCAGAAGAGGGTTTATAGATTTAATAAACAAAAAATATGACTAAGAAAAAGCCTCAGTCATTCCAGTCTCATCCCAGTTGTCTGCATTTTTTATTGTTGTTTATGTAATCCTTCCGTGATATACATATATATATATATATATATATTCATAACTACAGATGGTATATGAGGCAATAATGTCCACAGGCAGATGCAAGGGGATCAATGGGACTGTAATGGTTCGCTAGATAACGATTTCTGTTGAATATACACTGTTCCATTGCCGTGTTTGAATACTACATACATACACTGGAGTTGGTAAAAGTTTGTAGACACTTCTGGACTGGCCTGACGGATATTAAAGGTGGAGTCAGTGATTCTCGAGAACGCTTGTTGTCAAAATCAGTGACTATTTCCTAACAGTCCGTTACCTGTCTGTACTGTGTGTTTGCTGAGGAAAAAAAAGCTGGTGTGAATACACAGCCTAGGCTCTGTAAATTATATGTAAACAAAGGATATGTTAACAAATGGGGCCCACTGCAGCCAGCAACATGCCCGTTTACAGAGCCTAGGCTGTGTATTAACATTTTCTTTTCATAGCATACACAGTACAGACAGGCAATGGATCGTGGTGGAGATATTCAGTGATATTGACAAAGTGATTTTGACAACAAGTATTCTCCAGAATCACTGACTCCACCTTTAAATATACTGGTATGCATAATGACTTAAGAAATGACTCTGAGGCACTTCAAGCAAAAAGGGCAAGGGGCAGTCCCTCCCTAATAAAATCTAAGGATATGTGTGAGCTTCCTTTCATATTGAAAATACAGGGACCGGTATAAAGGCATGTCTGCAAATGATCTAAATTGACCTGGCAGGTAATTACAGCAATGAGACATAGCTTTGCCCCATTGTCTGGTGTACTTATTTACGCGTGGATTCATATGCATAAAACCCCTATTCAATCCACAGTTAAAAAAAGTGATACACAATGACAAGAATATGCATTATTTTCTTCTGATTAAACTATAAAGACGTGCATAAACATGGTTATGTACTGTATATTCTATGAATCTTAATCTTTGTGTAAGTAGGGCACACACACACACACACACACACACACACACACACACACACACACACACACACACACACACACACAAAGCCTGATTTCATCTCCCACATTCAGCCGTGACAGATGTAGAAACACCTTGAATCATCTTTTGATAATTGTCTCTTAGTCCTGTCAATCAAAGAAGCAAAGAGGACGTGCATTTTTACATAACTTGTGTTTGATCGCTGAGATTTTTTTCCAACAGCAGCAGAGCAGCTGTCGTTATGTACAGCTGTGGCTATTCCCATCCATCCACATAGCAATTAATTCATCACACCATCAACGGCAGCTAGCACTTCAATCATTTTGATTCAGGAAGATGACCCAAGGTTAATTTATTGCTTTTTCGTATTGAAACGGACTCGGCAATGTGCTTCAGAATGTGTGGATACAATGAAGAGATCATTGAAACATAGGAATATATAGCAACGCTTATGACTGCTGTGTACACTCAACTTCCATAACATGTTTTTGACCATGTTTGATGTAGACTACATGAGGTGTTCATGATCTGAAAACGTTGTATTTTTTACAGAAATAACAGGTTATGTGTGAGAAATAGCTAGAAATTGATTTTTTAAGTGTATGCATCTTAGACCATGATTTTCAAAATAATTTCTACACTTCATTCAAACATGAGTTGCTTTGCAAAAGATATACTTTTGGGTTGCTTGCTAAAGTGCATCTTTATGGTCCATTTATATCTCGTCACAGTTAGGCTAGCTAGCTGTGAAACAAAAAGCAATGTCTTTCTTGAGTTTGCTGATGGTTTGCTCTGTATAGACACATGTTGGTTCAATAATGTACAATTCAGGCTTTTATACAGCGTGTTCATTGTCCATGTTAGCAGTTTTCTGTTTGGAAGGGGGGGGGCCTGAAGTTCCCCTGACCAATCTTAAAGCTAGCAGTGCGTCTTTTCAGCTGACGTCATTTTACTTTGACAGGGAAGATCTAGGACCAGTTATTATGTCTGACATTGAAAAAAGAAATATGCTGATGGAGGAATTCTTGTTATTGTAAGTCGGCTTACAACAACATATCTATGTTTATGGCTATGACATAAGACAAAGTCAAAGCATCCTTCCTTCAAAGCTCTGATTGGCCTTATTGTTTTGTAGCTAGGAGACAGCTGTCAGTGAACACAAAACCAATACACACACAACAAAAAATCAAAAGATACAGTTAGTGATTCACTGGCCTGCAATCAGGTTTCTAAAAGAGGTCGAAACTAACAATGATTTGAACTGATCAAAAATGTACTGCCCGTTATTATCACAATCAAGGAAACATGTTGTTCTTTCTGACAATGAACCAAGCAATAAGCTATAACAGGCTGTGTGTGGCTACAATTGTTAGCAAGACAAGTTAATTGTTTGTTTGGATTAAAGATAAAAATACCCCACACTATCAAGGGTAGATACTGCAGCTGAATGAGGTAAACAATTTCAACCTATACAAATCATAACATCATCATCTTGACATTTTTGCCAGATGATTACTTACATTAAAACAATATTTATATATATTTTGTAACGCAATTCTTTCAGGAATAATCAAGATTGTGGGAGGTTACGCGTTATGAATGCAGTGCTGTAGGATTTTTGCACTTGTCCTGTCGTCCGGGCAATCCATCACATTGAACAATATATTTGTGCTGTAGCTTCTTAACTGTTGTCATTTGCAGTTGCTGAGTCCTCTAGTCAATTTCCCAATCTCACCCAGGGATTAATGGAAACCAATTTTCTGTCTGAAAAAAGTGAAATAACAGATATGCAAAACTCTCTGATACAGTACTTCAAAGCTAACCCTCCTTCAATAAAACAAGTTGTTCCAGTCTAATAGAAAAAAGACTCCTCCTTTGATCTCGCTTGAGTCACAATCTCTTGTATCCATCTGCAGCTTCCAGCCTCCAGACTAGTTATCAGAGGTACATTCAGGAATTACAGTTTACCTGTAGTTGCCACATTAAAAAAACATGCTTTTTCATCTACTTCTCCTGCTTATTTTGGTGAAGCTTTGGCTTCCTCCAGAATTTATTCGAAAAAAAAAAAAAATAAATGAAAAATGACAACTTGCCTTTAGATTACTAAGAAGATGACAGACAGCAGTGTTGGACTGTGTGTGTGTGTGTGTGTGTGTGTGTGTGTGTGTGTGTGTGTGTGTGTGTGTGTGTGTGTGTGTGTGTGTGTGTGTGTGTGTGTGTGTGTGTGCGTGTGTGTGCGTGTTTGTGCAAATCATAGGCACGCAAACTGCAGAAGAGGAACCAAAGTCCCCCCATTGAGATTGCACCAGCATTGACAAAGCCAGAGTCCAATCATCGCTGGTGTGAAAAACAGGGTCAAGGGCCAATCAAAACGCCCCGAGGAGAGGGCACTTCTATGCTTAAATTTGCCACGGATGTCACACGGCAATATGGCTTTTTGAACAGGCAGCGCGACTGACCAAAAGGGACCGTTTTACATATGTTTGCAGTGGAAACACAGCCTGCTGTTTTCAGGTCTGTGCTGTGTGTGTGTGTGTGTGTGTGTGTGTGTGTGTGTGTGTGTGTGTGTGTGTGTGTGTGTGTGTGTGTGTGTGTGTGTGTGTGTGTGTGTGTGTGTGTGTGTGTGTGTGTGTGTGTGTGTGTGTGTGTGAAGTGCTTGAATAGAGATGGAAAAAGGGAAAAAGAAATCAAGATGTTTGGCCTTGCGAAATCATTGGGCTTATTTCATTGTTCCATTGTTGAGCCACTCAGTTCAATTCACTTTCCATTGACACATACAAAGCTTTTGTGTTGAAGCCGAGGGAGTCAGAAGAGAACATAATTAAACCTTTTTTAGATTAGTTGGTTTCATAAGAATAACATCAGTTCGGTTTCAGGGGAGGGGGATTTTACCTGAACGACTGAGGCAAGTAATGGAATTTTAATTGTACAATAATCCTACAATAAGCCCCTTTTGTAAAAATGTTCAAGTGATCAACAAGATAAGCTTATTTAGTCTCCGTAATGACAGCAGGAGCCTGGCGGAGAGACACAATAAAAGTGGAAGGGGTGTTTTTTTTTTGGTAAGTGGTGGATAATGACAAGTACGGCTGCATTTAATCCTCATCCAGAGTGACTTTCGGTGCAAAAGAATTACCGCTATTATTGATTTATATTTTAAATGTAATAAAGGCTGACGTTCAAGCGTTCCCTTTTATGTGTTGAAGCAATTCCATAGCTTCAAAAAGGAGCCAGCGTTTTTTTTCTCTACCAAAGATGTGTCCAATTATCCGGATGTCAAAGTTAGATGGGTGAGGGCCAATCAAATAATCAGCTTCAAGGACACACTTGGACGCTTTAATTTTGCCGGAGGATCTCACCTGAGTAGGGAGGCTATTGCTTTTTCAACACGAGGGCTTTTTCTGAAGGGGGACAATTTCAACCGTTTCATAACAGTGTCCTTGAGAGTCAGACTTCATCCCAATCTGACGGCTTTATTTTCAAAAGCTTGGAGAGAGTGATGGAGAGCTGTGGTTCCCCTGGCCATCAGTGGACACATGCACGCAAGCACACGCACACACACACATACACACACACACACATACCTACGTAAAAGCACACACGCACACACACACACACACACATACGTATACTAACACGCACACACATACACACACACAGATACATATACTCACACACACACACACACACACACACACACACACACACACACACACACACACACACACACACACACACACACACACACACACACACACACAGAGGATGTGGCATGTGTGTGTGTTTGGTCTTATCGTTTCATCATATGTGACTATTATGTCACATTATATATTTACAGCCTGCTGTTTTACAACCTGTTTTACGAGCCCCATCCCGCCCCGAGCGTAACCTCGACCCTGAGTTCTCGTCATTCATTTTTTATCCTAATGATCAAACCTGACAGGTTAAGGTCTTAGTACAGCTCTACTTACATGTGGAGTATCTGGGTGTGTCACTCTTATAAGGAGAGATACAGCAGTTTTTCAAACTTTGGACTCTAAAATTATTTCAAAATTAAATCAATATGATATCATATAATATGATATTTTCAAATGTACATATTTATTCAAACATGTCTAAAATAAAAATTAAACTGTGTTACAAAAAAAAATGTAATGCAAGTAACCAACTGGCAAAGTTTCATGATGATATCTATAAGTTAAAACCTGTACCCTATTCAGCTGCAGAGTCCCGCACTAAGGGTGTAATCACACATGCCGTGTTTAGTTCGGTTGAAACAAACTCAGGTGCACTTCCGCCTTCGGTGTGCATCTTTCAGGCAGGTGTGAATACAGCAAACGCACTCGGGGGCGGACCAAACAAGCGCTCCGAGACCCAGCTGAAGAGGTAGTCTCGGTGCGTTTTCAAATGCACTCTGCTGCAGTTCGTTTGTGGTGTGAATTTGTCCGGACTCGATCCGACCCAAATGCAGGAAGCACTGTGCCTTTTCTTTTTTAATAAATAGCCGTCAGCTTCACATTATGGGAAAGTGTTGTTGTCGCCGTTGTTAGGACGATAAGTTGTGGTTTGACCGGGAGCCCAGAACATTATAGGGGAGAACGGGGTAATTTGTCACATGGGTTGGATGTCACATTCGTTATATCTCCCACCAGACCTAGCTCTGAAATGTTGATATAAAAAGTCCAGAATTGGGATCAGAGTCACATACTTAGACTTCCTTGGAGTTAGATGCTCATTTCAGTGAGAGGATGTTTTGTGTTTTTCATGTCAAATTCAAAATATTTTGCTTCTAAGTATTTTTCTTCTAGCTTTTACACAATGGGTTTATAACAAAACACTTGTTACCCTCAGAAAGTGTGAAGGGTAAACTATAGTTTAGATTGTGGTTAAAGCTAATTAGTTGTCAGATGGTTGTTCCTTGATGCTAGCAAGAAATTCAAGTTGGGGTTGGTGTCAAATTTTTGGGGGTTGGTTGTCACATGTTATCTCAAGTCACCAGAAAAGAACCCAATAACGAAAGAAATTGTCAAGCTGTATCCTCACTGACACCCCAGAGAAGGAAAGAATAGAGCAGAACAGCTACAACAAAGAAAAAGCAACAAAATCAAAACAACCCAGTCATCCCAAACTAGACCACTCCAACTACAGAAGTTATGTAGGCCTATTTGTCAACTTGACAATCAATTAAACATTCAAATTTGTTCTGCCTCCTTGCCTTCTTTTAAGATTTTTCCCATTAAGATAACATTGTGACAAACAACCCCATAGTGTGGACAACCGACCCCTTGATGGGGTTGGTTGTCACAATGTGTCAGAGTGTCTTTGATGGTAAATTACTTCTTCATTACAATAAGTTAAAAAGAGCACACATTTCTACCAACACCTTACTTCAATTAATTAGGAATCTATTACAGATGTTTTGTGATAAATTCTCACTAAAAACACTACCGTTCTCCCTATTACATTTGATCGAGAGGACGCGTAAACATGCTGAATGTGTTCAGCGATCAGATGCAGGAGAGGGGAGCATCTCCCGCACAGTGCCAACAGGTTCACGCTGCGCAAGAAGTGTGTGTTTTAATTTTGCTTCCCATGTACGGGACCGTCAATTCTATCCCTGTGTCAGTTTGGAGCTGAACTGCGCCGAACTGACACCCAGCTGATACACAGTTTACTAATCAGCTGAGTGTCAGCTTGACCCTATAATTCTTCTCGCGAGCCGCACGTCCAGCAGCAAAAATACAGTAAAAATTATGTTTCACATCATAGACTACAAGCCACATAACGTGGCATTGTCATAGGGCTTCATATTATAACCATATGAAACAACAATAATTTGTTTTTCTTCTTTATAGGCTAGATGTAGGCCTTTTTATTATTTTTAACCCCATATTATATCAATGATATATTTCGCAGTTTTTACTTGGTTTTTTTCTGCTTCTCTCCACCCCAGAATGTCTGTCCAATGAATGAATGACCTCAGATCCCGTGTGGTTTTGCTTCGCAATGCTGGTTCACTTACAAAAGGGGCAATATGAAAGTGGACCACACCAAACAAAAAAAATCTAAATTCTATTTGGTCTGGACCAAAGCAAGTGAACTAGCGGACTTTCCCAGTGTGAATACACCCAAAGAGTCACAAAGGTATTATATGTTATTACCACTCTATGAGGTAACACATCTCTCATAGCTTCACATTCAGCTCAGGAGTTTATACAGTGAACAAACACTGACACATTAAGTTAAGTTAAGTTAAGTTAAGTTACTTTATTAGTCAATGGTTACATTGAAATTTGTCTTTTCAGCATATCCCCTCTCAAGTTACCACACTTCAGAGGGGGTCAGAACGCAGGGTCAGCCAGAGTACAGCGCCTCTGGAGCAGTTTGGGGTTAAGTGTCTTGCTCAAGGACACAATGGTAGAGATGGTGGGCACCGTAGCTGTAATATCAGCCACCACTAGTTTTACTACTAACACCCTCCTGTCCGGTGACGGGGATCAAACCAGAGACCTCATGTTTACTGGGATGAACCAGAGACCTCATAGTTAGTGGGAGGAACCAGAGACCTCATAGTTAGTGGGAGGAACCAGAGACCTCATAGTTAGTGGTTGGCCCCCTTTCCTCTAGGCCCTCCTACCACCCTGTTAACAGAGCCTCAATCTCAACTCAATCCTCTACTTTGCATTGAACTCATGCTTGGGTCACAGTTTAAAACACTTGGACACTTGGACCAGAATTTAAAGGTTTTCCCAGGTCTCAGACACAGTAGTACTATATCATCACTGATAGCTTCAAACAGCCTTCTCTAGAGAAATCATAAAGTTAATTAGATATCTAAATTCATAACCCGGAGAAATGGGTGTTCCTTTTTACCTGGAACGCTCCATTAGGGCCGGATGGAAAGAACAGGAACAAATGTGGCGACGGAATTAAGCAGAAATGAGAAATGGTTAAAAGGGAAAGACAAAAACAGATTAAATAATTTTTTAATTTTTTTATATATTTTGATTGTATTCATTCATTTCTATTGTAACCAAATTATTTGAATTTGACAATAAAGCCTTACTGTATGTATGACAGCTTGACCAAGGGAACACTGAGGGAAGAAAAACTTTGTTCATTATATTATAATAGCAATTTTATAATGCCGTTTCTGTGTGGGTGAAGTATTCCTTTAACATTAGAAATGAAGATCTTGCAGATGTGAGATCTGTATTCCTAATGATAATATAACAGACATCGTTCTTGAGAGATAATAACCAGACACAGCTCCTTTAATAACGCTAATTCAGAACCTGCTGTGCCTGGGTAAATTGAATCTCAGGTCTCACATGTGGCTGATTATTACAGCTAACTTCTTTTTTTGCTCCAATTAATTGCCTTTGATTCAATTCAACGTCTGCTTCCACAGTCACACATCGAGCCACTAGGGATTTGAACTAGGCACCGCGCTACACATGGCTTATCCAGATGTGTGTGTGTGTGTGTGTGTGTGTGTGTGTGTGTGTGTGTGTGTGTGTGTGTGTGTGTGTGTGTGTGTATCCTGGAAATGTCAGGCACCAACATTGGAAAATTCTCCTTGCAATATGAATGCAAATGATATTGAATTAAAGGTGGAGTCAGAGATTCTCGAGAATGTTTGTTGTCAAAATCTGTTTTTTTGTCGAAATCAGTGAATATGTGCTCCCAACCTGTCCATACTGTGTGTGCTGAAAACTAATCCGGTGTTAATACTTAGCCTAGGCTCTGTAAACCGGTATGTTGCTAGCTACGGTGTGCCTCCTTTGTTTACATACCACTTGTTTAAATACCTGTTTACAGAGCCCAGACTGTGCAAGACATTCACTGATTTTGACAAAAAGTGATTTTGACAACAAGCAGAATCGCTTACTCCCCCTTTAAGGACAGTCCATCTTTTCTGCCTTTTATGTTGTGTGTCTACAGTCAGCAACACAACACATCTTTAGGATGGGAGTTGTTAAGCTTAATTGGGTACTACAGAATACATGGACGTCTAACTGCAGGATGTATCTAAAAGTGGACCTTACCTGTTGCTATACCAACCACCTCACTGTTTTGTCACTTTAGGATTAAGGAATAAAATAATGTGCGTGTGTGTGTGTGTGTGTGTGTGTGTGTGTGTGTGTGTGTGTGTGTGTGTGTGTGTGTGTGTTTTGGGAAAGTGAGGACATTATGCCTGGTCCTCACTTCTTAGGGATAGACATAGACATTTAGTTAAAATGGTTACTGTTAGGGCTAGAGAATGCCATTATGTAAATGAGTATCTTCACAAATATAGGAATACAAGAGGGTGGGTCAGTGAGTGAGTGAGTGAGTGAGTGAGTGAGTGAGTGAGTGTGTACATGCATCCTGCGTTTGTGTGTGTGTGTGTGTGTGTGTGTGTGGTGCGAGTGTGTGTGTACTACGTGTGCATGTGCGAGCCTACTGTATGGAAATGTGCAGTGATGTTTAAAAAAAAAAGGAATTAAAGAATGTGTGTGTGTGTGTGTGTGTGTGTGTGTGTGTGTGTGTGTGTGTGTGTGTGTGTGTGTGTGTGTGTGTGTGTGTGTGTGTGTGTGTGTGTGTGTGCAGTGAAACAAAAAAGAAAAGCTTGTTGTTTTCTTGTGATAAAGAATAGAGGGAGGACAAAGCCTTGTGTGAGTCTTGAGAGTGTTAAGAGGAGGAGACAGACGGATTACATTATGTTTGCCAGCAGGAGTCTGTGGTCAGAGACTGGCTTGTGTAAGCCGGCAGGAAAACGCCTGCTGAGTGCTTCTGCAGGGCCGCACCAGATTCTCATCATAGATACACAGGCTCAATTCTGTCTTCTTACGTGTGTGTGTGTGTGTGTGTGTGTGTGTGTGTGTGTGTGTGTGTGTGTGTGTGTGTGTGTGTGTGTGTGTGTGTGTGTGTGTGTACTCTAATAGAAAGTTTTTCTCACATGTGGGATCTACTTGCTTGCCGTTATGTTTGTTTGTATGTGTTTGTATATGCATGGTTTATCCATCTTCTAGTGCCAGAAGTGGATGAAATAACTTTCCCCAATATTCTCATGTTTTTCAATTCTATGAAGGATGTTTTATTGTGTTAATTTCCCAGATTTCTGTAACTTCCAGTGTAGTTTTGATTCAGAAGGCAAAAATATAAGTCATCCTCTGAGTGTTGGTTCCACATTAGTTCTTAAAAGTAGTGTGTAATATCGGAATGGTGAAAGTTCTAGATTGCAGCGCACCCTTGCTAACCCCCAGTGGCGTGCACAGGTAGACCTGAAGTGGTGCTGAAGCACCTGCCCTTTTCCCCTGGCCCAATCAAGTGCCCTTTTGAAAAAAAATCTGAAAGTTATTTTTTTATTTATTTTTTTATTACAGTGTATGTGGCCCATGCCGACATTATCATCTATAAATGCTCAACGATTAAAAACGTTTGACAATAATGCCCCAATAAATATGCACCCCTCCTCTTCCTCCGTTTGTACAAGTACCCTTAAAATTATTTGGTCATTCATCGATAGAATATATTGTGCCCTTTTTTTTGCAATGAGCACCTGCCCCCCAAAATGTCTGTGCACGCCACTGCTAACCCCTCCCATTTATAGAAGCTACGGTGGCCTTCAAGGACAAGAATCTAGTTACTAAAGATGGCATCATCCACCACTGCCTCAAGTATTTCCACAATGTCAAGTGAAGATGTATTTAGCTATTTATTCTATAGTACTTCTTCTTCTTCGTCTTCCAACAAGTGCATTTCCCCGGAACACTCACTATGTATAAAATCGCTTAAAGGCTGTTTAAGTTTGTCCATTCTGTGCTACTGTAGAAACATGGCGGTGCATCATGGCGGTGCGCCCTGCTCCTATGTAGATATAAAACGCTTATTCTAAGGTGATACATTTCTTTCAAGCTATTATACACACATTAAAACATACTTAGAAATATCGTATTCCCCTTCTACCAAGTCTGTTATGCAAGACGCCTATGCTCTTCTCAACACTGCACCTTTAAAAACCTGGTACCTGGTCACAGCAGCGTGAAGACATCAGGGGGGTGGGGGGGGGGGGTGAAGGTACAGGAACATGACTCATGATTACTAATGCTTTTTCACCTCAGTGGTAACAAATGAAGCCATGGGAGGTATGTTATTGGCAGGACGCCCACAACACAAAGAGAGTGTGTGTGTGTGTGTGTGTGTGTGTGTGTGTGTGTGTGTGTGTGTGTGTGTGTGTGTGTGTGTGTGTGTGTGTGTGTGTGTGTGTGTGTGTGTGTGTGTGTGTGTGTGTGTGTGTGTGTGTGTGTGTGTGTGTGTGTGTGTGTGAGTGTGAGTAAAGAGACACATTTTTCTTAAAAAAAAACCTTCAAAATAATTGACATGCCCAATTCACTTTCCAAAACTGAGTCGCTACCATCAGTATCTGAATCCAAACTGAATAGTTTACAACTACACAGTGATATAGAATTTAAAGCTTAACATTGGAAAAATAAATTGATTTTTTCTTATTGTGACAGTCCAGGGTGCGGTAGCCAAATTACAATAAAATACGGGGATTGATTGAAATTGACCATTTGGACTTAATGTAAAAGGTCCTTTTTGGGCCTTGTGACAAATGAGCATGGGGCCACCAGAAATGTATTAAAGGGGCTCATTACAATGTTTCAGCATTTCAATTCCAATTAATAGCGCAATTAATCTTCCTGACAAGCTAGAACATCAGGGAGGGATTTCAGAAACTAAAGATTATTCTTTTACTGTGGAAAAGAGAAATTAGAGAATGCTATGAAGGAAGATAGAAAGTAACCTCTCATTGCTTTTATCAACTGGACCCATTTTGTACATTTGTGTGAGCAGACGAGCAGTGTGTGTGTGTGTGTGTGTGTGTGTGTGTGTGTGTGTGTGTGTGTGTGTGTGTGTGTGTGTGTGTGTGTGTGTGTGTGTGTGCGTGTGTGTCTGTGTGTGTGTGCGTCTTTCTGTGTCTGTGTCTGTGCGTGTCTGTGTGTCTCTGTCTGCGTGTGTGTCTGTGTGTGTGTGTGTGTGTGTGTGCATGCGTGCGTGTATGTGCTGTGTGACTGAGCCTATATACACACAGTGAAGATGGAGCCATCAGTGCCACACCTTATTGAATCTGCAGTGAACAGGCACACGATTCAAGATACCATCTCAGACAACAGCGCAGTGAATATACTGACTGGCCCGGCCCTCACATCCTCCACTGACACTGCATCTGTCTTCATAACCCATACTGCCTCATACTGTTTTCATGGTGCAATAATTTACCCTGTAACTAACTTTACAAATGGCAAAAGGATGGGGTGCAAAAAAAAAGGAGTAGTTCACATTTTTTCCAAGTCTATTTTGTGTTGCGTGTTCTTCTTCGAATAAGCAATGAAGCAGGGTTCGATTCCCAGACAGGGCGAGGCAAGTGAGGGTCCTTAGGCTTGACGCTTACTGCCTACCTCCTCCACCTTTATAAGTCGCTTTGCATAACAGCGTCTGCTAAATGGCATGTAATGTAAAAAAATACTTAACTGTAATTGTTCCTACTTTCCATAAACGGCTATGAAAAGTAATAGGGGGCAACTATTTAAGGTAAAAGGGATGATTAAGTTCAACTGAATTTTGCATGTTTTAATAGTCTGAGTAAGATGAATCGTGTTGGTGTCTTGAGGCCTTTTACGATGAAATTATTGTTACCCATTACTTGTAGGCTTAGGTGGAAAAATAGTTTAGGTTTTTATAGACAGCACTACATGTGTTGGGCCCTGCCTTAACCAATAGCATGTCTTGTAATATGTATTGTTTATGCGGTATATGCATTTTTTGCTATATATAGACGCACAGGGATGAAAATTATGGAGTCAACAATACATCACTGTGATAGGTTTGATTGATTATTAAGAGGCGGAGTTGCGATCAATATAGATACTTGGTAAACCAACACACACACACACACACACACACACACACACACACACACTGAGATAGGCACAATCCAAAACATGTCTGCGTGCAAGAGGGTTGTTTCCAATAAATAAATAAAATGATTAAGTAAAAAAAAATCCAAGAAGAAAATATGTAAATTCTACACATACACACACACACACACACACACACACAGCACACACACACAGAGAAAACACATTCCCATCTCTATGCTTAAGACGTGTTCAATCAGGGCAAGCAGTCAGGAGGAAGCAGAAGAGAGTGAAGCTAGTTCTTCAACACAGAGTGCACTCGCTCACACATGTCCAAAGGCTAAGAGCTAAGGACTTTACAGGCATACTGCTCCTGACATTATTGTTCAGTTTGACATCGGTTTCTTTGGAAACACTTTTGGTTTTGACTTGAATTTAATGTGAGGTTCAGTGGCTCTGAACAATGCCTGACCTTGTGTTTGTAATGGTGGAAGAAGCACATGTTGGAGCAGTGCAATATGAAATAACTGAAGACACACACACACACACACACACACACACACACACACACACACACACACACACACACACAACCATACTCATGGATCTATTGGAAAACTGAAGGTTGCTTATGTGTACTTTTTAGGTTGGACAGCTTGGGGAAGAGTGAAAGTGTTCAGAACCATATCATGATCCAAACACACAATCCATATTGTAATAGTGGATTTCTACTCTAACTGTGTCTCTTACAGTAGTATTTCAGTATTCCAGTCAAGGCCAAAGCTGTTGTTTCTCATTGGTCATTAGCTAATATGCTTCTAAAAAGTAACTTGTGGTTTCTTCTCTTAGGGCTAAATGTTGCTTCAGACGACGTGATGTCTCCAAGATCTCGATGACATTTGAAAAAATCTTTTATCATATTTCCAAACATCAGTACAGGTTGTGTTTTTTTTTTTACTTTAAGGGCTTCCCTAAATGCCTGAAGGGATATAAATATGACAATATGGGTTTGTCTTCAGCCCAGGACAATACTATGTGCCATCCACAACTATGACTCATAAAAACATTATGTGTCCCCACACTGTGAACTATCAAAAAAATAAATAGAAATGGCTCAAATGCCACACAAATACACACTACACACACTATAGCAACAAGACAATGGCACAGCACAAGACATTCAAAGACACATGCACCTCCCCGTGAGTTGCATTTAGAGCTCGGGCTTAATCATGGAGTGCATTCAAGCAAGACCAAGTCAGCTGGCACACGGTGAAAATGTGCATTGGGCTCTTTTCATGTTCAAGATTGAAGAGGCTGCTTTGATGCTACAAGATATAATTTGTTCTCTTGAGTTACTCCCTCCCTCTCTCTCCATACATCTTCAGTTATGTTTGCAACACTTTGTAATAAAGTACCTCTAGAAAGGGTGTATATAGGTACTGAAGAACAGTTTTAAACATTAAAGGTGTAGTCAGCGATTCTGGAGAACACTTGTTGTCAAAATCACTTTTTTGTTGTTGTCAAAATCAGTGAATATCTCCTCACAATGCGCTTGATCTTCAGTCATTAGTTTGAATGTTATTTTTTTTTTTCCAAAGCTTGAGTATTGGTAAACCCCTTATGGGAAACAGACTGTCTGGCTATGAACAAGCTGATATTCCAGATAAACCAGAAGCAGCAGTGATTTTCATCAGCATGGAGAGTCTGCACTGGTGTGTTTCAGGTTAGCTTGGGACGTTATCTTGTTGTGTGTGGGAGTCAACGGTTCAAATCTGTCGCCACCAGATCGAGGCTTTCAGAGATATTGGAACCACTATCACCATTCTGACCACATTTGGCTCATTCCTTATTTAAAGGTACAGTGTGTCTATCTGAATCTTTTTAGTATTACATTTTTTAAATTTGTACTTTATTTATGCTGGAAGGTCTCCTGACACCGGGGTTCTCATTTACAGAGAAACAATTGTCAAAATAAACACAATAGCTAGTTAAACGTGCAGAATACATAGTGCCAGACATAGGATAAATAGGGTGGGGGTAAAAATAATAATAAAGACGATAAAAATAGTTCAAAATGTCAAGTAAAATTGATCATAATAGTCTGACCACATTTTTCTCTTCCTTTTTTATTCTTAAGTGGAATCTGATGGTAAATCTTCAGTTTGAGTTAACAGTTGAAATCGATATAGTCAATACAGATTTGAATGTTCTCCAATGTGTTGCATTTAAAAGTTCAGATATACAGTAAATGTCTTTCACAGCTCTGTGATCATTTTTTTCTGCTGTCAAATCAATGGAAGCCATACGTATTTAGATACAGTGTAATGCTTACTAGAACCTTTCCTGACATCCTCTAAGTGATGTGCTAATTCAATACTCGTAGTCTGTATTGATCGGTATTGACCTGATACTAGGTAAAAACGCTGTTCAGTTTCAGATCAAGTGGTTTTACAGTTATATTACATTTGGCTATAATATAACCACATGACGTTAAAAGCTAAAATGGACATTAAATTAAGATTATTTTCTGTCTTATTAATATATTTATTGCCACATTTAGAAATACTTAAAAAGTAACACCACATCATATGAGGGACAGTAGCCACAGCAACATCCTGTTTTATTGATATTTTATGTTAAAAAATAAAAGTAGAACAGCAAAAAGCAAAGCACCCAAGCATGCGATAGTTCTAAAGCTGTAACATCCCTGTATAGTTCCTACAAGCACGTACAGAAATTCCTTAAGGATAAGTCCTGCGGCCTAGAACGGACATACAAATCTCTAGCTTGGCATATGGATCTACACTCAACAAAAATATAAACGCAAGACTTTTGTTTTTGCTCCCATTTTTCATGAGATGGACTTAAAGATCTAAAATTCATTCCAGATACACAATTGTACCATTTCTCTCAAACATTGTTCACAAATCTGTCTAAATGTGTGATAGTGAGCACTTCTGCTTTGCTGAGATAATCCATCCCACCTCACAGGTGTGCCACATCAAGATGCTGATCTGACATCATGATTAGTGCACAGGTGTACCTTAGACTGTCCACAATAAAAGGCCACCCTGAAATGTAGAGTTTTGTCTCACAGCAAAATGCCACAGATGCCACAAGCATTGAGGGAGCGTGCAATTGGCATGCTGACAGCAGGAATGTCAACCAGATCTGTTGCTCGTGCATATCAGATTGTCAATTCTCCACCGTGGAATGTTGTTCCAGCAACTTCGCATGGCCGTCGAAGAGGAGTGGAGACAACATTCCACAGGCCACAATTGAACAATCTGATAAACTCTATGCGAAGAAGATGTGGTTGCACATTCCTGCTGTCAAATGGCAATTGCACCAGCTCCCTGAATGGTTGTGGCCTCTATGGCCTTTTGCATGTGAGCAAAAAAATGCACATTTCAGAGTGGCCTTTTATTGTGGACAGTCTAAGGTACACCTGTGCACTAATCATGATGTCAGATCAGCATCTTGATGTGGCACACCTGTGAGGTGGGATGGATTATCTCAGCAAAGCAGAAGTGCTCACTATCACACATTTAGACAGATTTGTGAACAATGTTTGAGAGAAATGGTACAATTGTGTATCTGGAATGAATTTTAGATCTTTAAGTCCATCTCATGAAAAATGGGAGCAAAAACAAAAGTCTTGCGTTTATATTTTTGTTGAGTGTATATGGGGCTTATGTGTGACAAAAAGGAATTGTAAATATTGTTCATGTCATATGCCATAAAGAATCTGTGTGTGTTATGTTTCTTCATTAACTGGGAGATATGATATTGTAAAATATTTTCTATTTATTTTGTTTATAAATTAAACTACATATGTAACATCAACACTGAACTGACATATTGAACAAAAAAAAGTCTTCTTAATTTATTCATATATGCTCGTCCAGAATTAAATATCAAATACCTGTCTGTACTGTGTGTGTGTGTGTGTGTGTGTGTGTGTGTGCTGAAAGAAAATCCAGTGCCCCCTTTACATATGCTTTGTTAACAAAACAGTTTATAGAGTCTAGGGCTGTGCCTTTAATCCAGATTTGTTTTTTGTTTTCAGTGCACACACACAGTACTTACAGGTATCATATCGTGAGGAGATATTCACTTATTTTGACAAATGGTGATTTTGACAACTAGCGTTTTCCAGAATCACTGACTATAAGTATATAATATCTCTATATAAAACATGAGTCAACATTAACCTTAATCTTGTAATATATAAATATGTATTCAAATTAAAGGTGATCTAAGCGGAATGGTTCTTTTAGCTAACTTCCTGTCAGTTACTGCAGTTAGCAGTCCCCTCGCTCGTCCCTACGTCACCACATTAATGCACTGCGGTCTTCAAGCAGCGAGTTATCTACCATCATCTCAGATCCATAAGTGTGATAAAACATGATAAAAACCATCAAAACAGACATTGGGAAGAATTTTTACCTGCTCCGCCATTGTAGACGCACAAACATTCACCCATCTGTCGCTCTGGCGTGCACCGGCAGTGAGACCATGAGTGAGACGGGTGTCGGTTTGTAGAGTTCACTTTTGTGATTGGATATTAATTTCGGGATCCCCCGAAAAGTCTATTGGCCGATTACATACAGAGCTGCTGTCTGTACATTATGTAAGTGAACACTGTATGAATAAAGAGCGGTTTAACACTTATATTAACCTAAATAAACCGCTTACTTCACCTTTAACTTAAAGTAATTTAGTTTCTAAGGGAATAGGTCAAACATATATGAAACAAAGAGGAGCCGTGGTGTTCTTTTGCTTTGATTTTAAATGTCATAGGGTCGGTCTGAAGATGGCTTTACTCTGCCTGTCACCCCACTTGTACCTGAGCCTGCCATAGTGCAGTGGCTCTATTATCAGGTTTGGCTGCACCATGAATAGGGCTGTCTAGAATACCAGAGAATACTTGTGCAATGCAAGTGTTTTAGCCCAATCCTTCAACTCCTGAGTGAGAGAATCCGTAAAGGTCATGTGGGCGGTTCAGAGAAGACAGAGAGCATATATCCATCTTCAGACACAGACACAGGAAATTATTTCAAGCCGCCATATTGTTATTTTTCCAATACTGTTACATCATCAAAAACTGTTTATGTAGAAAGATGTAAAGGACTGTTGCACGTATTTTTATTTTATTTTTTATAATTAATTTTGTTTTGTGACACACTGGACAGTAAAGCATCTAGAAACTTGGTCTTCAATAGTACAAATCAAGATGTGATATCTAAGTTGGTTGTGAGGATAAGCTTTTACAAACATCCTATGTAAAAAAGGTATCTTCATGAATATTATATAATGTGTGGGCGTGGTCGTATCAAACGGTCTCCATGGCAACAGTCATTGTTTTTATAGAACGTAGATTGGTTCAATAGTGTGCAAAAACCAGAGCGTAGCCTGCCTCATCCAAACCGAATTTATGTAGAGTGTATAAAACTTAAATGACAATATCTTTAATTTGGATTTACACATACAGTATCCCTAACTCTTTTCAGATGCTTTACTATCATACAACTCACTCCCCAAATTACATAATTGAAAAGGTCTTGTGGATCTGGGTTTACAGAGACTTTAATATTAATTCCACATCTTCCGTCTACCAATTCAATAAAACGGAACATGTCTGATTCAACATGAATGAAAGTGAAACTGGAGAAGCATGAGAGGCCCCTGGAACATGGGTAAAACAGCAGCATGGCACCTCTGTGTTACTTTTGGCCCATTGTGTACATTTGTGTGTGTGTGTGTGTGTGTGTGTGTGTGTGTGTGTGTGTGTGTGTGTGTGTGTGTGTGTGTGTGTGTGTGTGTGTGTGTGTGTGTGTGTGTGTGTGTGTGGTGCAAATGCATCTCTGGAGGGATCAAGATTAGGGCTTAGCAAGGTGTTGTCCACTCATTAGAACAGCAGGATCCGATCAAACTGCACTCAGATCTATACAAATGGAGCTTTTCAGAGAAACCGCAATCTCTACAGGAGGTGTGTGTGAAGGTGGTGGGGAGGGGGGGGGGGGTTGACCTTGATGATGGATAGTAAAACGGTGTTTCACTACAAGGCAGTGCTGCAGACTGAATCTTTGAGCAGACTATACTGCCATTTTTCTATAATGTGCTATGCCAGCAGAAAAGGGCGCTCTGAATAAGTACGTAATAAGAATAACACATTACAGTAAACAACTCCATTGAGATATAGCCACACACCAACGCTCCTTACTTCTTTTGTTTTTTCATTTTTTCAATGGACTCACTCAAGGATCTTTCTCTGTATGTTAAAGCCATAGTGCGTAACTTTTTCGTATAAATGAATGCCGGTTACATTCAAGCCATTGCCAAATGAGTTGAATCAAAGGAGATTGAGCCTATCAGCTCCACAAAACTCTCTCTGTATTTTTCAGTAGGGCAGCGTTTTCCAATAAAAAACCTGGACGTACAGCAGAAGAAGGTATAAAATCCGTGCAACATGGGGGCAACATTATTTACGTACTACAGCTTTAACTCTACAGGAATGAATTCAAATGTGGTAATTTAAAAATTATACACCTACTTATACACCATTTAGTTTTGCGATCACTGCTCTCGTAAGTCTGAACAATCATTTAAAGTCATCATTGTCCACAATAAAAACTGACTGTCTGCAGCAAAGTGTCAAGAGTAAAACAAAAGCCATGAATGAAAATGACTTCAGACTTTATTTGACAGAATGCTTAAGAAAGTATGTCTGGAATGCATCCAGAATTTATGGAAGCGTGGTAACATATGTAACTCTGGCTTTAAAATCCATTGCGTATTCCTTTTATTGACAGCATTTAATATGTCTTCAGTCTCCCAGAGTCTCCCTCATTCAGTGGTTTGGAGCCTCTTGCACTGCGAGCTTAACTGAGGGCTTCAGCAGTTTAGACTCAATGGAGCGTGACAGATTATAGTGGATGTGAATGATTGGTTGGGCAGGGAGGAAGCAAAGCAACACTGTAACCTACTAGCTTACAACACGTAGTACTAGAAGTAGTAGTAGTAGTAGGGGTGGATGGAGTTGAATAAAGGCTGGGTTCCAATTCCCGTACTTCCCTGCTATTTAGTATGGTAGAAAATATTTAGAATGTCCTAATACATGTGGTCAAATGCAGTATGCTGAAACATACGCAGATTCCTTACTAAATCTGGCCAAGATTTTTAGTGCGGAAATTAGCACGCTTTATTGGTGGTTCTGACCCACAATCCATTACACACAGGAAGATAATGACATTGAGTCTCCTAGTGAAAACAACCAGCAATGCGACGGATACTGTATATAAATAAACAATAGGCAACTTCAAGGCACGATGTAACAATGAAATAAATAAGTCAAAGTATGTCCCAATGGTATGCCTACTGCATGCAAATTACATACTTTGTATGATCAGCTGTAGTATGTAGAATAGTGAAAAGAAAGAGTATGCGATTTGGAAAAAGGGAGAATGTGAGAAAGCTCCTATTATCTCCCTCATACTTTTACTCGACATCATTGTAAATGAGGGTCACCCCTCAATTGGTCTCTCGAGGATAAATAAAAGTTAAATGAAAAATACAAACCAAAACATGATCCTGTAGAAGGGTTTCAAGCACATTATAAACACATGCAATTTTCTCACATAGCGAGCTTTAAAATCACATGACCCATTGACATCTATCGATCTATCTATGTAATGGCTGGGAATATGAGAATTGGGCACCGTTGGGGAGGCCATTGACAATCTGTGTGCAGGTAGTTTATTTTTATGGTGTCTGCTCTGTGTGTGTGTGTGTGTGTGTGTGTGTGTGTGTGTGTGTGTGTGTGTGTGTGTGTGTGTGTGTGTGTGTGTGTGTGTGTGTGTGTGTGTGTGTGTGTGTGTGTGTGTGTGTGTGCGTGTGTGTTAGAGCTATCTGATATTCAGGGAAAAGCAAACCGTTGCACCGTGTAAACAAATGGAGCGGAGCAGGAAAACAACACAGGAGGGAAGGCACATTTTTAATCTTTGTACCATAATACTGCCTTCCTCTGATATGTGTTTTTTATCTCCTCACATGTAGAACACTTGTGCATGTTGGATTTCAGCTAACCATCTGCTGTGTGCTCTGTGAGGTCAGCTTGGTCAGGGCATGTGGAGGGGTTTGGGGAATTGGATTTTGGGACGAGATACAAGACAATGGAAACAACAAAGGAAGGAAGCACAGGAATATTATAGAGACACACACACCGGCAGTGGCTCCGTTTCAACAATAGCCAAGGTATTGAAGAAATTGGGCTGACACATTTTTTTTAGGGGTTTGTTTTGCTGTGCTGTCTTGCATGTTAACAATTAAAGGGGCAGTGTGTAATTGAATTGCATTTTTTTTAATTTAAAGAGCAGACGTGGTACAAATGGAATAATATTCATAAGTATGTTTTTTTTGTGTATATTCTTTTGAAAAAAGTGTTTCTTTATTGCTTTAAATTGAGTATTTCATATCTATATAGGAGCAGGGCGTGCCAAAATGGTGCACCGCCATGTTTCTACAGTAGCACAGAACTGACAGACTTAAACAGTCTCATGCGGGTTTTTTTATATAGTGGGTGTCTGCCGAAAAAGCATCTGTTGGAAGACCAAGAAGAACAAGTGTTATAGAATAAATAACGAAATACATCTTCACTTTAGAAAAAAAGGTATTGCATGATGCCGCTATGCACACAGTAGTTCTGAGGAGCGTAGATCTGTGAGCTAATGAAGACACATTTGGTCAACGGCACATGATTGATTCAGTGCTTTGCCCAGAGTGAGAAGTTATGGAGGATTCAAACGCCCCAGCAGCACTCTGTATTTATCACACTTCATGTTCTTGATAATGTTGACTGCTTTGCCTGCGTCAGAGCACACACACACACACACACACACACACACACACACACACACACACACACACACACACACACACACATGTTCAAAACAAAAATACAATTCGTTTTACAGGCACATTCAGTTAATTGGTATGGGCTACACGTGCAACTTAATGTTTTCTTCCTCAGTCCTGGAGCTTAACTGCAGGTTATGGCAGTGTTCATCCTCCTCCTCCACACTTGAACCTCTTTGTAATCAGGGCCCTGACTTTTAGCTAGCTGGAATAGATACATTAGGATATGAAAGAACCTCATTCCTCTACTCAATTATTCAATTAAAATGTCCGCTGAATAGCTGGGAAGGTCTGCATTCTAATATCTGTGGGGCTTTTTTGTTCATTTTAAAGTCATTCTAAGTGAGGTGGAGAATGGCCCTGATAGGCATTGTGCCTGTCACAATTATCGATTTGTGCTGATGAGGCTGTAACCCACGCCCTCCTGTACTCTAAGGGCAGTTTTCATTCCCTAATGGCATGTGCTTTAAAGACATGGCAAACTAAAATAAATCCTTTGGTTCTTTCAATTTAAGAACATACTGTACGGACTATTACACATTTCTTTAATACTTCTTTGTTGAATAGAAAAGTTTGCAGAAGCTAATTTGAGTTTGTACAACAATATATAGTATTGTAATTGGACTGTAACATCAATACTGAACTGACATATTTAACTAACAAAAAAGTCTTCTTAATTTATTCATATATGCTTGTCCAGAATTAAATATCCAATACCTGTCCGTACTGTGTGTGTCTGTGCTGAAAGAAAAATCCAGTGCTACTATACAGCCTAGGCTCTGTAAATGGGCATGTTGCTAGCTACAGTAGGCCCCCACTGTTTACCGTTTGTTTACAAAGATTCGTTAGATAAAACGCTGTGACAAAGAGCTTTCTATAGTGTTTGACACATTTTGTAAACACACACTTTTTTAAATCTTTCTGACAGTTTTTCCGCCTACAGAATGTGAGGCAGCGTTCCCTTTTTCCACTTTGGGTGTTTTTTTTATACTATAATATAGTATAACACAGCCGATATTTAGAAACGGCTGTGAAAAATGATATGTATTTATTCGGCTGGAATTCATTTTTTATACTTTTAGCCAAACAGACAGTCAACCCACTCTGTCCGGAACAAAAAAATAATGGCCTCCGCCGAACACACACTGAGTTTTTTTTTATGAGCTCTTTCAAAATCAATAATTGCTACGAGGTAAAACTAGTCACTGAAGACAGGATGAAATATGCGGTTCTTTACTATAGATTTAAGAACAGCAAACGATTCAAGACAAGCAAAAGAGAATTGCAGGGACATTGTGAGTCAGAAACAAACACAGAAATATAGGGCAGTCAGAGCTTTAAAAACTCACCACTAAGTTCTTGGAAATGTTGCGATGATTAAAGAGGACCTATTATACTACTTTTCTGGTCTTAATTTCTTGTTTTACACTGCTATAGAGCAACTTGACACCAATCACATCACAAAAAACTATGTAGATTTTCGGGAAGCTCTTTCTCTTATTTTGGCGATCCAGCACGTCCTGTCAACACTTGAGTGTGTGTGCTTCGACCATCTCCGCTCCCTCCGCCTGTGCTTCGGCCATCTCCACCCCCCCCCCTCCTGCAAACCCCACTCCGTTGTGATTGGTTACTTTCCTTCCGGAACACTTTCAATGGCGGGAAGCGCGAGCATGGACCTATAAGGGCGCAAGGCAGACGCGAACAGGGAAGTGACAGCATTACTATACATGGAAACATCCGCATGGTGAAGACACTAAGTTACATGTGACGTCACGAAGTTACAAAGCCTCAAACTGCTTTGAACACGTGACTTCTCGACTGGCTAGAATAGTGTCTAGTGCTCTGCACAGACACCCCAGACGGTCAGCAGGGAATACGTCGAAATGCATGTAAGTCATTATTTGATAATTTAGTATGGTTAAGCATGACTATAAATCATCATAACAACGTTTATAGGTCATAAAAGTCAAAAAGCATCATAGGTCCTCTTTAAGGATTATCGTTTGGGGTACTGCTGTGGATTTTTGTTCTGTTGCTATATGGTCAGTGAGATAGATTTAGTTTCTATGTTGGGATGAGCACACATGTCCCACTCTGTATATTTACTTTTAAGCAGAAGTGGAAAGGAACTAAGGACACTTACTCAATGTCGAGTACAATTTGACATCCTAATATTTTATTCCAGTGCTATTATTTTACGGTTCGAATTAAGATTGGACATTAAAAAAACAAGTTTATGAAAAACGACAATTACCCCACATGCTCTTAACTTACTTGACTTGTTTAAAAAAAATATCTTTTTGGCGGACCTTTGTCACGTTTAAGTAGGTTTGGAGTTGTTAGTGATATCATCAACCTATCGATTCCCCTCTTAACATCTCGGATGGTTTCAATTGAATAAATGTATTTAGCATTAAACACTTTTTTTTAGAGAGAGTGAATACTGGACTTATTTTCACAAGGGGTCCAAAAATGTCCACATTATTTAAAATGCTTCTCGAAAACTGCTTGGTGTTCAAAAAAACATCCTAACAAGTTCCCCTTATCACTTTAAAATGTGCTGATATGTCAAGCTTTTATACGCTGCCCCCAACCTCATTATACCTCCAGAGATCAATAACGTATTTCAGATGTGAAGCTGGCCATAAACATTTGCTTGATCAGGTTTAAATTAAGGCTCTTAGTACCTCTTCCTCCACTGAATTTAATGATAGCATACGATCAAGAGAGAGTCCTGGGAAAAAAAAACCCTATCCCCTGGAAATTATTCTCCTTTTTTATTACCTTCTAGTTTGCCTTGCCAGGTAGAGTTTTGGAGGACGCCCTTTAGTGGCATGCATTCAAATCACTGGTAACATCTAGTCGAGGGAGGGAGATGTTATGCTGTAAAGATGTCTTAGGTCAGGGTGAATACAAGGGCCTCTGGAAAAGCATGATTTGTCTGATGTAAGTCACTTTGTTCAGTGGTTGAATTATTGTCAAAACATAGGCGATTCCCAGAGGAAAAGATGTTTTCAATTATTCAGGACTCAAGGCGAATAAAACTTTATGTGTTTGTGCCTTTTTAAATGATTTTATGTTGTATTAATTTGGTACAACTTTTTAAACAAATGTTTGAATGTACTTTTTTTTTTGGTTGATTTTTTTGCGGCAGTATTAAACAGATTTTATTTTAATAATGCCTTATTTAAGATGACATTGGCCTTGTAATGTTACCCCAAAACGAATATAAAAATGAAAAACAATACAATTTGATCACAAAAAAAAAACATGGGTGTCCTGTGCTGACAGCGCTTGGCTGGAGAACAATAGTAACCATTACCATCCATTTCTACAATCGTAGTGGTTCACAGCCCAAACAAAATTGGTCTTAACTACAACACCTGGCTTTATCTAAATGAAGGGAGTCCCTGTGGTGTTTTTCACAGTTAAATATCTCACACTAGGCAGAAATGATTGAAGCTACAACAGTGTGTGTGTGTGTGTGTGTGTGTGTGTGTGTGTGTGTGTGTGTGTGTGTGTGTGTGTGTGTGTGTGTGTGTGTGTGTGTGTGTGTGTGTGTGTGTGTGTGTGTGTGTGCGTGCGTGATATACATATATAATATATATATATATATATATATATATATATAGCTGGGTTTCCATTTGAAGTATTGTATCAGAAAAGATCAGAAAAAATTCCTATAACATCTACTTATTCTACTTTTCAATACAGTCGTGTTACAGTATGTTGCCACTAGCGCAAAATTAGTGTAGTTTATCCACTCCACCCAGTTGATGAATCCGCACTTTCAAAAGATTTGCTTCACATTTCGATGGAAACCTAGTAAAACTGTTATTATTGGAAGATACATTTTCATGTGTACTAGGACACTATGTTCCACACACACACACACACACACACACACACACACACACACACACCTTTTACAAATATTGTGTTAACACTCACGGATGTGGATTCGCATTTTAATGGTGTGTTTATTACAATGCACACTGAGGCTACCTTCTGTTGTAAATGTACTGGAAAGTTGTACATTATGCAGCATCATACATTCACGTCACGTATTGTTATCATGGTGTAAACCCTCAGGCAGCATGGCCAACACACCTATCCCCATGAATTAAAGGCAAGAGTAAGTGGCTGTACGGAGCTGATAGAGCCATGGCCGTTCTCTCACTGTATCGGGTCAAGACAAGAATATCAATCTAGAGGAGAGACTGTGTGAACATGGGGGCAATGTAGTGAGAACAGCTGTAACTAATATAATAAGAGTCCCATTGTCAAATATTAAATCTCAGGGGCCGTATTCACAAAAATGTTTAAGGCTAAGAGTAGGTCCTAACGTGCTGATTTAGGAGTAACTCTCAAAAATAAGGGGCGTTTCACTCCTAATTTTAGGACTCCTAACTTTTTAAGATAAGTGTAATTCACAAAGTATTTTAGCGCTAAAACTAGCTCCTAAATCTATGAAAATCTAGGAGTCCTCGAGAGGACTCCTAAGCAGGGCTGCCAAGTTTCACCAAAAGTTTGGAGTGAGATCTTTTGGCCGAGGGACCCAAAACCGTGTCCTCTTTCCCACCCAATCATTTTTGCTAGTGTCCTGCAAGTTTACATATTGTTCATAATAAATCAGAAATAAAAGACAATTGGAAAATGTGATAAAACATCAAAAATCTTATTAAAATAAACAAATTCATGAATTGCAAAGTCGTAGGACAGGTTTTAATTAAACATTGGGTGTGGACATATTGTAAGTGGGGGTCTGGGGTTCCCCCCCAGAACATTTTGAGCATTAAACACTTAATTTCCTGCATTCTGGTGAATTTTTATGAAGCAATGTGTGCCTTGTCTGCATTATTTTTTATGTAAAGTAAAAGAGAACATTCACGGTTTCGCTGACACAAATTTAATTGAATAGCCTACAATGCATGTGTGGTGCTTTCAAATATCTCCTGTAGCCTATTGTTAAAACATTTGGTTAAACTGTAATAAAGGTAATTATTCTATATGTATATTCAACATTGTATGGGTTATCCAATTATCCAATTTCAATTCACCATTATTATATTAAATCTATGACACTTGATGTCTTCTCAGAACATATTTTTCCCACAGTAACCTCTAAGCTTAGTTACTCAATACATTCATTCAATTAATGTTGACAACATTTTAGAACAAAAATGTGTTGGTGTGTCAACCAGCCCAATAACATAATGCAAAACAAGCTTGAATATATCAAGTGAAGTGACTGATTTGAATTAAGGTGTTCTTACCTCTTTGTTCATTTAATACCGGCGTCCTTGTTGTCATTAATTTTCCATATAATTTGAACAAAGGGCGGGACTGGGAGGTGGAGGGCTTTTATTAGTTTTGTAGTGTAACGCAGGGGGGCGTGGCCATGGTGCTTTGCCAAGTGGCTGCTGCGGCTACGGGCTGCACACGGCCATGGATATTGTCCATGCCATGGACCTATAAAGAAACCGCGCGTGCAGAAAGCATGGCAGAAAGAGGATGTCACGGAACTCAGTACGTTTAGCTTTTCAAAATAAGACTTTCAAAGTAAAAGTACCAAAAAATATATATATATATATTACGGGGATTAATTTCTCTGCGTGAGAAATTGGAGGTGTGGCGTGTGAGCGTGTGAACTGGTTGATATGCGTGTGTCTCACGGCCAAAGCGTGAGACTTGGCCGCTCTGCTCCTAAGTCACTAAGAGTAAATCACAGACAATCATTTGATGGTGTTTTGGAGAGATTTAATGCTAGTGAGCTTTATAAAAGGTACCTTAATAACTGTGAGGGTTTAATGATCTTAGTAAAGATACATTTAGAAAGTATAGACACATTTATATTTATATGAAAAAATATGTATTAAGTTCCTTTTCCTGCAGTTGCTTTGGGTTTACGATGCACTGAAAGTTACTGTTGGTGTCACGTTTGTGTTTAATTTCCTACTAGAGGCATGTGGCGTTTGCTGCATCTCCTCCATTCCACAGGTTCTACTGTATAGTTGCGCATCTCGCCTTTTTCCTCCCGCATGCACTTTACGATTTCGCCGGTTGTTGTTTCTAAATTGTGAATTTCCTGGTTTGTCGCTGTCTGACTATTGCTGCATAGTCCGCCGTTGAGAGAAATACAGTTCCGATTCAAATCATTGTAAAATTGAAAAAGAATAGACCTATGTTGCGCTAGTGTAGGTTAATTGTGAACAAATGTGTGGGAAACCCTGCAGTATCTTGGTTTCATGTTAAATCAGTGTCACCTGTCATTAATTGTATATAAAAACTCTTTACTTTAATACAGTGACACAATATGGATATCTCCCACAGTGTTTCTATCTTAAATTCACTCTTAGCTCTCATTCCCTCTCAGCCTATCACTGTGGGCATAGAAGGTATGAACATGACATCATTCATAGCAACAGGGTCAACATGCCCTCTAGTCTTAGCTTAGGAGTCCCTCCCATTCCTTAGTAAAAGTTGGTCTTATCAGATTTGTGAATAGGTTTTAAGAAATGACTCCTTACTAAGAACCTTTAGTGCTCCTTAGGAGTACTCTTAGCGCTAAAATAAAATGGTTTGTGAATACGGCCCCAGAACACTAAGAAGAATGCATTTGGAAGGGATTGGCATGGATTATTACAAGCAAGAATAGATATCAGATAGATAGCTTTATTTTTTGTGATCACTTTGTGGATTTTTCATTGGTGACCAAAGGACAAGGTTGCAGCAACAACACAAGTTGTTTCAATTATTTCCCCGTGCGAAGATGCAGAAAGCAATTAAGTCAATGTTTGCAGTGGCATGGGCGGGTGGATAGACTAAACTTAAAGCTGTTTTACAAGAAATAAATCTTAAAAAACGTACTTCTGTGTTAACAGAGCAGTGATACCCCAGCTATCTTTCAAAGACACGGCAGGCAAACATTTCTCAAGCACTGGCTGTCTTGCTTCCATAACTTCTTCTTTTTTCATGCTATTATAAACAAAAGGTCCAAAATGTACATTAAGTGATTCTTTTTCAACACCTTGTCAGTCTGCGTCTGTATATGTCAGTATATTTCTCCTATACAACCATCTTCAACGGCCATTATCTCAACAATATATATATTTTTTGCAATACTCTGAACCAAAATTCTCAACTTCTAAAGTACTCACATCAACTAAACTTTCCAAAATCACTATTGGTACTAGTCACTGTTTTTTTTATAGAATATGAAGGTATTGGATGCCTGTATTGCGAGCAGAAATCATAAACAACTTTTCCTATGTCCGTTTTGAATGGTGCAAAGCTCTTCAAAAATGCATTGTTTGCTCCACCAACCCTTTTTTCCAGTAACATCAGGCACTGTTAACAAATTCCTCTACATTTCCCTCTCAACCTGAAGTAGAGGTTTAGAGGAAGTTAAGTAACACCATCGAGGCCTCCCCTGCATTATTCATAGAAGTGGACTTTCATGGAAAAAAATATATTTTATTTTGTTGGCCTTTGGAGTTTTTCACAGACCCCTATAAAAACATGACTCAAGCACTGCTACTTTGTAGAGTTGGTTGCCAGAAGAGGACGAGTCATGGATACTTTATGTAAGCCTCTCTGCGATGATATTTTGAGGGATTTTATTGGAGGCAGGCCACGCTGCATACTAAATAAGCTTTTAATACTGGACAAGACCATTTGAATGTCACACGCTACCGTGAAGAGGGCTTGATGTGCAGTTCTTTGGTATTAGACTGGGTTGGGTAATAGATGTAGGCCTACCTCATTTGTAAACTGCGGCAGGGACATAGCCTTTTTGAAAAGAGAACAAATTCTTGGGGTTTTTTCAATGGCTAATTTGATTTTTCAACAGTGAAATTGTGCACATACCTGGATAGAAATGTTAGACAAACTTTAGTCCAGACAAACATACTGGGCATGCAATTAGCTGTGGAAAAGTCTTAGCAGCCTAGAGGATGTGTTAACAAATCTTTTTAGACTTTCTCTGACCCTTACTGTTGCACCGTCATAAGGGCAGAATACATTTCAATTTAATGAGCACATTCAGGCCTATAGAGGATGAGCACTCACAGGTTTTCCTCTCAGTAAACACACATTAACATAGTACAGAGAATATATCTTATATAAAAGCAACTAAAAGTCAGATATCCATCCAAAAGCAGTGCAAATTTCAACCAAATTTCAAATAAATTGATAAAACAATGATTGCACATTTCTATCCATTAATGATAATGAGTTGAAGGCATCAAGGTAAACGGTTAAGTGGTGCTAATCCTCCAGTGACATAAAACCATTGGAGAAGAAAAACGAAAGATGAGATGACATTTTCAAAAGAGCGCCAGTCAACATTGTAGAGAAACCCTAATGGGAAAATGGCAATAATGTTTGTGTCATATTTTCTCTTGAGAAAAGGTTAAAATCCACCCACTAGAAAATAAACATGATTCATTTGCCGAATCTGTTTCCATTGCAATATTGGATTTTGATTATACACTCTTTCACCTTAGCCAAGCCTAAAAACTTAACCAATGCTGAGCGCACCCTTTGGTCCATTGAGAAAATGGGGTTTATTTATTCATATATGTATCACATACGCTTTTCATACCAACATTAGCATGTAGACGAGGGTTATTTTATTGCGTCTCTGGAGTTTTCAATTGATTTAACAAGTGGTAAAACATGTAGAAATTATCTTCAGATTAGGTTATCAATTACCCACAAATGTACACTAATGTTTTGAAATGAGGACGGAAAACAGTCTTTTAGCTTCATTAGGTAATCGGTGGAGTTCTCCAGTACTGCTTTTAAATCTCAAGGGTCTTCCAGGATGCAGAGGGAAAATTCAAGGAACCATTGATTCTGGTCTATATAAAAACTAAAGTGCTGTAGTTAGAAGCAGTGGAGTGATGAATGGAAGTCCGGTATCCACTCTCCTTTAAGCACTGCTTTGGTCTTCACCAAATTCCCATTGGAAAAAAAAAACATCTGCCTCTTTAGAAGCTGTATATTCAGCTCACTCAAATACACACACACACACACACACACACTCACATTTAGTGCTGAAATCGTAGAATAAAGTCAGGAAGGCACCACTACATGTAAATATCATCCACTAATGTTCTTTAACTGCAGATGGCAATCAAAAGCAAACGATTTGAAAAGCTTTGAACTTTCCACCCCCTTAGATCTCCTTTAATGTGGCTTCATTAAACGGCACACAACACCGCTGTGCTCCCAAGGAAACTGGAGTGACAAGAGGCTGCAAAATCTAATACTGGTGTGAGCCTGTGTCTGTGTGTGGATAGAGTGTCCACTGAGAGCGCTAGTCATTTAGTTAGTTAAGTTTTGATTTATCACTCAGCGTGGGCTAAAGAAAAGATCACACAAGGATTTTTACTTTAGCGAAATAAATTCCAGTTTTGGCTTCTCAGTAAGGATTGTAAATCACTTCTTTTTGGTACCTTTTTCTTTGATTTACCCACTAAAAAATTCTAATAAATTCTATTTTTTCGTTCCTGCAATCCCCAATTGATTGCCAAAAAGGTATTTATGTTTAAAGTGCCATCTGATTGGAGTAATATAATAATAATTTGCCTGTCAACATTTGAGCTGTATCATCTCTTACCTGTTCAAAAATGCTATTTCAGCTTACTAAAGGAAACCTTAATCACATATTGCGATGAAATGTTCTAACTTCACTGTTTGTTATCATAGCTATATCATTGATATAATTTTCCCATATATTAACCTTTTCTATATACCGTATGCAATATTTAGGTTAAGCTTTCATTATGTGTGTGTGTGTGTGTGTGTGTGTGTGTGTGTGTGTGTGTGTGTGTGGAATATGTTCTAAATGTGTTATTTTAACTTTATTGGTGTTGACGACACCCTTGAAAAAAACTGGGTTCATCAGGGGGTTATTCCCAACAAAGAATTTGAAACATTCTGTTTTAAACTGATATGTGGATTTTGCATTTTTTCAAACAGAAGCTTTTGTATCACCAGCCATTTTTAAACGGTCATCCGATGAGTGCACGCAAAGTGCAACAAACTGAAGCCAAAAGCCAAACAAAACAAACAGCCAACTAAATTTCTCCCCACTCATGATGACAGCCCCAGGCACCAAATGGATCTGTGTAATAGCTGGCATTGTCATTGCGATTGCGTAATGTGCTTAGTGGGATGAAGGGTGTGTGTGTGTGTGTGTGTGTGTGTGTGTGTGTGTGTGTGTGTGTGTGTGTGTGTGTGTGGTGTGTGTGTGTGGTGTGTGCAGAGGCAAGCTTTGTATCTGATGAAGCACAACTGTTAAGTTAAACACATACACACACACACACACACACACACACACACACACACACACACGTATTTGATGGCTCCCGTTGAGAGACAGCACCAGTGATAACAACCCATAATGTGAACAGACTGACAATCTGGTCGGGCCATTGTTAGTTTTGGAGTTGGTCAAGGGAAAACATGGGCCCTACAGTGAGTCATTACTACAACATGACAGCTTGCAGATAGACTCCTGATAGCATTCTTCTTCTACTGTTATGTGATGGGCACGGTAGAGCTGAAATCATTGCATTTAAAGAAAAGACTGATCTACTTTCATTGTTACACACACACACACACACACACACACACACACACACACACACACACACACACACACACACACACACACACACACACACACACTCACAATAAAGCATTTTGCAGCTCAGGGGATGTTGGTTTCAAGTGGATTTCTGCAGCTTCCTGATTTGCAAAGATCTAGAAAAAGCCTTTTGATCTGGCAGTGGTGACAGATGGCTTCACATACACGCACACACACACACACACATTCTTGTTCTTTAGCCCTTAAAAAACTTATTTTTTAGGAGATTAAGCAGTTGGTCCTATCCCAAAAGTATTTTCTTCATTATCCTCATATTTCCATTGTTAATCTGGCATTGCGACATACAAATACATTATCCGCTACCGCTAGAATCAAAGAAAACTAAAAATTCCTTGTACTCTATTAAATTGTTATCGCTCTACTATATTGCTCAAGTAGCATGGTGTGATCTGCTTTTGACACATGAATGGGTGATTTCCATGTCCAACTTTTAATAACTTAAGAGCCTTTTGATTTGGTTCTGCAAGTCTTGCCCTTCAATTACCAAAAAATCCCGTCGACTATCCTGACATTCTGACTCTAAGTTGCCATTCAAAAGCATAACACTATTCTTTTTCTGGCACCTGTAAATTGGGTTGCCTTTCATTTTTTTCCAGGAATCGCAAGTTTTTTTTGTGAATAGGTGGCTCTCTCTCTCGAGGACAGAGGAAACACACAACTTCAGTGTTAGCCCCAGTACTGTGATTCACAGTTTGAGTTAGAGGCAGTACTGTAATTCTTCACTGAATGGTGGAGACCTTTGAGTCCCTTTGGTGAATCCACACTAGATCCCATATGGAGAAAAACACTTCTGCACCAAGGTATCTGGTTTGTAGGGCTCAATTCTCTTGCCTGACCCCGCTCATCATCACAGTTTGGGGTGTGGTCGGATGTTGGGTTGGTAGCCACCACACCCAGCTGTGTGGGTGCGTGGGTTGAATTTAAAGTGTGTTGTGATAAGATATGCTGCCTGTGCTGTAGGAAGAGATGCCTATCTGTTAGGGTTATTGTCAGGTAAGGATGCATTGATCCTATTGTAATCGATAGCCATTTCAATATCTTGCATACAGCTCAAATGGGATTTATATCACTGTTGGACCTTTGTGTCCTATCACCAAACATCAGTTCAATTATTATTTTTTACATAAAATTGTCATTCCAGATGCTCAAGACTTGACTTTATTTATTCAAAGATTTCTGAACAATTTTTAATACATATACAATAGTTTTACTGTCAGAAATAACTGGCTAAAATGTAAACTTATTCACCTGCATTCATAATTTGTCAATTTTTTAAATCAGGAAAGATTTTTTTTTGTGAGGAAATCATATCACATCTTGCAAATAAATCCAAATTACTTTCAATAAAAAACTGAATGTCAAATATCATTTTGTTGATTTCATTTATTCCTCACACTCCCCCTCCTTCTTTAAATGCATTTCCTCCTCACCGGTTAACGACTGTAGCTAAACACACACACACACACACACACACACACACACACACACACACACACACACACACACACACACACACACACACACACACACACACACCGTAGCTCACGTCTAGTGCTACGGAGGAGACGGCAGGAAGCGAGACATCTCAGGGGGGAGACCTGTGTGTGCATACATTACGGCAACTCTTCCCCCAACAACCCACAGCCCACCTGCACTAGTCCTGTACATATATATGGCTCCGAGGCTTATCTCTCCAAAACACAAGGGCTTTCTCTGTCATATGGGTCACACAATGGCTATTCCTCTCAACCCTCTCTGCCCACAACATACAGCCATTAAAGGTGGAGTCAGTGATTCTGGAGAATGCTTGTTGTTCAATATTTTTTTTGTCAAAATCTGTCAATATCTCCTCACGATCCACTACCTGTCCGTACTGTGTGTTTGTGTGCTGAACAAAAAAAAATGGTGTTAATACACAGCCTAGGCTCTGTAAACAGCTATGTAAACAAAGAACATGTAAACAAGGGGGGAACACTGTAGCTAGCACCCTCCCAATTTACAGAGCCTAGGCTGTGTATTAACAGTTTTTTTTTAATCAGCACATAGCAGATTGTGAGGAGATATTCACTGATTTTGACAAAACATTAATTCTTTTGACAACAAGCGTCCTCCAGAGTCGCTGACTGCACCTTTAATTGGTGTGGCAGAGATCCGGATGTCCAATTGGTTTTGATTATGGCCCTTCCTTCGCAGGGGAGCTGGGACACTTGGCGGGTGATGCACTTTTCCGTTTCAATTAAAATCAAGGTTGAGTCACAATGAATCAGAAACCTGCCGCTGTTATGCAGATTAGTAGCCAGCAGGTTCTTAGCGAGAGGATTGAGATGTCCCCGTGTGATTTGGTACATTAGAGGGAAAGACACACACACACACACACCCACACAGACACACACCCTACAAACACACACACACACACACACACACATCCACACTTACACACACACGCATGCACAGACATACACACGCACACACACACACACCCTAGAGGAGGCATGCAGAGATACTGGATCAAGTCTCGCAGGAGCGTGAAGAGACAAATTGGGGCAGCGCTGGGCTCTTTCAAAATCACAAACAACAGACAGAAGAGAGAGAGAGTTTCTTTTCACTTGTGTTTCATGGTTTCGAAGTCAAGTCTCCATTTTTTTATTTTGAAAGACAATCAAACAAATCCAAATTGAAGTAGCTTTTTCATTCGGATGGCAGCGCACCTTAGACAGCTGGGCTACATGACTTTACCTCTCAGTGTGTGTGTGTGTGTGTGTGTGTGTGTGACTCATACCAGGCCAAGAATGATACAATCAAGTGTGTTTAAACTTCACTAAGCCCCTCCAAGATGTGATAAAGATGGAATCACACACACACAATCTGTAGGGGAGGAGAGGGTGGTTGTAAAATCTGTTTCATAGTTTTTCTCATTAGGTTGTTGCCGTCCAATAGAAGCTGTTATGACTGAAAAACAAAGTGTTCCTCGGTTTAATAGTGAATGGCCTTACGGTTACAGAGCTCTTTTAACTCGTCTGTGATCACTGCATATCATTTGAGCGGTTGTATGGACTTTCATTTTTGATTCTATTGTTTGTCTCACAAGATCTTGACATAAAAAAATCTGATTATTTTTCTTCACTTTTTACAAGTATCTAGAGAGCAAAGACAGTAGTAAAGACTTATGTTACCATTGTATTGGTACAGACAGTCTGCCATACAAACAGGATCGAATCTATTTGCATAGAGAATTTCTCTCTTTGTGACTGCTGGTGCAAAGTCAGACGACACCAAAACCCAAAGAGCAATTGTTGTGTTTGAGTTATTTCCAATATGAAACTGCATTGCAGATGGGCAGGACATGCAGCTTGAACTTGTGTTTTGTCTGTTTAGTCACGTTACCTCAGGAAGAAGTAAAAACCTGGCAAAAAAAAACTTGAGCCGGCAATATAAGGTATATCATGTCAGGTGTTAAAGGCCTTGGAGGTGGGATGGGTCGGGGGGGATGGCAGGTGTATGTGCCTTTTATGTTTTTTTGTTTGTTTTTTAACGTGGCTATGTTTCATATGTGTTTTTTTAAGATTGCTTAAAAATTAACAATTCTTGTGCATTGGAAATTAACAGCAGTAAATACTGCGATGCTGTACAATGGAGATTTATTGTTCAATTGTTTATGTGTTAGCATCTGTTCCTGAATAAAAGGAGCTGTGTCTTTTCCCTATGCAATGTGCAAGGTCTTAATACATGATCTCCAAGGGAGGCACTCCTTAAAGCATGCAGACTCACGCTGCTCTATTTTGTTTATACGCCTTTATGTTGCTCCTATCAAACTCCCATGGCGGCAGCGGCAGCAGCTTGGGATTATTCGGGACGTTGCATCAGACCCAAACAAACAGCCACTTGTTATTTATTTATTTTCGTTTATTTCCGCGTCTTCCTTTCATTAGGCATCCACACTGTTGTGATAAGAACGCAGATGACTCACACTTTAGATAACTGAGCCAATATTTTCTTTTACAATGCATTGTTCCCATAGTTACTTTGACACACCTTTTTTTGTGTGTTCGTGTGTGTGCGTGTGTGTGTGTGTGTGTGCGTGTGTGTGTGTGTGTGTCTGTGTGGGGTGGGGAAGGGGGGACTCATAATTATCGTGCATCACTGATGACTGTTCAGGTGATTGTAAAGTAATTAAGATGATGCTCCAGCAGATGTTTGTGTCTACTTGCCTTAATAGCCGGGCGGATGGATAAGAGCTTTTGGTTTGACGTTTGGAAGAATCTGAAGTGTGACTGATCCTTAAAGGTGAAGTCATTGATTCTGAAGTGTGCTTGTAGGGTCAAAATCAGTGAATATCTCCTCACGAACAGCTGTACGTATTGTGTGTAAGCTGGGAAAAAAAATCCAGTGTTAATACACAGCCTAGTCTTTGTAAACTGGCATGTTGCTACCTACGACGCCCCCCCACCCCCTTTGTTTACATATGCTTTGTTAACATACCAGTACAGAGCCTAGACTGGGTATTATTAACACCTGAGTTTTTTTCAACACACACACACAGTACAGACAGGTAGTGGATCGCGGAGGAGATATTCACAGATTTTGACAAAAAGGGTTTTTGACAACAAGCTTTCTCCAGAATATCTGAGTCCACCTTTAACTGAAGTAGGAAAGTAACTGCGTACCAACACCAATTTACATAAGTTACAGCGATTGTGTGCATGACGCAACATCCCAACTCCTGTTGCAAAAGGCAAATTTACATGTGTCTTGGGCAGTTTGGGCAGCGACGTTTGTCAAGAAAAAACTAGTGCAAACGCAACCAGCAAGCAATGCAGATGAACAGTCTAGTTACACATGTCTGTTAAGTTGTTTTGGACCTCAGCGTGCTTCACTCTTGAAGTCTCGTCCGACTGTGTCAAAAAGGCAAAATAGCCTTCTGATTGCAACCCACTGCCTCCCCAATTCCCTTTCCAAGAACTGTTTCTGTGGCATGTCTTTATGTTCTCTGCACAATGAACTTCACAAATGGGGACAATGGCAACTTCAAAAGCATTCACAGTGTTGCACTTGGATAGGGTTGTCCACAAAAAAAAGTTAAAAAAAAAACGAAAAAAAAGAGAGCTCCTAAAAGTTCAAACCCTGCCTTCATTTACGCCCCCGCACACATGGCATTGCGTGAGTAAGGAATGATTGTCTGATTGGCAAATGCAAGTTGGGAGAGGGGGGGGTGACAATTTGGGGACACTTGGATATGAGTATATAGGAGAAGCCAGAAATCTTACTGCCAACCCTGTTAGTAATAGCTCCAAAGCCACAGCTTCCCTTGGCAATGCTGACTTTGGCCCAATCCCAATACCGGTCGGTCCACTTAAACACACTGTTTTGTATGTACAAGATATGCTCTCGTGTTGCGCTCATTAAATTCTGTCCTTGTAGTGTTATGAAAGCGGGCCATAAATAAAAAATAATTAATATCATTAAGTCAACTCTCAACTGAACAATATTCTGTCATCTAAAACAACTCAGAATTGTAGTTTTAATTATAACAGCCAACTTATCAAAGTGTCTTGTAGTCCTGTGTCCCATTTCATACGGGAGAATTTCAACCCTCTACAAATTGATGGGCTACAGGGTAAGGGTGGGGCCAAAATAGACAGGATTCGAACTGTATCCACTGAATGCCTGGTTGAACATCCAAGCAACAAGTATTGAAGGAGCTTGTGGCTACTGTGTATCTGTCCCACCCACAATTTCATACATCACAGAAGAAACAGGGACACTCTCTTACAGATACACATCCTTGCACCCAATTGTGATTGAAAGTGTATGTAATATGGCTTCTTCTCTGGATGTGTGGGTGGCTGCACTTAACTTTTAACCACATAGCAAATTCCTGGAGAATTTATGCAGTATGCTTTAGTCTGAGAGGGAGCAGAAGTCTCACTTTGCAAGTTGATAATATTAATTCCCCACACACTTCACATTGCACCGACAAAGTAAATATTTTTTGAAACACAGTGTTGTGATCGCTGAAAACAAAAGAGCAAACCCCCTCAGAAAAGCCATATGTAGAAGTACAGAAGTTGAGTTGCACCTGCGTTTCCAAATCTCATAATATTTATCTTTTACAAACTACAGCTGATCATAAAATGTATGTAGTTTGTAAGCAGTAATTATTATAATAGGGACATGCTTTACTTATTTATTTCATCAAAACGTCACACCTTGATCTTGTCTCTTGGTTATGTATCCATCTCAATGCTGATTGTTTTCACTCTGAGGCTCTGTCAATGTGTCACAATTGTGGGGTCAGAATCACCCAAAAAGCTGCTGATTTACACAACAAAAATCCCTGACAGCACGTAGTAATGCATCCAGGTATTTTTCAGCATGCTGCTTTTGAACACATGTATTGCGTCATCCTACATGTTTTCCTTCCATACTAAATAGCAGGGAAGTATGTATAGGAACGCAGCCTGCATCTCTCCATTTCTTTTTCCATCACTAGTAAGAGAGTAAAGTCCTGGTTGCATGCGGGAGGTCAACATCTGCCAGGGCCTGAACCGCCACACACACACACACACACACACACACACACACACACACACACACACACACACACACACACACACACACACACACACGGCCCCTCCTGTCCAGCTCTCTGGATTAGAGATGGCCTAAACCCCTCTCCTTTGCATGCCGCTCTGCGTGGATTAACTCTCAGAGGAGCTGCCCTGCTGTCACACATTAACCTGCCATCACTAGTCCCTAGTGTAGGCAGAGGCAGAGACAAACCTCTAGAAGAAGGGCTGTTAGTGTGATACAAACACACAGTGAAGCAAGTGTGTGTGTGTGTGCTTTTTGTGAAGCGTGCAAGCAACATGTCAGTCAAAATGTACTGTAAGCCAGGCCACGTTCCAATGCTTGAATAGATAATCATGTACTGCTCGATTTATCAGGCAAATCTTGAGGTTGGCATACAAAGAAATTATTCAGGTAGCTGCAGCTTTGATTTTGGCACTATCCCAGCAGCTGCAAATTGCATGAAAGTGAATAAGTATGTTCTTAGCATGCAGCAAAGGCATACAATTGGCAGACACTTTGACTTATTTATCTCATCATAACATCGCGTCTTGAACTTGCCTCTTGCTTATCAGTTGGATCCCTGGTTGTTTTCACTTGGATGCTCTGTCAATGTGACGTCACTCCCGCTGCACATTGGATTGTGGGTCAGAATTGCCCCAAAAAGCATCCTGATTTATTCCACACTAAGATGTAAGACCGGATGTAGTAGGACACACATGTCATCTTAAATCTTTTTCTACCATACTAAATACTATGTATGGGTATTGGAATGCAGGGTACATTTTCTATTTGCTTCATCGGTGCAGACTGGCATTTGACCTATCCATGAAGATGTTTATAGGCAGTGAAAATTTGTTTTTGCAGGATGTGGGAAAACATTCTTGTTGCATCTCCGTGCGTTGTTATGCTCCGATTGCTGTGTCTCCATGATATTAATTTACATATTTCAATTATTATTCATCCATCTCCAACCTGATAGATTAAAGGAATGACATTTAGAAAAGGCTTTCTCTGAAAAGGAGCCTCCCCTCTGTGATGGAGAGTGATAGGGACGCACACACACACACACACACAAACACACCTTTATGCTTTGGAAACTGACACACAAACAGACTGACTCACAAATAAATAAATAGGCAAAATGCTGCCACAATTTGCTCTGGCTTGTCTTCCTCACTATAGCCAGTAGTACAGTGTATGTGGATGAGCTCACAGGTGTGAAGCACACAAAACTGAGACTAATTTGAGGCTTCACCAAAGAAACCATGAATCATTTGAGCTCCCGGTGAGACTAGTCGACAGTAACAACCATACCCACCTGTAGCAGACAGTAGGTAATGTGAAAAATGTACACACACACACACACGCACACACACACACACACACACACAAGCCCACACACACACATTTGACTGACACATCATGCGACCATTTGCCGGAATAAAAATCACACATAGAATCATTTCAGGGAGAGGAGGAGGGAGAGGGGAGCGCTGTATTCTTTAGCGACAGCAACAGTTGGCTGTCTGTCGAGTGAGAGGCAAAGAGTTCGCTGCAGCACAGACACACACACACACACACAGACAGACAGACACAGCGACCCACACAGACACAGGCACATACACACACACACACACGGACACACAGACACAGACACACACACATAGGGACACACACAAACATACAGGGACACACACATACGCCAAGCAATTGGAGATAGAACGAGATGGACGGGGGAAAAGGAGAGAAGAAGAAAAAGGTGACATATAAAGCCACACGCCTGGAAGGATGCCTGGCAACCGGTGGCAAAAAAAAGAAAAAAAATGGAGATGCAGTAATAAGAGCATGGGACTAGACACACACAGACACACAGACCCCCCCCCCCCCCCCCACACACACACACACACACACCCACACACATTCACTCAAGCTTTTTGGTCCCCACAAAAATGTTGGACCCCACGCCATGGGTGGGCTATCATGTTGCAGGTCCCACAATGTGATAAACACACACACACAAACACACACACACACACACACACACACACACACACACACACACATACATATTGGAAAACGCCATGGCGAAAGGCAATAAGGCAAGAAGGGGGAGACCCATCACTTACTGGAGTCATCCGAGTCGTATCCCTCCACATCAGGCTCCTCGTCCCTCCTGCTGGCCTGTGTAGAGGCGGAGGCTCCAGCACAAGCCCGGTCCGGTTTGTCCTCATTGGGACGCTCACTGTCCCCCACAGAGGTCCCCGATGGTGGGGTGGATACGGCAGAGTTTGGGGGCCCAGGGTGGCCCACCTGTAGCACAGGCGCCCCTGGAGGGAGACCCCGCGGATACCTGGGGAAGTAGTCCGAGATCTGCTTGATGGGCTGGATGGGTCCCGGGCACACGTCAATGGCCATGTGCTCCTGGATGCTGATGGTGGGTTTCTCGCCTTTGCGTTGTGTCATGCATGCGGTCCAGCCCCGGAGCCTAGTCCCCCCCAAAAAAACACAAAAAAATGAGGTGAAAAATTAAATAAACAAAGTAAATCCACTTCTACTTCCACTTGTTGGAATTCCTCCTGTTGCCTATGGGTGCTGTCCTATAGGTGGGTGCTGATGGGTGCCACAGGTCCAAGTGATCTTTGGATGGTCACCACACTGGAGTCTACATGGAGATATGGAGATCTTGAGCTGCTGCTGCTGCTGCTGCTGCTGCGTCTAGTCCAATGCCCAGACCATGGTGTCTGCCTGTCTGTCTGTCTGTCTGTCTGACAGCCTCACGCACACACATACACACACACACTAACACTACCTAACCCTCCGGCGGCTCTCTCCTCTGCCTATAACCCAACACACTCCCTGCCTTCCCTACGTCTGCGCTGCCGATCTGACAGAGAGAGAGAGAGAGAGAGAGAGGGAGAGAGGGAGAGAGAGGGATAGAGGGAGAGAGAGAGAGATAGAGGGAGAGAGGGAGAGAGGGAAGGGATTAGAGAAGGGAAGGAGGGAGGGATCAGCTGATGTCACTACCTAGCAACCGAGCGGTAAACAGGAACCGTCGGCCGAGGCGCTTAATTGTGATATTAGCCCCATCCATCTGTCAGTGGGAGGGAAGAGAGCAGCGCCATGCCGGAGTCCTGCACGCGTGTGTGAGTGTGTGTGTGTGTGTGTGTGTGTGTGTGAGTGTGTACCTCTGGTGCTATGATAACCTTTAAAATTAGCGATGAAGTGATGTTTTTTACTGAAATTCCCATTTCCTTTTAGGCTCTTTTACCAAATAGTTTAATCAGCAGTTTGCAGTTTAGTTTTCTCAAGTTTTTTGAGTGATTTTCCAAGACCTTCCACTTGCACTTTAAACACTTTTTTAAGATATGTGTTATCTGAGTTTTTGTAAAATTCCCCCCCAAAAATAGAAGGGGGCCTCTGGACAAAATCTTGGGCCCCAAAAAGGCTAATGCCGCCCCTACCTGATGCCTCTTTTCTGGCATCACCCCCTAATTTTTATGCTTATTACACTCCCCTTGTACTATAAAATACCTTCATTCATGCCTTCATTCATACACTCTTGTCTGTTTACATGCCCAGATCTATTTTCATTTCCCTGTGTGCCAATTCTCCACTCTGATGTTATCGCACGTTTCGTAATTACTCGCCATCTGTTGCAATTTTTGCAGAGGGCACTGGAAAGTCTGTACACTCCCTAACATGTGTAACGCAAACATCGCCACATTTCACCATTGGGATTAGGTTCACACCATGAGTAATATAATTAACTATGAAATGATGTCTTGTTAAGGCTGCCACATATGTGAAACTTTAAAGTCAAATCACACCTGTTGCATTACCATACATTGGTATTCCTTTATCTATTAAATATTAAAATATTCACGCACAGACAAAAAATTATAATAAAAAAATAACAAGATTTCTTGGTCACAAAGTCATTTTTTCTTTGAGAAATATGAACAGTTACCATCTGCTGCAAGTTGGGACTGCAACAGATGCTTGTGTACCTTTTTAAATCGCAAAGAATATATTTATTCCAATATGCCAAACTTGATTCATTTGCTATGACATGCAAGCAAGTCCCTAACACTGTTGATGCCCCTACCATTATATAACGTTAGAGTTAATCTGCAAGGAAAGCCTTTCAGAGAGATTATAAATGTAAGAACTCTAACCTCAGCTGCAGCTCTGTGTCATTCAAGACCACCAACATGCCTGCAGTCAACAGATGATGCAGCGCCCTCTTGTGTTCGCTTTAGGTAACATTTTTCTAAAAAAGCCTTTAGCATTAAAATGCAAAGGCTGTACTGTACCCGAGCTAATACAGTATCTCGTTTCATTATAGTTTCATGAGATAATGTGAGACAAGATAAAGGCATCTGATGAACCTTCAGTAGGAGTTCTTCTAAGATATGATATCGTATTTTTCTGTTCACAATCCGTGCCATATACTGTATTACTTCTATAAAGCCGCGGAAAAAAATAAGAGACCAGTCTGGATTTATCTTAAATCTTAATCTCTAGATTACATATTGAAAATGCTCTTAATGACAAAAAAAAAAGTATTGGAATTTGCTTGAAATGTTGTCAGTAGTTTGTAGAATAAAACCAAAATGTTAATTCTACTCAAACATATGCCTGTAGATAGTACAACGTGAGACACTGAACATTTGGAGTGGTCTCTTCATCTCTTCATTTCATCCCAGAGCTGTAGATGGAATGGAGAAAGCATGTGGCCTTTATGAAGGTGTTTGGGTGTTATAAAAACCTTAACATCACAGCCAAGGGACAGATTTATTCTCCAGAAAAATGACTTTTTTTGTGCTTCAATTTTGTCCTTCTGCACTACGAGGTAAATCAGCCCCACAGGACACACACTGAAGATTCCTGTCATTGCAAGTCTTTCTAATAAAAAGAGGAATATCAATTTAATCTTTTTACTTGACATGATCAAGACATCTCCCTGTTAAATAAAAATATACTGAAACAATTCATTATGTGTGCATCCTTGTTCACTTTTTCAATCAGTCAGATTGAGGGAGTGTGGTGTTGTTTTAGAGACACAATCCTTCCCACTTTCTCTAAAATTTCATTATGATTTTAAAGGTTGTTTTTTCACTCCTGTGAGAGTGAAGATTAAGTTGGTGATTTTAGTGTGTGTGTGTGTGTGTGTGTGTGTGTGTGTGTGTGTGTGTGTGCGTGTGCGTGTGCGTGTGCGTGTGCGTGTGTGTGTGTGTGTTTGCTGGTATTACTATTGTTGTGGGGACATTTTTCTCTTTACACCGTGACATTGTGGGGTCATATTTTCCTTTTGGGGACCAAATCGAATGCCCCATAATATTTTGGGGTGAAGACTGTCTTCAAGGTGAGGGTAGACTTAGGTTTAGGTTAAGGTTAGGGTTATGGTTAGAGCAAGTCTCCATGAAATTAATGTAAGTAGGGGAGAGTGGCCTAAGTTGTGCAACTTTTCACTCAAAGTGACTTTAAAGTAAGGCCTTGACAGGAAAGTCTCCAACTCAAATATGTAAATATATTTCAGGGTGTTGTGCATCCCTGGCAATAAAAACTTTGGATCTGGAATAAACTGTTGAAGAAATATAGCTTTCGGAAAAAAAGTTGTCTTGATGCACAGCTTGCCCCCGGTGTGGTGTAAGTTGTGCGGTTGGAGATAATACCATGGGGTCCATTAGACAATCCATTAGACAATCACTTATTTAAGGTATATTTAAAGTAAATAAAGTAAATAGTTGACAAAGATTGAAGGACAATTTTCTTAAACAAGGCCAGATCTAATGGTTTTACCTGCAAAGCTCACAATGACAAAGTCACCATCATCATCTTTCTGGCCATCTGAACTCTCATCAGTGGTGTCGTTAAGTGGAATTGAGATGTCACTCTCTTCTGAGCTAACTGTAGACAATCACTTTCTTTTGGTGACCAGCGTATACAGCCATGCCACTGGCACAACTCTCAGAAATGTACTTTGCACTAGTTGCTCCGTGCTTGTGGAACCAACTGCCACTTGACAACTGTGATTCCCCCTCCATTTCTGCCTTTAAATCAAGGCTCAAAACCCATATGTACACTCTGGTGTTTCCTCCCCATTAACTATCTTACCTCTGCAATACTATGTGTTTATGTGGACATATGGGCTTTACGTCTTTTATTTTGGTTATTGTTATTTTACCTTCATTGTTTACCTACTGAATGCACTATGTACAGCACTTTGGACAGTGCAAACTGTCATAAATGTGCTTTTATAAATACATTTTACTTACTTACTTACTTTTAACTCACCCAGGCCCTTTGGCACAAATCACCCCAATCCCAGAAATTTGGATAATAAGCATGATGCAGCAGTTTAGGGCTGACATCGTGCTAACTATATAGACATAAAGTGTAGCATACCAAAGCACTAAAACATGTGTCAAATGTTTTCAAACTTGTCTATAATTGTTCAGACACAATAATCAAAAAACCTTGATCATGGAAATTTTACCTTGAAAGGCAAAACACAGTTTTTTGAGCTTAAATGTGCTTATATCTTATTCCTTGTGTCTCCCTTCTTTACAGGATGAGTCAAATGGATGGCTCTTCTTAAATATGTGGTCACATTTCCAATTTCTTCCACGGTTTTCTAGAAACAAAGGGTGGCACAACTTCCAAAATGCACAACTTGGGCCACTCTCCCCTACATGTAATGTCCTCGGAAATGATGAAAACACAACCTGTGTGTGTGTGTGTGTGTGTGTGTGTGTGTGTGTGTGTGTGTGTGTGTGTGTGTGTGTGTGTGTGTGTGTGTGTCTCTGAACGCATCCACAAAGCGGGCCTATGAGTGATTGTTTGAATAATGCATTGAGAGATTGTGCTGTGACTCTGGGGTATTTAAAGTAGCGCTCTCATAGTGCCACGCCATTGAGAAGCAATTGTTTAGAGCAGTGCTTCTCAAATGGTGGGGCCTCAGGGGGGGCGCGAGCGGCAGGGGGGACTTAGTTTTTTTTTTTTTTTTTTTTTTTTTCTAAACATTATACCAAGGGTCAGAAGTGTAACAGAATTTAGATCTTACAAAGAAAGGGAGTATCCACTCATTGGACAGAAGGCTGTCAACATCTTACTACCCTTTGCCACATCCTATCTGTGTGAGATGGGCTTTTCCACTGTTGCTGCACTCAAGACAAAGTACAGGTCCCAGCTTAACATTGAGCAAGAGTTAAGAGTAGCAGTATCAAGTTTGAAGCCCAGATTTGGAATGATGTGCACTGCAAAGAGGGCTCACTGCAGCCACTAGAATACAGAGCAAATTGTATTTTTGTGTATTATAAGCAGAATGTGTTCATATAAAACAGACAAATAGGGAAATAAGTTCAAAATAATTGTGAAGGTGAATTTAGTTATATTAAAAAAGCTCAAACTGATGTAGCTGCCAGTTTCAAATAGTTCAGGGTTCAAGGCTTTTTTAATGTCTTGTGTTATGTTCAGGGAAAGTATGCACATTGTACATTAAATATTGTTGCAAATGTTGCACACAAAGAGTAATGTTTATTTTCAAGTCATATATATTTTTGAAAGGGAATAAGCTGATGAAGCTGACTGACAAGTGACCAATGTTTACTGTTTAAAAATGTTATTAATTAAATGAAAACCCCAGTGAAACATTTGCTCTTGTTTCTGTGTTTTGAGATTCACACAGACTGAACGGTCTTGTTTAAATGTTACAAATTGAGATAATAAACTTGGAAATTGTTTTAAGATGTTGCAGATGTCAGCAAATTTTATTAATCTATTTTAATAATAAGGTGATTGTATGCAGAATGCTGGTGCTAGCAACTCAAACTCATATATAACTCTTATACAGATAAATAAATAAATATTAGCAGGTTCTCAATAGTATTTCAATTTAGGGGGGTCGCAAAAAAATTTCAGTCTCCTAGGGGGGAGCATGACAGAAAATAATTGAGAAGCACTGGTTTAGAGTAAGAAGTGAGACAAGTCAACAGTAAACAACACAAGCTTGACACCTGGTAACTCCCTCTATATGGATATATAAAGAATTCCAAAGGTGTCAATCATTTGACAAATAGCATGAGGACAGTGACAATTTGGAGATACAGAATGGAGACATGCCAGTAGTTGCAAACAAGTAGGAGATATATAAATGTTAGGCTTGCAACTTTGCCTGTATTATGCTTTAAGTACCCGGTATCCAGTATATATATTTTTTTTTACACAATTTCTTCTCCCCTGCTCAATTTACCATATTGGTACTTCCTCTACAAACAGTGAGACTACTTTGCAGATGCAAATTACTTGTTAAAATGCAGATTTAACATCAAGGGGTAAGAACTCTCGAAGAACGTCATGGTATTTTACTTTGGATGTGGGCAGTATGCGTTACGTGCAATATGTTTTTACCAAGGGATGTGTGCAATACTTAATGTGTAATGTGTTGTTGTGATTGGTACAGCTCTCTGGTGCTGTATTGTATGTTTATAAATGGGTTTGTTTATTGTTACTGCCAAGGCATGTCTTTAAGTGTGCAGCTATCGAGTCCAAAACAGATTTCCCAAAGGCGGACTGTAAAGTAAATAGAACTCAGCCATTCATTGTGCAACTTTCTTTCTGGCTGCATCCCACTTCTTTTACAATCTATGTCCAGAAATTGTGTTTTTTTTGTTTTGCCTTGAAACATTGACACAGTGAATTGTGCCAATGTGGGATAGCAGACAGTACACACAAACTAATATGTTATAATTTATATGACAAGTGGGTGGATTTGTTTTGTTGTAGATGTTTTTAATGCCCTCAGAAAGTATTTGTCAGACGATATGTCAGACACTGTTTAAACCAGACTGAGGGCTCTTCCACTCTTTATCTTGAGTCCTGCGGTGCGTTTTGAATAATCTGTTGCCATGACATTCTTCACTTGACATACCGTGGCTCAATGTGTAACGTGAGCAGAGACTTAATGGACCAAGTGGGCACAGTCTGAGCAGAGCTATGAAGTACAAATCAAATAACCTTGTCTCTCTCCTATTATTTTAATTGGCAAAATAATAAAACAAATTATTAGCAACATTGAGTGCACAAATAGTATTCAAGAACAAATCATTATACAGCCTTTTGCCTTTACTTAAATTCATGTTTCTGAATATACAAAAAGCCCAGTGACCATGTTTTCTCTGGGTAATTATGCACACAAAACCATTAGATTTTAGGTATTGATGGCATGTTATCTAAGGGTTAATGCCCGACGAGGTGTCCATGTATCATGGATTAATGGACACCGTGGAGGCGAGAACTGTCTGACGCGCAGCGGAGGTATCATGGATTAATGGACACCGTGGAGGCGAGAACTGTCCAACGTGCAGCGGAGGAACTGTCCTCCGCTGCGCGTTCTCGCCTCCACGGTGTCCATTAATCCATGATACATGGACACCTCGTCGGGCATTAACCCTTACAAAAGAGATCTCATGTAGAGCTGGAATGATGCATCCGAAAAATATTAGTTATAATGTTCAAAGTTATGTGAGATAGTGAGAGAGTGTGCTATTATTTTTCTATCGAACAAGAGACAAAATCCTTCATTCCTAAAATTTCATTATGGGGAAAGGTTGTTTTTTCGGTGAGAGTAAAGATTAAGTTGTTGTGTTTTTAGTGTGTGTGTGTTATGTGAACCAGCAAAAAATCCATGTCTACAAAATCTGTTTCATTGAGTTTGCTTTACTGAAGCAGATTAAATATCTTGCATTGAGTCATGCCTGTAGAGTCACTCAATGATGGCACTGTCGAGACAATCGAGATGATTCCGCAAAGAATGACAAAATGACTGTTTTCTGTTAACTGTGTCTGAAGTTCTAATTACTGAGAATCTAGAGAGAATTGAAGCAGCTTTCTTGGATTAAATAAAAAAAAAACACATTTTCATCTCCCAGCACTGCAAAACATAGACATTTTTGTAAAGAATTTCAGGCTTAAATATGTGTGAAGTCTGTTCCAAAGGCAACGCTGTGGCTGGTATTAAATCTTCTGTACGTTGCCCACCACCATCTGCACCATTGTATCCTTGAGCAAGGGCATGACATGGCTGATCCTGTGCTAGGACACCCACTTGAGTCTGGGGGATTGAAAGGGGATACCCGAAAAAAAGACACATTTTAATGTAACCTTGTGTTAATTAACAAATAAAGCAACTTCACTTCACTCATACCCAGCATTCTTAGGTCTTGGTTGGAGGGATAATCCTGTAGATGTTCAGAAATGAATAGCAGTTTATATTTAATTCATTGGATGAAGAGTGCAGAATACCAGGCAGCTGCACATCAGTTGATGAGTGTAGTTGAATTTTACACGAGTCCATCGCTTATTAGACTACTTTGAAAACTTGTTTTGGATCAGAGCATGCAGGTGAAATTGTTGTTTGTAGAAGTGTGTGTGTGTGTGTGTGTGTGTGTGTGTGTGTGTGTGTGTGTGTGTGTGTGTGTGTGTGTTTGTGTCTGAAGTCAAGTTAAGCCACTAAACATGCACAGAACAGACCTGCGTCGACACTGAAAGATGATATGAGAAGGGACAACCAAATTACAGTGCATGGCCCAATTTGTATGTAATCTTCCCCTCAAGTGTTCAATTTAGTTCAAGCAATGACACGGTGTGCCATGGAATTACTCAAATAAACACTTGCGCCCAACAGAATTACCATGTTGCCAGTGTAAGGTCCAAAGGTCTGCAGACATATAGGCCGTTATTTTGTTTAATGAGATAAGATACAACCCTCATCAACTCAAGAGGTGTTTTGGGCGATCAGATAATTGAACTTTACCCAGTGCTTGTTGAGAGCAATTCAAGAACTAAACATTCACAGTAGCAATACAAAGAGTTAGGTAGAATATGTTTCAAAAAGTTTTACTCCCTTTAAAAATAAAAAAATAATGTACAGATAGCTATTTTCGGTTTTGATCTGTGCTTTCTGATTATCAACTAGTCAGACATGTACAGTTCTTTGAATTGCATTGTTTGAATGAGTTATTTGATGATATTCCTATAATGTTAGAAACTTATCCTCTTACATTGAAAAAGTAAGTTTATAGTTTTTGCTGGTGCCCAGTATGTGTGACTGTGCCATATAAGTGGGTGAGCCTCCACATAATCTAGCCTTAAATCACACAATCTGCTGAGCACTCATGAATATTCATCAGCACAGCGGCTAATACGTGATCATATCCTTGTTTGTTCCATGTTTACGATACCCACACTCTTCACTAATGTTGTATGCCCACATTTTGTTAGGCTCTAATCTCTGCTGCTCAGGCTTCTCTGTCCTGCAATTATCAAATCCATGTGTGGGCCAGACATGGCCACTTGACTCACACATAGAATTAGGATACATGAATTGCCAAAAGTGTGTTCTTTTCAACAAAAAATATAAAACAAACATACAAAAAGTTATCAGTAATTGTTTTAATATATGAGTAATCCACTGGCAAAGTTTCATGTAGATACCTTTGCATTCACACATTTTACCCTATGCACCTGTAGTGTCTCACCTCAAAAGTTTTCTCTCTGATAAACAGTATAGCATTTACACAGGGCCTCAGGAACACATACCATTTACTTTGATATTTTTCATGAAACTATGGGTGGTATATTTAGATTTTGTACACCCATGGTGCTCCCTAAATGACCATCTATTAGAAATGAATGGGTTTGACTGCAATTAGTGATAAAATAGCTGAGTGTCCTCTGGGCAAGCCTAACCCTGTGGTGAACATAATTACGGCCCTGTTACCCCTAGGTTAAAGTCATACTGTTGGCTCTAACTAGTGCCAAACTATAGCGCTAACATTAGCCCTAGCTACTTCAGAATGCATATCAATAGAAAGAATAGCATTACCCAGTCAGCAGGCTATGATGTGGGCCTACCTGTAAGGGTCTGAATGACTCACTTAATGATAGAGAAGGAGCGCTCATACAAAGACATACTGATTGGAGACCGATCAGGTGTGAGGCTCAGAACAATCTAAAAATCAGTTGTAAAGTTTCATGGGTAGTTTTAGGCCTAAGTGTTTTTCTCTCATAGTCAAATTACAGCCTTATTCGCTTTTGACCATGAACATAACTGATGTTATTTTGTGCTGCTATTAAAAGAAGTGAAACGGTTTAAAAACAAATGTCCTTGTCGCAATCAAGTCTGTGAAAAAGTAGCACAGTATGTTTCATCTGAGGGTTTATCCAAATCGAAATAGTACATACATTCCGATTTATTTTTTACTCAAAAACTTTGTACTGACTTTATTCAACATAGCTATAAATCTAGGGTTTTTAAAGAGACGCAAATGAACGCATAATTAGTTAGATATTACATCATTTGCATATTTGTTCAAATTGTTTTACAGAAATAATAATAATAATTATTATTATTATATAATTATTGTTTTAATTTAAAGCAGCTACGAGTAACATTTAAATATCTTCCTTTATATGTTTCCTCTGATAGTCATCAATTACCTTTAACAGCAAACAACACCATCAGTGCAAAGAAAGACGTTTTTATACAGTTTTTATTACTGTGTTTGGTCTGGTCGCCCAGTCCGATTTTCTGTTTGCGCATGCATGCTCTATGGTCACATATTCGTATTGGTTGCAGATTTCAGTGTAGCGCAGCAACGCGATTTGAGAAGCCTATCCCTCCAGGTGAGGGAAGGGGAGCGGGAGCCTTGTTTGAGACAGTTATTTGTCGTCATAATGACTGATAACGGGGCTGAACCATCAAAGAATAAAAAGAAAATGTAATGAAGAAAAGCTAAAAGGGAGAGTGATAGACAGGCGGGAGGGCTTTGCCAAGCAACGTGTACACAATTTCACGGGAGTGAACTAGACTGCAGTGTTTACTCCTAAATAAATGAGCTGTACTAAAACAAAGTTTACTTTGCCTCACCATCATCAGAGGACCATTATTCATCTGAAATAGTCATTATTTACAACAACAAGAAAAGAGTCCGTGCCCTCACATTTTCAACGCACGGACATGCACTATATTGCTTCCTGATTATTTGACACTTGCACGCCCGGCACATGCTAGAAAACAGCTTTACAACAGCTGGAGTCATAAAAATACTACCGCTTTTGTCCAAGGGGCCGCTAGCGGACAAAGTTACTCGTAGTGGCTTTAAGTAAACAACTGGCAAAGTTTCACAATGATATCTATAAGTCAAATATGAATCCCTATTCCCTGCATTGTCTAGCCTTAGTTTCATTTCATTTTCATTTCATCTTAATTCATACTCCAAAGATCAGTTCAGGTGTGTGACCCTCATTTGCACAAATCTAACAGCTTTCAAGTTCTAAAGCAGTCTTGAGTTGCTGATATTCAAAGCAGGATCTTAAGAAAAAAGAAAAGAAAGACAAAAAGGGGTGAATGATCTCAGGCAAATTGCATGCCATGTCTGGAGGGAATGGCTGATTAATGGTCCCTTAACAAGCACTCGGAGGTGGCCCATTGCTGTCGCTCCCTGCCACTCCAGGTGAGGACCGCCACCACCACCGAGGAATTCAGTGCAAATGAGGCGAGTCAAGGGTGGGACTGACCTTTTCAAACCAGGCTTGTTCATTATGGGGCTTGTTCATTACCCATTCTGACAATGCCTGGAATCCTTGTGCACCTTTAATTTTAAACTGTGCACAGATCTGCCACACCAAATGAAACAAACCTTTCTCACACGTATGGTGAGACCATTAGATCTACAAAACTGCCGGGAGGTATAGGACGGAAAAAAATAATGGTGTTGGTAGATCTGAAGGGATAGGATAGGAAGAGGCAGGTTTTTCTCTTGAGTCAAAGAAAGCACATTTATCTTGATTTCGAGCATGTAGACGAATGAGAAAGAGTCATACACAAGGTGAGGGTATTACTCATAATAAAAAGGATAATGAGTTATATGATTAACAGACACTTGATGATTCGGGTTACATGTCCAAAAAGGAGTAGGAAGAAATACTAATTTAATCCATACATCATCATTAGTAAGTTTTCAAACTTCCTCAGTAATTTTTGTTTAAACTTATCAAAATATAAAATTTTAATTACCAAGTTTCTCTGTCTTACATAGTAGAATTTATTCCTCATATGTTAAAATCAAATTTAAAGTACAATTTATTGCACATGTATTTACTTAACTCAAACAAATATAAACTCATTATTGATATATGTTATTAATCAAAAGGTTAAATTCTTTAAAAAAAGTATTTTTAAGGTAAATAGATAAACAAAATACTGTATACGTAGTGATAACCCAACAACACTTTCATCCCTCCATCCTGTGCCAGTCATGTCCTTGAAATGAAATACTCCATGTCCTAACATTCTCCCTGGACACCACACACACTCAAACATGAATACGTCAATCATTGAAGGACAGTCTTTTGAAAATGATAACATTGTCTGTTTACTTAAAAATTGGCCTTCAGGTAGGAGACAAACCTATTCTTCCCTGAGCTGTAAGTGGCTGTGTGTGTGTGTGTGTGTGTGTGTGTGTGTGTGTGTGTGTGTGTGTGTGTGTGTGTGTGTGTGTGTGTGTGTGTGTGTGTGTGTGTGCAACCTATTTATTACCAAGCAGCAACAAGACCTGTGTGTTTAACCCACGTCTCACATTGAAAATAAAATGCTCATAAAACCAAAGGCATTCAACTGTTTGAGTGGATTTTCTTTCTGCTCAATATCAGAACAGCAAATACAATATGTTTATATCAGTGTACGAGTGTCTTCAGCTCGGCTATATTGTTAAATTGAGCGACTCTGTCTTCCAAACATCCCCTGCCACCCACCGCCCCCCAGGTAATAATGTCTATAGCCAGTGCAGAAAGTCAATATAATGTACCTTTTATATACAGCCGCGGAAAGTCTGGATTTTTCTTCAATCTTTGTCTCTACATTACTTATTGAAAATGCTCTAAATGACAATATTTTCATTGTGAATTTGGTAGAAATGTTGTCAGTATTTTATCAAATAAAACCAAAATGTTCATTCTACTCAAACATATACCTATAAATATCAAAACTAGAGACACTGAACATTTGGAGGGGTCTCTTAATTTTTTCCAGTGCTGTATACTGTATACGTACCTCTGCCTAACATGCCCTCTACTGGTAGCAGCACAGACATTCAGCTCCACTAAATACATTCAATTTAAACCATCCACAATGGAGGATTTCTCTTCCAATACACGTTTTTTCATGGAAAAATAATTAAAGCATACATTAAACATTAGCACGTGGCTATATTAGCATAAGCAGTGGATCTAGTGGTTACAAATTAAACAATTAGCACCTGTTAGTATATAGTATGTTATACAATATAATTGATTGAATAATTAGTGTATACATTTAAGCAGGCACACATTTTCTGGGGATTTTGTGTGTTTGTTAATATTAATTTGGTTGACTCTAGAAGTAATTGGCCAGTGAGTCATCTCTTGAGGAGAGTGTGGGGCCTGGTTTCTTAGTGGTAGTTGGGAGCAGCCATTGTGTAGTTTGTCCTGTGTACATTATGTGTAAGTAGGCCCTCATTTATTTCTTACGTGATTTCTTGTAATGCTGTTGCTTTGAGTGTGTATAGTTTGTCACATTTCCAAGAGTCCTTATGCAAGATACTGCACACAATGTTTCTCCTGATGTGTGTGTGTGTGTGTGTGTGTGTGTGTGTGTGTGTGTGTGTGTGTGTGTGTGTGTGTGTGTGTGTGTGTGTGTGTGTGTGTGTGTGTGTGTGTGTGTGTGTGCGTCAACCTATTTATTACCAAGCAGCAACAAGACCTGTGTGTTTAACCCACGTCTCACATTGAAAATAAAATGCTCATAAAACCAAAGGCATTCAACTGTTTGAGTGGATTTTCTTTCTGCTCAATATCAGAACAGCAAATACAATATGTTTATATCAGTGTACGAGTGTCTTCAGCTCGGCTATAATGTTAAATTGAGCGACTCTGTCTTCCAAACATCCCCTGCCACCCACCGCCCCCCAGGTAATAATGTCTATAGCCAGTGCAGAAAGTCAATATAATGTACCTTTTATATACAGCCGCGGAAAGTCTGGATTTTTCTTCAATCTTTGTCTCTACATTAATTATTGAAAATGCTCTAAATGACAATATTTTTATTGTGAATTTGGTAGAAATGTTGTCAGTATTTTATCAAATAAAACCAAAATGTTCATTCTACTCAAACATATACCTATAAATATCAAAACTAGAGACACTGAACATTTGGAGGGGTCTCTTAATTTTTTCCAGTGCTGTATACTGTATACGTACGTCTGCCTAACATGCCCTCTACTGGTAGCAGCACAGACATTCAGCTCCACTAAATACATTCAATTTAAACCATCCACAATGGAGGATTTCTCTTCCAATACACGTTTTTTCATGGAAAAATAATTAAAGCATACATTAAACATTAGCACGTGGCTATATTAGCATAAGCAGTGGATCTAGTGGTTACAAATTAAACAATTAGCACCTGTTAGTATATAGTATGTTATACAATATAATTGATTGAATAATTAGTGTATACATTTAAGCAGGCACACATTTTCTGGGGATTTTGTGTGTTTGTTAATATTAATTTGGTTGACTCTAGAAGTAATTGGCCAGTGAGTCATCTCTTGAGGAGAGTGTGGGGCCTGGTTTCTTAGTGGTAGTTGGGAGCAGCCATTGTGTAGTTTGTCCTGTGTACATTATGTGTAAGTAGGCCCTCATTTATTTCTTACGTGATTTCTTGTAATGCTGTTGCTTTGAGTGTGTATAGTTTGTCACATTTCCAAGAGTCCTTATGCAAGATACTGCACACAATGTTTCTCCTGATGTGTGTGTGTGTGTGTGTGTGTGTGTGTGTGTGTGTCAACCTATTTATTACCAAGCAGCAACAAGACCTGTGTGTTTAACCCACGTCTCACATTGAAAATAAAATGCTCATAAAACCAAAGGCATTCAACTGTTTGAGTGGATTTTCTTTCTGCTCAATATCAGAACAGCAAATACAATATGTTTATATCAGTGTACGAGTGTCTTCAGCTCGGCTATAATGTTAAATTGAGCGACTCTGTCTTCCAAACATCCCCTGCCACCCACCGCCCCCCAGGTAATAATGTCTATAGCCAGTGCAGAAAGTCAATATAATGTACCTTTTATATACAGCCGCGGAAAGTCTGGATTTTTCTTCAATCTTTGTCTCTACATTAATTATTGAAAATGCTCTAAATGACAATATTTTTATTGTGAATTTGGTAGAAATGTTGTCAGTATTTTATCAAATAAAACCAAAATGTTCATTCTACTCAAACATATACCTATAAATATCAAAACTAGAGACACTGAACATTTGGAGGGGTCTCTTAATTTTTTCCAGTGCTGTATACTGTATACGTACGTCTGCCTAACATGCCCTCTACTGGTAGCAGCACAGACATTCAGCTCCACTAAATACATTCAATTTAAACCATCCACAATGGAGGATTTCTCTTCCAATACACGTTTTTTCATGGAAAAATAATTAAAGCGTAAATTAAACATTAGCACGTGGCTATATTAGCATAAGCAGTGGATCTAGTGGTTACAAATTAAACAATTAGCACCTGTTAGTATATAGTATGTTATACAATATAATTGATTGAATAATTAGTGTATACATTTAAGCAGGCACACATTTTCTGGGGATTTTGTGTGTTTGTTAATATTAATTTGGTTGACTCTAGAAGTAATTGGCCAGTGAGTCATCTCTTGAGGAGAGTGTGGGGCCTGGTTTCTTAGTGGTAGTTGGGAGCAGCCATTGTGTAGTTTGTCCTGTGTACATTATGTGTAAGTAGGCCCTCATTTATTTCTTACGTGATTTCTTGTAATGCTGTCCTTATGCAAGATACTGCACACAATGTTTCTCCTGATGAGTGTGTGTTGTGTGTGTGTGTGTGTGTGTGTGTGTGTGTGTGTGTGTGTGTGTGTGTGTGTGTGTGTGTGTGTGTGTGTGTGTGTGTGTGTGCGTGCGTGCGTGCGTGCGTGCGTGCGTGCGTGTGTGCGTGTGTGCGTGTTCTGACGAACTCTCCTACTGAAGATGACTGAGGAAGTGTTTTTTAAAGATAAAAATGTTGTTTTTGATGATAAATCTCTAAAAAGAACTCACAAAAAAACATATTCTTTTCATGAAACCGGAGACAAAAAATAATGAAAATAGACCCATCCCTTAACGTTTACACAGGCAGTTTTGTCAACATTGTACCGACTTGATTGGTATTATCTAGCTCGCGTCATGACTGGCGGCAGATTGTCCAGACTCAGCTGGTTGTGTTGTGGGCACACTGTTACACACACACCTTGTTTTGATTCAGTCTGTGTTAGGGAGGGGAGGGAGTTCCCTAAACACAATGTTCTGGTACACTGTAGCTACTTAAGAGCTGTTTATTCTGCCTGCCTCGCTCCTGGATGCGGGGCTGAAATTTAAAGTACAAATAACAAACACAAACCATAGCCTTTCCTAAAAAGCAAATTGACCAAACAAGTGGCTGACATGTTTCATTATTATGATTAAAATGTGCATTGCAGTTTATTTTCAATCAAACTACATACACCATCCTGCTCCAGTAAATACTCATTTGCAGTTATCAAAGGTGGAGTCAGTGATTCTTGAGAATGCTTGTTGTCAAAATCAGTGAATATCTCTTCGCCGTCCGATACCAGTCCGTGCACTGAAAAAGAATCTTGCTGTTTAAGCACAGGCTAGGCTCTGTTACCTTGTATGTAAAAAAAAAAGGGACCCACTGTAGCTAGCAAAATGCCCGTTTACAGAGACAGAGCTGGTAGTTAAAAGTGGATTTTTTTTCCAACACACACACACACACACACAGTACAGACAAGTAGCAGATTGTGAGGAGGAATTCACTCAAATTGACAAAGTGTTTTTTAACAAGCGTTCTCCAGAATTGCGGACTCCACCTTTTAATTCCTGCATAGACATCTTAAGTCCTGGACTTCCAGCAATTCATATTTTCCCATAATTTGACTCTCAGTACCAGATAATGAGTCCTGTCCCACTGACAGGTTATTAATATCCCTGTTGGTGTAGAAAATGAGGCTCAGGGACCAAGTGACGTTGAACTTTAAGAGACAGTTTATTTAAACTTGAGTTCATTTACAGCAGTTCCACTGGAGGGGGAAGGGGGCTTTGAATGTCGTTCTAGCCACATTAATTAATCCTATGGTCCTATCTACGGTATGTACAGGGAGGAGGATGCAGCTGGATAGTGCAGAAGGCACACAGTTGGCTTAATACTTGCCTGTAAGCGCTACTGACATGACAGAAAATATAACATGGTGAAATGACAGCCAGCCTTATAGTGGACACTTTTTTCTTGCTACAGGTGAATCTAAAAACAATTGAATATCAAGGAAAAGTAAACATTTTCCCGATAATTTAATTAAAAAATTTAAACTTTTATATATTCTAGGTTTATTACACATAAAGTAAAATTACTAGAATAAACATACTCTTTAGAAGGTCAACATTTCTGTATTATAAATCCCATTTTTGATTGGTTTTATGTAATACTCATATTATCATAATATTTTGAAATACTGGATGTTTTATTCCATGAGCCGTAAGCCGTAATCATCAAAATTAAAACAAAATTATGGCCTGACATATTTCACTTTGTGTAATGAGTCTACAAGATATACATGTTTCACTTTTTGAATGGAATTTTCCATGATATTCTAATTGTTTTTAGATGCACATGTAAAGCCAAAAAACACTGAGATGATGCAACCAAGGAGAATATGTCTCCTCTGTTTATTACTCCAATCCTTAGTGATATAGTGGAGTAGTTTAAAAACTACAACAGCAGGAATTTGCCCCTGTAAAATAGATTTTAATAGTTTTCTAAATGCACACTAAGTATTGTATGTTAAGCTTCTTCTAGCCCGAGAGGTTTGTTCAAATTAGTTTTTCTGTAAAGCTGCTGTGTCTGACAATATGCATTATGTGAAAAAACTGAACTTAAAGGAATACTTCACCCATACGGAACCAGCGTTCTATCATTATAAAATAACTATTATAACATAATGAATGAGGTTTTTCTTCCCTCAGTCTTCCCTTAGTCTTCCCTTGGCCCAGCTGTCCTGTTAATCCTAACCCTTACTGTGATGTCACAAGAAGGAAACTGTAAGGTTAGACAGTGAGACCATAAAACACTCTTTCTGCCTTTTCTCAGGCTAAGATGATCCGATTTAATTTTTTTTTGCACATTTATACTAAACAGGATCTCCGAGTTCAATACACCTTCATATTCCAACCGGTGAAGTAGGCCTTTAAGTGAAACTGGACAATGTTATAAGTCATTTTGTAATATCACAAATATGCAATTCTAACCAGATATTAAAAATATATAAATCACGCAAAGCAAAGAGGGATGAGAAGCAGGTATGCAGCTAATTGACAAAAATCATAATGGTTTGGCTATAATATGGCATGCTTCAATCACATCTTTAAATTCCCTTCACTCACACATAAACACTCCCAAACCCCACCCACCAACGTCACATCAAACACACCCCACATTTTTGCACCCATCCAAAAAGAGCTGCCATATCTTCCAAAAAACAAACAAAAAAAAAAATATGGAGAAAATGATGACAAAATCAAAAAGATTCATGCTCAAATATGATAGACATCAGAATTAGGAAGACTTGTCCTATAGCATCATAAAAAATATATGGGGAAGAAATGAACATATCGCAACCATAAGGACCAAATACACTCATTCAGGAAACATACGCAAAAGAAAAAATCAAATCATAAAATGTTCAAAGTATTTGATACAACAATGTGGCAAAGATTAATTTTTCGCCACACATAAAAGAATAATCCTTATCATCTATGAATATCACTCCAACAGAAACACAATTCAAGTAAAGCATTTGAAAATGAAAAAAATAAAAGTGAAATACAAAATAATTAAAACTACCTCATTGTTTAAAATTACTTGGAATTCTTGCATCTCAGATACAGATTATGCTGCTTATAAAATAAAAATAAAAGGTACATTCAATGGGTACATCAATTATGGAACACAATTATAACAGAGGTAAGTAAAATATATCAGTAATTGCTATTAAGGTCATACATAACAGACGGTTAAGGCGGAATTAGACTGTCATTCTCTAGTTGTCTTTTACACAGCATCTTTTCGAAAGCTCAAACTAATGTAATAGATTTTACATTTAGGTCAATTTAAGTCATATTAACGCTGAAAACAATCTTAACCTCATCTATTTAGAGCACTATATATTTTTCTTTCTTTGACAGTGTAAATCTGTGTTGCAGTACATTTCGAATAAATGATTGTCAAAGTCAGCCGTGCTTGCAAAATATAAACCAGTGAAAAAGCATGATAATCTATCCTTAAAACTACAGTCAAAAGAATTTCGGCCGACCACGATTCATGTGAAAATAATTTACAAACTTTTGAATTATGTGCATTGACAAGATAACCCCTAACCCTTACATGTTCATTAATTTTTTTTTATTTTATTTTTTTTAAAATTATTTGTAGCCTATATCGGTGTATCCTTGGAACAGCAATCTAAAGCCGCCTTTACCAAATATTTCCCAAAACATTCACAAACCAAGTTGTTTTTTTTGCACATTTTGTGGTACTACAAAATTAAATTAAATGTTGTGATTTAATCATACATATAGTATCATGGTTATGTAATTATAATTATATGATAACATATAATTAAATGTATTTCCAGAAGTAGTCCAGCTGTATCGAAGTGTAAGAAAAAAATCATCACACAAAATGTGCAAAAAAATTGCAACTGATAATGATTTACTTGAAATAAAAGAAAACGAAAATTATTCAAAAGCATCTTAAAACATTACACCTCAAAGGGAAATGTACATGAATAGGACAGATAGAGATCACACATTTAATTTCAAACGTCAGGCTCATCATTATACTGGAAGAAACAAAAAATAGTTGGATGGCTGTGGAAGAAAATATAAAAAAATCTCTCTTTCTCTCTGTCTATTTTCTAAGCAAGCAAGTCCACCCTAGGTAAGGCAAGATAATGTTTTGCCCCATCCAGGTGCAACGAAAAAAAAAGTGTATTGAACAACACTCAAGACTAGAAGCTAAAATAACAAAAAAAATTACTGCAGTGACGGACAGTAAAATTAAAAACATATGAGGCCGGCTAAGCGAAAAAACAAAAAGGAGAAAATCATATTTTAACTGTGACAACATATAACGTGTAATAATCAAGAACTGTTTTCAACACAGGAATTTCTGCAGCTTATTAAACTGCCATTCAATATGGACTTAGTGACTTTATACAAACTGAGACTTATTCACTTTTTTTTTTTTTTTTTACTGTTGACGTTTTTCGGTTCATATGTTATTAATGTGAACAGTGCAATCATCTAAATACTTTTCCTCCACGCTGATTGACATTGCAGACACACTGGGGGAAAGAATAGAGTACTGGTTGATTCAGGCAAAAATGAAAATAACAATATAATAATAACAAACAAAAAAGAGATATCTTGCACAGAATCAGAGTTCCTACAAATATTTACAGGACAGATACAGGCACTTGTATATCTTTGGTTGGAGAATCCCAACATTGCAAGAGTAATGCATTCACAGAGCACTTGTGTCCCTTATCGTATGTCCAAGGTCCACTAGGCAACTGGTATGTTTTTTTTTGTTTTTTTATATTGATTTCTTCTTCTGTTTTCTTTGAGTGTGTGTCCATGTCACAGGTAAGTTCTAGCATCATTTTCTGATGCCTTTTTAACCCTCTGACAATGCCACCTGTAAACGGAAAACAAATGGAAGTGAATGCAAAATTCTGTGCATGCAGTGAAGCAATCTTACAATCAGTTGATAGGAGAAACACATATTGATTGATAGGAGAAGTGAAATTAATGAATCGAATAGAATGTAAGTTAAGAAAAGATTAATAAAGATGGATCAGAATTCTTGAGGTGATTTAGAACAAAGCAACTACAGTGTACATGGTGTCATTCTTGATATTACCATTGGATGGAGCCAAAATGAGACAATTTTCACAATCCTAAATATAGTGGCTTTAAGAAATATGCACATAAGGAAATCCAATATATTCAGTGAGCAGGGAAGAAGCCATAGCTGAGAGGAAATTACTTTTTTTGCAAGCAACAAGAGAGCAAGAAAAAAAAAAATCAAAGAAAAAAAAAAAAAAAATGGTAAATGGACTTGTATAGCGCTATATCTCCGTTTATCACAGACTCAAAGCGCTTTACATTGTTTTTGTACACATTCACCCAGTCACACACACATTCATACACCGATAGCAGCAGCTACCACGCAGGGTAGGCTTAGCACTAGGGTGCTAAGCTAACTAAGCTAACTATCGGGAGCAATTCGGGGTTCAGTGTCTTGCCCAGGGACACTTCGACATGTGGCGGGGAGACGGGGGATCAAACCTCCGACCCTGCACACCAGAGGCGAACTTCCTACCCACTTCGCCACTGCCGCCCCAAAGTAATCCAAACCCATCGACCACACACAGACAATGAATTGTAGAATTTCTGCCTGATCATACAATGGTTAATCCCTGGAGTGGTGTGAGCTGGCTGCTTGTATAGCAGCTGTGGTGAAAGGTTATGAATGTGGATAAGGCCGTTTGTGTGTATTGAGCTACAGAAAAGCAATAAGACGAAGAAAGACAATATTCCATTTCCACTGGGAGCAATTGCAGCTGTGCACGCATCAGGCTCAGCTGAGGACATAACAATATGATGCCTGGCCTTATGACTTATGTGTGGAGTAACACATCTCTTGCGATAATTAATTTATGCATAATCATTTAAAGGTGCAGTTAGCGATTCTGGAGAACGCATGTTGTCAAAATCAGGGATTATCTCTTTACGTTAAGCTACCTGTCTGCTCTGTGTGAGCTGAAAAAAAATGTAGTGTTAATACACAGTTTAGGCTCTGTAAACTGGTATGTAAAGAAAAAGGTTTGTAAACAAAAAAGGGGCCCACCGTAGCTAGGAATATGCCATTTTACATAGTCTAGGCTGTGTATGAACACCAGATTTTCTCCCAGCGCACACACACAGTGTGGACAGGTAACAGATGGTCAGGATATATTCACTGATTTTGACAATAAGCATTCTCCAGAATTGCTGAATGCACCTTTAAATCATAGTTAGCTCGTATGTTTATCTTAAGCAACAAGGAAGGTAGAATAAGGTAGAAAAACAAGTAGACGTCCCAAAGAAATTGGATAGTGAAATCGGATTGGAAAGTGTCTGATTAAGGTTACGACCAATCAGTGGTCAGTGTATTATCACAGTTTGGCTGAATCTACCTGTTCGCGTCATATAGCACTGCTGGTGTCTGCTGTACCTTCTCAGAACAAAAGTCTTGGTTGCTCTGGCGCACTTTGCCCGGTCGCCCTTTGATGACAGCGTAGCAGAACATAGTGATGACCATGACAAACAGGAAGTAGCTCGTGTGCATCAGGTGCAGGTTGATGAGGGAACGGTCGTCCTGGAAAACAGTTACATAGAAAAGTAAACCTTTACAATAAGGGCACATTAATTAACTGTTGGTAAAGCATTTACTAAGCAATACCTAACTGTTAGTACATTCTTAATAAAAAAATAAATAAAATGCTTGTTGATGCTGGAAAAGCACCAGTCCAAAATGTTCTCTGTATTTGAATGGGCTGAGATCAGGTCACACAGCGTATACAATGTACATTCAAATAGTTTTTTCAGACTCACTAGACCATTCGGTGCCCAGCTGTGTTCTGTCAATGGGGACACTGGAAACATCTACCAGTATTCAATAAATTCAGTATACAATGAAGATCAAAGGGCTTTTAAGAACAGGCTTTTGTGTTCGCTCATCAAAGAAACATCACAGCAGTGAGAGGTTTTCTCTATGGGAGCTTAAAAAGATTAATATATACAGTATATATATATTTGTTTTAACTTCAATTAACTTAAATGTTTGAATCAAAGTACTTGTGTTACATTTTTAACTTTGCTTTTTTTCTGGCATACTAAATAGCATAGTGAGAATGCGGCATAGACTCACATCAGGCACGATGACAGTGAGCTTTGGGTTGAGTGTGTGGTAGACCTTGCCGATGGCTCCCTTGTAACACCAGAAGGGGTTGTAGTCCTGACTGTACTTGGTGTCAGAGTCGCGCACCGTGGTGAAGACCTTGTACCAGGAGGTGGCGTTAGTGTACGTCTCTGGAACGCAGTGTGGAGGCTGACTGAAACAACAAAAACAAACAACAACACAAGATTGTTGTCTGTTGACTGGAGTCAACTAAAATGGCATACTCTGACATTGTTGAAACTATAGATAAATAATAAGCAAAAAGAAAAAAATTAAAAGTCAATAAGGTGTCAAGAAGGTCACTTCAGCGCTGCTATATAGTCAAGGAAAGGCTGCCATATCTGTTTAAATTTTTTTGTTAAATATGTATTTTGATTTAAAAATATATATTCAAAAAGGTAAGAATATGTCTAAAGTAAAAAAATAAAAATCAGTAAATTTGTGAATTATCTAATACATTAATAGTTTATATTTTCACACCATGAAGTTTAGCGTGGGCTCTAGACTAGTATCTTCCCATTTCAATGAGACACGGTGGGTCAGTCAAAGTGTGTCCACTCTGGAGGCGATGTGACAGTCTCCATCAAACTAAGTCCTATCTGATGTCTGATGAAGCTAAACACATCTGACAGGCTCTAAATGACACTGCTGCTGGCTCTCAGTCCATTCCACGCTCTAGTGTCACAGACTGACAGGACAAGTACTGTCATCCCCAAAGGTCCAGATGAGATTTGGTACGAGATCATTCCCTCTTGTTCATTTGGATATGTTCCACCCCTCAAAACAAGCATTATACTTCTGTGTCATGTATGGGAATTTAACAGCTCTGTAGCTCTGGAAAATCATATGCAATTTGCAATTATTTGTGACATTGACACCGCCATTTTACGCTACATCTCTAAGTGTAAGAACGGGAGGATACAGGACTTTAGGGATAAAAAACATTAACGATGTTGAATGTTGTGAATTTTCCTTTTCTTGATAATCATAAATATATATATTTTTTTCAAACCTTTATTTATACAGGTATATCCCATTGAGTCCGAAGACTCTTTTGCAAGGGAGACCTGTTCCCATTTACACGTTACCATTCACACACACATTCATACACCGATAGCAGGCTAACTATCGACATTCACACGAGGCAAGGTGGGTGAAGTGTCTTGCCCAAGGACACAACAACTATGACACAGGGCAGGGCGGGGATCGAACCTCCAACCCTTTGATCATCGGCCGACCCACTCTACCAACTGAGCCACAGTCGCCCCTTTGTTTACGTTTGACTTGAGAAAGCTGTGTAGCTCGCTGATACACAGTCCGACATTGATTTTCAGATTCATATTGAAATTTCCCCACTTAACCCCAGTCATTCCTAAATCCTCAGATAGTAGCATTGTTTTCAATTCCACTACAAAGATAGTAGCGTTGTTTATAATCCCACACACACTACCAATTGATTTGGAAATACTGACAGTTATACCCCAAGAATATTGTTAAAATTATGTGCAGTTATTACATTGAAAACTTGGATATTTTCCATTTAAATTTGCCATTATCAGCCAGCTATCTAGACAGAGAAATGAAGATATAAAGTGTGTCTGTATGAGTGAGGGAGTCAGTCCAACTCACACTGTGACGGGGAAGATATTGCTGGCGGCGGTGATGGTGAGACACGTGCTGAACACCACCTGCTCACAGTGTCCGTGCAGCACACACTCGTCTGAGTTCCAGGAGACGGGCAGCGTGAACGTGATGTTTATCTCTTCATGGGCTTCCCGGCCTAGACGCACAAACACATGGGAAACAATACAACCAGAGTATGAGAGATAATGGTAAAATGTAAAAAAAAAAATAAGTAAGTTAAACAAATGTCAGTTTTTCATAATTTCTTTCACTTTTTTTAATCAGAGAGTTTTTTTTAAAGAATCCAACCAAATCTTAGGCCCTCCAACTTGGACATTAAAAAGGTGGAGTCAGCAATTCTGGAGGACGCTTGTTGTCAAAATCACTTTTTGCCAAAATCCATGAAAATCTCCTCATTATCCGCTACCTGTACACTGAACAAAAAAAAACCTGGTGCTAATACACTCACTAGGCTCTGTAAATGTGAGCGTACACAAAAGGTAGTTACAGAGCCCCGCAAGGGACATGGAGGGGGAAAAAAAATTGACGTTAGAAAAAAAAAAGAAGAAAAAAAAGAGTAAAAGGTCTCAGAATTGCTGACTCCACCTTTAACATTCTCTTAATTCTAATGTTGACATTTGAATAACTGCTTTTGATTAAAGACCATCAGGCTCCTGGCTCTAAGGCAATTACTCAAGTTAGAACTTTTTAACAGTGTGCATACAAGTCCCACAGCAGGAGTACCGGTGTCCAACCAAGTGCCCCCCTGGGATAACCAATGACAGACCCATCCTTTATGCTTATGTAATATTTATCAAACCGCAAAGGGGATTAGAAGATTATCAGTCGGACTGAGTGGACTCCTGGGGGGTTGTAGCTGGGGATACATGAGTGTGTGTGTGTGTGTGTGTGTGTGTGTGTGTGTGTGTGTGTGTGTGTGTGTGTGTGTGTGTGTGTGTGTGTGTGTGTGTGTGTGTGTGTGTGTGCGTGTGTGTGTGTGTGTCGAGTGGACAATCATGGCCATCGAGTCTCCAACAAAAAAAGTAATTTCAGTTTTTTTTTTCATGCAAACTCAGACCACTGATGCAGACATGAGATTTGAGTCTTCTTCATGGACCTGATTCTAGGTCGTTTTCCTCTCCCATTTTCCTTTGTGTCAAATACATTGGAAGCATAATTAGATGGAAAAGACGACGTGTTTGACAATGCCCCGCAGTGAAATCCAATCATGTTCATATACAGATGTACAGGGCGGGCTGACAGTTTGGAGTCTTCCTCTGGTGATAAAGCCTCGGGGCCGATTCACTCTAGAAGATGATTCAACGTGTATGTCAGGATTTATTATGCAGAGAAATTAGTTTTCAAGCAAATCCCTTACTGCTGCTTGAATTTTGGGCGATTTTCACTCAAAAGGGCAACATTTTCTGCTAAATTTAACGATATATCCATTTTCTGTAAAAAAAAAAAAAGTTTTCTCATACCACATGAAGCACAATACTCCTGTCTTAGCAGGGACATTTAGAACAGATTAAGGAGGTATTGGGATGCCTACTAAGAAGGATTTAATAGGCTTTTATATATCGTAATATATATATATTTTTTTGAAATCATCATTCCAAATGAGCATTCACACAGAAAAACCAAATGTCCATACAATATCTAATACATCTACAGTAAAATCCGGTTTATTAAAGCAGCAACGAGTAACATTTAAATATCTTTTAAACAGCCTCATGTTTCCTCTCATAATCATAAATTACCTTTAACAGCAAACGAGACCATCTGTGCAAAGAAATACTTTTTATATAGTTTTTATTACTGCATTTGATCTGTCGTACACCCAGTCCGATTTTCGGTTCACGCGTGCATGCTCTATGGTCACATATCCGTATTGGTCGCAGATTTCAGTGCGGCGCAGGAATTGAAGCCTATGGCTCCAGGTGAGGGAAGGGGAGCGGGACCTTGTTTGAGACAGTTATTTGTTCATAATGACTGATAACGGGCTGAACCATCAAATAAAAAAAGAAAATGCAATGAAGAAAAGCTAAAAGGGAGAGAGAGAGGCGGGGGGGAGGGCGTTGCCAAGCAACGTATACACAATTTCACGCAGCGAACCTAGACTGCAGTGTTTACTTCTAAATGAATGAGCGGTAGCCTACTAAAACAAAGTTTACTTTGCCTCACCAGCATCATCAGATGACCATTATTCATCTGAAATAGTCATTATTTAAAACATAAACACATTACCTCATCGTGATCCATACTAACTAACTGCCATCTCTCGTTCATTCGCTTGGTGTGAGGACACGGACTGCTCAGCTCCGTGAGAGGTGACAATGCATCAACTCATTGCAATCAGGTGTGTTTAGCACTTACTGCCATTAGTTGATGTGTCACCCATAGACTCACAGAGCCGAAAAGAGTCGGTGCCCTCCACACTTTCAACACACGGACACCACCATATTGCTTCCTGATTATTTGAATCTTGCACTCCCTGCACGAGCTAGAAAACACTTCACGACAGCTGGCGTTGTTAAAATACTACCGCTTTTGTTCAAAGGTGTCGCCAACGTGCCGACTTACTCGTAGTGGCTTTAAACAGAATATTTGTCTAGAGATCTTCGCACAATGCTTTTTTAAAAACACACAACCTACAGTACACTCTTCCACTATTCTACAGTCCTAAACTCTATTCAGACAGACTATGTGCTCTGTGTAATTAATCATTTGGAAACTGTAGATCTGTATTGACTTTGCTCATCCATTCAATGAGCCTTAACATTTAAGACAAGCGGGTACATATCGTTGGCAAACAGCTCAGCCTGTTAAGACTTATTTCAGGCATTTGTTTTTGTCTGTCCCTTTATAGCACTATAAGACAACAATAGGCTTTGTAGAATGCTGTGTGTAAAGTATTGTATGTTTAGTGACAACGGCAAGATATCAATCATATGGAGAGATTATCAGAGCAGACCAGACTGCTATTCAAACAGAGCAGGTTTTTCAGGCTGGGATTTCCTCAAAGGCAGGGGCTTAAAAAACAAATACAGCCAATGTAGACGGGATTAATGTCAGACAGACGGACACACAGACAGACAGAAAGACAGTGCATATTTCTATAAAGACAATAACTCAGTTTACCTGGAAAATGTAATCCCGTCTGAATAGAGATAGCAATGCAAGATATTGGATTGAAATAGCTCTGTTTTTACCTCTCTGTCATTGTGTTGGAAAGCCCTCACTGAAAAACAAGTATGCACATAAAGCACACCCAAGTTCGATACATATATTACTAAAATGTAATTTTCTTCAAAAGATTACATTTGATTCAGTCATGAAATTGATTTTTTTCTGTGTAAATGATGCAGAATTAAAAAGTTGCACTATGCAGTTTCAGGGGAAGACTGGTTTTTGCCCACATTTGCAAAACCTGCAGATAGTTTAGAACACATATTTACTCTAGATGTAATTCTTAATTATGAATAATTATATAATCATAAATGAACCCCAAATGGTTTTGAGGCACCTGGAACCAAATGTAAGACTAGAAAATTTCTGTAAACCCAAAATGTGGGCCGTGCTGCTGTAAACAACATGGGAATAGTAAAGTTTAAGGAAGCTTTCTAACTTCTTAACCGTGTTCGAGGGATCACTTTTTCTTGTGAGGAAAGTTTGTTTTTTCAGCCATGAGAATTTATCTTTACAAAATGTTCCCTTCTCCAACACACCCAAAGTTACACAGTGCACCTTTAATGCCCTTCCATGTTACTGTACAGAGCACAAGAGGTAGGTGGTGCGTGACCATGTGTTGTCATAGGAGACAACGGATACGGGAAAGTCCACACACACACACACACACACACACACACACACACACACACACACACACACACACACACACACACACACACACACACACACACACACACACACACACACACACACACACACACACACACACACACACACACACACACACACACACACACACACACACACACACACACACACACACACACACACACACACACACACGTTGCGTTTTACTTCCTGCCTCCTGAAACCTATAGGAGGACCAAAGGTGAACAGCTTAATGTTACACAATGTTGCCACTGTTTGCTCAGCACATCTAAGTAAAGTCAACACACACTAAGGTGTAAGTTAACACCCATTATAAGGAAAACACTCCCACCCTGAAAAAGGAGTGAATTACCTCCTCACAGCGACACACACTCCCTGTGCATACCATTCGTATGTAACAAATATCTTGTTACTTGCGAAATCTTGCAAACTCTTTCTCTATTGTCTTGTATTTTTTCAAAATAATTAATATTTAAATGTTTTTCTTTCAAACCTAAATCATTTTTTCTCCGCTTCCTTCCTGGGACTCAGTAGCAATTTAAGGTTTGTTAAAGCTCTAGAAGATGGTGTAATAGTTAGGGTTTTCAAAACAATCCCTCTGCTATGTACTATACAACGGAAATATTCCTTGTATCTTGTAATAAGTTGTATCTTGGCCTCATCTAGTGGTGAAAAATCTAGATGGCAACCCTCCGTGCCAAGGCTAAATTGACGATTACATGAATCAATCGTACCACTAAAGTTTGTCTGATGCTTAATTGTGAGGAAGTTTTCGGATTTAACACTGTAACACAACTGCTAAACAGAAATAAAACTATTGAGAAATACTGTAGATATATATTGAAAGATTTTATTTAAATGTCATTATAAATCAAGTCCAATTGTTTTTTTTGAATTTTATGTGGGAGGAAACCAGGGATACTCGGAGGAAACCCACGCAGACACGGTGGAACATGCAAAGTCCTGACACATAGAAACCAGTTTGCTTCTGTGTGTCAGGACTTAACACTGAACCTCCTTGCTGCCCTGTGGACTGATGCAGCTTGTGTTTGTTATTAAGCTGTTTGTGTGTTTCTTTATGCCTGTCCAGCCTGCTGCTTGAACTGGCGGCGGCATTTAGGAGTGATCAATTTCTTGAAACGCCTCCACAGAGAAGGCCTATTTAGGGGCTCTCCAACCTCCTGTGTTGGCTCTTTGACCTCCTCTTGTGTAGATGTTTTGACCTTTTCTTCTGGTTTCTCCCAGTGTGGATAAAGGAAAAGTCTTTGGGGCTTTTTTGGTGGATTCTGGGCCCTGTGGGTCGGCGTTACGGCCTCTTGTGTGGACGTGTGGGACTCTTCTGGCAGATTCTCAACCGCTGGTGGTTGAAGGGCCTCCACTGGTGACTTATCGGATTCTTTCTTTGCGGAAACGTGTGGTTCTATAAGGGCCTCGGCAGTTGATTTTAGGGGCACTTCTGTTATCTTCGCTGACACTTGTGGTGGGTCTTGGGCCACTTGCTTTTGTGCCTCATGTGCGGCTTGCGGTGTTATTTCAGCCTCTTTCTTGTAAGCCTCTTGTACTGGCTCTTGGACCTCCGTAGGTAGATTTAGGGCCTCTTGCTTTTTGGCCTCTTTAGTTGGATCCTGGACCTCCTCAGTTTGCTCTCGGTCCGCTCTTGTTGGATCCTGGGCCCCTTGGGTCGGCTCTAGGGCCTCCTGTGTGGGCATGTTGGGTTCCTGTGGTGCATTCCCAACCTTTTCCAAATCTTGGGGTTCTCCCAGAGCCTCACATGTTTTCTTTTCTGCCACTTGCTTTTGGGCCTCTTCTTCTGACTCCTGGACCTTCTCAGGTGCCTTTAGATCATCTTGCTTTTTGACCTCTTTAGTTGGATCCTGGACCCCTTCTGTCAGCTTTAGGGTGTCTGGTGTGAGTGTGTTTGGCTCTTGTGGTGGATTCTCAACCTTTTCCAAATCTTGTGGTTTTATCCAGGCCTCTGTTGGTTTTAGGGGCCCTTCTGTTGTCTGATCTGACACTTTTGGTGGGTCTTGGGCCACTTGCTTTTGGACCTCTTCTTCTGACTCCTGGACCTCCTCAGGTGCTTCTAGGACCTCTTGCTTTTCGGCCTCCTTCGGTGCATCCTGGCCCTCCTCTGTTTGCTCCTGGTCCGTCCCTGGAGCATCGGAGCCTGGGATTCCTCCACAATGTTCTATCAGTTGGGAGGAGGCTGCTGCTGTGATGAGCTCACACACATAGAACTTAATTTCTTCCACCTCCTCCATTGACAGATTGGTTTTTGGGTTGTCAGCCTCTAGTGTCGGCTCCTGGCCCTCCTCTTCTGGGCTCTGGGACTCTCGTGTTGTTCCCTCTGCCTCCATAAGTGGCTCTTCTGCCTCTTCTGGTAGTTTTTGGACTTCCACTTGTGACTTTTCGGCATCTTGATTTACCGCCTCTAGTTCGAGCTTTTCTGCCTCTGTCAGTTGTTCTTGGTCCTCCCCTTGTGGTAGGTTTAGGGCATCTTCTAGTGTTTGCTGGGTCAACTGAAGGGTCTCCTGGTCCTCTGGCTTCTCGGAAACTTGTGGTTGTTCCTGGACCTCCTCTGAAGCATCTGCACGTTTGATGCCTCCACAGTTTTCTGAGATGTGGGAAGAGGTTTTTGTGCTGAGCTCTGCCATTTCTATCTTCATAGTTTCTACCATCTCACTCAAAGTCTCATTTGTCCTTTTTAGATCAAGATGCTGATAAAAGACATTTCTTAAGGCCCTTTTATTTAGGACCTTCATCTTCCCCATCTCAAGCATGAGGGCTTGATTTTCTTCTCGTAGCTGTTGAATCAACTTCATATCTTTGCACTTATGGCTGTCAGGCTCAATAGAGTTTGAAAGACTCATATTAGTAATGTCATTTCGGAGCCCCTGCACCTCCATCTCAAGCATGACTCTCAACTTGTTCTCCTCCTTCAACTGTCTTTCAACCACCTGTAGCTTGGATCTACCTATGAAGATTTCCTGTTCAGCCACCATCCTCATATTGAGTTCCTCCTGCAGTCTGCTAGTGACTTCATGCAGGCGCTGAGTTAGGATCTCGTAAGGGAGATCCATGGAGACAGCCTCCACCTTTTGGCTGGATTTCTCATCCAGTTTTTGGACATCCTCCATGTATTGCTGCCCCACCTCTTGGACGGAGGTCTTGCATTCTGGCTCTTTTGCAAGATGCACCAGGTCCTCATTCATGTTGCTATTGCTGCCTTCTTGGAGTACGGCGTTATTACAAAGTTCCTCCCAATTTTCTTCTGGAGGCCCCATCTCCAATTCGACCATCAGGGCCCAGCTCATGGCACCTGATGGGGATGTTGCCTCGGTTGTGGTGATCTTCTCTTCCATCACTGATATCATTATAAATCAGTGTCTGTTTGTGTGTACAGTTGTATAGTCAGTTCAGTACTTTAAGTCTCTGTAACAATGAACTGTCTCAGGTCCTGTCGGTTCTGAAGTGACCTTGGTAAGCTCTTGCCTTACCAACAGTGAACATTCTAAATGCCTTTGATGAATTTGTGACATCATGTGATATATTTGTTACATCATGTGTGACATCATGTACCTTTTTACTCCCAAGATTCTATTTTTTTCAAAAAAGAGTTAATTCCTTTGATCTCATTGAATGATTAAAGTCCTAACCTGTCAACAAAGAAAATGGACGCCACACCATCAACATTCCACACATCCAATCAGTCCCATTCTGATGAAACTAAGCATCATATTGCAATGACTGTTACCTTATACTAGGACTGTCAAAATGAAAGCCTTAATCCGGGAGGATTCATTTATGGATATGTTTTAGTTTGATTTTATTAATTTTTTTTAGTATTAACTCCATCATTTGGATTTGCCACGAATAAAAATACCAATGTTGGAAACACTTTATAATAACTATCCGTTGTAACTCGTTAATAGATCATTAGTAAACTCTTAATTAATGATTATTAATGATTTGTTAAGTGTTTGTTAGCAGTTTGTTAAGGATTTATAACAATGGTAGATAGTTAATGGCTTAATAATTGAATCAGTTCATCTGGGAGGTAATCCGAGATTAACTGATCACGTCACGTTCAAGTCCATGGCATGCACAGTGTGTATTGAGTTTATTTAAAAATATTTGAAAATGGGGCTGCCCTCAGTTGCCCATGCATTGTGTATAGTCTATAGCCTATTTCAGCCTCGTCGGTATCTCGGATTACCTCCCAGATGAACTGATTCAATTATTAAGCTATTAACTATCTACCATTGTTATAAATCCTTAACAAACTGCTAACAAACACTTAACAAATCATTAATAATCATTAATTAAGAGTTTACTAATGATCTATTAACGAGTTACAACGGATAGTTATTATAAAGTGTTACCCAAATGTTAAATGTACCTACCCACCTAATGTCATTTATCTTTAAGTTGCTACAACAATATGTATTTTTGTGTCTTATTTTGAATGTCAGTTGGCAGGAGGCTTTTGGGATGCTTCACGTTGGGCCGAACAACGCCCCTTGACTGTTGTATAATGAGCACATTTCAGCCGTGTAATGGGTCTATAAATGACATACACACACAAACTCTCACTCACTCACTCACTCACTCACTCACTCACTCACTCACTCACAAACAAATATAAGTGCTGATGAGAACCAGGAGGACCTACCAGACAGGCCTAGTTGCTGGCCCAGGATGGTGGAGTAGAGGTGGGTGATGTTGCGGCTGTAGCCTCCAAACGGTCTCTGTGGATCCAGGGTGAGTGTGATGGGGACTGAGATGTTGATGAGCCCCGAGTCGTCCAGCAGCAGGGGAACCTGTGTGCTGGAGCGGGCCTGTCCACTGGTCACCACCAGGCTGTCAGGTGTGGTCGACTCGTTCAGACCATGTTTGATCGTCTCGTTCTCTGACACACAGAAGTCTAGCTCATTGTAGCGCAGCAGAAAGGTGTTCCAGTCCTGACAGAGAGAGAGATAGAGAAAGACTCATATATTATATAATTGACCCATGTAAATCATATTTAAGTTTATTTTGTTATTTAAAGTGGCTATGAGGACAGTCCTGACACACAAAAGGAAAATGTTATTATTATTTCTTATAATTTATATTTCCATCATTACATTGTATTGTAAAACGTATGATGTCAGGTATACTATTTGGTTTAAATTATTGTCTATCATTTTATATATTAGATATTCTATGTACATCTGTATATTATGTTATATGTACATATTGGTTATATTATTATTATGGTCGTTTATTGTTACAGGTAATTTATAATCATTAGAGGCAACAATGAGACTGTTTTATGCACATTTAAGAGTTCTAAAGTTATGTATTGACATTTACTTATTTAAAAAGCCCTGGTATCCATGCGTGATTCTATCTACAGGCTTTTCTTATTTGCATATAATTCCTGTTCACATGCAAAGCTTTATCTCTACGTCTACAGCTTCTGAATGGGAAGCTGAACCACTCTGTATTTGAACGTTTTGTTCTCTTGCATTAAAGTCATACAGTCATGTGTACATTAGAACTAGAGAGAAGAGACATATGTTAGTGTATAGCTTGAGTAAAGTATATCCAAAAAAGCAATATTCATTCATTGTAATACTACAATGAGTCTCTTATAAGCCTCACAAATTGAACTTGGGGGAACTAGAAAAGGCTGAATAGGTCATAGCACAAATACAACACGCATCAACATCTTTGGGCAAATGCATCATTGTGGCATAAAGCAGACCACATAGGTCATTCTATTGTGGAGTCAGCGGTTCTGGAGAATGACTGTTTTCAAAATCACTTTTTGTCACAATCAGCGAATATCTCCTCATAATCTGCTACCTGCCTGTAGTGTGCGTGTATTGAAACAAAAAAAGGTTGTTAATACACCGCCTAGGCTCTGTAAATGGACATGTTGCTAGCTATGGTTCCCCCCATTGTTTACTTACCCTTTGTTTACATACCAGTTTACTAGGCTGTGTATTAACACTGGATTTTTTTTCAGCGCACACACTACAGACCGGTAGCGAATATTTACTGATTTTGACAAAAAGCATTCTCCAGACTCACTGACTCCACCTTTAACTGATAGTTCGCATTAGCAGTCACCACACTTTACTGGTATTTGAGAGGAGCTGCGGACCATGTAATTTCTTTGTTTAAATAATTCATGTGTTTTTGTGTGTGTGTGTGTGTGTGTGTGTGTGTGTGTGTGTGTGTGTGTGTGTGTGTGAGCGCGTCTGTGTGTGTTAGTGTGTGTGTGTCTCACCTCTGTCAGCGCTGGAGACTTGATCTCCTTGATCTTGAAGAAATACCCGATGGTGAGGAAAGCGATGGCCACTGCGCTCACACTGATCATAAAGATGACCAGCGGCGGGCGGTTATTGATGTAGCTCCTCAGGTTCTCTATAGGATTCAACAGGTACACCTGCATGGGGGCAAATATACACAAACGGGCCAATGTTTAAGCACCTCATTTAGCATTCATCACTTCCTCATTAATCCTAGGGTTTGTAAAAATAATAATAGCCTAAGTCTTGACATAGACAATTGAAATTGTTTGTTATCTCTGTATTGGTGTATTCATTGTGAAACATATCACTGATCCACAAATGTGTCCTGAATAAGGATACGATCTCAAAACTTGACTGTATTAAAAAGTAAACTCTATTTGGTCAATATAGAATATTTTGAAGTTATGGATGGATAGATGAGCAGTCAATGTGTTTAAAAAATATGCTGGCAGCAGTCCTGAGCAGAAGAGGTTTGTTTTGGGGTCAAATTAAAAAGGTATTTAAGTTTAAATCGGTATCAGTAATCTGAAAAAAATAAAAATTATTATGCTTGATTGAAGTGCCTAAATATACTTGATACAGAGGAAGCTGATACCTAAGAGTAACTTGAGGAAGGCTTAAATCTAATCTCAACAGTCTACAGTAGTTCTAAGTGTTAATGCTGTTAATGCTCCAGTTCCTTGGAAATCAAACTGGGACAGCATGATAAAGCAATAGTGCAAATCTTGGCTCATCAATTACATACTGTATGAATGAACCACATCTTATACAATATTTTATTTCAGAAAATCACTAACATTACTTATACACATTTATAAAAAAAAATTAAAAAAAATGTATATCATCAAAACATACTTCTTTCTAACTATACAGTGTAGAGAAGCAAACTGACAAACAATACACCGTCATCTCATGTGATGTATGGACATGTTAAACGTTTTTCCAAGGAAGCTTTCAACAGCAGCGTTATGTTTTTCAGCGGATCACATGATGTCAGCAGGAGAAGTGCTTTTTACAACCACTCGTTTAATTCATTCAACACACCGGTTGCTTTTAAGAGCCCCAGATTACATTCATGTGGTTAACATAAAAGGTCATAAATATGACATGCTTTCCCACACTATCTGCTAATGCAATGTCCATTCCTAGCTGGAATACTACAACTTTATGGTTAGGTGTAATACAGTATAGTATGATAAAAAAAAGAATGCATTAGTGTTATATTGTAACTAACCAAGTAAACTATGTTGTACTTATATTCCATTATACACCAAATACAGAGCAGTTAGGAAGTGGTGATATGTACTGTGGAAAGATAAGATTGTTACCAAGGGTTACTACAGGTTAGATTAAGGTTTGTAACTGCATTTAAACACCACTCTCACAATGAAATTAAAGACCTGTTTCGCAACAATGATCACACAGCTGTAGAAAAAAAAACTTTGAGTAAGCCACTATTCTGCATAACACATGACTTTCATTTCATTTAACTTTTATTTATCCTCGAGAGACCAATTATTTGGTCCAGTGAAAAATACTTATACTTCAAATGTAGAAAACTTTGTTTTTTTATTTCATTTGGTATGGCCTTTTTCTTCTTTCTATAAAAAAACTTAAAAGTTGCAATGTGACTATATTTGATCTTGACCGATCACATCTGATTTGCAAATGTGTAAACTATAAAGCTGTGGCAACAAGACAACCGGTCTCATTCTTCACTAGTTAGAGGGGTAGCCTACTGTCTATAATATGCTTTCTTGCAAGTGACCTTAAACCATATTTCTCAAGACACCTGCCTCGGCGTCCAGTACAGCAAGAAGGATGGTTTACGAGCTGCATAGTTCAGTTCAAAAACAAAGAATTGATAGTTCGTTGGAACGAAACTGTCGTTCCAGAGACGACGCCTTCAGGGACTTCAACAGAGAAGGTGAATCACACTCAATAAAGTGAAGAAGACATGTTAGAATGTATTTAAAATAACTTTAACAAGCACAATTCTTTGAATTCCGTGTGTTTCTCACTCTCTTCACACGCGCGCGCGCACACGCACCACACACACACACACACACACACACACACACACACACACACACACACACACACACACACACACACACACACACACACACACAAGCCAGGTGACAGAAGAGCTGTCAACCTTGCAGGCCCCCTCTGACAGAGACAGCTGGGTTTTGTTTCCAACACACTACGTGACAAACGTGACATTTCAAGAGATCAAAGTGTTAACTAGCATTGAAGTAGCTATAGCTTTGATAAACGTAAACAACAAATCAGCAGCAGTTTCTCACCATTTTTTCTTTTTGTGCATGCGACGCAGGCCAGCTGGGAGGTTGGTTTGCAGTTGCAGGGCCAACAATAATAAGGCAGCAGGCAGCAGTGTTGATGATAGCACTGCACTGCTAGCTCTTTCCTGAAGCTACTACTCCCTCCTGAAAATACCGCTGAAAAGCAAAAGTCGGTGTTCGTTGGAGACAGCCAGGCTTTCAGCGTAAGAAACACAGCGTATACTCATTCCCATTCTTCTTCTTTGTTTTTGTCACGATTCCCGTCAGCTCTGGTGAGAAATATAATCTTGCCTGGGACAACGTTAATAATGAATCCGGGTCTGGGTCCACCCCACCACCGACATCTCTCTCTCTCTCGGCGTACCCGCACTGCGTAGCTATAGCGAAAGGGAGCGTAGCGGCAGCCCAGCGCCCTCTTTCCCTTATTTACGTACACTTTGCGCTCGAAATAGCTCGTACACCACCGAGTTGTGTGCTGTTGACGCGTACGTAAATTACGTAGACGACGAAAGAACGTTCGGCAGTGTTTACAAAAATCCGGAGGCGTTTGCTGCGTTAAGGGACACTCGGAAATATGACGTGCGAGGTTGGTTTGTTAAACTGGATGGAGAGAGTATTGTGTATAGTGTATAGATAGATAGATAGATAGATAGATAGATAGATAGATAGATAGATAGATAGATAGATAGATAGATAGATAGATAGATAGATAGATAGATAGATAGATAGATAGATAGATAGATAGATAGATTGATTGATATACATTGAAAAACACACAATGGAAGTTAGAAAAAACAACATATAATCAAAAACTATATAAATACTGGGTATAAAGAAACAACTATACTAGATGCATTTAAATTAAAGCAGATAGAATCAAAACACATTGTAAAGAATCACTAATGTGTAAATAAAAAGTAGTTTCAGTAGATTAGAGTTTGTAGATGGAGGTGAAGCTTATTGACACTGAATGAATAATGTCTTTGTTATTTATTTTGGTTTTGTTTCATTAAAGCATATTTTTAGTTTGAACCGTTTTAACATAGCGATGTCAGCTGTGATATGTTGTGCTCCGGTGCAGCAGATGGCGGTAAGTACGTCTGCTACATATTTAAAGGTCCACTGCTGTACATACTGTAGCCGCCCCTTCAAGTCAAGTTAATTGGAATTGACCAAAAATATGTTACGTATCCTTCAAAATAAAGCTTAAATTTCTCCTGTCAAAATAAATAACGTACCTCACATGGTTTATGAGATTATTTTAGCTCTGTACTAAATTGATGTTGAAATCCCCATGAACAAACAATACATTTAATTTAAGTAACTGAACGCTGTAGTCACTACTATGTATCAAAAGTAGAATATACTGTACACTTCTAGATTACGTGGCTTTTACTTTGTAGTGCCCCGTCGGAAGTGTGCTGTATCTTTATAGTGAAACTGACGTCGTCTTGACACTAGTGAGCTGTTGGCTAACAACAATGAAGAGGGAATGACAATATAAACCGTGCTATCATATTTTGCCAAGCTTCTTCAAGGTATGGTGGCTCAACATGATATAATATTAAATATTGGCGACTTATTTTGATATTTAGCGTGCAGTCCTGTTGGCTGGCGAGGCTAGTTGTGTCTGTGTGTATGTGAAATAGAGTAAAGGCTACAAGCTAATCAAGTAGTTAGCCTGCCCAACAATTGCCTTCGTGTCATGATACTTATGCACGTGTCCATCTTTTACACCAAACATTAAAGTTTTACAATATATACATGTTAATGGAGACGCTGTTTATTGAGCTTACATGTAGGGTTGGCAAAAAAAAGTCCAATGTATTGTGGAAATATTTGGAATAAGCAGGTTAATTGAACGTTATGCTAAACCGAAGCTCCACCACCCGTTTTGTAATGTGAAACATTTTGTAATGGAACATAAATATGATGCATGTAACTCAGTACATTTTAACCCCTTTCATGCATATACAGTGTTTAGCATTTTAAAGGCTGCCTCCTTGCATTAAATGGGGATGTGAGTTGAAAAACATCTTAAAAAATGTATTTATAAGAAGTGATTTGTTTAAATGTATTTCTAGCATAAAGTGGAAAAAATCCCGATCGAGTTTTTCATGCATAAATGAGTTATTATAATTATAAGCAAGAATCAGCAGAAATCATATTGCAAGTAGGTACAGTATCATCTGTCATCAAACTGAATATCATTGAACTATACAATGAGCTGATACGTGGCACAAAGTTCAACGTCATGAATGCAAAATTTAGGTAAATAAATAAGTTAGAACTGAGTCAGTTTTATGGAAGTCATTGCAGTTACACAGCTTTGCTCAGGATGGTGGTTCCAATATTGTTTGGAAATGTCAAAGTCACCTTTATAATATAGCACATACAATCTTTTTAACAATTTTTTTCCTGCTTTCTCCAGGTTGTAACCTGCTCACCATCAAAACTGGATGCAGCAACCGCTAACCTTACTAGCTCTAAAGACTGTGTGTGTTGGACTACAACCTCTCAGAACCCCTGTGAGGTGTCAGCACATCTGGAAAGTTTACAGAGCATTTTCAACTGTTCCTGTGTTAAATTCCCCTCGCCAAAGTTATAATTTCTCCCCGGTATTCCATAAACACAGACTTCTAGAGAACAATTTTCCGTTTTCACTTTCACTACGAAGGTATTTCTCGGACGAAACAGACATGGCCGAACAGCGGTTCATTGTGGAATACGCCAAACGTGGCACGGCAGGATGCAAGAAATGCAAAGACAAGATTCAAAAGGAGGTGGTGCGTATAGGGAAGGTGGTGCCTAACCCCTTCAGCGAGTCAGCAGGCGAGATGAAAGAATGGTATCATGTCAAGTGTATATTCGAAAAGTTTGAGAGAGCGAGAGCAACCACCAAGAAGATTGAAGACATCACTGATCTGGAGGGCTGGGAGGACCTGCAGGACCAAGACAAGGAGATCATTAATAAACACGTTTCAGGTGGGACAGTCAATATAATGATTACTGTATATTAATGCTGCAACTAACGATTATTTTGATAATCGATTAATCTGTCGATTGTTTTCTCGATTAATCGATTATTAATCGATTAGTGGTTTGGACCGTTAAATGTCATAAAATGGTGAAAAATGTTGATCAGTTTTCCAAAGCCCATGTTGACGTCCTCAAATGTATTGTTATGTCCAAAACACACAGATATTTCAGTTTACTGTCATAATAGGATTAAAGAAACCAGAAAATATTCACATTAGAGAAGCTGAATTTTTTATTAAAAAAATACTCAAAACGATTAATCGATTATCTAAATAGTTGGCGATTATTTTAATAATCGATTAATAGTCGATTAATCGATTAATCGTTGCAGCTCTACTGTATATACTATTTTAAAAAGGGATGGGCACAATCCGATATCGGTATGGGTCCGATATTGTTGCAATCTACTCACTATTGGAATTGGATTTTAATACCAAATCAAGTTCAGGTTTGCCAGGGTCACGCTCAACATTACTTATTTAATACTTATGTTTTAGCCAAAACTTGAATATTTATATAGCCTGTCATGTCAAAAGGTTCCCTATATGGTCTGAAGCCATTGGTCTTGTGTTGTGTTGTGTTGCTGCAGCCCTGATGGCCAAAGCCAGCGCCAGTCCAAAGAAGAAGGTTCAGGGCAAGATGAACACCAGCGGTCAGCTCATGTCTCCTCCGCCCGACCCGTCTCTCAACGCTCCACGCAAGTTCTCAGGCTTCACCGGTGAGATGATGTATTGTCTATGAGCATTACATAAAAGATGATTTTTGTCATTGTGAAAAAGTCAAAAGAACATTTTAAATGATACCGTAAATACTATAATAGAGGCGTCTAAAAATTTAACTTGACACCTATCATCATGATGTATTGTTAACTTGTATGTTCATCTACACAGACTAATATTCTTTTATTTGTACTTTGACATTTTTCAAATGTTTACAAACAAAAGAATGTCTGTTTACATGAACATACACGTTAATTTATCAAGTTAAACTAAATTAACCTTTTTTGAGCAATGATGTATTGTTCTTTTTCAGCTACAAAGGCGGACAGCAAAAGTAGATGATTTTCTCATTGTGAAAAAGTCAAAAGAACATTTCAAATGATACCATAAATACTATAATAGAGCACAAATTGAACTTGACACCTATCATCATGATATATTGTTTTTCAGCTACGAAGGCGGGTAGCTCGAGTAGCTCCAGCAGCCCGGGCCCGTCCTCTTCCCCAGCCAAAGCGAGCCAAGGCAGCGCCCTGTCCACACAGCTCTGTGACCCCCAGCACAAAGACTGTCTCTTCAGGGAGTTCAGGAAGCTGTGTGCGATGGTGGCAGAAAACAGCAGCTATAATTCCAAGACACAGATCATTGAGAAGTTCCTCAGAAAGGGCTCGGCCGGAGGTTGGTGTGATAATCAAGGGTTTTTGTTTCATTGTATGTTCATGGGCTAAAAGATGGAGTCAGTGATTCTGGACAATCCTTGTTGTTCAAAATCACTTTTTGTCAAAATCACTGAATATCTTCTCCTAACAAATGTGCTACCTGTCTGTACTGTGTGCTCCTGATTTTTTTTTTTTTTTCATTTTCGCACAGTACAGACAGGTAGGGAATCATGAGGAGATATTTACTGATTTTGAAAAAAAAAGCTATTTTGACAACAAGCGTTCTCCGAAATTGCTGACTCCACCTTTAATCCTCTTTTTGGATTGATTTTATGTCTATGCTTTTCAGACCAGAATAGAATCTCTATAACTCAATGTTTGTCTTCTCCTCTTCCATCTCAGATAAGTTCCATGGAGATCTTTACCTCACAGTGAAGCTGCTTCTGCCCGGCGTGGTGAAAAGTGTTTACAACCTGAACGACAAACAGATCGCAAAACTCTTCAGCCGCATATTCAGAGCTAACCAGGACGACATGGTGCGGGATCTGGAACAGGTCTGTCATCCGGACTATTAACTATCCACTATTTATGCTTTACCAATGTTCAGATGTCTAGTGGAGAGGTGGTGAGATAGGATTCTATTTATATTCCAATGTAATTCTTCAAAAAGTTTGGCTGCCTTAATCAAAATGTTGGTTTGTCAGTACTGTTAGTCTGTGGTTTAATAATGCATTTTTTGCGTTTTTTTCCCCCTCTCCCATTTCTAGTCTATGTCTACTGCTTCAGTTAAGCTAAATGCTTTTGTTTTATTGTCATATCTACAGTAGGCGTTTTTTTTTGTGATGAGGATGGAGGAATGTTGATGCTGTGTATTTGTTATATGTGGTCACCACATGTTTATGCCTATGTCATCTCCCAAATATTATAATGGAAAGTAAAGCAAACTGGACCTTTTAATCAAAGATAACAGGAAATATTTAATACAAATAAATAATAAATGTTCCCACTTGGGTTGGCGGTGTAGGGTTTAAAAAAAGATCTATATTCAAACCGCACAATGCTGAATCACTTTTTCTTTTAACTTGAAACCTTCTTGCCAGGGATTATTCAAAGCAGGTTTATTGTAATTCATAGACTGAAAATAACATTTCTCAGGGGATTTTAATCTGGGCCAATTATAGTCTCCTGACATCGTGTCTTGTAAAATGATGACAGCGGAATTAATTTTGAAAAGCGACACTTATAAAATGCAGTGTCTGTCTTTATTTTTATCAACTTTGTTTATTGAGCAATTTTAATCACTCTCTTTTTTGACCCAATTTTTTATTTATTTTTTCTTGTGTGTGATGTAAACAGTGTGTACAATTTACATTCATAACTATAGCTCTACACACACACACATATCAGTATATGTCCTTACATACACACACAGCCATATACACACCTTACATCCTAGCAACCACCCTATGCGTTAAAATAATACATACAGTATATGAAAATAAATAAATAATAACAATACTAATCTTTTTCTGTTCTTTTTTAGGGCGATGTGTCTGAGACGGTGAGGATGTTCTTTGATGATAGTAAATCATTCCCGGCGTCGGCTAAGAGCCTCCTGACCATCCAGGAAGTAGACGTGTCCCTGACCCGCCTCGCTCAGCTGACCAAGGAGGATGAACAGGTTACCGAGCTGGAGGCTATCGCTAAAAAGTAATAAAAACCATCAACAACATTTTCATATAGTACTGCAGACCTGCTTTATATAAAACAGTTTAAAGGTGCATTCAGCAATTCTGGAGAATTTTTCTTGTCAAAATCAGTGAATATCTCCTAACGTTCCGCAACCGCAAAAACAAAAAAAAATCTGATGTTGATACACAGCCTAGACTCTGTAAACAGTTGTATGGCTATGTAAACACTGTAGATAGCAACATGCCCGTTTACAAAGACTTTTAAAAACAGTCTGATGTTGATACACATCCTAGGCTCTGTAAACAGTTGTATGGCTATGTAAACACTGTAGATAGCAACATGCCCGTTTAAATACTCACTGGAACACAAAGTGCACACACTAAATCCATACCCGTCGCTATGGGCGGGCCATAGGAGGCCGGGCCCGCCCCCAGAAATGCTTGTGCCCCCCCACTTGGGGCACAGATCTCTCAAAAAAAAATTACTTTAATTTTTTATTTTATACTATCATAGTAGCTAATTTTGTGTTGATAAATACTAATGTTGCATTCTTTATCATCAAAACATTTAAAATATAAATAAACAATGGTGTGATTTTGTTTGATTGATGGGAGTCTATCTACACTGCAACAGCCTATCACGGCCTTACTGAAAAGAAAGTAAGGCTACGTAGGCCTACGTAATACGTCAATGCAGCCGCTCAACAGTTACCGCGCATTTTTGAAAGTGAAGCTGGATGAGTTTTCGCCGGCTTACTATTTCATTTCTAGTTCATCATAATCGATATTCGGTAACGGTTGAAAAACCCACCAACAGTCTCCTCTGACAAATCGGATCGTCAAACTGTTGTCACTTTTCGAGCCGCATGACAGACTACAATCCGAAATTATGGACTTGTTCAGTGCGGTGACACTTCTGATTGCGTGAAGCCACAGTTTTGCACTGTGGGAACTATGCGCTCCTCCAGCCACAGCCATCGAGGCTGTGCCAGAGACCGACCCCGGACCGAACCCGGTCCAAGCAAGAGAAGACGCACAATTTACAAGAACCTACGCGGATTTGCAGTTGAGGAAACAGTTGGTCCGTCAGAAAGTGACATAGACGAAAAGACTGAGTTCAAGAGTATTTTACAGTGTTATTGATGCTGTGCAAGGAGAGATGGATGCGCAGTAGCGAGCTCATTGGCGCACTGGCTGCTTTGAACCCGGAGGCCGAAATATATGTTGATGAGGAGGTTGAGCTCGGAGAAACGCCGCCTCCCGCTGTACTGATAGAAGGGACTGGAGAGAGCACAGCCCTGCCTCCACTCAAAGTAGGCTACTGTGTGTGTGTGTGTGTGTGTGTGTGTGTGTGTGTGTGTGTGTGTGTGTGTGTGTATCCCTCTGTTGACTGCTTTAAAATGCAATGTTTGAGATATGCGTCTGGTGTTAGGCCACATCTAATATGTTGAATAGTCAAGTGTTTTATGGATATTCATAACATTGCTTCTATGTAATGTATTGCTTTAAATTATGAATTATGAGGACTGATGTTGTAGGCTATAGGCTACCGCTGTTGGTTAGTTTAACGTGATGATTACGTGCTGCGCGAACAGAGTATAGGACTATTAAAAATATACGTACTGTAGGCTAATAATAATTGTGCCCCCCTATGCATTTCATATGCCCCCCTTAAGACTGAGGTCTGGCGACGGGTCTGACTAAATCTGAGGCTGAAAAATAGTCCCCCAACACCTCAGCACCTCAGTGTCCACACCACACACACACACACACACACTCTGCATATCTTGGTTTGACATTATACCCTCCACTGCAGCAGATGCAAAAGAGAGACTGTGTTTGTTTGTCATAAATCGCATTATGCCAGCTCTTGATAGACACTATATTTTATACTGGGCTGGTGTCCTATGACTTTGAAGGGCAAAAAGTCAAATTTCAAGTTACATTCCAGCCGATTGTTTACACATTTGTCCTCAACGTTGCCTTAAAACAGCAATTTATTTCTGAATAACTAAGTGTATGTGAATTACATTACCACCAAGTCATTTATTTACCACATATTCATTATGGTACTTATCTAGTATTATGTTCTGGTCATTACCACTTATTTTTCTGCTTCATTAAATGCTTTAATGCTCCAACATTTGCTTCACAACTTTCACCCTTCTGATCATCTGTCTTCTCTTTCCCTCCTAGATGCACCAGTAACGACCTCAAATGCATCATTCGACTTATTAAACATGACTTAAAGATGAACGCTGGAGCTAAACATGTGTAAGTGTCTGTGTATCGACTGCTTAGGACATAATATACACATTGCTTTTTCAACAAAAAAAAAAAAAAGTTTATTTTTTTTTACACCAACCTTGAACGCCTCTTAAATGTTCCACCTGTGTTGCAGCCTGGATGCCGTGGATCCGAACGCTTACGATGCATTCAAAGCCTCGCGTAACCTGGGAGATGTGATTGAACGCGTGTTGAGGAATCAGCAGGATGCGTCCAATGGTTCAGGACCCAGGAAGCTGCTCACCATAGAGGCTTCACTCATGACACCAGTTCAGCCCATGTTGGTGAGTAGAGTACAACCACTAACAGCTCTCCTTAGTCTAGCTATTAAAGGTGGAGTCAGCGAGAATGCTTGTTGTCACAATCACTCTTTGTCAAAATCAGTGAATATCTCCTCACGATCCGCTACCTGTCCGTACTGTGTGTGCGCTAGAAGAAAATCCAGTGTTAATTTAATACACAGCCTAAGCTCTGTAAACAGGCATGTTGCTAGCTATGGTGGGTCCCCTTTGTTTACATGCCTGTTTACAGAGCCTGGGCTGTGTATTAAAACTGGAATTTACTACATCTTAAATAATCTATTTTTTCAGTGCACACACAGTATGGACAGGTAGTGAATCTTTTTTTTTTTTAAATCAAGATCTTTTTATTTGTTTTTTTGAATAGAAAAGTTGTTCACTTGCTACAGACAGGAAGTATGAAAGTATATTAAAAAAACAACTTATGCCACTTACATTGAAACAAACAATAGAATAAAATAAACATCAAAATACCCAAAAATAATCCCTCCCAAGTCACTGCCACTTCACAGAGCCTGAAATGAGGCCAGAAAAGATCCCCATGCTTTTTGAAACCCTGCGCTGGAATGCTGAAGCGAGTACCTGATTTTCTCCAGCTTAAGGCAGGACATAACATATCTCAGCCATTGTGTACGAGTGGGCGGGACAGGTTCCCTCCACCTCAACAAAATGGTTCGCCGGGCCAGAAGAGAGGCAAAAGCTATAGTACGTCCCTTAACTGCAGTTAATCCCAGGTAGTGAATCTTGAAAGCAAACCTTTTTTGACTCCAGAACCCAGCTATTAACATTTAATTTTAATTACAAATATTTCCAGAATTACTTGACTGCCAGTTTTAATAATTCGCCTCCTTGGTGCACACTGTCTGAATAGAGGACATCTGACCTTGCTGACCCCCTGCCACATGCGTTTAATTGCTAATTCATTCTACATTATGTATCCAGCACTGGGCAATTACTATAATAATGGATTTTCTTCTTCAGGGCAAGGTGAGAGATGTGGGTTATCTGGGAAAATAAAGCCATTAAATTAGAAAAAGATTTCCGACAAAACACCATAATTGTTGCCTTAATACCTTTCTGCTTTGCCCAATGAAAATAGGTTTGAAATAAGATAAGACTTTCTAAATGGTTGAATCAATTGAACTGGATGTCTTTGTCCTAAAACCAAAGGAACCGTTTAACCTCCTTATATAAGTGTTAACATTAAAAGCCTGGAGGACAGTTCTATTCTGTTATCTGTGGGGGAAAAAAGATTTAGATAAAATAAATGTATTTTTTCCAATTCCAACTTTCAGTTTATTCTGTTTTGGTAATGTTGAGTTCATGGCCAGGCGTTTAGTAAACAGAGCTAGTGCGTTTTTCACACAGACATTAAGGCAAGAGACTAACTATTAGTGTCACTACACTTTGGCTATGTCTGCTACATTATGGAAAAACTCATAGTTTTAGTTTTATTTTATTTTATTTTATTTATTTTATTTTATTTAACCTTTATTTCACCAGGAAGGTCCCATTGAGTTTCAGTAACTCTTCTCACAGGGAGTCCTGGCCAAGACAGGCAGCAGAAAAGAAGTTGCAGAATTTGCACAAGGCCACACACACACACACACAACAAAGTACACCACAATTGACACTATAATGCTAAAATTACACTTCATAACAGGCTATATAAAAACAAGCTAATACATACAGCTAAAAAAAACAAATTAAAAATAAATAAAAGGCATCAGGTTAAAAACAGTTGCAGTGTTCTTTTAGAGCTGATTGTAACATGTTTTTAAAGGTACTGAGTGGTGGGAGTGATTCCAGCTTTAGAGTGGCTTGAAGTTCATTCCAGACCTTTGGTGCATATGATGAGAAAGCTGTTGTACCCAGTTGTGTTCTTGTTAGTGGTGTGGTTAATAACATATATTCTGATGACCTTGTTTTGTAAACACTGTTATGGAAGGAAAGCAAATTTGAAATGTAAAGGGGTAGTTTACCCATTAGTGCTTTCGCAATAAAAATCAGTGCATGTAGTTTCCTTCTAAGGGAGAGGGAGGGCCATTGTACAGCCTCATACCGAATGCAGTGGTGAGTTCTAGCTGGGGCACCTGTGATGAAGCGCAGGGCTGAATGGTAAATTACATCTAGTTTGTTTAATAGCGATGAGGAAGAATGCATATAAATGAGGTCACCATAATCTAATACTGATAAGAAAGTGCTCTGCACTAACCTTTTCCTTGCTAAATGAGGAAAACACTTTTTCATGCGAAAAAAGAAGCCTAATTTAGGTCTAAGTTTTTTTTAAAGGCTCACAATATGGACCCCGAGAGACAGCTTATCATCAAGCCAGATACCTAAGTATTTATAAGACGATACTCTCTCTATTATCGTACCATCCTGAGTTGTTAAAGTGATGTTTATTGGAGAGCGTGAACGGGTAAAAATCATTGACTTAGTTTTTGTAGCATAATCCATCCCACCTCACAGGTGTGCCACATCAAGATGCTGATCTGACATCATGATTAGTGCACAGGTGTGCCTTAGACTGTCCACAATAAAAGGCCACTCTGAAATGTGCATTTTTTTGCTTTATTGGGGGTCTGGGGACTCAGAACCAGTCAGTATCTGGTGTGCAAAACATCTTCTTCGCATAGAGTTTATCAGATTGTCAATTGTGGCCTGTGGAATGTTGGTCCACTCCTCTTCAATGGCTGTGCGAAGTTGCTGGATATGGCTTATGGTGGAGAAATGAACATTCAATGCACGAGCAACAGATCTGGTTGACATTCCTGCTGTCAGCATGCCAATTGCACGCTCCCTCAATGCTTGTGGCATCTGTGGCATTTTGCTGTGAGACAAAACTGCACATTTCAGGGTGGCCTTTTATTGTGGACAGTCTAAGGCACACCTGTGCACTAATCATGATGTCAAATCAGCATCTTGATGTGGCACACCTGTGAGGTGGGATGGATTATCTCAGCAAAGCAGAAGTGCTCACTATCACACATTTAGACAGATTTGTGAACAATGTTTGAGAGAAATGGTACAATTGTGTATCTGGAATGAATTTTAGATCTTTAAGTCCATCTCATGAAAAATGGGAGCAAAAACAAAAGTGTTGCGTTTATATTTTTGTTGAGTGTATATCCTTGAATTTAAAAAAAAGTTAAACCGCAAAACGAAAACACGACCCGGCCTTTACGACCCTGACCTTACTTTAAAAACATTATCTTCAAAAAGTCGACTATCCTATTTTTCATAATGTTTGGAAGTCAAAATTGTAAATACGATGATTCAAATGCATTTCATTGCCCAGCCTTAACTGTGACTGGCCTATGAGATCCCTAGTTCTCTTCACATTTAGTGCAAAACTCCTCCAGAATATGATTTTCCAACTGATGGCTCCACTAACCAACCAAACAGTCTACAGCTGGCCTTTACAGATAACTCTCCCCTCTCTCTAAAGGCCTGACTCTCCCATATTTATCTTTGTTAATGCAAATATTAATTCAGGATGATTTGAAATGTTTCTTCCCCAGAACTTACAGACCATTAAATTGCACATTACACAGCAGACTATTAATTGCTCAGTATTAAAGTAAATTGAAATTCATTGCAGCTACACATCACATTGTGTCCAAGATGGCAGCTCGTTAGGTGCATGCTCTGTCTCTGCTCTGTCTCTATGCGATTTTAACGTGGTTTTACTTGGTTTTTATACCTTTTAAACCTTCTTTTAAACCTGCTTCACTTCGCTATCATTGCCTTGCTGTATGGATTAATTTGGGAAATCTGCGTGGATTATTGCTCAGCTTTGCCTTGCTGGCGTTCTCCACCTGCAGCCAGCGCTCACCTGCTGCTGCTCCTCCTCCTCCCTCCCTGCCTGTCTACCTGCTATCTACTATCACCACCATGCTACAAACATGTGAATGCAACCTTACCTTGGGCCTACTGAAGGAGAGGATCTCTGGTCTGCAGGCTGAACTCAGGAGTAAAAACGAAATCATCATGGAGCTATCCTCTGTTGCTTCCACTCAAATGAAGCACCTTGTCGCCCTAAGATCCTCTGGCTGCGGCTCCCTCTGCATGACAGGCGATGATCCTACTCTCCCGTGGTCCGGCTCCGCCAGTGTGGGATCTTCTTCTCCTGTCACTGTGCCCGGGCCTGCGTTAGCCAAACCCAACGATCAGTGGAGTTTACTTGGTGCAAGACCTAGGCTGGCGGCGACTGTCGGCAAAGGGGATGGGCAGTTCCCGCTGAGCTCGACCCCAGTTAAACCGATAGATTGGTTAACAGCCCGCAAGGGTAAACATTGTGGTCGTCCGCGGACTCCCCCAGTACCGCTGCGCCTGGAGCTTGGTAACAGATTCAAAGCTATGAGCCTACAGGAGTTTCCATCAATGGCAAATGGCTCTAGCTCTCCTCCCCGGTTCCAGCCACGTCCAGTTGGCCACGGTTCACCTGTGGACAGGGATACCACTGCCCTGGCACGCGCCACCTCGTCCTCCACCTCCGCTGTTCCGACGCCCGCTGCCTCTTCCTCCGCTGTTACTTCGCTGCCCGCCGCCGCTTCCTACGCCGCCGCTGTCTCCTCTCCACCTGTGGCCGGTGTTTCCCAGACGTTTCATCGTTCCAACACGGGAGAGAACCGACGCAGGATGCTGCAGGATGCCATCATCAGACGCTCAGAAGGATCCACCAGACGCCCGGCTCAACCTACGCAGCTTTGCCGCTCTGGACCGCGGGCATCAACACTGCAGGCTAATGATCCAGCCCGGCCTTCACATGGTTGCTCTGCAGCGCAGCAAGACCGAACAGCGGAACTCCAGTGCCTCCTCGTTGGCTCATCCATGGTCCGACAAGTTCTCCTGCCGAGGGCAGAGACCTTCTGCTATCCCGGTGCCCAGGTATCCCACATCAACTCAGTGCTTCCACACCTTATCCACAGTAATCCCGCTGCATCTATGGTCGTGACACATATCGGCTCAAATGACCTTAAGTCAGAAAAGTCAGAAAGCCTTAAAACTGATTTTAAAACCCTAATCGACTCCGTCCTGTCCGCTGGGAAACAATGTATCGTCTCTGGTCCCATGCCTTCGCCTCGATTTAGTGACGTCAAATTCAGCCGCGCACGCCAACTTCATGTTTGGCTCAAACAATATTGTCTCTCCATGGGCATTCCCTTTGTTGACAATTTTAATTTTTTCTGGAATAGACCGACTTTCTTTGCCAGCGATGGTTTGCATTTAAACAAACAAGGGAAACATCTTCTGGCCAGCAACATGCTCTTAACAATAAAATCGGTTCCTAGCGTCACTCCTCTTGCAAACTCTGTCCAGCATGATTGACTATCTCCACACCTGGTCAGTCAAGAGGTAGTTAGCTCACGTGACACAGCCTCCATGACCACTAGTCCCCATGCATCTAGCGCCCCCTCCAGGCCCGGAACATCCATTACTATAAAAACTCACCCAATCCCTGTATATCAGTCTGTCAGATCTTCAAAAATCCCACCTCATAGATCATACAGGTCACGCCACAGACCACTTGGGATTACAACTAATTTGAAAACTGTACCTATTATGTGTAATAGGTCAATTGTGTTGGACCACCCCGCTGTTGATAACCCGGACATGAGCATATCAAAGCTAAACTCACCAATCATCCTCAAATCAAGAAAGGGTTTGGGTTTTCTTCACTTAAACATAAGAAGTTTGCTTCAGCACAATAATTTAGACCACGTTAACATCTTAGTATCTCAGGCTGACCCAGATGTCTTGGTTCTGACTGAATCATGGTTGAAGAGCAGTACACATGACTCTATGGTGGCAATAAATGATTATAGTTTATTCAGAATAGACAGGACCACACGGGGTGGGGGAGTGGCTGTCTATGTTAAATCACATTATTCTGTATCATTACTACATGCTGTCTCTGTTCGAAGCTGCTTTGAATTTATTGCTTTGGAATTGTCTTTATCGTCCAATGATTGTGTTATTGTAATTGGTGTGTACAGGCCCCCTTCAGCGGTAACTAGCTCCTTGAGTGAGCTAGCACATTTAATCTCTCCATATGTAAATAGAGAGGTCATTATGATGGGGGATTTTAACATTGACTGGCTTTCTGGTGCCTCAGAACCTTTTAAAGAAATCTGTAGCAACCTAAATCTTACACAAATAATAACTGAGCCCACAAGACCTAATCTAAAAAACCCAGCAAAATCAACTTTGATCGATTTAATATTATCAAATCAAAGCAATAAAATAGTTTCTGCTGGTGTCTTTGAGCTTGGAATCAGTGATCACTGCCCGGTGGCCTGTATCAGAAGTATTCATCTTAAAAAATCTCGACCCAAAATCATTATTAAGCGTAATTTTAAAGGTTTTAACGAGCAAGCATTTTTAAATGAACTCTATCAAAGTGACATTCATCTTACAAGTGAAATATCTGATGTGGAATTGGCCTTAGAATTTTTCACCAATACTTTCTCCTCCATTTTGAACAAGCATGCACCCCTAAAAAAGCACAGAGTAAAAAATAGATCAAACCCCTGGTTCACAAATGAATTGTACGATATATTTGCAGAGAGAAATAAAGCATGGGCGCTAGCTAGACGCTCTGGTGAAAACTCTAAGTGGACTGCTTTCAGACAAATCAGAAATAGGTGCATATCCATGGTTAGGAGAGCTAAATCAGATTACTACCTCGAACTAATTTCCAACTGCTACTCCAACCCTGCACTATTTTGGAAGGCTGTGAATTATAACAAAAATAATTCTAGCACTGTTCCCAGTCAGTTAAAAATAAATGATCAGACCTTAAATGATCAGAAAGAAATTGGTTTAGCTTTCAATAAACACTTTATAGCTGCTGGTAAACTCTTTCACAATGGAGTATCTACGCCTTCCACCACCAGAAATACAAATAAAAATAGCATACCACCTGTCTCTAAAACACCTCTTTTCAGCCTTGTTCAAGTTCCAACAAGTATTGTTGTAGATGCTCTTCTTGCCATCAACCCCAGGAAGTACATGGGAGAGGACAATTTGGACCCATTTTCAATAAATCTCTCTGCACTTATCATATCAAAACAAATAACCCATGTTTTTAATCTTTCCATCTCCTCTGGTATTGTTCCTAAAGTCTGGAAAAAAGCTCACGTCATTCCATTACATAAAGGGGGTGACAAAAGTGATCTCAATAATTACAGGCCAATTTCCAAACTCCCATGCCTGGCAAAAATTCTGGAATCAGTCATTAATACTCAGTTGAAAACCTTTTTATCCAGTGCTTCCATTTTGAGTCCATTTCAATCTGGTTTTAGGGCAGGCCACAGTACCATATCTGCTGTCACTTTGGTCTTAGACAACATTGTTACAGCTATCGATAAAAAAATGCACTGTGCAGCACTTTTTGTTGATCTGTCAAAAGCTTTTGATACTTTAGATCACCATTTGCTTTTAGAGAGGCTGCATGAAATTGGTTTTGATTATTCTACATGTAGCTGGTTTAGGGACTATCTCTCTGATAGACAGCAGTCAGTAAAACTGGGAAGCTACCAAACTGAGTTTTTAACAGTTACAAATGGTGTTCCGCAGGGCTCAATTTTGGGTCCAGTCCTATTCACAATTTACATCAATAACATTGTTTCATCACTACACAACTGCCATGCCCATTTGTATGCGGACGACACTGTACTGTATTGCATTTCTGATTCAGTACAACAATCTGTTCAGAACCTACAGAGCTCTTTTAACTCCCTGCAGAACTGTCTAGTGGATCTCAGGCTTGTTCTTAATACAGAAAAAAAAAATATATGTGTTTTTCCAGAGCAAGAATTACACATTTTAATGATCTTATTATTTACACAAATAATGGATCTCATATTGAAAGAGTCACTGAATATAAATATCTTGGCATCTGGATAGATGAAAAACTCTCTTTTACATTTCACATAAAAAATCTTGTCTGTCGTCTGCGACAAAAGATTGGATATTTTTATAGGAACAAAGCCACCTTCCCGTTGTTCAGCAGGAAAAGGATTATTGAGGCAGTTTTTATGTCTGTCCTTGATTACGGTGATGTAGTTTATCGGCATGCATCTCGTTCATGTCTTAAACTCCTAGACTCTGTGTATCACTCTGCTTTGAGATTCATCACAAGAGATGCCTAAGATACACACCATTGTGTTTTAAATGAAAAGGTTGGGTGGTCCTCCCTTAAGGAGAGACGTGATGCACATTGGCATATTTTTATATATAAAGCTCTGACTGGAAAGCTACCACTCTATTTGACAGAAATGCTGCTTATTTCAGATGGGCTTTATCAAACCCGCTCAACTGACATGCTCATGTTATATGTTCCCTATGCCCGGTCTGAGCTTGGTAAAACCGCTTTTAGCCATAGTGCCCCTGACTCCTGGAACAGCCTACAACATACAATTAAAATAAATACACTCATAACTGTTAACCAATTTAAAATTATTATTTTAAATCAGCCCCTCTACACTTGTAACTGTTTTAATTAGGCTTTTGTCTCTTTCATTCAATTGATCTGAATGTTTTAAATTGTGTTGTCTGTGTGTGTGTGTGTGTGTGTGTGTGTGTGTGTGTGTGTGTGTGTGTGTGTGTGTGTGTGTGTGTGTGTGTGTGTGTGTGTGTGTGTGTGTGTGTGTGTGTGTGTGTGTGTGTGTAAACTTATTATGTATTCTCATTGTATATTGTGTATCTGTATTCTCGACGTCATTGCAAAAGAGGGTCACCCCTCAATTGATCTTTCGAGGTTAAATAAAGGAAAATGAATGAAATTTCAGTTTTTAAAATGAACATTTCTCTTCACTTCATACAGGCTCAAGCCTTCAGTTTTAACGTCTCAAAATCGACTTCCCGCTAGACACATTAGGATAAGATGTCAGACATGGACCTGAGTCAAAAGAAGCTTTTACATGGGGGCGCTCCGGTGGCGTGGTGGGTAGAGCACGTGCCATGTGGACTCAGTCTTTGTCGCAGTGGTCGTCGGTTCGAATCAGACCTGTGAACCTTTACTGCATGTCATCCCCCTCTCTCTGTCTCCCCATTTCAACTCCGTCTCTCTCCATACTATCGAATAAAGCTTGAAAATGCCAAAAAATTATCTTGAAAAAAAAAGCTTGTAAATGTTCATTGAAACTAAGTGTTATTTAGCTGGTGAGCTTTGAAAAGAGGGAAATAAATGAAGTTTCAGGTGAACAATGACACTAAGTTATCTCCACCAATGGCCATTTTTTTATCCTAATTACCTCTATATTAAAGGTGCTCCGTGGAACTCTTAGCTTTTGTTAATTCTTGCACCCCCTTTGGACTGAAGCAGTAGTCCAACTGATGGTCTCGTTTGCTGTTACATGTCATTGGAACAATTGTCACAAAATTAGACTGTTTTGGAAATATCAAAAAGTTCCTCTTAGCACCTTTAATTGTCTTCATTTACATTACATTTATTTTATAACAATATATTCCCTTTAAAGTTGAATTTGAAATAGAGATACTCACATTTGCAACCAGAGATCACTTTTTGAATGGAATGACATACAGAATAATGACAGATGGGTTAAATGATTGTTTTCATGTGATTTCAGGCCGAGGCGTGTAAATCTGTGGAGTACGCCATGAAGAAATGTCCCAATGGAATGTTCTCTGAGATCAAGTACGACGGAGAACGTGTTCAGGTCCACAAAAACGGAGACCACTTCAACTACTTCAGCCGCAGCCTCAAGCCTGTGCTGCCACACAAAGTCAGTGTTATCACACACACACACTCACACACACTCTCTCACTCACGCACGCACGCACGCACGCACGCACGCACACGCACATACTTGATCGATAAATAAACAGCTCCACATCATGTCCATTTGCCTTTTCAAACCACTAGATGCTGCTGCTGCGCGCACAATATATAAGTAGACCTTATAACAGCCTTCAACTCAAGTAAACTAAATCGAAAACCCCAGGCAGTAAGACACAAGGGAAAACATCTTCCTTTACATTCAGCTTAGGTTTTATATCTTGAATATATGAGGAAAATAATGAAATAATATAAATAAGAAATATAAAAAAAAAATCTCATGAATAAATAAAACCAAACATAGTAAATTAACCAAATAGATCAATAAACCAACTGACTATCTTACCAATTCAACATGTACGAAAAGGAGTAGTAAGAAGTATATACTACCCCTCTGCCACACTCAATAATTAAGAATCATGTACTGACTTCCAATTGCATATTCATCAAAATGTTAATTATACAATCATCCACACATATACATACATACATTTTCCCATAAATACTACTGTATAAGATCCCATTAACCATTTTAATACAATGGAGAAAACGGATAAATAATGCAAATGATAAATACTAATCTTTGTTAACACTATCCTGGTGGCTTTTTTAATCAACACATTAACCAAGCTCCTACTTATACTTAACACATTATTGATAACGATACCTGGAGAAACACTTTCTCAACGTCTGATGAACTATTTAACAACCTGCATTACATCAACATGTATATATCTCATAGTATGGCCGGGTGTTTTACCCTGCCTGTGACACCCATTGCCACATATCTGCTAATGGACCCTCAGCCACTGTAATTAGGCAATGTATGTTAATGATGTGTTAAGTGTGTGTGGGTGGGAATGGTAATTACAATATTCCAAGTTTCTTAATGTGTTTTTTTTAAGTATGATGAAGGTGGGTTGTGGGTTAAAAAAGCTCAAATGACGAGGACCAAATGCATTTGTAATGTTTGTAACTTCATTTAAATTAAAAAAAAAATATTTATTTACCTTAGGTTGACAATAATGGACCCTATTATTTTAAATTAATTTACATAGTGTCAAGCCTATTGTTTACCATGGGTTAATGAGAATACAGCCACACACATAATAAACCCCCATAGAAAATCCATGGAAAGTAATATATATAGCCACATATTTATCTGAATGCGCATTGGAAAATATTTTTCACAATTTAATCATGCTTGAGTCTATTTGGTCGTTAAGTTCATAAAGTTTTTTTGAACATGTGAACATAGCAACCTGTATTTCCACTGGTGTTTCTGTTAAGAATGATACAATGAGTAACCTCTTGTGACTAACAACTAAGATTTGTTTGATACTAAAATGGCTGTATCGCAAAACTACAAGGAGCTTTATCCAAGTATTTGTGCCTTAATCCATTGTAAATGTGATATTTAGCAAGTCAAATAATTATTTAATATATAATTATTTATTTTTTGAAGAAGAAAAAAAACTCTTAATTGTGTCATGTGCAGCCAAATCTCTTGAGATTTTCCACAGCAAATGTTTGTGTTTCTACCTCTAACAGAAAAAAATCGATCGTGGTTTTTCCTTAAGCATACACAAAATTGGTTAAGCTTTGCTGTAAAAGTTTAAAATGCCTGTTATTTCTACCCAGTGCCTGATCCCTGTGTGTTCATATATATTCTGCAGGTGGCACATTTCAAAGAGTACATCCCCCAGGCCTTCCCCGGAGGAAACAGTATGATCCTGGACGCTGAAGTTCTGCTCATAGACACAAACACCAGCAAACCTCTTCCCTTTGGCACGCTGGGCGTACACAAGGTCTGAACAACAACACACACTATCTGCACCCTTATTTTTACCTATTTATTGTTTTTTTAGTCATTGTTGTTATACTTTCCTTCATTTATTTATTTCATTTATGTATTTGTGCAAAATGAATAAGATTAAAATAACTCGGAGATAAACATATTCCTCTCTCTCTCTTTTTTTCTCTCTCCCTCCCTCCCTCCCTCTCTCTCGCTCTCTCTCCCCTCCCCCCTTTTAGAAACAAGCCTTTTCAGATGCCAAAGTTTGCCTTTTTGTTTTCGACTGTATCTTCTTCAACGGCGTGAGTCTCATGGAGAGGTAAGTGGATGTCGTTTTATTACTTGTAATTAATTAAAACGTGTTTGGGTCTTTTGCGATGGGAATGATGCAAGCATGTACGTTTTAAACAAAGTTAATCTAAACCTCAACAAACGCCTCAGCACTAAAATATTTCCCATCCCCATCTTTATGTTGGTTTCTGGTTTTATTTGAGATTTCAAAAATAATTGCAGTTCTATTTCTGTACTTTCACTAATAGTTTTCATATGTCTGATTAATACTTTTAAGGATTATTGAAAGAGATTTAAAGGTAGAGTGTGTAGAATGTATTGGAATTGTTCATACCTTAGAATGGGTTTTTATTCGTACATAGGAGCAGGGCACGACGCCATGTTTCTACAGTAGCACAGAGCGCTGTCATACGTTTTTCCTCCTGTTCTCCAGGCCTCTGCATGAACGCAGGAAGTTCCTGGTGGACAACATGGTGGAAGTTCCCAACAGGATCCTCTTCTCTGAGATGAAACACGTCACTGTAAGTAATAACTCACAACTTGGCTATGCGCTGAACGTGTTCATCTACAGTATCTCATGATACCCTGTGTGTGTGTGTGTGTGTGTGTGTGTGTGTGTGTGTGTGTGTGTGTGTGTGTGTGTGTGTGTGTGTGTGTGTGTGTGTGTGTGTGTGTGTGTGTGTGTGTGTGTGTGTGTGTGTGTGTGTGTGTGTTTCTGTACACAGAGGGCAGGAGATCTGGCTGATATGATTACTCGTGTCATCAGAGAAGGACTTGAAGGCCTGGTGCTTAAAGACGTTAAGGTAATTACTTTTTATTTATTTTTAATCTCTAAATGAAATTGAAATGAATGACATAATGTATTATATGTATCATTAAGTTTATAATTAGCTACATCAATCATACAGTACACATGTGTATATGTTTTAGGGCAATTATGAACCAGGAAAGCGCCACTGGTTGAAGGTGAAGAAGGATTATTTGAACGAGGGAGCGATGGCCGACACAGCTGACCTGGTGGTCCTAGGAGCCTTCTATGGAAAAGGCTCAAACGGTTTGTAAAGCCTTAACTGCTGTACATTCATGTAATTCACTTCTGATAGTTTTAGGGCCTTTATTCTATGCTTCTTTAGTGCTTAGTCAATCACTATAAGATTAGTAATGTAACTCAGGGAAAATCCAAATTAACAGACAGTTTTATTATAGGTGTTCATTTTTTTTTAACTTTTTTACGAATGAGCAGGGCGACCAATTTGAAAATAGGGTTCAATATATAAAAGTATTGATACTTAATGTGTGTTTTCAGTGAATCTGCTGAGTCTTCACCTTTCTAAATGTCCCCATATGTGTTGTTGTCTCCACTAGGGGGCATCATGTCCAGCTTCCTAATGGGCTGTTATGATCCCGACTCTAAGAAATGGTGCACAGTCACCAAGTGTTCCGGGGGCTACGATGACGCCATGTTGGCACGGCTACAGAAAGAACTGGATGTCATCAAAATCAGCAAGGTCAGACAAGATCCACTCACAGGCATGACTGGAATATTTAGATGCTGTAATACAATCAATAAATTAATTGTGTGTGTGTGTGTGTGTGTGTGTGTGTGTGTGTGTGTGTGTGTGTGTGTGTGTGTGTGTGTGTGTGTGTGTGTGTGTGTGTGTGTGTGTGTGTGTGTGTGTGTGTGTGTGTGTGTGTGTGTGTGTGTGTGTGTGTGTGCGTCTTTTGTTTAGGAGCCAAGCAAAATCCCCGGCTGGATGAAAATCATCAAGAACTATTATCCAGATTTCATTATTCGTGATCCCCAGGTGAGGTTTCTCTGTTCATCACATTTGAATTTCCCAGTGGAGCCGTTCATACACAGCACTGTTATATATCTACACACTGCAGACATTTAAATGCAGTGAGGAGTTAAAGACAGCTCCCTGCGTATGTCAAATGCACAAACTACCCTAAAATTTATTGAGATAATCATCATACATGCTGCACAGCTGGGATTTCTTTACAACCTGACTTTTTACTGAAAATAGTCTAGCTACAAACCGCAGAGATAACACAGAGATAACATACATTTCCTTGCACACATATGGAAGGAAATCTGTTCCATAGGATTTTGAAATTAAACAGCCATTGAATTTCTAGCACTGAATATTAATTGACTCTTCAAATTTTCGATCACTCATTTTCACCCTTGTCCCCATATGTGTTGTTGTCTCCACTAGGGGGCAATGTTGACAACATTCCAAATCAAAGAATCAAGTTTAAAAATTCAATATTATTAAGCCAACATTCATATGAAAAAAAAGGAGGTATACATCTCAGGTTAAAAAGTCTGTAAAAGTTTAATCTGATGTTTGTACACACACTATTTCCTTTTTTTTTGTTAATATTTTTTTTTTGGCATTTTAAAGCTTTTATTAGGTAGTACAGAGTTGAAATGGAGAGACAAAGAGAGAGGGGGGATGACATGCAGATCCGACCTTTAGTCCACCGATCGGATTTGAACCCAAGTCAAGTCTAGGTCTTTTCCCCTCATGTTGCAGAAAGCTCCGGTGTGGGAGATCACAGGCGCAGAGTTTTCCAAATCAGAGATGCACACGGCCGACGGAATCTCCATCCGCTTTCCACGTATGACGCGTGTCCGTGACGACAAGGACTGGAAGACGGCCACCAACCTGCACCAGCTTAAAGTAGGATATCACCATTATTTTTAAAGATTATTTTTAGCATTTTCAAGCTTTATTAGATAGTACAGAGTTGAGATGGGGAGACAGACAGAGAGAGAGGGGGGATGACCTACAGTAAAGGTCCACGGGTCGGATTTGAACCCGCGACCACTGCAACGAGGGCCGGAGCCAATATGGTACGCGCTATATCCACTACACCACCCCCACCGGACCGCCCCGATATCACCATTTGTAAGTATTCATTCAAGTACACACATAGGCGTAGATTTAGGGCGTCCCCCCAATAATTAGAAGAGATACATTTGTCCCCCTCAAAAAGTAAGAAAGACATCCTATTCTCCCCAAAATAGGTAAAAATTACAGTTCAGGTTGTTGAAACACTTATATATCCCTCCTAATTGTTAATACACATTTCCCAATCATTTCAAACACCCCTAGAGTGGACCGTACCATCTTAAACTAGCAGACGTTCGGCTCTCCTCTGCCTCTAGTGCAGAGAGTGTAGCTGGCTGAATGTAAGTTGTTAAGCCCAATCAATTTTGAAAAGCACCCCCTCTCAAAATTGATTTTTCTTCATCCGAGAATCAGATGCTTTGGTGGGTATATTTGCATGACAGATGTTACTAAGTGGAGTAAGTTTCATGAGCGTCAGACTTTCCATGTGGGAGATAGAAACCCTAGCTCAACCCTAATCATATAGAAAATGAATGGAATTTGGGTTGAGCTAGGGTTGCTATCTCCCACAAGGAAGGTCTGACGCTCATGAAACTTACTCCACTTATTAACATCAGGCATGCAAATATACCCACCAAAGCATCTGATTCTCAGATGAAGAGAAATCAATTTTGAGATGGGGTGCTTTTCACAGCAAGCCAGTCCATTTTCTGTAGGTTTAGGGTTGGGCTAGGGTTGCTATCTCCACCTAGGAGAGTCTGACGCTCATGAAACTTACTCTACTTAACATCAGCCATGCAAATATACCCACCAAAGGGTTTGATTCTCGGATGAAGAGAAATCAATTTTGAGAGGCTTTCACAGCAAGCCAGTCCATTTTGGGGCGATTTACATTGAATTCCATTTATTTTCTGTAGGGTTAGGGTTGGGCTAGGCTTGCTATCTCCCAAAAGGAAAGTCTGACTACCCCAGACCCCCACTTACAATGTATCCTCCCCCCTCCCCAATGTTGAAGCGAAACCTACGCCCTTGAGTACACGTGCCATAGTCTGATAGTGGTAATCATGAATAGTTGGTTCTCAGTGCAGGAAAAATTAGTTGTGTGGAGAAAATCAAACTTTGTACATCCTTTTAAGGTTAGATAGTTGTAGGAAATGTAACTAAAGGCAATTAACAGCTTCTGACTATTAGGCAATAGCTGTCCTAGAAAATCAGTTACTCTTTTGATGCTTAATACCCCCTGTAATATGTCCTGGGATTGTTTGGCGGTAATTACGTGCATTTCCCATTGGAATATATGATGAAAGGTAGCTTTAAAAGTTGAAGGAAACAAGTGAAATAATTAAGCTGGCTGTTAAAGAAAGCACCCATGAGAAAACATGAGTTATGTATGATTTAAATGTTTGAGGACGTGCACCCAAATTTGCAGTTAGTTCAGTTGACATTGCAGACGCTTCCGACATTGACAAACGAGTTGAAATGTTTGCCGATTGGAACACCGCTAGGTCTTCAATCTATGGTGACACCAACCGTTCAATCTGTTTTCTGAACGTGTGTGTGTGTGTGTGTGTGTGTTTAATTGCCTGCGTTTAGGAGCTGTTCCGCATCTCCAAGGAGAACTGTGATTTCAAAGTAGAAGCGGGACCGTCCAGCGAGGACAAGGGCTCGTCAGGAGGGGACAGCGGGGGGAACTCACCCGCCCCAAAGGCCTCCGCCCGGGGCAAAGCTCCAGCAAGCAAGGCCCCAGCCAAGAGAACCAGTAAGTTCACCATACAACAACTTATGCAATGTTTTTTTTTATATATATACTTTATTTATAGCGCGACAGAGCACCAAGGCAGTCAACAAACAAGAACATTTTCCACCTCCTCTACCCGAACCTATACATTTAAGGGCGTGGTAAAATCAAAATAAAGAATACAACAAAAACACATAAAAAATTAAAGATAAATAAAACTGAAGTGGAATGAAAGGTGTGGCCATGGCGTACTAACTTCTGCAACAGTTTGATGTTTGTTTTTGAAATATTTAAAGGTGCTGAGTGTGTAAAGGGAATATAATGTTTATAAGTATCCTTGAAGGTGACTTTAGCTTCAGTAATCATTTGAAAGGGAGGGGTTAGCAAGGGAGAACTTTCCCCACTAGACAAAATACTTATTTATTATACACTGCGTCTGTAAATGGACAGAGGGTTTACTTTTAGTGTTAAAACCGGGGCTACAACATGCAATTATTTTCTATTAGTTTTTGCTGATTTATTTTCTCAGTGTTTTGGATGACATTTTCAAAGTGTTTGAATGTTTAAAACCCAAAGATATTTTAGCTTGAAACATAAATAAATGTACTTAATTTGTTTCTGTTTAATGTTGTGTAAATTGATAAACTGACTAATCAGTTCAGCTCTACGCTCATATTAGAAATACATTTGAATGCTTAAGTGTTTTTGCAGTCTAGGCGTATTTGACTCCATAGAGCCAATTTACAAACAGCACAGACATTTGCTCAATTTGTATTGACAGCTATGCCAATGACTGATAAAGAACATTCAAATTCAAAACACACCATCCCAGTTTCTGTATATTCATTAGTATTCAATTGGAGACATAAAGCTTCTGGATAAGTTGTGCCAATGCATTTTTGCTCTCACTTACAATAAATAAAAGCCAATGTCATGATGTCCCAATAGTGACATGCCCTTTTAAAAGCTAGTTTCAGCTTAAAATGTCTGAATGCATGGTATTCTTTTTACAGTGAAAAATGGTTTGTATTGCTTTGAATTTGACCAGTACAGCAGAAAAAAAAGGCAAAATTATTGATACCATTCTGATGCAAACACTCACTTCACAGGCACTCCATCCAAACTTATGGCGGCTCCACCCAAACCAAAGGCGGTCAAATCTGAGCCTCGCACTCCTGGCTATGACGCACCCAGTGCCAAGAAGGTAGTGTGTGTATTTATCAATTTGCTAATACAGTATGTTATGCACACACTATGTTAACATGATAAATGTAGTGATGCTGATGAACTGTTGTTTCCTTTCCAGGTGAAGAGTGAAAAAGTTGAGAGCAACGGACAAAGCAAAACAAAGGCCACGTCTCAGCTGCTGGAGCCCAGAAATGACAAGGTTGGTTGATCTGAGGTCTCGCTTATATTTGAACTATAAGCAAAGAAATGTACAACGACCAGTGTTGATCATAGTGCCTTATCAAACTGTACAAAGGATAAAAGCTAACATGTAGCTAAAAACAAGAATTTCATTCAGTCAACTGATTTAATTGTATTCATTAACGTTAAAAGTTGCTTGATTTTCAGTTTTACAATAATACAATTTTGAAACCAAAAGTCTCGTAAAAGCACAATCAAAGCCACATCATACAACACATTTTTGCATTTAATAAAAGGAACATACTCTGATATACACATTTGTAAAAGGTGAAGGCCACATAACTTGAACAGTTCATGAGTTTAAAAAAAAACACTCTCTCATATTGTATTTTAATGTCAGTAACACTGGACCATATTTTATATCTTCTCGTACAGACATTGCTGGACATCTTCAGTGGTGTGAAGCTTTTCCTGCCCGTGTCAGTGCAGGACTTTGACAAACTGCGGCGCTATTTCGTAGCGTACGACGGAGACATCGTCGCCGACTACGACGTCGCCACGGCAACACACACCATGGCTGAACCAGAAGGCCACGCCCACAAAGTCTCGCCCAGCTGGATCTGGGAGTGTATCCGCAAGAGGCGCGTGGTACCGCCCTGTTAACAATAAAATAGACAATATTATTATTATACACCGGTCCATAGAGTACTACTGCATATCTGTGAAACTTAAAGGTGCACTATGTAACTTTGGGTGTGTCAGAGAGGTGGACATTATCTGAGGTAAATTCTCTCATCTGATTTAACTAGCTTTCCTTACGGGAAAAGTAGATTTCTGGAACACAGTTTGGTTCTAGATGCCTTGTTTTGATGATATGATTATTCAATACTAAGAATAACATGTAAGTGTGAGTAAGTCTTTTTTTAAACTAAAGTAACTGCAGGCTTTGCAATTTAAAAAAAAAAAATCCCCTACCTCTGAACCATAGTGCACCTTTAACTCTAAATCCATATGAACATGGTTTAGACACACTTTTTTAAACCAGGCGATTACTGTGACACCAGACACAGTAGGCCTACTCTCTACAACTACACACTGCTCTCAGGTCATTTTATTTAAACTTACACTATAGTTTTCTTTTTGGGTAATTTGAAGATTGTGAATACATGGGGTAGTCATAGCTGGTTCCCCGATGACATTTTTGATTAAGTGAGGTGTGTCTGAGTAAATGGAAGTAAGCTGTATACGTAGATTTTGTAAGACAATTTCGATAAGAAATGTAGTTGAAGACCAAGAATGTTAATCATGAAAAGCATTTTACAAAGAAATCATGTTACAGACCACAGCACAGACTTGAAAATAATTATGCAAAAAAAAAATGAAGGGGTTTTATTAGGATAGTGTGTTATGTTTATTGCCTGTGTGAAAAATGTTTCGAGGTATTAAAACCCAACTCATGAACAGCCAAAACTGATAACGATAATAAAAGTGTCTTGGTTACATCATTTTAATTGTTTTTATTTCATACAAACGTTGCTGGGAGTGATGCACCAATTTGTAGTGGAAGTGGAGCTATTACAGACATGATGGAAAGGGATTTCTGTTGGCCGAACATTAATTTGTTTCTTCTTCTTCAACCAAATACTCCTTACTGCGATTCTAAACCATGGAACCAGGTTTCCTACAATTTAAGGCAAGTTAGATACGGCCAAATGCTAAAATATGACTTTAGTCGAGTGAAAGTTACATTTTCTACTTGGTCGCAAAAACACAGGAAATCAGCAAGGTCGTTTGTGACTTTTTGTTGTATTGAGCATAATCGAAATACAAAACTAAAATGTCACTTGAATCACCCAGAGCCATTTGAAAAGATTTAATAAAAAAGTAGATCATACCAATTATTTTGAGATTAATACGTCAGAAAAAGAAAATAAAAAATCCTCCTACCAAAGTCTAAGCAACTTTAGAAATATATTTTTAAAAACATTTACGTAAGGGCTTATTTTTAGATTAACTTATTAAATGCCTTTTGAGGATCTGTGGGCACCCCGCATGAGACTTTTTGCACAATCCGCTGGGAAGCTTTCAGGAATAATACACATTTGCCTTTCTATCTGTGGGAAACTCCAGGCTATGAGGTGGCTTAATTAAATGTTTGAAAGAATGAACCTCCTAGGGGAGCAAAATCTACACCAACCTGCTGTGTCTCCCCTGGAAGGCCTGAAAGATTACACACACACACTTTCCATTTTCTTGCCTCACAGTACAAAATCACAGTACAAAAAAGGGACTATAATGCCAATGTCATGGACCAATTTTGAAGCTATTATTACACAATATTCTGATGAAAGTCACAACCCAAGAAACTACTGATTATACAAAGAGGGGTTTTGGTGTAAGTGGAGTTCGATATTATTTAGAACGCTTTTAGTCAAAATCAGTGAATTTCCACTCATTATCTGTCCAGTGTTGATATACAGCCAAGACTCAGTAAATGGGGCATGTTGCTAGCTATGGTGGGCCCCTTTTTTTTTTTTTTTTACATAGCAGTTTACAGAGTTTAGGCTGTGTATTAACACCAGATATTTTTTCAGCGCACACACTGTATGGACATGAAGCGGATCGTGAGGAGATATTCACGTATTATTTTGACAAAAAAACGTTCTCCGTAAACTCTGACTGCACCTTTAAGTTCAGCCATCATTGCATAGGGCTGAGTGACATCAGACGGTGGAAAAAAAAAATATAGGACATCAGAAATTTCTAAGAGACATTTAAAACTTAAAAAACCCAACAAAGTCACAAAACGCCAAAAAGTTGTAAAAACTAAAACAAATATTATTTTGAGAACTATTCATATACCTTTTGATGGGGCGGTCGATAACATTTTGCTCTCATTATGACTCCGTCTCCTCCCGTTTTCGTTTTCCAGAGGATCCGGCTGCTTTAGAGCGACTCCACCACTGCAAGTCCAACTCTGCTTTGATGTGACAGGGCTGAGAACAAGTAGAGCAGATGACAGTGTTGATTTACTTAAAAAAAAAACACACACAACTGGGGCTGCAATATAAAACATTCATTTAGGGGCTATGTTCATTCTGAATGGGCTTTGTCAACGCGCGTCTTTTGTTTCATCCGAAGGAGCTTTTCATAACTCAAAAACACAGAGAATGTATAATTAATGCCTGTGCTGTGCGGAGGAGAGTTATTTATGAGAAGAGGGGAAAAAAAAGTTAAAAGACTAGAGAAGTTTTCGGCAGTAACGGCAATTTCTCAAAAGTCAAAGTTCACTAATGTGTTTGCCAAACGCAAAAGCTTCTACGGTAGATATTTGCCCTTCCTTTCTCATAACAGAGACTAGCTGGTACCTTGCCATTTTAAATAAATGACGGTAAGCTTTTTTTTAAGACCCCAGGCAAGTTAGTTGTATTTTAGATGCTACATTTACATAGGCATCATAATAGAAGGTGTAGTGGAAAATTGTGTTTCTGTAAAACCCATATTAGAGCTGTTATGTAACATTGTATTTCGGGTTGTAGTAGTAAAACAGTTTTCTTAAGCAACACCACAGCTGTAGCTAAACAAATTGCAAAGGATTCAAAAACTTTTGAAAGTAACTTTTTGCGAGAAGAAAGGAATTCATTTCTTGGAGAAACTTATATGGACTATTCCAGAGCAGTTATTACATCATGGTCTGCAACATGTCTCCAAAAAATATTTACTTTACTACAAAGAAAAATCCTACCAAAAGAGTTTAAAATTTTAACACGGTCAAACTCGACTTGAGTTCTCTTTCATGGTTCTGCAATTCGTCAAGTCTTGTAGATAGACGAGTGTCCATACGTGATGCCAACATTTTGGGTGAACAGCTAAGCGCCCTTGATCTTACATCAGCAGAATAACACTTGTATATCACAGCCTGTTTTTGTGAATCACAACAAAAACATTCGAAAAAAATCTTGCCTCAAGCCAATTCTATTGAAAAAAAAAAAAAAAAAAAAAAACTTTATTTTCAAAGCAGAGCTGTTTAAAAAGACCTGAAAAAGAACAAGCGCAACAAACAGCGTCTCTCTGTAACAAGAACATTTTGACAGAGGGCCTCTCAAGCGAACCCCCTTTGACAGAATCAATACTGAGCTACATGATGTGGAAGTCAATGCTGTTGGTGCTACCTGTCTGGAAGACTTGATGAGCGTTGCCGAGCGCAGAGTGGAGGGGCTGACAGTTGCCGAGGTGGCACCCGTGTAATGCTCTACAGAACGTTCCAGAAGGATTCTAGTTCTAGGGATGTGACTCCATGATGCTCCCAGGCCCGGCTGCACCTCTCCAGTACTGCTTCTAGAGACGTGGTTTGTAACCTGCAAGACCAGACACAATAAGGTTTTGATTAAAAGGTAACATACAGTGCTCATTTTGAAGTTCAAAATTCTAATTTTTTCATAATGTCCATTGAAAACTTTTTTTATTAAACGTCACTGATAAATACTGTGTTCTGATTGGTCAATCACGGCATTCTACAGACAATCATTTCTCAATAATGCCCCGGGAGAGAAATCTGACAGGGTTTTTGAACAAAGGTTTTCAGAAAGGTAAAGGTGAAGAAAAAGAAAGAGGGTTGATTTTTTCTGATACTTTGGGAAATATCGAGAAACACGGGTACCCATGATGAAAAGCATTTTTTTTTTTTTTTTTTTTTTTTCATATTAGGTGACCTTTAAGGGGGTTATCACAGCATTTCTTTATTCTTTATGGTTTAGTACAGCCTGCCAGAGTTAGTGTGCGAAAAGAAAAGAAAGTGGGACAGCTAGATTGTTCCACTTTTAATCAAAGGGGACCATCAAATTATCTTTATCTTACTTCAAATAACTCGATGAGGTGAAGGCAAATTTTCTTTGGTCTATGCTTGCTTTGTAATATGATTAGTTCTTACTTTACATAATTATAACCTACAGTCATACACCTGAAACTAACAAAAGATTCTTTGTTTTACACGTTGGCTAGTCAGAAATGAGTAAGCTTTTGTGTTTATCTCAATTTTGTTTTCTATGCTTAAAAAGGTGGAGTCAGCGATTCTGGAGAACACTTGATGTCAAAATCAATTTTTTTCAGAAGCAGTGAATATCTCCCCATAATCTGATACCTGTCCATACTGCGTGCGCTAATATAACTATATGGTGATAATACACAGCCTAGGCTCTGTAAACTAGTATGTAAACCAAGAGTGCCCACCGTAGCTAGCAAAATGCCCATTTACAGAGCCTAGGCTGTGTATCAACACTGGATTTTCGTTTCAACACACAGATTACAGACGCGTATCAGATCGTGAGGAGATATTCACTGATTTTGAAAAAAAAAAAAAAGTACTTTGACAACAAGCATGCTCCAGAATTGCTGCCTTTAATGGAGATGAAATAAAAAAAGTTTAGTTTTCACTTCAGGTCTCAGAGCAATGACAAGAGGAAGCGTGAAAGGGGTTGTCGAGAGTTTAGACAAGACAGTGAACGCATCTCGCATTCAGAGTGGAAGACGTCAAGGCCTGTGTGTGTGTGTGTGTCATCCTTACCAAAGCAGCAACGTTGAAGTCTTTTGCCATCGTCTTAAGAACTCCTGCCACTTGGATCATCAAGGACATGCCTGGAGGACAGCAAGTTTTATAGAGGTTGGTTCGTGTTGAGAATACTTTCAATGTCTTTTGATGCGACTTTCTAAGCAAATTAAAGGGTAGGAACTCTGCAGCGTTTATTGTTGGATCACATAGCCTTTTTATTTGATTCTTTTTAGATCATTTTATGGGCCATTTTTGCCTTTAACCCAATCTATACAATTTTTGAGTGTCTTTTGCTCATGTCAAATTCTTACACACTTTGTCCGATACTTTATTTTGAGATCAAATACCTGCTAAACTAGTGAGCTCAGCTGTACTATGTGCTAAGTAGTGATAAGCAAATATTTAGGTTGTACCAGGGTGTTAAATGTGGTTAAGATTACCTGCTAATTACTAAACATCACAAAGTTTCCATTGTAATTAATCATGAGCACGTTAGCATGCTGCGGTTAGCATAATTCTCAAAGCACCAAAAAAGAATCGTAGCCTGTCCCTATACCTTACTACAAAGTATTTGTTTACATTAAATACTTTGCACCAATCTTAAAAGTGTATATTTTTTTGCAATTAATATACAAGTAATCAACATATTTTACGAACACTTTGCAAAAGGTAACCAAACCGCATTTTGTTACAAAGACATCTGAAGGATTTTCCAAAAAAATGTCTTCCTTTTTCTAAGTCTTTCTTTTTTATCTGTTTCACCCTGACTCACAATCTGATGCAGACACATTGTGTTCTCCACTCGAGCCAGACTGGCAAAATCAAAATGGAAATTTTAACCTGTTGTCTGGAATTGGGTTTCATTTTCAAGGTGTTTTTGTAACGTGAGATGTGCACACCAACAGCCCGGAGCGATAAAATGTGTCTGGCCAAGGTGAAACCAACATTCTGATCCAACGGTCCCACAGACTGCCAGTCACTGCCCCGGTCTGCCATAACTCATTCAGGTGGCACAGTGTGAGGAAATGTTGGATTTGAATGTTTGGCTGACTTCAGGGGAATATATTTTCATTATGGGCATGAAAACAGGAGTGGTGGCTCCCCTCCTAAGGTTCGCATAGGAGACGTAATGTGAATAAATCATGGAGTAATGTAAGTAACTGCCGAGGCACAATCAGTGGCCAAATGTGCTGAAAAGGACTTCCATTTTTTAAATATAATTCTTGTGACCTTGCAAATTCACCTATAATCCAACTACTTCATCAACCTTCTCTAAATTCAAAGTTATGTCATTAAATTAACTGATGTTCTCAGTCTTTAAACTCTATAGTTGTAGGGCTGATGCTAATAGGTGGGGTAAATTTCATGGACGTACGACTTTTCATGTGGGAGATAGCGACCCTAACCCTAACCCTAAGCTAAATTAATGGAATTCAATTGCTTGCTGTGAAAAGCACCCTCCCTAAAAAAAACTGTTTATGTTTATCCCAGAATCAAATCCTTTGGTGGATATAGTTGTAGGGCTGATGCTAATAGGTGGGGTAAATTTCAGTAACGTGAATGAAACCCTACATGGATAATTTTGACATCATTTGTTAAAAAGCTGAAGATATTAAAAAGCTTACAATTTTTATTTTTATTTATTTTTTTAAGAAGTAGGGGTTAGGGCTAGAGAGATACATCACCTTCATTCTGTTTGGTCCCCAGGAGAGGAGAGATAACAGCCGAAACAGAGTCCAGGATCACTGCCTTCACCGAGCCGCTGCCAACGGACGTCTAATACCAAAATGTGACAACAACAAAAATATGGTTGAAAATGTGATCCGTCCTCCTCAGAAGTTCCCTGGGTACAGCAAGATTCTTAATACAGGTGCATCTAAAAAAAAATATTAATATAAATGAAAAGTTCCATTTTTTTCTGTCATTTAATTTAAAAAAAAGTTGAACTTTCCTATATTCTAGATTCATTACACATAAAGTGAAGTGAATCTAGAATAAACATACTTTTAACTGTGTTGACATTTCAGGTTGACGTCTTATATAGGGGAAGGTGGGGTGATTTGTGCAACTTTTTACTCAAAGTGATTTTAAAGTGAGGCCTTGACAGTTATGTCTCCAACTCAAATATGTACATATATTTCAGGATGTTGTGCATCCCTGGCAATAAAAACTTTGGATCTGGAATAAACTGTTTAAGAAATATAGCTTTCGGAAAAAAGTTGTCTTGTCGCACAAATCACCCCACGTAGTGGGGTGATTTGTGCGTCATTGTGTCACAATGACAAAGTCACCATCATCATCTTTCTGGCCATCTGAACTCTCATCAGTGGTGTCGTTAAGTGGAATTGAGATGTCACTCTTCTGAGCTACTGTAGACAATCACTTTCTTTTGGTGACCAGCGTATACAGCCATGCCACTGGCACAACTCTCAGAAATGTACTTTGCACTAGTTGCTCCGTGCTTGTGGAACCAACTGCCACCTGACAAATGTGATTCCCCCTACATTTCTGCCTTTAAATCAAGGCTCAAAACCCATATGTACACCCTGGTGTTTCCTCCCCATTAACCTCTGCACTACTTACTTACCTCTGCACTACCATCTGTGTTTATGTGGATGTATGGGCTTTACGTCTTTTATTTTGGTTATTGTTATTTTACCTTCATTGTTTACCTACTAAATGCACTATGTACAGCACTTTGGACAGTGCAAACTGTCATAAATGTGCTTTTATAAATACATTTTACTTACTTACTTATAACTCACCCAGGCCCTTGCGCACAAATCACCCCATCCCCAGAATTTTGGATAATAGGCATGATGCAGCAATTTAGGGTTGACATTGTGCTAACTATATAGACTCAAAGTGTAGCATACCAAAGCACTAAAACATGTGTCAAATGTTTTCAAACGTGTCTATAATTGTTCAGACACAATAATCAAAAAACCTTGATCATGGAAATGTTACTTTGAAAGGCAAAACACAGTTTTTTGAGCTTAAATGTGCTTATATCTTATTCCTTGTGTCTCCCTTCTTTACAGGATGAGTCAAATGGATGGCTCTTCTTAAATATGTGGTCACATTTCCAATTTCTTCCACGGTTTTCTAGAAACAAGGGGTTTTGCGACTTCCAAAATGCACAAATCACCCCACCTTCCCCTACTATTCGAATATTTTGAGACACTGGATTTTTTTTTATTCCGTGAGCTGGAAGCCATACTCATCATAAAAAAAAAAATGTGATCAATATTTGAAAGTACTTTTTGAATGGACTTTTTCATGATATTCTTATTTTTTTTAGATGCACTTTAAAGGACACAAAAGAAGCAGGATTGTTAGTATATTTTAATAAGAGCCGCAAACACACCTGTTGAAGCCCCCCACTGCGCAGGCCGTTAAGACAGTCGAGTAAAGACAAGATGTCAAACATACGAAAGACGTGGATCCTCTGAAGAGCTTCCATCTGTGAAATAACAGTTTCTTGTTTCATATTAAAACACCATGTTATTTAAAAGAAAATAAACTCGATTCCTGTCAACACACACTCACCTGCTCTTCTCTGTCACTAGTTTCAGTTTGCAGCATTTGAAGCAAGCGGCTGGCAGTCAGTCCGCCCGTCGTATCGATGTATATTACACTCTGTTTAAGTTGGTGAGAGATATGCACGGCCACACCAAAACACACCTGGAAGACATGGCAAATGTGCAGGGAATAGTTCAAGCTATAGTGTGTAACTTTTTCATATGAATTAATGTTGGTTGGTTCCATTCAAGCCATTGACAAATTAGTTCACGCAAGGTTGATTAAGCCTATTGGCTCCACAAAACTGTCTCTGTATTTCTCAGTATGGCAGTGTTTACAAACTGGTGTCCCCCCCCCGACACTGGCGCAGGAGTGCAGAAAAATCCCAAGAAGCGCCAACAGAATGTTTCAGTTGTTGATTCTACTGCTAAGAAAAAAATCGAATGGACGTACTACAGAAGGCATAAATTCCATGTGCGACCACCGAAGACTTACATCAGGTGAAACACCGTCAGTGTTGTTGTTATTACTCAGAATTCATGGGGGTGACAGAAGTTTCGCACAATAGCTTTAAAAGATAACTATAAAAAAAAATGTAATTTCAGCTATGGCGCAATTTCTAAATTCTAGAAGAGGTTGATTTGAAAAAGGAGAGAATTTCTTAAGAGTGAAAATGATCAGTGATGGAGAGGGGAAGGTACTAGGAAATGTTTACCTGAGATTTGCCACTTCCCGGGCCTCCTGACAGCTCCGTTATCTCCCCCGTATACAAGCCCCAATCCAGCAGTTTATCTAAGCTGCAAAAAAAACGAGGTACAATTCATTACTCACAACTGCCAAGCCAATGTAATAAAGCATTTAGTCCAAGTGCATCCGTTGAGCCGACAAACACTGCAGTCGTTGGGTAAACAAAACAAAACCCAAACAGAGCTCGCAGTAGATTTCCAACTAAATGTGTTTGTCTGATTCCTAATTTCACATGCTGTTTCATTTGGTCTTATTAAGCTCAGCCACTGGCGGCCTCTTTCACATTGCATCTATCAAAAACAGTTGGCTTCTCATTAATCTTTGTGTGGCTTTGGTGTGTGGGTGCGATGGTTCGGTAGATAAAATGCTAATGGCTTCGTCAAATTGAAAGATCTATGGTGCCAATTTGAATACATTTCTAATTCCAAAACAAAGACTAAAGTAGGGAAAAATACATTGTTACATTAACAGTATAAAGTTGTTCTGTGCATTAACAGCCATAATCAAGTGAACAACATAAGGTAGAGGGACAATTTTGGCCCCCAAGGTCGAGACCATAGTTACGGCCTTGGTTGTAAACACTGATTAAACGTCAGTAATTAAAAGCAAAAAAAAAATATATATATATATATATATATATATATCACAGTTCTTCAGCCCTTATGTTGGATACAGCTTTACAGATTTATGTTGTGGACAGCTGTGAAGGCTGGTAAGGCAGTAAACAAACTTGACACCCATTTGAAGCTTTCCTGGCCAAACTATTGTGCACGAAATAACCTCAGATTGGTAAAATAAGGTTAAGATCAACTCAGAACTGTTATTGGCTTCTACATTAGATTGTGAACCTTTAACCATGGCCCTTCTTCTAACCTCGTCCACACATCAGTCCAGCATCTGTTCACTCCGCTCAGTAGGAAATGATGTACCGGCTGATTTTAATGAAACCTGATGATTTATTGCTAAGGATTCCTGAAGTGGGAACACATAAAAAGTGCGGACACACTGTAGGTGGAAGAGGTCATTAACAAACGACTGTGTGTGTGTGTGTGTGTGTGTGTGTGTGTGTGTGTGTGTGTGTGTGTGTGTGTGTGTGTGTGTGTGTGTGTGTAGCTCAGGGAAGATTTGAAGAATAGACTCTTTTTCACTGAGAATAAAGATTTGGCATTTTGAACATATTTGAATATATATCTATATTATAAATATGGCCTTGCGTACTACAGAAGTAAAGTATTCTGTCCAATATCCAATGTAAATGCATGATAAGATTTTCCTCGCAATGTTTTGAAAGTGTTTGGACTATACGCCTTTTCAGAGGCTGCATTATTTTTTGGCTTGACTTGTGGACAGGTTGACTTGGTTTTACACTTTCCACAAAATAATTGAGAAGCGAGAGGTGGAATTTCAGGTGAACAGGGTACCGGAGGCGAAAGTTCCATCACTTCTTGCAAGAAAAAGCTACTTGCCTGGCAGAAAAAACTATATCCCCAAAGAAGCATTTTGATAGAAAACTAGGATTGAACTAGGGATGCGCCGCGACCACCTTTTTAATGTCCGCACCAAGTAGGCCTAAAACTGTAACCTGGCTGATTTAAGATTCATCATGTGATTGTATTATGACATCCCATGTCCCACTTCTGTAATCCCTCATATTTGTTACTGTTAATAATAATAATAATAATAATATTTCTTTTTAATGTTTATTTTATTTTAAAATGGACCACTGGGCAGAATATTCATTGCTCTTAAAATAATGTTTTAAAACATAATAAAATGTTGATTGCTCACTGGTTGTTGTAATGTAAACGACTTTAATTTTTTTGGGGGGGAAAAAATAAATATATATATATATTTTACTGTATATACATTAAATTATTTAAAAAAATAAAATAAAATAAAATATCTCCATTGCAAGATTCTACTTGGAGAGAAAAAACTGTTTATTTTTGTTTTGATTGGTTGAAGTGGTGTGCGTACTGGTTTTAGTTGGAGCATATGTGTCTCTACTTTTTCTTAGTGCTGACCTGAATATGTCCGTTGCCTGAAGCACCAAAAGCTCAACTGCTGAACAACAAGTCATTCACAAATCACAATAAAATACATAGCCCTACTTCTGTTGACAGTGTTTCTTTTTAGTATGGTACGGTTTTTGATTTGTCTATGTTGACGTTCCGGCCAATGATCTGTCTGTGCAGTCTGTGGAATCTCATCATCTTTTGCCCGTGCTCATGTGATGACAGATGTGACAGCCTCGCAGTTAAATCTACATAGCAGAAGTCCTTTAGCTTGAAGGTTAAGCGTCCCTGGAAGCCTGCGTGGGCTTGATAGCGGCTCAGCGCTGATTGTGAAGTGGAGAATCGGTAGGGCCGGACATACTTGGCATTATTCCCCCTCCCTACTCTTTGACAATGGTGCAGAGAAGGCTTTGCACTGTTGATGAAAGCTTGGGGTTGCGTTCTTGTGAGAGGCATCAGAAGCATCAAAGTGGTTGTCCTTGAAAATAAATTCAAAAAGATTTTCCCCATGAGATGTACTCGTCAGTGGGGTCGCGATACTGTATGTAGTCCTTGGTGAAAACTATAGTGCGTACATTTCTCAGTATGGCAGCGTTCACGAACTGGTGTCGCCCCCCTACACTGAAAAATCCCAAGAAGCAAAGAATGTTTTATTGGTAGTGGTGTCACTGTTTTGGTTTTTGTTTATGTGACGACTGGTTGACTGAAACTGAAAACATGACATTGAATCAACACCTTTTCCAACGGTTTCAACAAAAACTGAAAGCTACACCCTCTAAAGATGGAGTCAGCGATTCTGGAGAATGCTTGTTGTCAACATCAGTGAATGTCTGTGTGTGCGCTGAAAACAAATCTGGGTGTACTCCACAGCCCAGTCTCTGTAAGTCTCCAGAATCGCTGACTTCACCTTTAGTGAAGGTATGGTTTAGGACAGCATTCGTTTTAGCTGGGAGAACCTACTAAACATGCAAATAGGAGTGTTGTTTCATATGTTGTATGTTACATTGCAAAAACTGTGAGGCCATTGCCAGCAAAATAGCACAATTCATCAGTTCCCTTCTTCACCAGTAGAGCGCAGCCTAGATACACACATCCCACTGTCTCAACATCCGAGGCTGATTCAGTTTCATATCACTGATCCAAGGCTCTAACTAATTCATGAAAACCACTTAAAAAGAGCTAAGGAGAGTTTAAAAAAAAAGCACCTGTGGCCATTAATTATGGTGAAACAGTGAATTTGACCGTAGAAAATGTAAATTATGCCAAGCTGGTCAGTTTCGCACATGTGTCCAGAGCAGTCTAAACTACATTTCCCTTCTTAAAATGGAAAATATATTAATGTGCTAAAGCCTTGTGCTCCAATGCTGACTGCATATAAATGAGTGAGTCTTGTGGTGCCAGAACGTGTTTCTATGCAAAACCTTGGGAATGCGGTTTGCAGGTTAATTGTAAGTACTTCTGTTATACAATGCCATGCTGTTAGCAGAGGGAATTGTTCAGGTTATTTCAAGTTATTGCATTTAGATTACATCAGATGTACAGTGTAAATGTTTAAAGCTATAGTGTGTAACTTTTTTTATATTAAATGGGAGTGTTGGTTAAATTCAAGCCAACGCCAAACGAGTTGACACAAAGTTTATAGTTTATTGATCAGTTTCACAAAACTCTCTCTGTAATTCTCAGTATGACCCCATGACACTGTCGCAGGAGCTCAAAAAAAATCCAAGAAGAGCCCAATAAATGATTCAGTTGTTGATTCTACTGTTAAGAAACAAGCTGGACTTACAGAACAAGCAATAAAATCCATGTGTGATCACCGAAGGCTTACCTCATGTAGATGTGCCGACAGTGTTGTAATTACTAAGACTTCCTTATGAGGTTGACAGAAGTTACGCCCTATAGCTTTAAGAGGAATTGTCAGTGGTGTTTCTCTTTTTTTGTGTGGAAAGTGGTCTAGCTAGAGGCCAGGTTAATGCAGCAGATATATCAAAAGCCACTTTAGCCTGTTCAGGAGCCAAATGGAACAGCAAGCAAAAACGTCAGATTTAGCTTCTAAAATTTAGCACACAGGCCATTTCTAAAACACTCCAATGCTCTGCTGTATTTATAAAGACAGCTACCATACTGCAAATGCATATTCTACAGGGCCATGTCGATGCAAATTTGATTTCAGCGATACTGAAAAGATTTTAGTTTGATAAAATGGATCGATGCAGAAAAATCTGGTTCCAAAACATCTTTGGTTATGTACAAAAATATTGATTTTACATGGGATCGATTGTGACATTCAGTGCTTTTATGCTAAGATAGAGCAAACATTATAACATATAATATCTAATTTTATAATAAAATACAATACAACTAGAATAAATAACTTAAATTCCTTACTTGCTCTAAAAATGGGAGATTTAGCACAAAATAATTTTGTGTGGCATGTCAATTTTTTTGAACCATCAATCATTATGTCCTTTAAAAAAACGCTCAAAATAAAGCAACTACAACATCATAACAAACAAAATACTTTAAAGGTGGAGTCAGCAATTCTGGAGAACGCTTGGGGTATGTAAACCAAGGGGATGTAAACAAAGGGGGGCCTACAGTAGCTAGCAACATGCCCATTTACAGAGCCTAGGCTGTGAATTAACAATGGATGTTTTTTCAGCGCACACACAGTACAGACAGGTAGCAGATCATGAGGAGATAGTCACTGATTTTGACAACAGGCGGTCTCCAGAATTGCTGACTCAACCTTTAAATCTGATCTCACATTATTGGGGGCTGATAAAGAAGCCACTATAGGCTTACAAAAAAATATCATAAAATCCCTTTTGCCTATAAACTAAACACTGGGGAAATGCCTTTTAACTCAATATGTATTCCTTATAGTAAAACACATTAGATTATTTTTTTTTTCTAGGTGAACCTTCCTTTTAGCTCTGGTGGCACCGAGCCCATGCTTAAACCCCGCCATTGCCCCACAGACAAAGATGTGTGCTCTACTGAATGTGCACACTACACTCTTACCTGGGGTTTCCAGTGGAGAGGATGGCTGTGGAGCTCAATAGTTCTTCATACAGATCAGCTCCCGACACGGGGAACGCAGTGTGCTGGGCCAACAGCACTCGACGGATGGCAAACAGAGCCTGAAAAATACAACGTTTTACACCATATCAGGCTCATGTCAACTGTAATGACGGTTCAGCCCACAACACATGTAATCATCTACTATGACCAGCGTTGCTGGAGTCGGGTTGGTTGAAAAATTAATACAAAATGGCTGAAGTTGCAAAGTAATGAGGTGCTTTTATTTAAAAAAAGGAGTGACAAAACTACAAAAACGGACGTCCAAACAAAGCAAAACAAAGATTCAAAAAGATTGATCAAAAAGGTGTCTTCAAAAATAACTCTACCGTCACACACTGACTTTTAAGACTGACCCCAGTCACAAATGCTTGCAGGCTTTTAAAGGCCTAGCCCCTCCCCTTAGCCAAACCATTCACTTAACTATCAATCAACTACAAATTAACCCAGTTTACACTTTCGTTAACATTTATTTACTACACCACATTTTCCCTCTCCCTGTATTGATTATGTCCATAATCACATCTTCCATAAACATGTTACTCTACACACAAGCTGAGCTACAATCACATGTCACCCCTGGGCCAACATCAGATGGTATCTCCCCGTTTCAGCCCATCTGATTCACCTGGTTGCTACCTGGGAAGAGTTGAACATGTTAGGTATACAGGATTGAATAAACAATAATTGTGTGTGCGATAACTAACTGTCTTAAGTGACATGGGCTTTATGTCACAGTTGCCAGATTGGTTTGTTTTCTGCCCAATTAAGCAATTAACAATCCTAAAAGGCACAGGGTAAAAGTTTGGCTTGTGAGTATGGGGGATTTTTTAAATAATATAATTGTGGTAACACTGTCTGCTGCTCTTATTATGACTGCTCATATGACTGTTTTTAAAATAGCAACAAGCAGGTCACTGGCAAAAGTGTAAAAAAAAACAACACACATACACTAGTGAGGTTGAATCTCATATCAGAGCATCCAAGCTCATAGAGAACATAGTGTAGTTTATGCTCCAATTCTGCTCGGTACTTTGAAAATATAATAAAATGTGAGAGTTGAAATGGGGGGGTATTAATGTTTTGTGTTTTGGTAATGTGTTGAGATGGCAATACTTTAAGTTCATTTCTATATATTGTTTATCTTGACATTGCAATTGCCAAATAAGTGCCGTCACAGTTGAGACTTTGATTGACCTTTAATTCTTATCAATCATAATTTTATTACTTCTTTACTTAGTAGATGTGGTAAATGCACATTTCTTTATCAACTCTGTCTTTTTTGCTATCTATCCATCCATCTCATTAGAACTTCACTTTAGCACTTGCATACAAACTTCCACCCCAAATCACCTACTTCTTGCCATTTTATTTATATGGACGGTCGGTACAAAGCGCCTAAGCCCACCTTAAGCTGTAGATCCCACACAGTGATGGCACAGAGGAACAGAAGTCGATACCTGTTTGGACGTTCACAGGGAAATCAATGGGCTTGCATACTGATGCTGATACCGGAGCCCTTTGAAGCACACGCTGTACACATGCACTTGCAACTTTAAGATAGACGGAAGTAAATCCCTCTCTCTTTCTTATGTGGATAAAATATTTCTGATGAGTCATCCTGCATTGAGAGCATAATGTATTCTGCCAGCCCTTCCAATCATCTTAAAAGGGCACTTGACACACTTGTGGATATAGGGCTGCTCCATTATGGTAAAGATGATTATTTAGATTAATATTTAGATGACCATTGATTAGCAAAATAAGATTACTTTGGAAACATAATGCATTTAGTATCTTTTATATACATGTTTGGAGGGAAAGTTCTAATTTAAACAGTGGATTAAGTTGAATTTGAACATAGTTCAACTGTAACATAAAAAATGATCTGGCTCAATTGCTTGAGTGGAATATCTTATTTTCATAATAATTGAAGGTGAAATTGTAATTGCGATTCACTTTCAATTGTTTACACAGCCCTACTTGTGCGTTACAGTAGCTATCAGAGTGACATTTGGTGTGTGTGTGTGTGTGTGTGTGTGTGTGTGTGTGTGTGTGTGTGTGAGAGAGAGTGAGTGAGTGAGTGAGTGAGTGAGTGAGTGAGTGAGTGAGTGAGTGAGTGAGTGAGTGAGTGAGTGAGTGAGTGAGTGAGTGAGTGAGTGAGTGAGTGAGTGAGTGAGTGAGTGAGTGTGTAGATAGTTAGGTTGGCACAATGTTTGTCCTTAGATTCTTGAATGCACTCCAAACCTCTGTGTTTTTATTCAAACACAAAGTGGGGCGAGGCTGCCAGGAACCAACGCAGCATCTAGCATTCAACCTGAGTCAATAGTCGCCAAGTCACGCACTATGAGCTATCACATTAAGTCCCAATGCAATCAGACTAAATCCCTCTCATAGCTAGTTAGTTATGCACTGCCCACAAACTCACTTTCAATGCGAAATATGTCACAGCTAAGCTAAAGATGCCCCTATAAATGATGCTCTTTGCATTTTAATGTTGCTAATCAAACACTTCTGAAAAAACTGTCCATGCGTTCCAAATCGCATATTTCTTTAGCCTATACTACAAACTGCAGCTGTGCACTACAAAGTAATGTCATTTGCATGCAGTATGCATACAATTGGGACACACTATTTCTATTTTCTCATAATTGACAGTATTATTTACAGTATCTATATCTATCACATATCTGGTTGTTCTCTCTCAGCCGCTCAGCTGATGTCATATTATTTCCGCTGCAAAGGATTGTGGGTCAGAACAGCCATAAATCATGCTGCTGGTTATAAAATCTAACCGGATGTAGTAGGACATCCAAGTATGTTTATGGCAAACTGCATTTGACATCATATATATTGTGACAATCTTAAATCTTTTTTTCTGCCATACTAAAATTGCATGGAAGAATGGGTATTCCATCGCAGGGTATGTTTTGGAAACATAGGGACATTTTTCTCTCCATTTCAACACTCAAGTGGGAAGAAGAAATAATCCCAAGGAAGCTCGCTGGAGGTGGCATATGAGCATAACCGCCTGAGGCCAATAGACAAACGTTCCTTCTTTCTACAATAACAAGAGAGAAAAACACAGTATGGATGACTGATCAGTTAACGTCTACTGCTTTCCAATGCCAAAAACACCCCATTAAATTTGTTTTTAATAAATAAATGTCATTGTCTATGGAACAGTCTCTGAAGTGAATATACTCAAATGTAGTTTTAAGCGTATTTGATGCATAAAGCTATAGTGCGTAACATCTGCCCCCATGAGGAACTCTGAGGGAATTGCAAAAACACTGTCTGTGCATCTACATGAGGTAAGTCTTCGGTGATCGTGCGTGGATTTTATACTTTCTGCTGGGCGTCCAGGTTTTTTCTTAGCAGTAGAATCAACAACGGCTAACGATCACCAAGGGCGTATGTAATGTAGATGCATAACAGTAACAGTGTTGTGGTAAATAAATACTGACAAAAATGCCAAACTGCATATTCAGACATTCTGACCTCAGAGAATGCTTTACAGACCGAAAAGCTCTTTCTGATTTCCTGGGTGGAAGAAAAACAACAACAAAATAACAGGTTGGGTTGACATCCATGCCCTGTGTCCACCCACACAACCATTACCTAATACATATTCATCTGGAAGGGCCCGGCCTTCTGTCTTTTTGCTCTTACACCTCGGAAAAATGTCAGATTGAAAACTGTATTTTTGATCTAATTCCTGTAAATCTTCCCATAAGGGTCGGAGTTAGGCAGAATTTATTTTGTGATCTTTCTCTCTCTCTCTCTCTCTTTCTTTCTCTCTCTTCATAGTTTTCCTGGAAAATGATTTGAAAATGAAAAAGTTCACGTCTCTTCGTGGGTGTTCAAAAGTGATAAAAGTTCAAATCAGGAGAGTTTTACTTTTGATTTCCTGAAGGCTAAAAACTTCCCTAGGAAACAATACACAATACTTTTATATTTGTATTAGAATCATTTCACTGTGTGTTATAGCTGTGATTTCTGAGCGTGGAAAATTCGATAAAACATACAGAAGAGAGTAGAGAGCAAACTTGACCTTACTTGAACCATTTCTGCCTTGCTTGTTAACCAGCTGACCTACGTACGATGCATGGGCAAACATAACAAGCCCAGTGGGAGGTTCGCCTACCATAGGGATGACTTGTTTTCTTTAATTGTAGCCTAGCTAATAGAAAAAACGATTATACGTTCATGCTGCGTCTGCATGTGGGTGAAAGTGCGTCTAAGATCAACACGATGTTGGCCTGGCCCTTCACCATCCTCACACTGTTTATACCAAGTATGAAACGTGGGTGTCCTTTGTTGAAGTTTGAATTATTTCTACCAATGCAAAAGAAAAAGTATGAAATTAATTCATTACATGGAAATTATTAAGTTAGTTATCCATGATGAGGGAATGTGGTTGGCAGTGTTTCATACAGCTTTAGGCAAGTTAGAGTTAAGACTTCTAAAGACTGTTTTTTAAAGCCGCCCGCATTTGAATTAAAGACCAATTTTACAACAAATAAACTAAACTGTAGAGAAAAACAACAGAGTTACTTTGGGTAAGGGATGATTTTGTGTGACATTTCTTTAGGCCAGTGATAGAGTAAGATGTACTTTGTATATTTCTGTGAAAATACACAACTAAAAAGCCAAAAATTATAATAATGTGCTACTTTGGACAATTCTTAGATTATTTTGTCGGTGTGCTGACAACCCATTCTGGCAGTGCTGACTCCCATAGTGAATACGTTTCAGGATCCTTCATCCAAGTGAATGAGCTAAACATATTTAATTCATCATGCATTGGCATAAATACCTTATATGACACAGAGCATTTCTGAGCAAGTTCCTCAATGTTACAAGAGACCAAGTCCTCCACTGTGAAAACAAGAACACACGCAGGTTATTGCATGTCTGTTTGCAGTGATGTTATTTCAATGAAGCATCGTCAAAACCATCTTTCACACACACACACACACACACACACACACACACACACACACACACACACACACACACACACACACACACACACACACACACACACACACACACACACACACACACACACACACACACACACACACACACACACACACACACACACACACACACACACACACACCTACCTACCTGATTTGATATCGGCTGCACGCAGGTCCCTCACTAAACCGTCATCCAGTCCAGGACACATCCCTCCTGTCAGCACTGCCATGGTCTCACATAGTTTAAGTCTAAACCAAAACGCACCATTCAATTTCTGCCCCCCCCCCCCCCAAAAAAAAAAAAAAAAAATGTGCCAAACTAGTAAATTAACTAGCTAGGCTACTACTGATGTCGCTAACTGTTTTTAGCTTCGCGGCTTAGTCACATAGCTAACTATTCTTTTTCAAAACAGCGTGAATTACTTTCAATCCTCCTCCTGGTAAAGTTCACGACAATTAATCGACCAACTGACTGACGTTAAACTAAACTTTTTGAACTTGTTTCACCCAGTCCGTGGCTGTAGCATCTCAGGCTGATTTGTGTCAAAATTATTATGCGAAGGTTTAAGTTGTTTTCCTCCTGGTTGCCGTAGAAAGTTCAACACGCAGTGGTTCTGGGTAATGTAGTGTGCTTCTCCAAAATTGTCGGCTACATTTTTTTGTCTGGCCTACATGTTTGCAAAAATAAGTGTCATGCACTACAAACCTTTGTTTTTTAAATATTTATTTTTAATTTTTGTATACCTCCATGCATTTTTGTATTAATTAAACAGTGCAAGTATAACAAAATAATGTAAATCAACAAGCACATTTTTTTTTAATTCTTTCAACAAAATTGGCCTACATAACCCATTTTTAAATTAAATTAAATGAAGCCTATTAAATATACTGTAGATACAACAAATACATTCCTGATAAGATGTTCGGATCATGTCAGGGAGAATCAAAAATATTTCTATATTAAGGTTCATATTATTTTATAAAATCAGAACATGTGATATGTTTTGAATGTGCAGAAAGTTTTGGAACATCCAGGAGAATACATATTGTGGCTCAATCCAGAATGCCTGAGAGCCTTACTGCATTATAGTCCTTTATAATTGTTTCACCAGGAACCTGAAGTGGAAGTTGAGTGGTCATGGTCAGTTTGGACAGTGATGGAGTTTTATCTTCAGAGAGACTTATAGTGGACGATACAGTGATAAACCCATAAAACCTGTTATCCTCTGAAGCTCAGAAAGTCATTGGCTCTGGTTCAGCTCATACTGTACGTCTTTGAGTAGATTCACCCCTGGCTCAACTTCTGACCGATTTCTATCAGAAACTTTTGACAATATTTTTCAGCTGAAGTGTGAACAGAACTGTGCTCGCAGCCTATATATTTTTTCACCTATAATCTCCATTTTTATTTTATTTTAATTAATATTTTTTTTCAAATCTCCTATTCACAGATGACCAAATTACTTTTTCTATTCTTAGTTTTTATAATTTTTCACAATTTATTTTTTTATTATTATTATTTTTTTTTTATATTATTCTTTCTTTACAATATCTGCCAAAAAAAATGTTGGATTTATTTTATCTGATACCCTGTGGGATAAAGGGATACAAGAGAAAATATGATTCTCTCAGGGATCAATAAAATATCCTGTAATAACCATTAATATACAAATATAATTCTGCTGGAATTAACTGTATGAGAGTTATGGATGAAGAGCTGATAACGTGTTAATCATTGGACTATATTCCTGAATATAATGAAGCTCTACTTTGTGAAGGTGAATTTCTGAATAAATTATTTTTGCTCTGCCCTCTCTATTATTAAAGGCTTATTCTGAAAAAGTTATTTCTGTTTCCAAGAGTATAGTCTCTTGTCAGTGCATTGGCCATCTATATATTGTCCTTTTCCCGTTAACACAATATGATGTGAAAAAAATATATTTAATAAAATGTTGGAAAAAACACTATGAGTTATGGCTTACAGCACATATAAAAAATAAACCACTTGGGTCAATGAGATTGACTTTGTGAGAGTAAAAGAGTTCATGTCGTGTCTCAAATTACTCATTGCTTTGACTAACAAAGCTTGAAGCACATCTCAGCGGTTTTGACAACAGGCTCGTTGCCAGGGGTTAAAGGTGCAGTGTGTAATATGACATCATCAAGAAAGTTCTACAAAGTTCTAGAATGCAACACTCCCTGGGTAACCCCAACCCTTTCGAATAATAACAGACGCTACAGTGGCCTTCAAGGACAAGAACAATTCTAAATTTTAAACAATGCTCCTGATGACATTCCAACTATGACACTTTCAAGATGGCGGCACTAGGCCTTGGTCCAAAATATGCAGAAATATGGACATATATGAGACCCTTTCTAAGGGAAAAAATAATAATTCAAAACATATTTTTCAGCTATTATGCACTAAATTAAATGTACTTATGGATATTATAATTACTTTCTACAAAATCTGCTAGGAAATAAAACCCAAAATTCTACACACTGAAGGTTTAAGAATGGACAGTTTGACTGTGAGGCCGCTCCATTCTCCTGACACATAATTCTCCACATTGATTTTTCAACAATCAGAGACAAATTATACTAGAGCACTTATAACTTGACTAAAAAGTGCTCGGATGGTTTCACTAGTCGCCCGTTACTTTGCGCATAATGCCAACAACAGAACAAAATACTAAGCATAATGATAATAATATTCAAGGACATAAAGAGTGTTGGTTTTTGGTTTTTGAATCATTATGATTATCAGCAAATTGAGATCCAATAATCTAAATTGGATTGAAAAAGGTTTTTTACACAAATCTATGGAAAGAACACAGGCCCAAAGGTTTTTCTCAATTGACTGTTGGTGCAACCACACGTTCACATAAACATACAAGGAAATTAACTAAATCAGTATCACTTGACACCACTTTTGGGTTAGAAATCACAACCTTTGGTTAAATGTAGATGAACGTACACATCCCTCAAACAACGTGTCCCAGAAATTGTACAAGATCAGTAAATATAGAAATATCCAATGACATGACATGACTTTACGTGTAACAAAATGATTGCTATTTTAGTATAGGTATCTCTTGCACCTTAAAAATACACACACACACACACACACACACACACACACACACACATACAGAAGTTGTGATCTTATGAAAAAAGAGGAGGTTCAGAGGAATCAGCCCTATCACCTTGTTCTCAACAAGCTAAATATGAACATACATGCACACACACCAAACCAGGTCATTTCAGATCTGTTGGCTTTGCTATCAGCAGAGTGAAAAGTTTTTATGCCGAAATAGTTGTTTTGTCCATGCCGTAGCTGTGTTGCTGTTGATGTCTTTGGGGCAAATGTCCATCACCTAAAATGTTACTGGCTGATCGAACTCAAATGGCAAAAAGACCAACCCTAACCCTAACACTAACCCTCCTGTTTGGATGAAAGTTAAAACTATTCTAAGCGGCATTTTCTGTTGGATAAGACAGTAATAGAAACCTAGTCAAAGTCAGCCATAAACAAATAGATGATAATTCAGACGTTTGCATAGACGGTCTTAAAATAATTGACATCAACAACTGAACCATCGGGGAGTCAGGCTGATAACACATTGAGAAAAGTGAAGAAGCAGCACCACTTCTGCTCTACCTTCAACTAGCGAAAAATTGATTATTAATACATAGTGCAGTTTAAAAAAGAACTTGAAAAAGAATGCCTTGAATTTGAATTGAATTTGAATTTTGAATTTGAATTTGAATTTATTATTTTATTTCAGACATACCAAAAACAATACAAAACTAAATGAAAAGCATAAAAATACAATAAACACAATGTATGTTTAAATGACTTCAGAAAAAGGAAAAAAAAAGAAAACAAATTACATATATTGATATGATATGCCTGAAAAGGAGCAGGAAGAAGAATACACTTCCTTCAAAATTGATGTAGAAAGACTGCCCAAAAACAACGGGAAAAACCCTGTGAATCAACAACACAACAAGCCTGTCGAGAAAACATTCACTCCGTCCAATTTTTACCAAGTGGGAGAAATGTTGCCAAAAATCATCTTCTCACACACACACACACACACACACGCACACACACGCACACACACACACACACACACACACACACACACACACACACACACATACGCACACAAACACACACGCGCACACACACACACACGCACACACACACACACACACACACACACACACACACACACACACACACACACACACACACACACACACACACACACACACACACCACAGCTATTCAAGTCTTCACATTTCAACCCAATTTCACACATATGGGTGAGTCCAGATTGGTGTCTTAGACATTGTCTGCTCCTATCGGCAGAAAAACCTCCAAATGAGGGAATGTATGGTGAGGCAATGGTGTCAGATTTCTCCAGTAAAACGCCAGGCAACTATCTCTATGCCAAGAATCTGTCAACACTCTCACAGTGTAAAGATATTATTCAGAAAAACATGCCAGATAAAGTGTTTCATTTTGGCAGCCGAAATCCTAGGAATTGAATGTGTTACTTGACCAAGATTCTTTGAGAAAACCACATTAATAACCTAAAACAAGGAGTAATAGCACATTCAGTTTTTACTTCTGGATCCCTAGTAAGTGTTAAGAATCTATAATGTACATACTAAGTTCTAGTTTGAACAAGTACACCTTCTATGAAGAGCTATTTAAAATAGAATATATTCGTTTTAATGTTTTTTTTTATTTCATCTGGAATTTCTCATGAATTAGGTGTTCGTGCTAAAATCTTCTGCTGTTTTCATTTTGATGGATCATTCCCTTTTAAACATCCCCATGGTTACTAAACTGCCCATCAGTCTAAACAGGCTATGGAGCTTAAATGTTTAACATGCCTAGATATTCACTGGACCCTGTGGCCATTTTAAATAGCCACCTTTATTGCAATAATTCCCTCTGCAAACCCGTTTACCTGTCTCATTCAAAACAAATTAGACCAGTAGAGTATTGCAAAAAATAAGCGTATCGTGGGGGGATGTGATTGGATTAACAGATAGTAAGAAGAACCAAATCATCAAGGCGAGAGCGGCCCAGCCACTTTGCCTACAGTGATGATTTATTATACACAATACATAATGGATGTTTGTAGCATTTCCAAGCCATTTGCCCGCTAAAGACGGCCCTCTTTAACTAGCAGGTAGCCTCGCATTGTTTGATGATAGTTATCAGTAATTAATTCAATTTACAACATCATATCAAAGAGTGTTGAAATTATTCCATGGATTCTCGGGAGTGATTGATGTGGTCCAACACACCCGCTATCCATCAGCGCAGCATGAGCCTGCCTCTTTAACTGCCTTAGTCAGGAAAACAAGGTGGTGTTGTCAATTTATATATTCATATTTGCACTTGAAACAATGTTAATTTGCCTGTTAATGACCTGTCCATTATAAAAATGTGTTTTTTATTTTACCGCAAGAACTTGTTGAGTTAATTGATTTATTTCTGAAGTCATACGTTTGTGGTGATTTGTTTAAAGGCGGAGTCAGTGATTCTGGAGAATGCAGGTTGCCAAAATCCTGTCTTGTCAAAATCAGTGAATATCTCCGCACGATCAACTTCCTGTCCGTAGGCTACTATGTGTAGCCTATATTGAAAAAATATATATATATATATGGTGTTATGTTAATACACAGCCTAAGCTCTGTAAACACAGTAAGAACAGGTAGTGGATCTTGATTATTTTTTAAATGTATCTCCAAGTTTGATGAATTCTACATTCTTTTTGATCAAATGAAGGGTGGCATATGTAGTAGCCGATTGTTTCCCCATGGCGACCAAGACAAGGGCGAGGCTGGACTCTTTAAATCAATGTTCCAAGTTTATTTCAGCGGTTCCAACAGACAATACAGAGGACTTGGTGATAGCATGACCATGGGGGGCTGTCCCCCAAAGGCTAGCTGTATACGCCTGTGAGCCGTTTATATCAAAGACATGGCCTGCTGGTTCTCCTAAAATAGGCATATCACAGGTCCCAGCATCGGATGACGTTTATCTATTAAAAGGTTGTCTTCGTCTCTCACAGTGACCTCTTAACATTTAAAGGCCTTTGCTCAGCAACTCTGGTATCAACCATTCAAATCTACCACACATACTTTTCTAAACTTTTTTCTTCACACACACTAAACAAAACTCTCCTTCTTTCAAAACTCTCAAAACATAAAGCCTTGGAGATTCATGGATTTCATATTAAAGCTGCAAACGAAATGATTAAATAACCAACGATTCCATGTTAGTTTCATTCCCTGTTGTAATTCCATTGTAGAACCTTACATATAGATCAGATGCTACAATGTTATTTTCCCCACAGTAATCAATCGAGATTTCTCCTAGTTGCATGCAATTGGCCATACACACAGTATATGTTAACATGTTTATAGCTGCATTGCAAAAACCCACTCAAGTGAGTATCCCTTGGCTGTGGGGATTCAAGCATGCAGAAGATGGAGATGTGGCATACTGATAGAATATATATTTATACATCTAGAAACACACCACACAGTCAGATGTGGCTGTGTGTGTCTTTGAACGCATCACAACCAGCAGTGTTGATTCAATTTGAGCCTGACTCTGCGCTTTTTCTATAGATACAGATGAATCATACATGAGCGATGAATTATACAGCGCACATCTTGGATAGTCATGTAACATCACGGGTCAAAAGTATATGTACATCAACCGCATGGTGTGTGCTCTGACCTATAAGAAGTATAAAAACGTTCTCCCTTGTTACTTTAACCCTTCCCCATTGAGTACAGTATAAATAATCCAACAGGTGTTCTTACGTAAAGATTGAAGCCCTTGTGGGAATTAAAGATGGAGTCAGAGAATCTAGAAAATGCTTGTTGAAAAAAGCACTTTTTCGCAAAATATGTGAATATCTCCTCACGAGGGTCCTGTCCGTAATGTGTGTGCGCTGAGAAAGAAATCCAGTGTTAATACAAAGCCTAGGCTCTGTAAACGGGTATATTGCTAGCTACAGTGGCCTCATTTGTTTACATGTTTTTTCCATCGCACACACAGTATGAAAAGGTAGCAGATCGTGAAGAGATATTCAATTGTTTTTGACAAAAAGTGATTTTGTTAACACGCATTCTCCAGAATCGCTGACTGCCCCTAACATTACACATAGCCTACCCTGTGTTGGTCATTTTGTGTGCGTTTGTGTGATACTGCTCGAAATAAAAAAAGTGATGTCTCACGGCAGATGTGCGCCGAAATAAAACAAATTGCACAATCATTCCTGGTGTTGACATTTACAGGTTGCTTTTAAAATGAAATGACAAAGCTAGAGAAGGAAAATATAATCGAATTCTATTTTTCTTATTGATCTAATCTTCTTTCAACCACTAATAGTTCTTTCAATGGGAGGGTCCCTGGTAATAGGGTGTGGGGAAGCTTTTCAGACAGGGAACTACAAAAAAAATCATGTTTTAAAAACAAGTCTATTGTGTACTAATAACGTAATGGTTGTCTATGCGACACCTTGTGAGGTTGTATAGTTGAACTCGGGAAAAATCATATCAATCATGTATTTCTCACTTTTAAAGGCCATGGAAAAGTCTAGTTAAATACATTCTCTAGTCTAATAAAATGTATTTTAGGACCAACATCCTTTCCATCTTAATAATGTTTCACATCAGTTACATTACATCTGAAAATAAGCAAATAAGCACCTGCCCATGTTGGGAGCAGTCAAGAACAGACAGGTGGCATCTTTATGTGATGGGTGATTGCACAACACATTATAAACGAGGAATCCACAGTTTTGCTGCAACTGTTCTGAAAAAACTGCTCCACAGATAGCACTCTGTTTTGTGTGTAGATTTGCTTTAATCCATTGTTGAAATAGCGCTAGACTTTGGACACTAATATGTGAAATAGATATTTAAACTCTGGCTTTAGAGTTAAAACTATTTTTTCTTCGTTTAAAAGGAAGCAAATGTACAAATTAATAGTAACAATTGGCCACATTTACATATTTATTCAACTGGAAAAGTGATGATGGATGATATCTATAAGTTAAACATTTTACCTTATTCACCTGCAGTATCTTACCTCAATACATTTTTGAAATAGTGCTTCCAGTTTCTATTGGAAACAAATGTGTAGTTAATAAGAAACAGTGTTTTTTTATATTAAAATTATGTGCAGTTGGATGTGTGCAAAACTAATGGAGAGCACACCGTGAAAGCATCCCTTATTCAACATATTTCTACTTTGAAAGGTATCGTCCAATATTCATGAGTTTGACAGAACTTGCCGCCGCGTGAATTATACAAATATGCGGTTTGTTTGTTGTGTATGAGGGTTTCTTTGCTTTTCTTTGCATTTTCTTTTCTAGGTCAGACCCTCGCAGATGATTAAGTTGGACATTTTGGTGGAGAAAAAGGCCCAGGGGTTTTCATTGTGGTACCCATGGACCCTGACAAGATGTCCACTACTGCAGTGTCTGTAAAAGCCTCCTTTACTCAGCCAAGAGTTCCCATAGAGTGTGGCTGTGTGTGTATGTGTGTGTGTCTACCATCTCTGTGAAGCACTTACTGTGTAGAAATGTGGAAGACGTCCAAAAACAAAAATTGTCTAAATTGGTCGAATCAGTTTTATTTAAGGCTGTAAACGATTGGAATTTTTCACTTATTATCAATTTGTGTTCCAATGTTCCAAGGAGGATTCTGAAAACGATGGATGGATGGATGGATGGATGGATGGATGGGTGGGTGGATGGATGGATGGATGGATGGATAGATAGATAGATAGATAGATAGATAGATAGATAGATAGATAGATAGATAGATAGATAGATAGATAGATAGATAGATAGATAGATAGATAGATAGATAGATAGATAGATAGATAGATAGATAGATAGATAGATTTTGAATGCTAACTTTTTCAGTTTACTTGAATTTACTATAGCATTTGCATAACATTCACTATATCAGAATTAGCTTTACATAAATAAACTTGATTGCATTCATTTGATTTGATGTAAACAGATCATTTTCAGCACCATGTTGGCTGCTCGCGATAACATTTTGAACATACTCAACAATTCATGTCACTAAGTGGGTTTGAGCCTACGCAGACTTCTAACATTACATGAACACATCACGATTCCGCGACACCAACATCAAAGCGAGGCTGAGCTTCCCCTGCCCTGCTGTGAAGGTAAACAGCAATGGACTAAAAAAAAACACACATTTTCACCGTCTGAGAAACACATTTGCATTTCATTACACGGAGATCGCTGCACAGCCCTAATCACAAAATGATGATTAAAAAAAAAAAAAAAAAAAAAAAAGGTTTCTTTCCAGGACCCTTCACGAGGTGACGTATATGTGGCCAGAAGCAGAACCGACAGCTAAAGGCACACAATACACACAGCACAGGGGGTTTAAAAAAAACAGTCACTGTCATTGTCTCTGCCTTCTTGGAAGAAGAGGAGGAGGAGGAGGAGGAGGAGGAGGAGGAACCTAAAAACAGCAACACATTTCTGAATATGTATTTTCTTTTCATCCTGCAAGCACACATGTCATGTTGCCCGTGGGGGATGGAGAGCAGCGTCATCTGCAGTGTTGGGGAGAAATGAATTCCATGTTATAAAAATAGCAGTTTAAAAACATTTTGTTGTAGCTTGCTGGTTGTTCAACTACATTCAGATTTGCTTAATAATTCAATTACTTTTTTGCATGGTTAAAACTTTTAAATTACAGACTACAATTTGTTTAAGGCCATAAAAGGATTGGAATGCATTTTAATTTGAATTTGACTATTGCTTCTCCAATTGAACCCTTTATTGACGAGCTCCAGATAATACAAAAATCCAGATTTGTTTCCAGCAAAAATGTGACATTCCTTGTAATTATGTCCTTGCGAAAAGTTCAGATGGGATTGTTCTATCTAGGACAGGTTCAGATCTCAGGGCTAATAGCCTTTCAGTACGCAGGATTCTCAGTTTAGCCGTCAATTTTTTTTTTATTAAAATATTGGTTCATGTATGACTTGTGAAGAACAAATGGTCACTTTTTACTTTCTGCAATTAACATTTTTTTTTGCTGTAGCTAAAATTATTTCAGTGTGAAGTCATTTGGTAGTTTGCAAAGCTATGCTAAAAAAGAAGTAGCTTCCCCAACACTGTAGATTGGCCCTGATTGTTGTTGCACCACGGCTCCTCAGAGGGGCCAACTAGCATTGTGGTTCTAAACACACAAGCTCACACTCATAACACAGGATGTCCGTCAGTGGCCAAAAGCTATTTTCTTGAGCTCTTACTTTTGTTTTTATGAGCACAGAGTAGCTGCAGAAGCCAAACACACTCCCACACACTTCATCCAATTGTTTGCTGTGCTGGCAGGATCCGCTCCGAAACGCCCTTGAGCAACTCTGGACGGGTGTTAAGACGTGATGCTGCGAGCTGCCAACACTGTTGTTGTCATAGTGCATATATTAAAGTCAAAAATAAACAAGTTTAGGACAATATGACATTGTTTTCGTTTTAGTTAGAAAAGTTTATTTTTTTATTGTGCACTTGTGTTCTATAAATCATGTATGATTATTTGGTGCGTTGTGTAGTAAGTATGTCTGTAGTTTCAGCACTGAGAGACTGTCAAAAAAGCAATACAAGTTGCATGCATTCTTTTTTCAAAAACACATCTAAGATTCCTTTATGGTCAATTTGTTTATGTTTTTTTTAAAAAAAACCTACGCAGGCATATACACCCTCACACACACACAAGAAAAACCTTGAAACTATAATCATCACCAAGAACCTTTTCAAAGGAGCCTGGCCTGCCTTCCCCTCAATTTTCTAGGCTTTCATTGGCCAAGGTTGTAGACAAGACGCGCTTTACAAAAGGCACACCTTGAGCCTTCCACCGCAATACAACTTGAAAACGCTGTCTTGTCCCGAAACGATGAATAATGGTTTTGTTGTCCTTGGTTTGCAAAAAAAAAAAAAAACAAAACTGTCCTGCCTTTAGAAAAAGCGAAGAACAACATCTAGATAGATTTATTTTTAAGAAAAGCAAAAGGACATTGGTATCAGCAGTCTGCCAGTCCCTCGGATAAGAAAAGAAAAAAAGCAATTCACGGTAGAATTATGCGAGTTGAGTAAGTGGGAGGACACATTTCTTTTGGTGGGCTCTCATAAAATGCTTTGGGATTATACAGCACATTTACAGCATAAAGAACACTGGCTCAGCACATATCCACCTGGCTGACATATATCTACATGTGAAGGTGAAAATGAACACAGCCTGTTTTTGATGATACCACCTTATTGGCAGCCCCCTTGTCTATGTACAAGCATTTGAGCAATTTTTTTATTTATTTTTTGTACCGAAGTTATACATTGCTGTGTCAAAGCTGCAGAAAAGATAAGATAGTATTCTATGTATTTCGCCCACGGCATCTTTATGCGGTATATTATAAGTAGATGCTTAAAAGGTGTCCATAAACTGATCATTTTTATTCATAGCCTAAGCGCTGCAATATTTGCTGTAACCCCTGTAGTCTACACCGAAAGCATCTCGCAATGCGAAATTGACGCAAGCGTGTACGCACCACTGAAGTTAGGGGGGAGTAGATATTTACTGATTTTGACAAAACCTGTTTTTGTTTTATTTGAAAGGAAACTAAATTCCTATACTACTTCTGTTGGCAGTTAGCGGCAACACGATATGGTGAACTCAATTTCCCCTGAGCAAGGTTTTTGCCGCTCAGTCACACGTATAAATACACACAGGGCACACACACACACACACACACACACACACACACACACACACACACACACACACACACACACACACACACACACACACACACACACACACACACACACACACACAAGCTTGACCAACCATTGCCGCCAATTTAGGCTTAAGCCCGAGGACACGTCAACCTGTGTAGGAAGAAGTGGAGATCGAAGTGCCAATCATGTAATTCAGTGGTTCTCAATTATTTTCTGTCATGCCCCCCCGGGGGACAGAAATGTTTTCGCCCCCCCCCCCCTAAATTGAAATACTATTGAGAACCTGCTAATATTTATTTATTTATCTGTACAAAACCACTGTATGAGTTTCTAACACAAGCATTCTGCATACAGTCACCTTATTATCAAATTAGATAACAAAAATTAGTTGAGATAACTTCTGCAGCAAAAAAATTCAAAGTTCAGTTTATTAGCTCAATTTGTAACATTTAAACAAGACTGCTCAGTCTGTGTGAATCTCAGAACAGAGAAACAAGAGCAAATGATTCACTGAGGTTTGCATTTCATTCAAAACATTTTTAAACTGTAAACATAGTTAAGGTGGTGTTTTTTATTATTATTATAGGCCAATAGGCCTTCTGTGATGCGATAACCAATAATTCATTAATGTTATTATTAGTCTACTTGCTTGATTTCTTTTTAAATAGCCTACAGAGACACTTGGAGACACATGTGGACATGTATTTACTGCAAATCGCAGCCTTTCGCGCGGTTATGACCATACACAAACACACATCGCGCTTGCTAGCACTTGATAATTCATTGGTCAGTTGGAATTCAAGGCATACCGCGCCCCCCCTGACAACTCGCCCCCCCAGGGGGGCACGCCCCACCATTTGAGAAGCACTTATGTAATTAGTGGATGTGCTCTACTTCCTGAGCTCCAACTAGCTACAGCCAATACATTTTAAGTGTTCAATATTTTTAATACGGATGAGTGCCGCATACAAACCTCTAAAACATATTTTTCAACTGTTCACACAGGAGTCACTAATAACATGAATTCTTCTAAGATTTTTCTGCTGTCCAGTAACATTTCACAGCAGCCGTTTAAACTTATCACAGCAACGGAAGACAAAGGCATGACTAATAACATGAATTATGACTTCACTCAATGAAATGTCCCAGGTGTCAATCTAGTGAGTCAGCAGCAGGCACGTCACCAGGACAACGGCTCATCTGAATGGAGTGCAGCCATGTTTATTACCGTTATGACTCAGACTTGGGCTTCCTTCTTTGACAATGTCAAAATGACCATTTTAAGATACATGTCCCTTAGACGGTCTTAAGATATGTCCTTTAAGATATATACAGCTCCGGAAAAAATTAAGAGCCGGCTCCAAATGTTCAGTGTCTCTCATGTTACTGTTTATAGGCATATGTTTGAGTGGAATGAACATTTTGGGTTTAGAATATAAACTAGTGACAACATTTCTACCAAATTCCAATACATTTTTTGTCATCAAGAGCATTTTCAATAAGTTAAGTAGAAGTGAAGATTCAAGAAAAATCTAGACTGGTATCTTAATTTTTTCCAGAGCTGTATATATGTCTTTGAGATGTATGCCTTTATCACATATTAATGGAATTCTATTTGTGGGGCTTGTACTGAAGAAATACGACAGCAAATAGTTTTTGATTGAAGCAGTGTCTTGGGATATTGGTAAATAAACAACTCCTTGCAGCAAATTATTTATAATTTTATTGGAACAACTTTATTTGAAAGAAATTGCTGTGATGAAAAGGGTTCACAGCGAGGTGAGTAGATCATTATGAAGAGAGTGGTTCTTGGAGAATATGATTATGCTAAATTGTTTGTACAGTTTTATTGCTGTCAACAAATAGCAAAATTAACAATGAAGTATTATCTGTATTGTCAACCAATGCTTATTAATCCACAGCAAATCACCCTCTAAAGAACTCACTATTTACTTTTGTCTGAATAATGCTTGCAAAAAACTATAGTTGTCAGCTGTATAGGGAAAGTATTCAGCCTTTAAAAAATGTATTGTTTTTTTATTAAAGACTCATATTTTCAATAGTAACCAATGAGCTTGGGTAATAAAGTCAGACGGATGAACTTAAACACACTTTGTTTTGGTCTTTTCATTAAACTCCATTCACCTCTGTTGTATTGGTGAAGAATTTGTATCTTTACACACATTGCAGTTCCACTTCAGTGTTGATCATTAAAGGTGCAGTCAGTGATTCTGGAGAACGCTTGTTGTTAAAATAGCTTTTTGTCAAAATCAGTGAATACCTCACAGACAGTACGTACGGTAGCGGGATCATGAGATAGTCACTGATTTTGACAAAAAGTTATTTTGGCAACAACCGTTCTACAGAGTCACAGACTCCACCTTTAATGTGAGCGTGATCTTCCTCACGTTCAAGAAGTTGAAGAAGTTTCTAAATGTACTTGTGATGGCTTATCAAACTTTCCCTGAACCTTTCTGTTGAGGGATTTCCTACCTTATCTCTCCAGAGAGGGAACTTTAACTCACGAAAAAAAAAAATATATATATATATATCTATACACACACACACACACACATACAAAGATAGACATGTGAACTGCACAGCAAGAGCTCAAATTTTACCAGTCACATAAAGAGTTTTGGCCATTTTCCTCAAATCTAACACGTCTCGTCTCTGCATTGCATTGTGGTCTATGGAGGCAGCTGTCATTGCCAGGCTGTTATCTCTGCCTCTCTCCTATGATAGAATTCTCCCTGTATGATTGCTGATCGCCCCATGAAAATGATAAGTCTTAGAAAGAACCTTTCTCTCTCTCTCTTTGATACAGCGACTGACACGGGAACCTGACATTTACTGTTGATGTTTTATATAGTTTATAAGATATTTTTCGGCTGTCAAGCTTCATTGTAGGGGCTCCGGATATATCTTGTCATGAGATCATAGTTGCTATGAGTGGCCTGCTGTTATCTATCCCCAGGAAATAAAATGGAAATATTACAAAACAGAAAAATGGGGTCGGAAATGTAAGCCAACAGCTACTTGAGGTGTTTTTTTCCCCCTCCTCTTTCGGTCCTAGCACTTCCTCTATAACATGTCTAGAAGGTTTAAGTTTAATTCAATTCAATAAAAGAAAAACTATCAGATAAATTAAAGGTACAGTGTGAAATATCAGAGTATTTTGTGGCATCTAGTGGTGAGATTATAGATTGCAACGCTCCCTGGCTATTCTCTCCATTTTGGAGAATTTACAGAAACTACAGTGGCCTTTGAGGACAAGAAGCTAGTTACTAAAGATGGCATCATCCACTACTGCCTCAAGTCTGTCTACAAGATCAAGTGATGAGGTGAAGATGTATTTAGTTACCTATTCTCACAGGTGCTTTTCTGGCAGACACTCACTATGTATTAAAATGCATACGGCCATTAAATGTCTTTGTTCTGTGATAACATATGAAAAAACTGTGCAATATGGTAAGCTTTTAATGTTATTTTGGATCCTTCTTATAGAGTCCTAACATCAAACCTGACCACATCACAACAGCTACTCTTCAGTGTATCGGCAGAGAGTTTGAAGCACTGCTGCTTGTCTAATAATCTCCCAAAGGCTTAAAACCAAAACACATGTGTGTCTGTAAGTCTGTCTGTCGGTGTGCATATCTGTGTGTGTGTGTGTTTGTGTCTGTGTGTGTGTTGTGTGTGTGTGTGTGTGTGTTAACCCTCTGCCTCTCAGGTCATCATGTACAGACAGCTGATAAATGCTCTCTGAGTGCAACCTCAATGTGGAGAAGCAGCTTTTAGTTACTGTGTGTGCACCAAAGTGTTGGAAAGACAAATCCATTAGTCTTTTTCTAAACGTTGAGCACCTTTAAATCCAGGTTAAAAAGAAAAAACTATATGTCCTGACCTGCACTGCCTTTCACTGAAGTCAACTGGTCAATTTAGAGATTTTTGGGTTCTATAATATATCTCCTTCTTAGCTCTATTTTATGGTCATTAAAGAAGGATTTGTTCATATGTTTGATTCATTTTTGTTCTTAAAAACATGGGCTGCCTGCATTAAGTGAGTTTTAATCTTTAAAATGAATAGATGCATAACCAAAACATCCTCTTTTTGGGGTCTACATCGTAAAAACTTTGGGCCCCAATAAAAAAACTAAAAAATTCAACTCTCCATGCTTGCCTTCATGCAACATCTAGATTTCAATGTTTGAAAGAGATTCAAGGCAGATGTATGCTCAATTATATTTAGCCACATTTGCACATCTATTCAAACACAGCAACTGAAATTGTAACACATACAAATAATGGTTTTAATGTAAGTTATCAACTGGCACAGTTTCATGATGATAATATATATATATATATATATATATATATATATATATATATATATATGATAAATGTTTTATCACCTGCAGTGTCTCACCAAATATAGCCTATGAACCATCTCACCTTCCACTTCCTATAGGGGAAGGTGGGGTGATTTGTGCAACTTTTTACTCAAAGTGATTTTAAAGTGAGGCCTTGACAGTTATGTCTCCAACTCAAATATGTACATATATTTCAGGATGTTGTGCATCCCTGGCAATAAAAACTTTGGATCTGGAATAAACTGTTTAAGAAATATAGCTTTCGGAAAAAAAGTTGTCTTGTCGCACAAATCACCCCACGTAGTGGGGTGATTTGTGCGTCATTGTGTCACAATGACAAAGTCACCATCATCTTCTTTCTGGCCATCTGAACTCTCATCAGTGGTGTCGTTAAGTGGAATTGAGATGTCACCCTCTTCTGAGCTACTGTAGACAATCACTTTCTTTTGGTGACCAGCGTATACAGCCATGCCACTGGCACAACTCTCAGAAATGTACTTTGCACTAGTTGCTCCGTGCTTGTGGAACCAACTGCCACCTGACAAATGTGATTCCCCCTACATTTCTGCCTTTAAATCAAGGCTCAAAACCCATATGTACACCCTGGTGTTTCCTCCCCATTAACCTCTGCACTACTTACTTACCTCTGCACTACTATCTGTGTTTATGTGGATGTATGGGCTTTACGTCTTTTATTTTGGTTATTGTTATTTTACCTTCATTGTTTACCTACTGAATGCACTATGTACAGCACTTTGGACAGTGCAAACTGTCATAAATGTGCTTTTATAAATACATTTTACTTACTTACTTACTTATAACTCACCCAGGCCCTTGCGCACAAATCACCCCATCCCCAGAATTTTGGATAATAGGCATGATGCAGCAATTTAGGGTTGACATTGTGCTAACTATATAGACTCAAAGTATAGCATACCAAAGCACTAAAACATGTGTCAAATGTTTTCAAACGTGTCTATAATTGTTCAGACACAATAATCAAAAAACCTTGATCATGGAAATTTTACTTTGAAAGGCAAAACACAGTTTTTTGAGCTTAAATGTGCTTATATCTTATTCCTTGTGTCTCCCTTCTTTACAGGATGAGTCAAATGGATGTCTCTTCTTAAATATGTGGTCACATTTCCAATTTCTTCCACGGTTTTCTAGAAACAAGGGGTTTTGCAACTTCCAAAATGCACAAATCACCCCACCTTCCCCTACTTACTTCACTTGTTCTTGACATTTTAATTCCATCAAATCCTCTATCAAATCACTTGACAGATAGACAGACAGACAGACTTCTCAAGCGGTTAGATTCCTTCAAAGTGGTTTCTATGTGAATACTATAGTTTGGAGAAGCCAGACTGCAGAAATGACCCTTTATTATAGGTTAGAAATGGTTAGAATAAAAGGCTTAAATGGCTGGTGTGCTCAGCGAGGGGCCTGTAGATTGATTCACTCTATGTCACCTCCCTGCACTCACACATTGAAACAAATGACTACTGAGCTGAATCTATTGCAGCGCTGACATGCCACTGAACATCTATTAGACCTTAGAAGTCCTGTTATTACCAGGTGGGGTGCTAACTCACACTGAGGCATCAAATGTGTTATTATGTGGATCGGCCGAAGCTAAAGTGGACGCTAATGTAAGTGATTTACATGTTTCCCAAATAGTAGCATTATTCGAAACACAACAGCCTGTGGTGTGGAGTCCTGCATTTATAATAAAAGCTCAGGCAATTGTCCTCACAGTGGAAGTTCAGGTCATTAAAAACCTGACTCATAGGTTCTGAAATTAATTGGCAAGTGGATGGAATTATCAGGTATAAGGAACCTGTATTTGTGCTCAAGCCATAGCTACAGATATTCATTATTTATTTTTAAGGCATTAAGACATGCTCTATAGTTGTTCCCGAGCAGTGGTATTTTTTTACACATGAAAATGTGAATTTGAGCCTCTGTGAAGACCTGATATAAACTTTAAATTCTGGAGAAACACAAGAAATAGATTGTTATATGAATGGTTTTATGAATTCTCCAAATGTCTTAACTTAGAATTTTTTTTTTTTTTAGGTTGACCATACATCCACCGGTTTTGGATTTTTTTAGCTGAACTCTGCTCAACATTTTGACCAGACCTTTATATTTTCCTATTTGAAATACCAAGACATTGGCTATCAGATGTCAGCATCTGTCTACTCAAACCCTCCTAACGCTCTATAACGACCTGTTAGCCTTACCTGGGTTCAAAGGGCTTTGATATCCGCCTTCACAATGAAGTGAACTAAAGAAGTAAACACTCCACACTTCAAGTGGACTTCCAAGTCCAAGTATGGATTTTTGTGTGTGAGAGCTTCTGGAGCAGACTAGAAGTACAGTAGCTTTGGGGGGGGGGAGGGAAGGGGGAGAGAGAGAGAGAGAGAGAGAGAGAGAGAGAGAGAGAGAGAGAGACTCACACCTCCCTGCTGGATCTTTATGGCGAGGGAATTGCCATCGAGAGTAATAGACAGGCCTTTAGACTCGACACAGCGAGGGGCAAACAGCAGAGATCTGTGGACTTCAGACACTGTGGGACTCAAGGCAGTGTCTGATTAATAGCAGGTACACATGTAATAGGCAAAGGTGTCAGATAAGAGCTACATATTGTGATATTCTATAGTTACAATTTGAAAAAGATAAACTAGTCTCTTGTAATCAACTTTCTTCTCTTATCTTGACTTCCTTGTCACTGCGATCCATAAAAAAATGGATGCTAATTACCCTGAACAAAAATATAAATATACAGTAAATGCAATACTTTTGTTCGGCAAAGAAGAATTGCTCACTAACACAGATTTAAACTTATTTTGTGATAACTATTTTTGTTGAGAAATAGGCCTCTTGTGTACATGGGGAAAAAAACGTTGAGCAAAAACAAAAGTCTTGCATTCATATTTTTGCTCAGTGTGGATATCTTCGGACGAGTGGAAGTAAGTAAACAGAAAAAAGTAATCATAATTTGCGGTTGAGATGTTTTCACAAAATGTTTACACGCCATTACTTTCCTAAACGCTACTAATCAGACATGTTTGTGCTTTCCCCTCTTGTGAGATATTTAGTACCCAATGAGCCAAACAAACCCCTGCAAGGTCACAGTGTTAATTCATGCATGGAGCCACTTAGGGGGGCTGAATCGCTAACAGTGCAGTAGACATTATACTGAAGCACGAACAATGTTTCATAAAAAATGCATAAAACATTACCACCCTTTTTTAGTATTCATCGCTGGGAGTCCAAGTAAAAAAAATAATGGCACGGTGTCATTTGTGTATTGTATTTTCTTTAGTACTTTACATATAACGGGAAAATACAAGGGGGGGGGGGTCGTTTTTCAAGAGAATACAGGAAAATCTTTTTTTAAACAGTGCTCTGTACAATAACATATTCTTGTGAGTGCGGGCGGCGGTTTGCTAGTTGGCATAGCCGACTGGGCTGCAGGGAGATTCAAGATGTTCAAATTACAGGTTGGAAGGAGACTTATAAGTTTCTAGCAGCAGCTTGAAGAAAAAATACAAAATATGAAGCAATACTGTATGTGCACCTTCACCAAAAGCATCATTACAAAATAAACTATATCACATGTACAGAGGAAAGGGGGCAAGTAGGATATCACGTAATGGGCAACGTTATTTAGATACGGTGTGAGTAAAGGAATAGGAAAAGTATGTGAAAACAGTGTGTAAAGCTGCTATTAGATACTTAAAGGTGCTGTCAGCGATTCTGGAGAAAGCTCGTTGTCAAAATCACTTTTTTGTCAAAATCAGTGAATATCTCCTCACGATCTGGGTGTTTGTGCTGAAAAAAAAATCCAGTGTTAAAAAAAAAGTGATTTTGACAACAGACATTCTCCAGAATCGCTGACTCCACCTTTAATCTGTCACAGTAGTGTCACCAGATATGGGCTGACCACATCAAAACATCACTAAACAGCCAGGTTGCCAGGTATAGCAAAGAATCCAGTACATTCATCCTGAGAAACCATAATTTTAACAGTTAAAACGTCAAGCTTGTTTGCTGCATTTTCTGCAATTTCATGGCAAATGATGTTGATGCTGTTGTGGCTAAAGGTTACGGGCTTGGACTGTCCCAAAAAAGTACAGTACGTCTTGTCATTTTGTCTTTAGATGTTAACACAGACTCATAACAATACTAGAAGCAGGTCATTAATCATTTCAACCACATGGAACAAAGAGAGGGCATGCAGTAAAATGCATTAAAAGTACCCAATCCAGGATTTCTGAAGGTATCAAATGTGGGTCTATGTACATGTACAATTTTGAAATTAATTGAATTGTTTACTTGATTGAAAATAATCTCATGGCAACGTTTAAGAAAAGCAAACAATTAAAGCCACAGTGGCCAGTATTTACAATTTTCTGACCCCATTTTAAGACTTGTGTTTCGCTTTTACAATATGGTCCGTCAATGAATAATGAATGATGTAATGGTTTGGCAATACTGTTTACTACAATAGTCATTCCAATAATGCTTTTTGAATTGAATTGGGAACTCAGGACACAAACTATCAAAGTAAATATATAAAATATGTCCAATATAAAGCGTTTTTTTTTTTTTTTTTTTTTATTATATAACAGTGCTGCCTCAATGAGAACAATTCTGGATTGGGTCTTTAATAGGGCTGAAAAACAGGTAGAATTGCAACTAAATATTGTATGTTTAGAGTGACAGTATTAAGTGATGACTACTCTATTGCTCGTTATCACCCCAGGGAGCAAGTTAACATTAGTTTTGCTCTCAGTTAACATGAAAGACAGATCCAAGCCCTGGGATGCAGTTCAATATTAAAGGAAATTGACACAGATCTTATGGTCGCTTCATTAGCCTTGAAAGTAACTTGTTTCATGTGAGATCGGAGCGGTAATAACACCAACCTTCAGAAGTCATCTCCGCTAGTTCTGAGAAAGCAAACACAACGTTAAAACAGGGCAACTGGAATTAAAAAAACACTATTAACTTTTGCTGCCGGCACAATAATATTTTGAATTAAATCTCATTTGAGATATGTTATGCTCTTTCTAAACACGCCAGATCTTTTTTTTCCGGCTTTAGTGTAGAATAAGGCGAGACACTACAGGCAAAAACAGATTTTTTTCCAAGTACTTTAAAAAAAAAAGCTTTTAGCTATTTTGCTTCCATATTATGGCTTCCTTTATACAAGTATAAATGAAAGGTCCAAAATGCACATTTAGGTGTTTATTTCACTTAACCTTGTCTGTTTGCGTCTGCATATTGGTTCAAACATTTCTGAAAAAATTGTGATACTGAAAATAATTGTTTTGATGGGTGTAATCAATAGGCAAAGTTTCATGATAATATACAGTATATAAGTTAAAATTGTTTCCGTATTCACCTGCAGTGTATCGCCTTAAACCCATGTCAGTGACCCTTTTTCAAATTTCAACACTTGCGATCAACACTTTGTCGCACAACAATACCTGCAAAAGACATCTACTGTCTGTGCTGTTTTCAATCACATTGATTTGTCAATATAGCCAATCAACATTCTGAGATACTTATATATATATTGTCACTAGCAAACCCATTACCGTCGCATACACACAGCTCATATCGCCAATAGCAACACAACTGATTCTCTAGTCTCGGCCCTGTTCATTTAGTTGACACAAAGCAACATTTTTACCACCTCCAGTCAAGATTTGAGTTCATTGGAAAAAGATTATACAAAGAGGGACTACGAACATAGTGTGCTCTAACAAAACGGCATGGCAACATGGAATGGCTGTGAATTTAATGATGTAGCAAAACACATCTATAATTTATTCAGTAATCTCTCTCGATGTGGATGACATTTCCAGTAGAGTTTAGAGAATTTTGTATTTAGTGAGAAAATTTTGAATGTTTTCCAACTAGTACGTTATAACTTTTTCATTTTCCCCAAAGGCATGGGGAGGGAGGGCCAGCCGAACTTGAGAGAGAAAGGGAAATAAATCAAAAGATTAAGATCTGTTACAATTGTGATGCATAAGCAAAATCCCCCACATTTCAATAGTCAAATGTGATACACCACTTTGTTAAAAAGCGACACTTCTGTCAGGACATTACCGATGGGGGAATCTTCTTCTCGCCACAAGACTATAACATTGTCATGACTACAAACGGCTTCTTGGAGTTAAAGGTGCTCCAAGGAACTTTTAGTTTGTGTTCATTCTTGCGCCCCCTTTGGACAAAAGCGGTAGAGCAAAATGTAACTTGTTGGACGTCGGTGCGGGAGGCGACTCGGGGCTTGCTTGATATGGTTCATATACATATACTGGAGTGGGAATGTCTGCGTGTATGTATAGGCCTGAAATGGCATGCGTGAGATGCATGATAAACATATTTTTTAGCTTGAGTAATGTGTTATGAATGATTATATTATTACAATACAAACATTTACAAATTTGGAAAAAAGTTGCTGATTGTGCCTCGAAGATCCCCCTTCCCATGCAAAGACTTTTTTCTCACAATACATAAGCTCTTTTCTATATATTATACCTCATGCCCGAGTCAGTCGTAGCATTGTACACTTTTACTACAACGTCCCTAGCCATGGTGAGAAAAAAAACATGGGGTCTGTGTTGTGAAGTGAACTTAGTGACCATTTTTGTAAGGCATTATTAGATTTTGTTCGGGATCAGGAGGACTGGTACTAATAGTAGGGCACTGGCTTTTTGAACTACCTATGAAATGTAGAAAAATGTATGAGGAATGAACAATGAAGTACAAAGCATGAGTGTGTGGCGGGCACCAAAAGGACAACAATGAAGAAAGTTTCCGCCGTTTGAAATAACAATTTCTTTCCTACTTTGGCAAAAAACAAAATGAACTTTTTTTAAACATAGCTTTTCATAGAGAGTTCTTTGACAACGTTTTTTTGAAGTTCCTCAAAGGCCTCTTATAGTTTGGAGTATAGGTACAAGTCCTGCAGAATCCCCCACTGAAGACAGCAAAAAAACACCAGCCGATACCAAAAACTCTTTTACATTCCCGTCCGTTATCAGGCGTTCTCTAGAATCCAAATCCTGAAAAAGACAGACAAAGCTTGAGCTGCTCTCACGTCCGGCAAATGGCTCATAGCTTTCCAATGAAAACATAAAGTTCCTTATAATAAGCCAAGATTTACAGATTTTCTTTAGTGATTGAATTCATCTGGGTCAAGTCTTTGGCTTTTCCTCACCGTCCTATCGTCCTCTCTTCTGTGTGAGTGTGTGTTATGAGATCACAGCACTGTGCAAACTAAATGGAACACACCCATAAAAAAACAAAACAACAACAGTTGGCTTATTTTTTTTCTTTCCAAGTCTGTCTGTGAAAAAAATTATCTTTTTTTTCACTTTCAGGTGAAAAAGAGAGAAAAATAGAAAGGAACATTTTCTTTTTAGAAAGCTGAGAGCAGCTGCGGCGCGCTCTTCACACACACAACTTCACACCACCTTTCTGTGACATCTCAGGCGATTTCTTTTATTCTGCGCATGTAATCGTGCAGTTCTTCCGGGTCTTGGAATCCCATATCCTGACACACCCACTGAATGTCCTCTTCGTCCGCTATGGGGATGGAGTTATAGGGCAGCTCCTCCGTGGGCAGGGTAGTAAAAGTAGTGAATTTCACCCTCTTGCGTTTGGATGTAGGCGAACTTCCCTCCTCTCCATTCTCCTTCGTTGACCCTCCGGAGCTTCCGTCGCCCCTCCCGTGCACCTGGCTTTGAACGCTGGTCTGGGAACTCCCGCTGCTGTGGTGGTCCCCGTGGCAACAAGTCTGTACGCCTTCCAAAGGTATGATGGGGCTTTCTACCTGCTGCGGAGACACCATCTCGCATTGGGCCCTCAACGGCTCGCCATTACCCAAGAACACCCAGTGGTGAGAATGATCCATGTTGGCTTGGCCTTCCGGGGGGATCCTCTTGTGGCGATATTTAAGCACAAACACAATGCAGTTGATCAGAAAGACAAAAATGGCCAGACAGAAGACTCCCAGCAGAGCGTACATGCCGATCTCGAGGTCCGTCATGTTACGGGGCGAATGCATGAAATCTTCCTCTTCCTCTTCGTCGCTTTCCGTCGGTTGTTCCTCATTGCTAACCGTCGGGAAGTTAGTGTAGTCGATAGGGACACTGGCGGGCTGTTCGTTTGACGTATCGTAAATCCTTCCACCGATGTTCGGGTTAACGATGGGTCTCCTGGTAGCCGGCCTCAGTTCGATCTCTCCCTCCGTGGTAACCTCTTCCTCGGAGTCTTCCTCGGGGCCGAAGCGGACCTTGACGTAGATGGCGGCGGACGCGATGATGCTTTTTCGTTTGGTCTTCTGGCAGGCTTCACAGATGGTCATTTCAAAGCGAACCATCTCTCCAGAACCCTCCCCTTCAGCCACGACCACGGGCCAACGTTGCTGGGGTTCTTGGGACACAGAGACCACTTTGTCATCCAGCGAGGAGGCGTTGAGGTTGTAGTCTTTGGGGTCGAAGTAAGTTAATGTGGCGGCCGTGTTGTCGCTGAAGAGCATCCACACGGACAAGCTGGCCTCCTGTTGGAGAAACAGAGAGAGAGATACAGTTTAGTTTTTAACTAAACACTAACAACTAACAAATGAACCTGTTCAGATGATCCAAACACTAAACAATATTGTAATGGTGTATTTCTACAGCAACTGCACTCATTTCCACCCATTGGAATGAATGAAGAAACTTAACACAAGATCAATTTACCTTTAGATAGCTTCTTTTTGTAATTTAAACCAAAACCTTGAGTTTTTCATGATCAGAATTTCAGATATCTGCCCATGCAGCACAGGTCCACCCATAAACTTAAAGAGCTTATAATAGTATCAAGCTTATCAAGATGAGGGGTGAATAGAGTGAGGGAAAGGTAGGTAAAGCGATAACAATAAAAATCCCTACCTCAAACATACGATATGAAAGCTTGATCGTTTCTGCACATGCGGCATTATTATCAAAGTGTAAAATGAATCAAAAAGCCCTGATTCTGGCTTTGTGTTTCTATCTCTCCATTGAAAGACTATTTCAATGGTTTCATATCCCATTCTTTCCTGGCATTGCCTTGGAAATCTGTGCCCCGCCTGAGCCTTTGAAGGTCTGGTCCTGCTACAATCAGTAAATCTTCAGAGGTTTGGTGAACACATGGGCAGTGCCCTGTTGTCAGTGCAAGGCTTGACACACACGCACAGACAGGCACGCACACTCACACACTCACACACACAACCTTCTTCTTGATTTGCACACCAGAAAACCACTTTCAAGCAAGGGCTGCGTTGTCCTAAACCTAAAGGCTACGACTAGACATACTGTATTTGTATTGTATCAATCTTCACGGTCCATTCTATTTTCTATCTTTTTCAAAATTAACTTCAACCCCTGTGTCCATGTTATCAAGGCTGTGACAGTCCCTTTTGATCACAGCTTGCTTGAAGACAGAGTGCGTATCTCCTGTCGCCCCTATGAGTAATTCTGAGTACTTACAACAACACTGGCGATGCAACTACATGAGATGAGCATTTGGTGATCGCGCATGGATTTCATACCTCCTGTTTGTACGTCCAGGTTTTTTTCTTAGCAGTAAAATCAACAACTGAAACATTTCTTTCTGGCGCTTCTTGGGATTTTTGTTGAGCTCCTGTACCAGTGTCAGGGGATGAGACCAGTTTGTAAACGCTAACATATTGAGAAATACAGAGAGAGTTTTGTGGAGCTGGAAGACTTATTCAACTTTGTGTTAACTCGATTGGCGATGGCTTGAATGTAAGCAACATTTGTTTGAAAAACTTACACAATATTGCTTTAAACATCAGTAGCCACCGGCTCTTTTTTCGTTTCTTAAAGGACATCAATTCCTTTGGTCCAGTTAGATAGCAAGAGTGCCATGTTGTGATGATGTTTCACTGCAGGGCCACATCTCTATCATCTCAACATGACAGAATGAAGGGGGCCTTTGATATATGGATGATTTAAATAATACATTAAAAATGCCACATCTGTTTTTATTAGCCGACTCTCTGCTACACGAAAAGGGCTCACACAGGGATAAAATAAAAAGGCAACGAGTGGGTGTGTTTTCGACATTGACAAAAACATTTGGCGCCTGGATTTAGTTTAGTACTGGACACACACACACACAAACAAACGCATTCATGCACACACACGCATTCACACACACGCATTCATGCACACACACACACACACACACACACACACACACACACACACACACACACACACACACACACACACACACACACACACACACACACACACACACACACACAAGCTTATTCATCGAATAATAAGGCGACTCGGGCATGAATGTACTGAGACCTAGAGGGAATTTGAGCCAGTAATATTTCATGCATCTAGCTTACCAGACCACAGGCATTCCATTTCCACAATGACTTTAATTTGTGCATTTCCATAAAGCAATGTGTATTAAGATGACGTTTTCCAATCTTTGATTTCCCACTTTCTCTGATTTATGGCATCAGCTACTATATGTGGATGTCAATTCAATATAAACAGCTTGAATTATAATTTATGCATATCAATAAAAAAACACACCCCTCGACTTATTAGAGACATTTGCGTCAACTTGAGATATAACAACGCTCTATGCAGATTCATAAATATCTTATTAAATTGCCTATTTCATAACAGTGAATGCGAAAAAAAAAAAATGGTTTATGACGAACCTTCAAGCTTCAAACTTTTGTCAAGCGGGAGGAAAAAAATGAACGACGCAAAGAGACCTCGATTGTCAGAAACACTGTCCCCTGTTTTATAGTTTATGTGTTTCATTCATTCTAGAGTAATAGAGGACATTTGGGAAAGTTTTGCTGTGAAACAGAATCAAATGGCTTGAAATAGCACCAGTGCTCCTGTGAAAGCTTTCGCCCGGCGAAGGAATTGGCTGCCTCTTTATTGCCCGGGCCTTGGAGAGCACTTAGGACAATACATTACAATAATTAAATTTCAAGGTGGCCAAGAAGCGGAAAGCAAGAAAAATTGGAATTTAATGCTCGTCTTGGCCTCTCACTCTCTCTCTCTCTCTCTCTCTCACTGATGCAGAATGGGGTTTGCCGTTGCATTTTTAAGCAACTAAACCAAAGGGCGAGGCTAGGGGAAAGAACTCACACACACAAATGTACACACACGCTCTCTTCTGGTCCCTAAGGTGAACCATGGGGCTGCCAATTAATTCCTCGTGGAGAACTTGCAGCTATTCTTACTACTGTGTGGAAAAGACAGTGCCAGTGAAAAAGCTACACTTTTAGTCATGTCTTCTCACTTGAGCATTAAAATACATGGGGAAAAGTATCAGAAGTGTTTTGGCACGCTTGCCTTAAAAGGGAACGGTTGTGATATGAAAAAAAAGCACCAAGGATACTTGTTATTTCACTGCTTTTATCTGGTGTCTTTGCTTCACAAAGCTGGCTGCAGCTTAAAAGATTTAGCTGGCAAATTATTTTATTGCTCATGAGTGAAACTAGCACCTGCTTGTTGATACAGAAAAGACAGCTGAAGGGATTAAACTGCTTTTTAACATTTGGAGACATACATAGGAAGTGTGGATGTTAGCCACACACAACTACATGTGCATACTATTGATTGCTTCATTAGCATATTTAAATGTGTATAGGTCAATGGCATTACATTAAGAAGACATAGGCTAAGTGCATATTCAGCCCTGGTACAATAAAAGACATATTCGGATACATACTGCAGTCTATGATTTGTCACAAAACAAGAGACATAGTTGTAACACTTTTATAGACAGTGATCCAACACCGATATGATATTGATCCAGCAGTGTTTTCAAATGATTTGATATGTTACCATGCATACATTTTTGTTTGCTTGGAACCTTTTGAGATTTTGTGTCTCAAAATCGGTCCAGAAAACATTGCATCAATATTAAAAGCATGGGCAGTGAGTGACAAACTAGGACACTTTGTAGCAAGCCCCAAATTAGGATGCATTTTTGAGGGATATGTGGCAGACTAGGTTAGTGTCGTCCATCTATATTTGTGCTTATGGAAGTATCACTAATGCTGAATATTTACCTGAGGTAGGCTTGATGGCAACTTTACCACAATCGCACGCATAGCCTTCATAAATATGTAGAAAGGGTTGTGGTGCCAACTGCAATTTTTATTTATGAAGCTGTTGTTGTGTTCTAAAGAGTAAATTGCACTATAAATATTTCAGGCAGCTTGAGACATGGCAGCGTTTGACATTTATTTTTAGTGAAGAAAATGGCATAAAGTCAGTATGTGATTAGGAAACATATGTAAGGTAGCCACTGTGCACACACGCAATACTCAAAGGGACAGTGTGTAATGTAGGAGTATTTTGGCTAGTTTCTATAGAGTTTATCTAGTTTCATAGATTGCAGAGTTTACAGAGGCTACGGTGGCCTATTAGGACAAGAAGCCACAGTAGTTACTAACATCATCCACCACTGCCTCAAGTCCTACCACAATATCAAGTGATGACGTGAAGATGTATTTAGTTATTTATTCCATATTACTTCTTCTTGGTCTTCCAACAGGTACATTTCCCCATGACGCCCACTCTATATAAAAACACGTTAAGGCTGTTAAGTTTGTCAGCTCTGTGCCACTGAAGACTTGGACTAACTTTTGTTTCCCCAAATTTATGAAGTGATGTAGTGATGACTGACACTGAATCATATTTCATTTCTCTCCCATGCATTATGTTATATGTTCATTTCTTTACCTGCTTGGGCACAGTGAGTGTCTGTACTCCAGTAGCCTTGGCGACCATGGTGTGGCTGTTGCCAGGGCTGGGCTGTAGCGACAGGGTCAGACCAGACACAGCGTGGACCTTCATCTCCGTGATGGAAACCTTTTCGTCTGTGACGGAGAACGCAGACTCTCCCAACACTGCATCCACTGCCAGAGGGGACTCCACCTGGAAGGACAGAGAGAGAAATAGGCTTGTTTAATAGGGGTGCTGAAATAAACAAATTCATGTAAAAATTCCTATCTTCTGAGACTTTGAATCGATTCATAATTTGCAAAAATATATATATTTTTTTATTACTATTATTTTTTAAATATAATTCACAATACACACACACACACACACACACACACACACACACACACACACACACACACACACACACACACACACACACACACACACACACACACACACACACACACACACACACACACACACACACACACAAATACAAACATACATGAATACATGAAAGTGCATAATATTTACAATTCTAATCATATTTGCCCACATTCATATTAAAATGTATGTTATGGTAATGTTGATTTGCCTTAAAATCACAGGCATATTAAGATTCACATTAAAATAGAGTAGAACCTGAAATCAATCTCTGAACTGAATCCAGAAATCTATTTTGAATCTGGAATCGTTTTGATTTGGAATGGAATGGAAAGGATTCAAAGCCCTGAGTCTTCTTATCGTTTCTCCACATGACATGAGGGGACATTGTGGTGTAAGTCCACACTAGACAACAACAGCTTTATTGTCTTTCTGAAGCTCATAAAGGCCCATGACAAGCCAATTCTGGACTAAAGTGATTTTGTGCTGGTGTGTGTGTTCCAGTGCTACTTGAATCCATGTGTCAGTGCCTCGCTGTCTATCATCGTGAAAAAATACAAACAGAAAAACGCCACTTGAGACCAAATCCATCAAAAGACAAGGAGGTACAATCCCTGAGAAGCTACACAGACACAGACACACACAGACACACACACACACACACAGACACACACACACACACACACACACACACAATCAAAGTAAAGTGACGGTTTACAGCAGAACACTTGTGCCCATCTAAGTGTCAATATATGAAACCCCCTTACAAACAGCATTTGAAAGCAGCACAGGCCCTTGTAGCTTGTTGGGCTAAACCATGGGTTTTTTGACATCATTTACAGTTTCATCATTTCACTTTGCAATCGCAACCAGCGGTCACAAGGGGCTGGAACAAAGTAAAGAGCCGTCGAGTGGAGCGGCGGCCTTGTCTTTTAGAGTCAGACTAGGGAAATACAACAGCAGTTAAGGGTTTCGTGCCCTGGAAAAAAGCATCACCCAATCAACATCAACTGAAAGCATGTAACAGCAAGCCAATAACATTGCTCCTTCTCACGTTTAGCTTTCCAAACAATACTATTCAGAAGTCCTTCATTTGTAATTTGATGTGAAGTGATGCTTGCATTTCTAGAATTTGGATTAAAACAAGCAATAGTGAAATAAAGAAAATTGCAAAAATATATTACTAAAATAAAAGGGTTCTTTATATGAAGCCTTTATTATCTTTCATATCGAATCATAATAAAACACACGTTTAGCTTCAAAACAGTCATATTTAGATTTAAAGTGTTGCTCGCATTCTGAGTATTTTGATCAAAACAAACGAGAATGGTAAAAATAACATTATAAAAAAATATGTTAAGAAAAGGAAAGGTTTATTTTGTATCTGAGGCTTTGAATATGTCTCTAACTTCTACAAAGAGCTTTTGTTTGACAGAGATGCCCTTGCACGATTTTTACATCATTTGTCCTTGCAATGTTTTTGTGTGTGCCCTTGGCTGCGATCTAAGTGACACCTAATGTGGTGCAATAATTTGTCATGTAATGTGGTGCAATGTGAACCTGTCATGTTAAAGCTTGAGCCCAATCAGATATAGGGAAACAAATGCATCTGAGGCCGTCTGGTTTTACTAGTTTTGTCTTGATGCATTATGATTTCTGTTGTGCTCAAAATCGTAATCATGAACCAGTTTATTAAAAAACACACACACACACACGTACATGCACACACACGTACATGCACGCACACACACACGCACACACACACACACACACACACACACACACACACACACACACACACACACACACACACACACACACACACACACACACACACACACACACACACACACACACACAAAGTGCAGCGGCATGCCAGTCTCTTTTTATTACAGCCACTACAGCTTGTACTCTTGCTCTATGCTCTTAAGTCAGATGGCTCTGAAGGCTAGAGATATGACTACTGATATAAATCTTGGAGGATTTGGGATTTACATAACATATCAGATCAGATATATGGCTACATTTATTTAGTACCTATATCCAAAGCGCTTCAAAAGGTCTATTTCTGCTCCTTCACATTGAATCTGTCACACACACACACACTCTAGCTACACTCTAGATGCTAGCCAATCGTGAACACTTTGACATGTTGACAGTAGGGATTGAACCGCCAATGACAACCCTCTTTATATCCTGAAATCAGAGATGGCAAAGCTATTGTCACAGAATAAATGAAATACAACTGACTTATGCGTCTCTGTGGAGAACACAAGTTGATTATTTTGTCATGAAAACTTGCTCAGACTGGGATATTATGCTGGCCTCTTCAGCACACACATCTACTGCATATCTACCCATCCTGTCCTGTGACTCTTCTAGAAATGTTCTTCCACTTTTTCCTCGTTATAGATTTTTCCCGGGGAGTTTTTCCTCATTCGATTTGAGGCTTTGAGGACAAGAAGGTGTCGCATGCTGTACAGGTTGTTAAAAACGCTGGAGGGCAAATTGTTAAAGTGAGCCGCTCCTCCAAAGGATATGCCTGCAATTCATGACATTTTGTACCTGTAATAAAATATTCTAAAAAAATCAAGGCTCACTCACATAGCTTTATATCCGGAGCTCTTGGCTATATCCTGTCCAGAGCACTCATGTGATCCTCACCTTCAATGACACGATGCCTTTTTATTTTCAGTGCTGTGGCATCTGTTGCAACACCATAGCTCACTTTAATTAGTTGCCATGACAAATTATTGTCAAACTTTGTGTTGCAAACAGCTACAATAATGGCACAATGATCCTTCTCAATGTCCTCTTAGCCCACATAGGTTAATTGTTGGGAATTATTAAGCATTTCTGTTGGCTGAGTGAATGCCTGTCTGTCACAGCGTGTGAATGTGTCTCCCCTACATTAACTGCCGTTCATATTTTTTCTTTCAATATCTTGGTACGGCACACTGTGTGTAATGCATTGATGTTTATATGCTGCATTAAAGGTCACACATTATGCTCATTTTCAGGTTCAAAATTGTAACTTTGATTTCTACGAGAAACTGTTTTCATGGTGTAGTGTCCAAAAGAAAAATGTATATTTCATGGCCTCTCCCTTTATGACATCATAAGATCATCTGAGATCTATCTGACTAGGGTTTTTGAACAAAGGTTTTCAGAATAGTAAAAGTATTGTAAAGTAAGAGAAGTATTGTTGGATTTAGTATTGTTGGATTTCTTTGTATGTACATGAATGGAAATCCTCCATACTGGTACATTGCTTAAGGGCAAAAAATTCTGTAGCTAAAAATAAACATTTCATGCAGTGACAGAACTCTGCAGTGAGGTTCCACTTCCATATGCATATCGCTCTGGTGTGTGATGGATTAATGTGCCAGAAAGGAGAGTTATGGTCCACTGGGCACCACAAAAACACATGTCCATGGCAACCCCACACACACACACACACACACACACACACACACACACACACACACACACACACACACACACACACACACACACACGGCGTGACAGTAAATGGATGCATAAATAAACTTTTAAAGTTTTCATGAGAACAACTCAGATGAATGATGGATCACTCTCACAGCATTTTTTTCTACTCCAACAAAAAAAATCCTTAGCTTGATTGCAAGATCTGTATTTATTTATCTATCTATCTATCTATCTATCTATCTATCTATCTATCTATCTATCTATCTATCTATCTATCTATCTATCTATCTATCTATCTATAGGGATAGATTCAGTTTTTGAGTGGTGTGAATAGAGGTAAAACCCATAGGTTGCTTTGTGACTAGCAACATAGAGGTGAAAGACTTGTCCTTAGCTAAAAGTAAGTCAGATTGTTTAACTTCCTCCTACCCCCTTTCCTTTTTATTTTATTGCTTTTTGTTTGTTATTTACTCATCTATTACTAATTAAACTTGTTTTTTCTATTGCTTGCATGTTCGAAATAAAGACAATCAATCAGTCAATCAGTAACTGTGTAAAAACACATCTAAACATAAATCCTACTGAGGTCATCCCCGGTACGTTTCCACCACTGAAAGCTGTTTTGCTCACAATTGATTTTCTGCTATTTCACGTTCCATTACACTGTGCCTGATATTTTCACAGAGCCAATTTGAGCGACTAGAAAATAATATCTAATACTATTTAAATCAATATTGGCGACTATGTACAAATGCCAAAACACAATTCAAAAAGATACACCCCATTGTACATTGATTCGCTAAAACAAAAAGATTGAATCACAGAAACTAATCTTTTTCAGGGTTATGATCCATGCTGGAAATGTAGTGTGTTGTGTAAGCACCTATTCCTGGGCTGTCTAGTTTCCAATTTCAGGGATATTTAAAGAAAAATCACTTTGTCACTACAGTATACAGATCGGGCGCTACAGTGCAAAGCTTGGTATCAAAAGCTCCCCCAGTCTCTGCTAATTGTGTTGCTGGAGTTGGCAAACACAGGCTCTCACTAACCATCTGTTTCATGCTCGTTATAGTTACCTCGTTACCTGACTATAAACTTAAAAAGGCAAAATTATATTAACAGAAATACTAAAAAAACATATTTTATACTATGTCAGCCAGGTACACATTTTAGGACCTTTGAGAGTGGTGAAAAGTTCAATGTATATTTAAAGATATATTGGCTCTTCTGAGTTTCTCAGGAACAGTTCACAAAATATAAAAGAGAAGGCTTGAATGTGAAGAAAAACCTATGTTGAGATCAAATATTAGAAATGCACAGAAAGATTCATGATATATCCCAGAACCCTTAATTATAGAGGGGGCCAGCAGATTTTTTTCTTCTTCTGCCACACATATAAATGCTTACCTTATAAAATAAATATCTGTTTGTAAGCTAAATGTAAGATTTTTTCCCTGCTTTAGTTTGCTCCCAGACAGCTGTTTATTTTTACACTTTTGTTCAAGTGTAGTTGGGCCATGTATTACTACACCAACTCACGCCGGTGCAGAGCAGCTTATCGTTCCACAAATCAGCTGCTTGACTTTGTGGCTTATTCAAGTACCTCATAAAACCCCACTCCAAAAAAAAAGTTAACTACCCCTTTAACCACAAATGAACATCTTGATTTTTGCAAAGCCTTCAATGGTTGAAGTTCCCACCTTGCTACACAACATAGAAGTGAATAACAAGTCTTGACCTTGGTGTCTTTACTCTTTAGACTCTCCGGTTGGGCGGCACTTTTAAAAAGGGAAATAAGATGATCTGGGGATGATTGATGTCAGTCAGCCCTTCCCCGCTCATAACGTCCTGCTCGTTTAAGCAATTCTACAATGTCACCTCTGGTCAAATAATTGTCACCAACCCATGAGTTACGCCCAGGCTTTGTAGCACCAATTATTCATTTATTCACCGAAAAAGGTGAATGGTAAATGGTAAATGGACTTGTATAGCTCTATATCTCCGTTTATCACAGACTCAAAGCGCTTTACATTGTTTTTTGTACACATTCACCCAGTCACACACACATTCATACACCGATAGCAGCAGCTACCACGCAGGGTAGGCTTAGCACTAGGGTGCTAAGCTAACTAAGCTAACTATCGGGAGCAATTCGGGGTTCAGTGTCTTGCCCAGGGACACTTCGACATGTGGAGGGGAGACGGGGGATCGAACCTCCGACCCTGCACACCAGAGGCGAACTCCCTACCCACTTCGCCACTGCCGCCCCAATGTCTTTAGGGAATTTGACTTGTATTTAAGAGCTAAGTTATCTGACATCGTCTATAGAGGATCAATTCTGGTCCTATGTGAAAATGAAAAACACTTAAAATTTGTGTTGAGGCACCTTATAAACGTTCTGGGACGTGTTATTCTCAGTATGTTTGGTGATAGGAGTGTTACTGCATAAGTAGAAATGGACAATCTCAATCAATTGAAATTGAAATAATGGAACACAGTTTAATTTAAATCCTAATAGGTCGGGGACAAAGTTAGTAAAAAGAAAAAAAGAGTCCCCTATCCCTCCAAAATACACCCTCTACTTCAGATGGTGGGAGATAATTCAATTATCATATAAAATCCAGCCACTCCTGCCTCTATGTAAGGCAGAATTTAGTTGAGCTTTTTTTACTAAAATATAACAATGCGGCCTGAATATAGATTCATATGCCGAGTAATGAATGATGAATGTGTTCCATGTCTGTGTCAGGTCCAGGTCAACTGTGGTTGTGTAGCTTCTTCAAGCCTGGGAGAGAGTAGAATTTGTCATCAGTGCTGCAGGCAAGGGTGGGTGTGTGTGTGTGTGTGTGTGTGTGTGTGTGTGTGTGTGTGTGTGTGGGGGGGGGTGCGGGGAGGTGAAGTGAAGCACGTAAGTAGTAACACGTTACATGTTCCTCAACCAGGAGCTTCTTCATCCGTCACTGTTCAGCATTCGGTGTGTGTGTGTGTGTGTGTGTGTGTGTGTGTGTGGCTATTTTACTGCTCTTTGAAGATACAGTCAGCAATTCTGGAGAATGTTTGTTGTCAAAATCACTTTTTGGCAAAATCAGTGAATCTCTCTGTACTATGTGTGTGCAAAAATTAATCTGGTGTTAATACACAGTCTAGGCTCTGTAAACTTTTATGTTAACGAAGGATATGTTAACAAAGGGAACTCGACGTAGCTAGCAACATGCGCATTTACAGAGCCTAGGCTGTGAATTAACACCGGATTTTTTTTCAGCGTGCACACAGTACAGACAGGTAGTGGATGGTGAGAAGATTTTCACAGATTTTGACAAAAAGTGATTTAGACAAAAAGCGTTCTCTAGAATGACTGACTACACCTTTAAAGATCAACTATGAGTCCTAGCAGCATTTGTTTACTAGTTCATATTTCTAGCTTCACACATTATCTTCAGCCTACAACCTACTTCTCTTCTTGCACTCAATAAATCCTACGTTTGGGGTTTGGTGGGACGGAATATCAGTAGATGATTTATTCATGCAAACTGTCGATTTCATGGGTGTTTTATTTCTCTAATGTCCCTTGGTGCAGAAACACACCTGGGGAAAACAGGTCACCTTTAAGGCAACAGAGCTCCATCACATAACAACAGGAACTGACACGTATACAGTTGAAGTGAAAACCACCCGAACAATAATACAAAAGACTGAGGGCATTTTCACACCTAAAAAATCCATACCAAGATTCAAGTTGTTGTTCCATTGTATAGATCAGATCCGTTTGGCTTTCTAATTGCAATTATTTGAGCACACCAAATCACTTTTTATCACATACCTAGTACCTACATCCTGTCGTCACCTATGTGGGCTCTCTCTCCCTATTCTGGACACTGATTGGTTTGCAGTAGAAGCGTGTGCGTCCGACGATGCCGTTTCAATTGGGTGGGAAGGCTTCATCAGTTTCAATGAATAAATTAAAATAAATGAATGAACAGATTCATTTTGTTTCCACTATAATATCATTATGTCATTACTAGCACCAGCACCAACTTCAAATGCAATGCCTCCAGACTAGTTCAATGGAACATCCTCGATTCATCCTATCATGCTCTATATATCTCTTTTATCCTCTTCCAAAATACCTGGAAAGTGTACATATGCATTTTAATGATTTCTTTCCAGTTGGCTTTTGATCAAGATTTCATATTTCAATTAAAAACTTTGTCTAATCCTCTCCTCGTGTGCTTCTGTGGCTCAATTTTTCTTATTTTCGACTGCTGGTAGCCAGCCAAAACGTCCTGTTATTTGTCCGAAACATCCCAAAAAAATGTTATAACTCGGACCACCATTGTTCCACCGGACCAAGGTTCAGCTTTTTGGTCCAGGGGAGGTTTCGCAACTGTATGTTTTTGCTCGGATCAAACAAAAAAAATCCCAAAAGTCTGGCCAAAGAAAGTAGGTCTGAAAGCGTCCCAATTGAACCTTTTATAAATCATTAAAGTGAACAGTCTTTGCCCTTGGGCGATAATGCAGGGATCTACAGACTTAGTTAAGCCTCCAGTTCCACTTCATTAGGCCTTATTAAACTAAAAGAAAAGTTGCAGAGATTGCATGTAAAAAGTACATCCTAATCATAAAGTTGAGCCGCAGTAAGACTATCCTCCTTCCACCTAATTGAGATGCCGAAAGCCCAAAAGTAATGTCTAGTGCCGGATTGGAAGAGGGGAAATCTCATCAAAGAGAATGTGACATCATATGAGCACGCAATATTGAAAGGACTACACTTACTCTAAAATTCTAAAGAGTTTTTTTTTGCTTGCTGTCACTCGGGACCGCAAAAAAGTGCGAAGACGCATAACTTAGTTTTATCGTTGTTTTTTAAGAAATATACACACGCTTCAATATATACGCTTCATCCAGCTGGAAATTCTCTTGGTGTGTTAAAATGAAATCTATAACTTATATGCTGTATAGCCCGATCTTTTTAATAGCAAGTAGTACAGGGAAATGTTTTCTTTGAGAATTCTGTAAAAACATATATTTTGCTACACTTTGGACGTACACATTAATGCCCACAGTACATTTAGAGCAGTACTTTATAATATCACGTAATTAAATTCCATTGGCCGGTCAAAAACATTGACAACAGTTCACTTTGATGGCAGGCTTTGCCCCTGGATTGTTGTATAACCCTTTTTGTCGTTTGCCAAAATTTTTAATAAGTGGCCCACACACCGTATGTCATACAGTACCTGTGTGTATAAAGAAAAACTCCCAACAAAATTAAATTTACTGCCTATACAGAGGGAGAGCTTTAGCAAATTGGACCATGATCCATTTTTTTTGTGTGGACGTAAGTGACAGATCAATTTTAGTCTGGTCACGCTTTGACTTCCACAAGCTACGGCCTTCATCTTTGCAGAAATGATCGTCATTTTTCATTATACTTTCCATCAGTGTAATTAACATTGACGAGCCACCGAGATGTACTGTATCCCCTCCTCTTTATGCCTGTTTGCACAAAACACAAAGTACTTCTCTTCCAAACAGTGAACTGATGAAATACAAATGTAAATGAGGACCCTTTCAAATTCAACTTTTACCCTCTAGTAAACTTTCAGGCAATTACACAGCTTGCCATTTTGCCAAGTCAGTGGGTGCAACATCTGCAAAAATAAAACCTCTGCACCTCCCTTGAAGGCTAGCGATCCCTCGATAGCAGCATAGCCCTGCTAAATAAGCCTGATGTCCCTGATGGTCACTCCTATAAAGCTATTAGTTTCTGGGGGAACATATTGAACTTTATGACACAAATTTAAATATGGAGAGACAGAATGAGGGGCAATGACACGTAACAAATGTCCTCAGTCTTAACACACTGCTCTGGTAACATCTTTGGATAGAGTTTGTGATGTGGTTCTAAATTCTCATAAAAGTAATTGTTCATGTATGTATTGCCAGGGACATGCCTGTAAGAGCCACATTCTGTATATGTTCACAGTATGGATGTGAACGTGTCATTATTTTGAGTTTTGACTTCTTGGAGGCATGAATAGTATACAGGATTACGTCTCTAATATGGAAAACATTTGCTTTTAGAATATTTTTTTTTAAAACCATTTCAACTTGGCACTTGATTTTTACGATTTCTATCTTTCGAGTCAAATTGGGGGCACTTTGAACATTGGTCATTGAGATGACATATTGTTTACATCCCTACACAGAGTGGCCTTTGTTTTAATGTTGAATCCAAACAATAACAATATAATTTTCCCCTTTTTTATTTATTTATTTATACAGGTAAATCCCGTTAAAACCGGAGGATGTTTTTCAAGGGAGACCTGTTCCCATTCCCACGTTACCATTCACACACACATTCATACACCGAGAGAGCAGGCTAACTATCATGAGCAATATAGGGTTCAGTGTCTTGCTCAGGGACACTTCGAAATGTTGTAGGGGGACGGGGGATCGAACCACCGACTCGGTAGTTGAGGGTCGACCACCCTACCCACTTCGCTACAGCCGCCCGTAAATTGTCAATCATTTTAACAGACAGAGGCTCTGGATGTTGTATAGGATCACTCGGTGCGGACTGCAAATGAACTTGGACACTCAATTTATTATCTTCTCAACTGCAGAGAACAAACCACAAGCTTTTGTTATTCCGCATGTATTCGGGTGACACAACTTCTCCATATTTCCAATTAAATTATCCAAGGAAGTTAACATTTAAATGGGGAGACAAATCGTAGAGCAAATATTGAACTATAATTTTCCGGTAAGATTAAACGATGCTGTAAAAGATTCGACTCAAAATCTATTTATATTCTGCCGTCTGTCTTTGGGAGATACAGTAGGTTGATCTTTGCGGCTATTAATGAAATAATCCCGGGATTTACAGTACTGTCCAAGTCTGTTTTTTCCCCCTGATAAGCGGCTAGTAATCCTCTAGATTAACCCACCGTCCCCCCTTACTCTCACACAATTTAGTTAGTTCTTAAAAATGTCATTGTTATGCTTTTTTTTTAAATTATCACTGAACATTAAAATACCCTTTTCATAATAAATATAATCTGCTATATCTTTATAGTTTAACCTTAAAATCTCAAGATATTTTCCGGTCTGCGTCGTAAATTCAACAGATCCCACTAACACGGAAACACTTAATTCATGTCTTAATCCTCAACCATCCCTCCACAAAGAGACAAATCCAATGTCTGTAAAATTGCACTAAATGGACAAAAGCTATTAATATTCATGTACTGCTGGACAATTTGAATAGCTCTCCTAAGACTCAAAGGGACTGATTCAAATTTTCTGGAAGACAGAGAGTAATTTCAGTAAGAGGACTATTGTTGTCGGACATACTGTTCATTGTAAAATAGGCTAATGCTAATTGGGGTTTCTTTTACTCAGGCATTATTGTAATTTGAGTTCTGAGTTGGACTATGCTAATCCCCCTGATTGTTAAATGAGGTTCATATTCGTGGAGTTTTGAGTAAGATGTCTCTGCAGCTGTTGAATAGATTGCTATGAAATGTGCTAAATACATTCATGTCCCCCTTAGTTTAATTTGTAATACTGTTGGTGATCCCTTACATTTTCATCTAGTGACACCATGTAGCATTTGATAATGTAATCATGTATTATAAGTCCTGATAATGTACTAAATTTGGCACTTGTAAATCTAAATGTAATACAACCTCAAAATGTAATTACTTCAACAATGTAATAAAATGTCCTGACCAATATTGTACAACAATTTTCACATTATACATTTTCTTTATAACACTGGTAAAGTATGGAACACATTTGTTGACTAAATTAGAACACGCCATCAAGTCAACATTTTATTTGGTCAAATTGTTTTGCAAATATTTCCAACTGATTATTTTTAAAAAGCACATGATATTCTAGTCACACTCTTGTCAGCTGTTGTAATTAGCAAATGTTAGCACGCTAACTAAGATGGTGACCATTGGCAAACGCTATACCTGCTTGGAATCATGTCAGCTTCGTCATAATGAGCATGTAAGCATGCTGACATTAGCATTTAGCTCAACACATCACTATGCCTCTGTACAGGGCAAAAATAGTGGCTAATTGATATGTGACAAGTTTAAAGTTGATACATACATTATTTGAGACAAATGCAGCACTTCCACAATCCATAATAAAGATAATTGATGGATGAAATCATTCCTCAACTTCTTATTAATATTTTTTAATTCTATTTTATTTACAATTGCTTTGAGGCAGTGCATGTGGCAAGTGTCGTCTGATGTTAAACCAATGTATAATTATTCATACCCTTCACACGCAGATTACAAATGATCCATTGCTCATTTGAAATGATGGATTGGCATCTTATATCTTTTCTCACTATATCACCATCATCGGAAGCATCCATCAAACCAACTATTCCTTCTGCTGACAGGCGGAAACTGTGATTTGTCCAACCGCGATCAAAACTCTCACCAACCGTTACTTCTCTCTCTCTCTCTCTCTCTCTCTCTCTCCCCCCCATAAATGACCAGTGAAGCGTCGGTAAATCACTGGGCCTAGGATTCATAACGTATGCTGGTTCCTTTATAAGGACTTCTGCACCCGTTTCCGTCAATGCATTTATGTGCACTATACGTCAGCGAGATCTTTTAACTTTAGAGAGAAGTGGACATCAACAGTGGAACGCACTTATAGGAAGCAACACATAGTATAGAATAAAGAAAAAAGGGGCTGGCAGTGGCAGGATTGTAGAAAATGCTGTATAGGATAAATCAAGGATAAATCTTGTTTTTTATTACAACTTTGGTGTGAGGTTCATAGTTGGGGCCCTAATACCCAGTGATAACTACATCAGTGTACTACACCAGCTAATTCCTAAGATATGGGAACATGGGAAAGTCAAACAAAGACAATCAAACCATCAAATAAGTTAGCCAAACTTACTTAGAGAAGACACCAAGACGAATTTGCAAATATCCATCCCAACTTATCGACCGTGCTATAGTTTCAACTTTGGTTGCCGTAGCTTTTTTTTTGTAATGACAAATTATTACAGGCATTTTCTAGTGCCCTCACTTTAGATGTGTCACTTTCTGATTGCATGACGGCTTGTATTTCTTGCCCCATCTGTCTGTGTTGTAGCGGAAAGCACCATTTTCCCAAATTCAGCATACATTTCTGGGAGTGCAATATTATCACAAGCAAATAAAGTGCTGACTAAACATATACATTCCAAGTTGTAATAAACTTGCATTATCCTTTAATCAAGACATCAACCATGTCTAAATAAATCAGCCTCTTTATCTCCCAACAGCTGCTGTGAACTCAGAGAGTAACGACTTCTACGTTTTTGCATCTTTCCTAGACATCTCCTTAACTCAATCTTCATTTTGTGTGTGTGTGTGTGTGTGTGTGTGTGTGTGTGTGTGTGTGTGTGTGTGTGTGTGTGTGTGTGTGTGAGCTTCTGGAGGGCACATTTAAGACAGAACCATTTCCTCTTTCAGGCTTCTCACTCAGAAGCATCATTTGTCATCACAAGACACTTGAAGCTGGAGTCAGCAATTCTTGAGAACGCTTAAACATTTGTCGAAATCACTTTTTGTCCAAATCAGTGAATATCTCCTCACGATCCGCTACCTGTCTGTACTGTGTGTGCACTGAAAAAAGCATAGGCTCTGTAAACTGGTATGTCGACAAAGGGGGCCCACCATAGCTAGCAACATCTCTGTTTAGAGAACCTAGGCTGTGTATTAAAACCTAATTGTTTTATTCCATCGCACACACTACGGATAGGTAGCGTATGTGAGGAAACATTCACTGATTTTGACAAAAAGCGATTTGAACAACAAGCATTCTCCAGAATTGCTGACTCTACCTTTAATGTTGACAAAATATGCCTCTGACAATAAATGTATACGTCCTGCTAGTGTATACAATAACTTTTTCACTGATGATTGGTGTGAATTCTCAAAGTTGATTCTTAAAGGCTCACCTTAAGCAATATCTAAATCAAATAGTTTAATTGTGATAAAAAAATAAAAATAAAATGTATTCACCCTACACAAAAAAAAACAGGAAAAAATGGTATAAAATACACAACACGTCAAAGTCCTTACCTTCAACACAGTGGATCCCAGCTCTAGTCCCACCAACACAGTCCGGTCCACCAGCTCGGCTATCCGCGGGTCCACCACCTTCAGAGAGTCCTGGACCAGATCAGTGACGTCCACCTGCCAGTCCGGGCCCAGCATGGTGATGACCTGGTCTGTGCCCTCGGTGGACGTGGTGTGGAACTGTGTCAGCACCTTGACCAGGGAGCGCTGGAACTGCAGGGTGCACCCTCTGCTCACACGCTTGTCATCCTCATCGTCATCCGCATCGCTGTCTCTGGTGCTCCTTAGGAAGAGAGAGGGAGAACGTTATTTTATTGGGATTTGTCTTATAGTGTTTTGTTGTCTATTTCATCTTATGAGATTTTTTTTTTTTGGCATTTGCAACTTGAAGATGAAATGAGGTAGAGAGGGGGATGACATGCAGAGAGTTTCAAACCCATGCTCTGCTGCTTTTGAGGACTGAGCCTCCATCGGGGGTGGCGCTCTAACTAATACACCACGAGCCCCCCCACCCCCACCCCCCGGGGAATTTTGTCTTTAATGTGAAGCTTCTATGTTTTCTATGCTGCCTTTTTTGGCCAGGACTCCCTTGAAAAAGAGATTGTATAACGCAAAGGGAATATTCATGGTTAAGTTAAAGGTTAAAGAAAAAGCGGAAAATAATTCAATCAAGAAGGAAAAGGTATTAATAATTCCCCTGCCATATCTGTACTTACCCACACAGTCCATGTAATGTCTCACCCTCAATATTGCTACAAAACCTAGTCCCATGCACTTATGAAAATTGTGGGGAACAGATTTTATGCAGCTGTGAAGTTTCCTACAAATGAGCAACAGATATCACCTGAAAGCCTGAGAACCTAATACCCCAAATCAAGCCAATTGTGTTTTGGAAATTATAGACAGAAAGACAAAAAAATCCCCCACAAACCGACACCAATAATAACCTGTC